>CM051029.1:4929253-5151753 GCA_027627225.1 Congeria kusceri | reverse complement strand
AGATCTAAATAGTTACTGCAATATAACAGTGCAAGTGACAAAAAGAGCGAAACAGTTTTCAACTATGTTGACGAGTAAACCAAGAAGTGGCAGACAATTGACATAATATTTTATTCTGCTTAAGTCCACTTCAAACTTGAAATTGTCAATTCAATTCAGTGATAAAACAGATCTAGGCCTACATCCAAAAAAATGTTTAATCTATGTTGAAACATATTGATTTATCATCTTAGCTTTTAATACATGTATAAATATCCAATGTAATAATGTCACTGTCAATTCTATAAATGTTTTCGCAGTTTTCTGCAACCGGGTATTACACATTACTTTTAAAATAACTCATCTATCCAGTTGTAGCCACTCTCATTCACTCACATAATGGTCAAAGTCGCAAACACGACGCAATCTACGTCACAACAATGAATACGTCATAAAAGTGTGTCGATTTTAATCGCAATCATTATTGTATAAGGTTTATGCCTCTTTAAAGCAATTTAGTATTGTAACTTAAAGTAGTGGTTAAATACACTTTGAAAAGTATTTATGATACATTTTTTTTTAAATAACCGGCTGTAACGAACCTAACCAGAGAAAATACCATTATTAAACATTTAACCAAACTAACAAATATATATAGGCATAATTTAAGGAGAAAATCCAACATTTTATAAGGAAGAACTAAAACAATTTTAATATAATATCATATGTTGTATGCTACACATTATGCGTTTTATATCTATACACGGAATAAAAAAACGCGGGTTCGTGGAATACAACATTACTCAATGAACTCGAGCGGTGCATGCCACCGGAACACCACAGTCATGTAATATTCCCTATATGTACCATGAATATAAAGGCAATTATATATACATGTATCAATAAAATGGAGCGAATGGTCTTTGAACAAAATGAAGGAAAATCCTTTGTTCACAAAATCTAATCTTGATCATTTTGTAACTGTTTAATAAAAAATGCATTGATCAGCTTGCGTGGTTCGAAATTACCAAATTTCAGATGATAGCCTTACAGGTTCTGCAGTAAACAAATAAAAACGCTGACAGCGCATACAGACTGTTGGCGACAGAAGAAAATAAAAGCATGTGAATTATTATTGCATTTTTGCTAATAAGTAAACATTTGTTTGAATGAAGTTCAATTTCCCATTCTTAAAAGTTGATAATGTGGCTTCCTATTCAATACTATACGACATCATAATAAAATTATTTAGTAAGTAACGAACAAATAATGTTCAAGCTCATTATCTAAATGGAATTATATAAATTCCAAACAAGTCGATCTGCAACGCGCCATGCAGAATGACCGATGTTCAAATCGTGGTAGTTAAAATAATCGATTGTTAGTGATTCTTAGCCTACTGAGTCAAAAGTAGGTCATACGATGCGTGCTCTCGATTTTCCTTACTACAGTCTACAATTAATACATTGCACTTTTTCCAGAATAGAGAACACTAAATTAAATCATGATGTATACAATTAATCGAGGCTTTATGTAATACATTAATTATAATATCGAACCTTAATTACTAGAACCTACACAGTTCAGAAAAACCTTAAGTGGCTATATATTTCAGTCCATTTTCATAAAAATAAAATGTTATCTAACTTAATCTGAATTTGTATGTTTTTACCATCTTGTGCATATTTCACACCCGTTTAATATTTTTTTTAATAATTTAATCCGTCGCTTAATTGCCCCTTTGTTTGAGCACAAACCCATTATCTCAGTATGATCAGATACTGCCCAGACAGTTTCTAAATAACAACATGGTGTCATGATTGAATCTAAGTGCTCTAAACCACAGGTGGCAGACGTATGTCTGGTCATTTAACGAAAGTCAAATACTTCAATGGTATTAAGCAGTCATTTTCATGGATAATTTTTTAACGCCTAAAATACTGAAAGTTTTCTCGTTTATAATATATAATGTATTATAAAAACGCTGCTCATTGAATTTTACACATTGGTAAAACAGATGATCTTACACAATAGATTTTTAATAATGTTACGGCATAATATTTTTTATAGCTATTGAAACTCAGCTAAATTTTAAACATTGTGCTAATTTGCTATATAACATTGTATTATGTAAACGAATAAAACATCATCGCCAGTTTCAGCAATGTACACATGAGCATCATAAAATAATGATAATTTATAACCATATGGATGTTTGAAAATAATACAACCTTGTTGAGATAAATAGAGACAATGACTTCAAATGTTAGATATGTATCAGTTTTAGATATTTAAATAGGAAGTTCAGTTTACATTCCTAATATTTGCTATTTAACTACATACGATGCCTTGAAATAAGTTATAAGTAAAGAGATAATCAAATTGTGTCTTCCAATGTGCTATGAAAATAAGAAATCATATTTAAATATTGTCTTTTAATAATTAAGTATTACGCTACAGGTTTATTTTAAGGTTGATATATATGGCTGATCAATTCATTTGTATTTACTTTACAATGCAGCTAAGTCCTTTTGCCAGTTTCGTTCATAAAACAACACAAACTAGCACACAAAGTACATACATATTATTATTGTTCTGGTACAAATTATTAGGATTCGTAACATTCATTATTATTTTAAACAATACAAGTTATTTAATTCGTATCTATAGGAAATTTAACGGTCATGCTTTATAGCTTCGTTTATAACATTGGGACAATCAAGTGTTTCGTTTAAGCTAAATGACCAACACATTTTGTATATTTAGTTTATTATAGACCAGTATGTGATGTCTTTATTTGTGTTTGTTGAATTTTAATATATATATTTCAGAAATTCGTATTGATTGTTTTAGGAAGACATGTCTGTATGCATATGTATTACATAGATGGAACCAGCGCTTTTGCCAACCAGTCAGTGCGCATGCGCAGAAATTCCCGATTGTAAACAATAACAATCACGGTTCCTTACGAACTAATAACTATCCATATTTGGCTAAAAGTGCATACACTGAGATATAGTCCACAGAGGAATGAAACAATCTCCAAACAAGCACCATTTCCGTATATTCTTATTAAAACAATGCTTAACTATGATAACTATATCATCATTATTAACTTCAAACAGTCAAAACATTGAATTTATACCTGTTTGTGCAATAAAATGCGTTTTACTTGCGTTGTCGTGCAGTTTCTTCTTTTAATTTCAAACACTATTTACAAGTGAGCAAAGAGAGATACAAACTTTTTTTATTATTGAAAATAACGGCGGATTATATTTCAATTTGATTTCGATGATGCACAGATCGAGTACTCACACCAAGTTACGTCCTACAGGATTGTGTGACAATTTTGCTTATGTTTAAAGGCAGCGTCTCATTCTTCAGTTGGCGCCATATGAATATAGTGCTTATCCATCATGCACAGCGCGAAATCACACAGGTTGGTTGCGAGAAGCGACACCAGGTGGACACCCGGGTGAATATTTCGGTTACATACAAGTTAATAGCGAAAGACGTGGTGTCATTAATTTGACCTAGACAAATTTATAAATTGACTTTTTTATAAACTGTAATTGTAATAAATCAAATAATATACACATTAAGACACACATGACATATATTATCTTAAATAATTAAAAGGTAAGAAACAGGCGTGAAATTTTGCTGTTTTGAAAAAGGACCATTTTAGGTTTCAATGTACTGACTCGTAGCCAGCAAAGACAATAAGTAGTTTCCGCGATACCTGTTTTTCCCTCTCAAAAGACCGTTGACTTTCGCCAACACTCTAAAAACCTTTACAAATATTACATCTTTATAATGCTAGTATAGTCTATTTCTTTTTGGTTTTCCCTAGTAAGGCAGTGCCTAAATTCATAATATTAATCAATGAATATGTCATTATGTATTACCTAAAGTTATATAGTTTTAGGAAGTACGTGGCTTTCGGTTATTTCGGTTAGTTTACTGAAAGTGCGTGCTTTCGGTTATTCTATTAACCGTTTTCATTCATATCAAACTGATTTTTAACCACTTCATTATTTATCGACACAGAGTCTTTAGTTTGTTTGCCATAGATGGGTTGAACAATCATTATGTTCAGCCACATATGACCGGCCTTTTATCCAATATGATTATATGGCAAAGAATTTTACGATCGCGAAAACTAATGATAATTGACAATAAAGCTAAATTGTCTAAACTAGCCTAATGCAAAATGATCATATTGTTTGCCATATAATCATATTGGACAAAACGCCGATCATATGTGGCTGAACATAATGATTGAAATTAATTAATATTATGCAGATTAATCTATTACTATTATAATATATTGTTATTTGGAATCTTTACATAACCTGTCAATTAAATACCACAAATTTCTATTTTTAGCTCAAGCGGCCATTTTGTGGTACGGTCCGGAAACATTTGAATAAGTTTGGTAGAGAACCACCAACCAAATATTATTAAACTTATTTGAAAACCTAGCCACAAGTTATAGTAATAAATGTTGTTTATGAAAGTTTTCTATTAATAGCGTCGGTGGTCAGCTTGTTGACTAAGCGGAACCATCTGCGCAGCTTAAGTAGAGGAACAAGGAACATTGGTGTAATGTTTCATCAAGATTTATCACGAATCAACTTTAAACAAATAACAGCAATTACAATAAAACGTGTACCTGGTGTGATTTCTAAGCAGATCGTCTTTGTGTCGTTATTGCTAGGTTTAGAGCAGCTATACGTTCATGACTCGTTAAAATATACTATTGTTAAAGACAAAAGGGTCACGTCCGTGTAGGAGGAAATCGTGTACACTCCAACACTTGATTGTTCAATGGAACAAACAATTGACAGAGTCCCTGCACACCGCCTGATGACCGTGTGATTCTTTGTACATGTTATTGATTTCTGTCCACCTGACCAACTGTACTCAAACAGCAGCACCACATTCGGTGTCCCAAAGTCAGCTTATTGCTTGTCGAAGGCAGCTGAAAATTCGGATATGTATGTAACAGTAAGAACGTGACATTTAAAACATGAACAAAATTATGTTTCTCATATAAACAAATATGTTACCTTCAGCTCCATATATTGTCAAAATAGAGAAAACTGCAATCATACTGTGCACATTCATTGTTAGCCACACTGCGATTGTTGATTAAACTGCGCATAACACTGACGCGTACAACTCAAATAGTTAATCGATAATCAATGTTCTGATCGCTGTGTATTAGGTTAATAATATGATGGCAATGTACTGGTTGGAACGTCGATATGTGTTTGTTAAAGTTGACAGTCTTCTTCTCGCCATGATCGTATTGTCTATAGGGCAATTAAATAGCATCCAGTTTTGAAATAAACAATGTACATTATTTAAGTGTTTACGAATGCTTAACACAACAAAGCCAGTTGTCATTTAGTCATTATCGATACGGTGTATAACGCGCGAAGATGTATTATTTGTTACACTGTAAGTAACTGAGTATGAAGCCACTGAGAGTGTATAACCCATACACACTCAGTTACTAACAGTGTAACAGTGTAACGAACATATCTCTTTGACTACCTTATACTGGTTTTTTTCAATTGTTATCACTGGAATACGTTTGCGCAGAAGAAATTAAGTCAACTCCTATTGAACTGTTGTCCGTTGTATAAAACTGGATAACTTTCGATTATCCGAAATATAACCCGTGGATAAGTTTATGCATTCCTGGATCCAAAGTGGTTATCTAATTGTATAAAGCTGAAAACCGGTTTGGATAAGTATATGCAGTGCCGAGTTGTTTACATATTTAACGGTTAACTAAGCTAACAGCCCGTTAACTCAAGATTTAAATAAAATAAATATTACACTCAAGTTGTTTTCACACATTTCTCTAATTATGAAGCATAACAATTTTATACAAAAACTCGTGTAAACTCGTAGTTTAAAAGGTAACGTTAGATTCAAATAAATAACCTATAAACGGATGCTAGCTTTATTGGTCTGTTTAATTTTGAACAAATCTCCCACGTTTGGCTAAATTTTTCGAAGCTAACATATTCCACAATGCATTATTTATCATGGTTTTGTTAACAGTTAATGTGTATATATAATAAAACATATTAATATATATAAATTTAACAGATAAGATGAAATAAATATACATTTTTGTCATTACGTAACAAATCATTATTGGTAAAATAAGCTTTTATTAAACCTAATCTAAATCCGTAATGTCCGTTTATGGTTCACATTAGTTAAGATAATAAACATACGAGTTGTTATTCTATACAAGAGTGTCCCTTTAACAAACTGGAACTGACAGTAAGCAATGTGTCTACTAAAAAACATACAATTACGTCATCTTTAGATCTCAAACAAATGGAGTGTCAAGCAGTATACATTGAGTATTTAAGACAGTTTAACTAAGCGTGGACTTTCAAAAAAATTAATATATGGACAGTTGCAATGTTATTTTCATGTGAACATGGATTTATTAAATTGGAATCATTATAATATGACAAGAACAAAGCATTTTTTTGTTCTTGTCGTATACATATTTGCCAGCTTGATAAACAACAAAACACCAAGATAATTTTTTTTTTTTTATCATTGCTGAACTGCAGACAGTGTTTTCACCGTTTATGTTAAAATCTGTTGATATCGTAAGTGAAAAATGTAAATATCTATTATTTTCTGAAGCCAAGTCAGTGTGGATAAAGATGACCGAACTCTGCGAGGTATTAATAATGAGTCATGGTGTATGGAAAATACCCCATGGCCATGTGACCGCTTTTAACCAATCGGATTGAGTAATTTATGGAGGAGTTAAGAAATAACGGGCATGTCACAGCAAGTTTCACAAACAAAAAGTAAGTAAGCATATTTTTAGTGAACAGTATTTAAATCATGTTGCCTTTAATATTTGTTCCGTCATAAAATGTTCATTGGTATTCTAAAATAATAAACACGTATTCATACGAAAACAAACCAAAATAAAAGGTACAACTTATCCAAATCTATAAGCTGCATTTCAAGTAACAGTTATAATGTAAATAATTAAAAAAAAGTCAAACTTCAACTAGGAAATTATATTTATATTTAAAACTAAAACAACGTTTCGGCCATGTTCGCCTTCATCAGGTTTGTTATTATAAACAGGAAATGACGTCAACGTCATCAGACGTCAACAGCAACGTAGAAATATGACATCCATTTTTTGCGCCATATTTTTTAAATAGGATACAATATGATACAATAATACTGGTAAGATGCAAATAAAAAGGCCAGAAAATAGAGAGGCCAGTATGAACTATATAACAAGTATGTATTATCAAAACAGACTATTGGATTTCAACAAAGCACACAATGAATTAAAACAATACTTTTGAATTCATTCCATTTGGACTGGAAGTTTCAAGAATGTGCATCCATTTAGTTTTTTTTAAAAGCCTTGCCAATTATTTTGAACTTTGTCTATAGGCATATAAAAAGATCATCAAGACTATGACAAGGAATGTTTAAATATTTAGAAAAATTGGTTAATGTTTCAGGAAAATGTTTTATATCAAACTTATAACTGTTCATTCTTTGACTACATTTTTGTTTTGTCTAGCCAACCTATTGTTCCTGACATTTCTTACAAGTAATAAGGTAAAAATTATCAAATTGATTCGTTATTACATCTGTTCGTATACGGATAATGCATTATTATTCAACTTGCAAAACGTTTTATCAAAGACAAATTGTTATATTGTGCGCCGATAGCAGCATTTCAGCTTTATATCGAAGGCAATTGATATCAATCTGATTTTATTAACCACTTGCAGTACTAAAGACGCTGCAATTTGATAGCGTCAAACTGTAACACTTCTTAAGAGTAATGGTATGTGTCATTTTAAACGCAGCGTATTTGCAACAGTCTTTTACTGTTTCAAATCAGAATACTAATGGACCAAAATGACCACTGTGTAGATATATGTGCAGAGCATTAGGCATTATTTGTGAACGCATTGTGATTAAATAACCGCAATTTTTGGAAATACTGATTTAACAAAGGTTTCAATGTGCATTTATTATTGGTAACTTAAATTCATCATCACGACTTCTTCGAAAAATGGTGTCGGGTGAATAATAATGATCTTACAGACATTGAGTATTTACTTTTTGATAATACATGCAATTTCGCGTATCAAATTCTCATGATATTCATGATAATAGATACACATTCCCAATGCAATTGTTTATTGAATCTTATTACAAAGTTGGTCATACGTTTACTTAAGGGGTTGTTTGTAAACATGGCTGTTCGGATTTTATATTCAATGCTTTAGCACTTAGTCTAGTGTATGCAGTCAATGACATCTTTAAGACAATTGCTAGATTATTATAGTAAATCATCTCAACTATTTCAACATTGTAGTTGTTCTGCGTTATACATTGCATTCAAAGATCCACAAGTGTAGTCATTGAAACGAGCCTTTTCTGTCTTGACTTGTGTTTGAATATGCCATTCCACAAAAGCCCGTAAACAAATCAAGGCGAAAGCTCTCTTGCATTTCCCGCCAGTTAAAGTGAAAGTAGCAATCATGTATGGATAATGCTCCTATTCTTAACAATCTGTTCTGTATTAAAAGGTATAAGACATTGACGGATGTTAATGTAATTAGTCGTAGTAGTTGCCGCAATAGTAGTATTATAACATTACCAGAGAATTGAGTTTTATTAATATATACTTACGTACAGCAGTACTAAAGTAGTTATTATAAAATCATATACTTAGAGTAGTAAGTACTATAATAGTTATTATTATAATTATTATTAGTATTAGCAGTAGTAGAGTGGTATCATTATTATTATTATTATTATTATTATTATTATTATTATTATTATTGTTATTATATTAACTCTGTTAAATGTAAAAGTTAAAGTTACATGTATGTTAAAGTTATGGTCGGTATACTTCACACTATCATTCATAACTTTCGATTATGTTGTTGTTTTGTTTCCTAGTTGGTGACACTTAAAGCGTTAACATATCTGCAGATGTAGAAGATGTGCTTGTCAACAACCGACTATCATTTACATGTTCTTCACCATCAGCGGTTACTCAGGTTCTGTGGCTCAGATTACCCAAAGGGTCGAATGCTGATAGCGTTGTCTTTTTCCATGAGTATCTAAGCAACATTTGCTATGCTGAGAATGTGCCTGATAATTTTGAATACTTGTGTAATTCATCAACAGTGTACAGTTGTGCAATCAAAGCCGTTAGTGTGTTCAATGATGGTGACAGGTTGCGTTGTTCCGCTGTCATAGGAGGCCTATCCACGTACAGCAATTACTACACAGTCAGTCTCCTAAGTATGTTTATAAAGTTATTCAACAATCTAACTGTATTGATTTATATTTATTTTATGATAAATATCGAAAATAAATTGCTATATCCTAATTTTATTCCAGTTGATATTTAAAAAAACCTTTGCGTGACTCATATTTCTTTTGATTCTCCTTTAAAAGCAGAAAATACTGTGCACTAGACACCAATAACCAAATATATCATTTTTGTTGACAGCCGTTTGCCGTAACAGCAATATATTTACCACATATTCATGTATAGTGTTTAATATGTAAGTTACATATTATGCAGTATTATCACTGAATGGAACTAGTATCGGCCGAACAATCATTAATACATGTTTTCAAAGTCATTACATTATTTTCATCAAAAAAGTTGTTTTCTTCATACAATTGTTATTTGATAGTCATTATGTATAGTCCTGCAAGAAAGGTGTTCATACATATATAAATCTACATTGTATATGTTGTTATGGTGAATATAGAATAACAATAAGGTTGAATTTCAAGAGTTCAACATGTATTACGCTATATATATATATAATTCATTTCTTTGGATTCCGTTTGCGAACAGTAAAGATTATAGAACGTATTAAATAACCTATGATAAATATATTATAAATGATAACATTGTTTGCATATCAGGGCTATAGTATACTAATGTTTCAAAATTGCGAAATCGACATGCGAAGTTTGCATTACATATATGTGTATCTAATAAAGATTGCAAAGTGTATAACAATTTATTATGTTTTGTTTTCAGTTAACTTCAGCACTCTGACTTTTCTCCCATGACCACTGTCAAACGTGTCCTACCCTGTAGACAAAACCAAATCCATACTCACATGCATCACTTCACAGAGCAGTCCAGCGGCAAGAATTCACTGGTTCGAAGATGGCGTAAACATTACCGAGAAATCAAGCTATAATTACAGTTCTTACGTTGCTACTAGTGATGTCAAATATACCCCAAACTCACACAGCAGCAATAAATTGTCGTGTGTGGGCCACCTATGTTTACAAGAACATTACTATAAACATACAGAATGAAACGGTTTTACAAATCCAATGTAAGTAACATTCATTGCTCTTGCCGTAACATGATACAACACCGAGAACGATACCATATGAATTGGAAGTAGCGTGTATAAACCAAACCTCTGTCACACCTGATTAAAGTGCAACGATGGCAATATACATAGCGGTTTAGTTACTATTGTTAGCCTGCATGAATAATGACGAATGTTACACAATACCAATGTTCTACAGTAAACAAAACTAAAATCAGGCAAATTAAGGTATATTGTGTTTATATATGTCTCTTGCTAGCAGGCTGAGGTCATTATTAGTCCAGTGATGACCCTTTAACAAGTTATTGACTGAATAGCAAATACCTTGTTAACGTAGAAATACATCATTATGGATCTTTGAAGAGCGCAAGTATTGTGTACATTTACACAAATCTCTTAATAAACACATGTACTGTAATATTGTACCTCGCATATAATGTCCTTCTTTATCTATATGGCCGTTTTACGTCCGTAAAATGCGATAGAGACAAGAGTATGTGGACCGGTCACTATTTGTTCTGTATGTGGACAGCTCGGGTTAAGCATTTATAAATGACGTCAGATTGATTGATCAAAATATAAAAAATCAATGTGACGTCATCTTCCTGGATAATACAATTAAAATGTATTGTTATTAATCGCAAACTAAAAGCATTTTAACAAAACGTCAACTTTTGATATAAATGTAATTATAAAATGTCTAATAAAAATGTTGTTTAATTGCGCTACATAATGCAAAAATGAGTTATTTGTCACGATTTCTAAAAAATTAATATTTCACAGCTTTCAGATGTTCTTGATGACAACAGACTTTTATAGTTTAACCTATGTGTTCAGGTTGAGTACTGTTCAAATCGTTAATTGTACACAGGGTCATACACATGATAAAAAATGTTATTTATAATACAAGAAATAGAAAACTCTATTTCCAGCCAGGGAACTGTATGTGGACCGAAGCCAACTTATATCATAGGGCTCTTAGTTTTTTGTTATTTCTTAAATGTCTCGAAAACATTTTATTGAAATAGGATCTATATGCTTATTTAGACCCAGTTTTCAAACCCGTCGTTGCTATTAATAACAAAAACGTCTACGAAACGGTATATATCCGAGAAAATGTTCCTGTGGAGTTAAGATGTTGCCCTTCCGGATATCCCCCTCCGTCTTATCTTTGGACCTACTACGGTGGCAGCGCGAATGGAGACGTTGTGAGGTTGCAGATTAACCGTTCTTCCATGGCACAATCGATTCTATGTGTGGCAACTAACGTATATTATTATTTGAATGGATCGACTGGTACCCATTCAACAACAAATATGACCTCATTAAAGATGAATGTTTCATGTGAGTTCACGTATTAGTTAGATGATCGTTTGACGTAAATAATTACAATGTATGGTAGTATAAAACATTGGTATTGCTAATATATGTAATTCCATGTTTCTTTATTTAAAACGCACTTTAATTTTTGTAAAAAAACAATGTTGCGAATAAATACGTTATTACATTATCCTGATAAATATTGTAATTGCTTTTATCATATGCGATCACATTTTTCAGTCCCTCCTTCCTTTAAAAGCTTCGTAAACATGGACGATGGATACAATTGTACTGATACTAAAATAAGAGTAGTGAAAATTGACACCATCAAGATTGCATGTGAGTGGGACGCCAATCCACAAGCCACTATATTTTGGCAGGCACAGCAGATAAATTCCTCTAAACTGATTGTCACTAATATACAGCAGGACATGACGTGGACTTGTCTTGCCTTTAACAATATTGTCGACCGAAAATGGAAAGGAGACACACGAATCTAAGAATCAGACATTGTCGGTTTCAGTATCATGCAAGTATATGCATATGTGGCGCATGTTGTGTATTTATGAATTATTTTCGTCCATGCGTCTGTGTAAGCATAAGTCTTGTCAGGTTCATTAACATAATCATTTTCATATTGTACAGATGTTAGGATTTTTTCAAGAATATGATGCACAATCACATTGCGTTAGTCATTTCAATGTATTTATGTATTATTGTATTATGAATATAATTGTTTTTACCAAGCGTTTCATGTAACTACGTAGTTTGTATCTGTTTTATTTTCTTTCATAATCAAAAAGATAGTCCTGATCAGCTGTAAAGTATAGCGTATTGCCCGACCTGTTTAACACTGGAACCGTGCCAGCCAATGGAACCATCTCATTGATCGAAAGCAGCAGTGTACAGCTGATCTGTTTGGCTAACTGTAACCCGACTTCCACTTATAATTGGGGTCCAGGTTATTACAATGCCGTACATAATATATCAAATGTTTCAAGAGATGCGGATGTAACTTTCACATTCACAGCTGAGAATATAACGCCTACTACTCTGAGAAGAAACGCAACTGGCAGCACTAATACAACAGTTCGTTTCCATGTACAATGTAAGTATGGATATATTATATTGAAACTTTCTAAAAGCAAGCAATAACAACACGTTTCAACAAATCAAATTTTTAGCTGCATTTTACATCAATTAATGTTACTAACATTAGATGGTCCAGCGAACCTTTCGGCAAAATTCAACAACATCACACAGATAGACCAAGTGGTGAAAGTCATTGAACGCTGGTCGTTCGAAATGTCCTGTTCTGCCAGCAGTAACCCAGTCTCGAGTATTTATTGGTATGGCATTGGAGCACAGTTGGGAAATGTCCTCTCCATATACAACGTTAGCAAGAACCGAAACAAAAACATCACGTGCACCGCAATGAACGCCATGGTAGATAGTCTAGGGAACAGTAAAAACAAGTCAGCACAGATTACCGTTATCATCGACGCTCTGTGTAAGTTACAGTTATTACGTCTGCGCAGCTTGTGTACAGTTGTATCATCATCTTGTAATAAGTTTACTTAAATGTGTTTACTAGAGTAGAGTAAGCATTTACCCGCTATTTATATGCGTTTGTTCTTACTTCTGAGATATACATCATACGTACCTCGTACATAGCCGTGTGTAAAACTCACTAAAAGGTGTTGATAAATTGGAAATGCTCTAATGTATCAATACGGTTGCATAAAATTAAAAGTATATAATATGGTTCTTGCATTGTTGCTACAGACCCACCGAATGTGCAGCAGATGGCAAATAAAACCGTTCTTCTCAACACGTCTTTCACAACAGTATGCAGCCTGAGCAGTGTTGGTAACCCACCAGAAACAAACTACACGTGGATAAGGAAAGGTTATAATACTTCTGTCGGCACAATGCAAGCATTAACAATTAACCACGTCCTATTAACACATGAATGTGATTACGATGTACTGCGTCAAACAGAATGCAGACTATTGGAAACGAAGTAGTGTAGTCAGACAACATTATATATAAATGTTCAATGTAAGTTTTATGACTATACCATTGTATTTTATAATGTGTTTTACTTATATACAAACGAACCTTATTGATTGCAAAATAATAAAGAAATAACATTATGTTTTTATAATATCTATTTTTGATAAACTGCTGATTTAATTATTTGGTAAGAAACGTCCCCCAATTGTATATCATAATGGCATATGTTGGCATGTTGAACATAATGTTGAACGTTATGGTAACCTGTATAGTGCAAATTAATCATACATGCATTATGTGTTGATTACGTCATGTTTAAGTTAAGGTTTGCAACTAATATATTGTAACGTTTACTTGCCCAAAGTAAAAATAACAATACAGCTGTTGGTACTAAAATATTGTCCTATATTCCCATATTGGTGTTTGTGAAACGAGATGACTTCTTCATATAATTAGTTCGTTTATCATACATTTGTTTATAAATGTATCAGAGAACACATATTTTATACAAGATAGTCTTCTTCCAGATAAACCAAGCATCCAAACATTCGTAGCAAATTAATCTAAACTCAACATTACCGTTGACCAGGACGAAACAATCGAGCTGGTATGTGATGCCGATGGTGACCCTGAACCTAAAGTTCGTATCATTAACGCAACTCATGGAATTGAATCACTACTAATAGAACAAGAAGGACACACAGCCAAATCTTACATTCATCGAGCGAGATGTGAATATGATAGTGGAATCTATAAATGTATGCAAACAATAGTTATAACATGGAACAACATGCAAACATTCTTGCTGTCCTGGTAAACTGTAAGTAAAATATGTATCAAGTTAACTTTAAAGATATTAACTATGTAACAATTTACAACATAAGACCATAATTATAATTCTTAACACTTATTTTTGCATCGGTTCTCCAAGAGAGTCGCCATTCTCTCCTCCTTTAACAACATTGTACAGAGCTCCAAACGACACAGCTGAGTTCACCTTCACCATTATAGCCTATCCTGAGCCAAGGACTGCTGACTTCATTTGGTACAAGCGTGTTGAAGAAGAATGGATGGTTTTGTCAAATGACAACAACTTTAATATCACCAATAATGGAATGCAGACACAACTAACGATTCCTCGATTGCATCTTGAAGATTATACGCACTATTTGGTGAAAGTCTCAAACACGTTGGGTTCGACTGAAAAAGTGTTTACATTACACGCGCCATGTAGGAATCTAATTGTTTTCCTTCTCATAGTGTTTGAAACACAATTAAAATCCCAGTTAACTGATTTTAATGTTTATTTGTACTGACAATTATAAGTGTATGCATAGACATGTTATTGATTGAATGAGTATACCAATGTTATAGCCAGACCAGATGTTCCGAAGCACATGTCAGCTGACCAAGTAGGAGAGTCGGACATTGTTATTGCATGGATTCCTGGCGGTGGGGATCAGAACTTCACTATTCGATACAAACAAGCTGATTTCGAAAGCTGGAGGGATATCTATATAGCAAGTTATGTTATCAGCTATACCTGGACAATTGAGGGATTAAAACCTGGCACGATGAAATTTAACGGAAACAACCTTAGTAAACACAGGTACAGAGCAATATAACTGCTCTGATAAATATTACTGAACAAGAAAATCGGTAGAACCGATGCCGAGCCTCAACAATGCCGCTTTGACCCTAATTGTGGCATTGACCTTAAAACTAAGAACCTGATTCATACCGAGAAGCGTTGTCAGGCTGGGGCTAACAATCGTGTAAAGTCCACTCAAAAAGTTAAAAGCCCGGACAAGCAAATGGTCAATTTCGACTTTTGAACTTTAAATATAAACAAAGCGAAATTCCAGTTGCGACAGCAGGAGAGAAATCGTATTAGCAGCCCGAGATTTAAGTATGACATTGACCTGCGACCTACATATATAGTTAATGCGTGTCACATGCTATCTTACTGAGGCAAACATGTGTGCCATATAAATGGAAAATAATTTACTATATGACCAAGATATGGTCTGAACAAGGGAAAATCTCATTGTGACATTTGATATCTAAGTGTGACCTTGACCTTTGAAGTATGGACCTGGTTTATATGCATTTCATGTTTTGCTATTGAGGTTATCATTTGTGTCAGTCAGTTTTCAATGAACACAAGCAAAGTGTAAGATATGCCCTTTAACCTCTAGGTGGGACCTTGACATTTGACCTAGGGATCTGATTGATGAGCAGTACACACCAGCTTATTGCAGCAATCATTTGTCCCAAGTAACTCAAAAATCCCCAAAGCCATGGCTAAGTTATAGTGTGGAAAAGAAAAACAAAACACAATTTATAATCAAAGGGTAATTACTCCCTGAAAAACCATCAGAACGGAACTCCCTGACAATATTCGCTTGCCCCTTTGGTAGGGATGCTGAATATGAAGTTTCATTGAAGTTGAGTTTGAAGTTCCAGAGATTTCGCTTGGAAACGAAAATTTTGTTAGAAAATGTCCTATTTTTAATCAAAGAGGAATAACTCCCTAAAAAATCGGACCGGATCAGCATGACAATATGCGTATGTCCACCCTATATGGATGCTGCATATAACGTTTTATCAATATCGGGTCATTAGTTCCTGAGATCTCGCGCGGAATTGAACTACCGGAAGGACACAAGGACGGACGGACGGACGGAAGAAAGGACGTACGGACGGACATAAAGTATGATGTATACAATCATCGGGAAAATTTGTTTGAGAACCCAGACACACTTAATAGAAGATGAATTAGAATTTGGACGGACGGACAAAGCGCCGATTATATGCTCCCCCCTTTGGGGAGCTCAATGAAAATATATATAAAGATAAAAGAAGTTTAATAGCATACTTATCGCATCGAGTGCCTAATAAAAATATGTGTTTTTTAGAGTTGGCAATGGCTCTGCAACATCCGCTGTTGGTGGTTCAGTAGGTGGCGTCTTGGGGGTTGCTGTCTTAATTGCTGTTTCCATCCTGATATGGAGATGCAGATCACATGGTACATCTGTGTTACATTGTATATTTGCTCTGTAAAACCTTTGCAACCATATGTACATGTTATGCTACCATGTATACATGTTATGCTATTTCTTTAAGATCACAAACAAAAGGAAAGAAATGGACATACTACGAAAATGTGGGTAAACCACATCATGAATTTGTATATACATAGTCCATTTAACATGTTATCAATACGTTCAGAGTGAAACAGTTGAAAATATTTATTGAACACGTGTATTTGTGTATTTCGTACTCCATCCCGAAATTGCCTGCTAATGAGTTATTCAATGAAAAAATAAAACAACCTTGCA
Organism: Congeria kusceri; assembly: GCA_027627225.1. Lineage (NCBI taxonomy): Eukaryota > Metazoa > Mollusca > Bivalvia > Myida > Dreissenidae > Congeria > Congeria kusceri. Next base: position 5,134,691 of record CM051029.1, on the reverse strand, counting down.
GCATGCATGACGTAGACCATTATACAACATTGCGTAGGATAAGACTAGTTTTTATCACTAAATAGCATTGTTACATTATTTATTTTAGGGCGAAATGAAACTAAAATATACCAAACGCATAGCAACTCGACTGGCCAGTATGAAGATCTCGTCAAAGAACCGTGAGCAAATGTAAATTGTACTGTAACAAGTTGATACAGCATATATGTTAACAACTGTAAATATTATAACAGTGTGCTTAACTAAATAATTATATTACAATTACACATTGTTGTTAATCAAATCTAGCTACACAACATAGTTAAATACCCACAACATTTTGCTAGTTATTCCAAAACATCTAATAATAATTATTTAAACTTGTGTTTGTATTCAGGCGACACAACAAAGCCTCAAACATAGATGGGAGTTATGAAACCTGTCGAATCGGTAAGGTTTCATAAATCCATTAATTATTGATTTCGAAGAAATCAAGCAATTCATGCTTAATAAAGATGATATATCTTATAAATTTTGCTTGAATTGTTGTTAATACTTGTCACCTACAAAGTTAAATACTACACATCAAACAATATTAAGTGATTCCGCACCATCCTCGCCTTAGGTTGAATGCATTCTTTCCCCTAACTGTTTATGTTACCTGTCTTGTCAATTATATTTTCGTTTCACGTTCTTTCAGAGTCTGCAGTTTCTGGCCATGATAATAAGTATGAGCCACTTGCAGAACTAGAAATCCGTGAATATTCGAGTCCCAACGAAACTAGAAAAGACAATACATCGTCCACAGATAATCCGCCTAGGATGCCAGCATTACGACAAACCTTGACGTCAACTGATGATCGAAAATACGTCAATATGCAGTTGTCCATTCTTTAAAAGTGGCACAGGTGATTTGCTTATTGTTAGTTATCGAGAAAGGGGAAATTTGTTTTCTAGTCAATTGTTTATTATGGGATCGTATATGTGCAAGTATGCATACACGTAATAAATTGGCGGGAGATATATGAAGAATCATACACTAATTGTATTGTCAGGTGATATATGTAGTATTAATCTTAAATTTCATGAATAGGATGATGTCGTTTATTTTGTATTTGTTCGTCTAACATCATTTATTTTGCAATACTTACATTTTGTTAGAAATCACAATAAGTAATCATCACACGCATAGCGTATTAAATAATAGACCGTATGAATTTTATCATTAAGTTGAATTTGGTGTCATTGTCTTGTTTCCATTGATGTTAAGGATCTATAGAACAGTGGCACATACATTTACATGTAGCGTATCATACCGGCCCATATATATTGATACATGCGTAGTACTCACGAGTACTTCCTGTTCTTTTCATTCAGTAACTTATATTGCTGGAATAGGATGGCTATATGTGAACCTTAAGAAATTATATCTAAATACATTAAACACACATTTACATGTGCCATGTTAATACGTATTTTTCATATGTAATATCATCTATCAACTTATGTACTCCTTTATTTCTTCATTTACTTAGATCGTTAAGCAGCGACATGTGCATAGTACAAACCAATCGAAATTACATGTCTACACGAAAAATGTTCCTTGGGAAATGTAAGACGGTTTTGAACAATCATATATCATCAATAACACAACCCTACAACGGACTAAAAACGTACTATTCAGCCTATAATCCAATTATATGCCTGCTGGTAGTCTGCTAATGCATGGATTAAACTACAGCAAACTACTTTTTTGGTTACACATTTAGTGGAACTTCAACCTGTCTGGTTTCAATCTAAAACTGAAACGCGAGCGACACATTAAAATAGTGAAATATAAATACCGAATACGTTAGAACAGTAAACAATTGTCAGCTGCACTTTGCGCAGTAGTAAAGCAGTAAAAATAGTCCAGCGTTGAATAAAGCTGTTAAAATTCATCAGTGTCAGTACATTGCATCACATTGCTGAAATTAATCTGCCTAACTCAATTCAAATTCTTAATGTTGCTATATATTTATTTTAATTTTTAAATGCAATACCACTTACAATGACCTCAGTGATGTTTTAATATTTGCTTATAAATCGAGTGTTATAAAACTGAACAAGAAATTTAAGTGAAAATGACTCGTTTCCTTGAGTATATGCAGCAAATATAATAATTGGACTGTGCCTATTTTGTATGATAAGCTCTTTAAAGTTAACGAGCACTGGAATGTTTACAAACATATTGGTTGTTTAACGAGTTCGAGTAATGAAGGCCAAAGTTAAATTGGATAAAGTTAGTGTCGACACGGGTATGCACATTGTAAAACACAGTACTAATAAGACGCGTGTAGTACACATTGCGTTTAACGGCATCATACAATTTCAACCAAAATAGTGTTAATGCACATTTTATATCTTAATCTTCTACAAGTATTATCTTCCGGCTCAGACGTCTTTTGTTTGTATCATCATACAAACCCAAGTCAATTCTTTACTGGAAAGACAGCCGTTTGGCAATTTAAATGTCTAAAATAATGGAAAGGTATAAACAGTAGTGTTATTTAAACACATATGCATTTGCTGATCAATAAGCACATTGTAAGAAACATGATGTTATTGTCAGCGTGTGCAACAATACAAAATGTAAAATCTGACTCGTTCGGGATAACAACATTCGCCGTTCATGAATTAGATGTGTTTGTTTTAAGTTAACTTTCAGCATTCTGTGTTAATCAACACGCGGAAAAGGCGTTAAAATTGTGCCACTGGTGTTTAATTTTAATTGGAGTAACACGGGAACAAGAAAAGTAGTATGTTAAACGGAAAAAACAAATATCGGCGAGTGCGTTTTTGTGTTTGTTGATGTCTTCTCAATATCACCCCATTCGTATATACTATTTCTTCAATTGCATACCTCAGACCTGCGTGCATTACTATAATAACATGAGAATACACATTTTCCAAAGACACCGGCAGTCAGCTGATATCGATATGCATCTACAACTTTGGTATGTATCTGTTCATAGATGTGTGTATCGCAGCGTCTATGTGCGTGTTGTTGCTATTGTATTACATGATATTAAACGGACTGTAATTGTTTATCGGCAAATATGTGTTTATTATGTATCAGTCAATAAATGCTATCTACAGTAGATAACTTACAAACAATTTATCGCCGAAGCTTCATCATCATCATCGGCATATGTGTCACTATGATCATTGTAATTATTTTCTGTGGTATCCTGGATGCCGTTTTAATCAATCTTGTCTTAAGTCCGGAGATTACGACCACACTTGCGATCAGCGTATAACCGTTTTATGAAGGTGGTCGTAAGTGTCCCGTCGTAGCTAAGATTATCCATGCTTCTACGACGTGCAAAACGTGAAACCAGTCTGAAAATCATGACGTTTATCCCGATGTTTATACGTTTGAAATAAGATTAGTTACGATTTTGTTTTAATGACCGAAGTTCAACCTGATAATTATAATAAAAGTCTTCTTTAGAATCATTAATGCAGAACAACTGTAGATCTAGCTAGATATACCACAATAAAATCGACGTTTAATAATTATATAATAATATGTTTCACTGTTACCGCGTAAATGCATAACACTTTCCTGTGTTACAATATATAACATTGAACATGTTGATATATTCATCTTCATACAAAATTGTCCTAAACTATTTCAAAATCAACAATTCTTATAAGCGACCATCTGAGTGACGCAACATGTTTTACATTTGCGTAGCTGACCATAGTTAGTTTACGCGTGGTGATACAGCATCGAATTATTATGTTCTATTAAAATATGAAAGGTTAACATAAGTTAGACAAATAAAATTAACAATAAATCATTTTGAAGGATATATTTGCATTCTTAAATAACATTTATATTGTAAAAGTGTACGGAATGAATCACTGTACGGAATTAGCCGACTCGACTGTAGCTTGGCCACTGTGGATGTTCTTTTTAGTCAACATTTCATCATGTATTCAGTGATGTCCTTGTGTTATGGTAACCTTTCAGGTTATGTTTTTATTGTATGAAATTAATTCTAGATAGGGTCTTCATATTGTGAAAATCGACTGGAATACATCGGTGTACTTTAAATATTTATATCTGCATTGTGTTGTGTTACGAACGATGGATTAATTTGGATTTAAAACTGTCTAGGTAATACTAGTTCCGGATCCGAGAAAAGCAGCAACATTCAAGTGGATGAATCATTAGAATCATCTCTTTCCAGCAATACTCCACCATTATTTATAAATGATCAGTGCTTGCAGAGTTAATCAGTCAAAATAAAAAGTGGTTCTTGTTGGCACAGGTAGTGTTTATTTTAAATTATGTTTATGTTTTATATGGTTTAAATGCATATTTTAGTAATCCTTGGCATATCATTTGACATAAAGACATGAAGACACCATATTTACGACCGCTAAGATTGCCTTTAAAACCAGTCGTAAAAATTTTAGTAAAAATCGCACGACGTCGTAGCTCTGCGATTGCGTTGATAAAACGGTTCTTCGGTCTTACGACTGTCTTACGATCAAATTTACGTACGATATGTTGATATACATTTTATATAATTTAGTGTTATAGGAACAAAAAGTCCTTAACGTGTACTGCATGAACATGTATATTTACAAAATAATAATTGAGGCCGTGTTATTGTTTCATAGATAAACAACAATTTATATAATTAGTTACTACACACGACGGAAAATAAGCTAATTTTATAATAGTGTTGGAGGTAAAATGTATAAACAAAGGTACCAATTTAGAAGAACAGTTCTATGCTCTGCCAGTCTTAATGTAGCATACATGTACTTAAGCTCATTCGTCAAAATGTTTTATTTAGTGAAATATTTAACTATAATATATTTTGTATTTACAGTATATTATCTTGCAGTAAACCTTACTTATATTCCTTCTACAGACGGCAGTCTCAAATCAAGTATACAATGTGCAATGTTACAGGGCACAGCCTTGACAAGTACACCTGCTGCAAGTTGACAGCAACCTCCCAAATAGATGTTGCAACCAGCATTCTGCGATATACACAAACCTCGTACACCATTGAGAATATGTCGTGCACAGCCAACTGCATGTACTTGAACAAATCAACGAACATAACACTACAAATAGAAACGTACTAGCATAATCTATATAAGCAATATAACTTTTAAGATAATTATTTCTACAGTTGAGCGATGTTCGGCTGATTGACTCAACTGGTTGTACTATGTGGTTTCATACATGTGAGCATATGTACATACTTACATTCATCCTCCCATCGATCCGAACATGCACACATAGCTCGACCATCAAACAGCATCCATATAGTAATCCACATGTCCATTCATATGTTTGTCTATGCAAAAAACAGTAAGGTGTAAAACATCGATGTTTGGTCCACATCAGAAGCAATCCATTTTATTCAAACATGTGCAACTAATTGCGCGCAAACACTATAACATGTCAGACCCTATCAATACAAAACCGAGTTTAGTTTGTATTCCTCATCGAAAATCACGTGATGTCATTCGGTGAGTTTTGCACATCCATACACATCTCAGCCATTTCCCGCAATTATAACGGAGCAGATAATTACCAAATAAAGGTCATTGGCTAATCAAATGTGTAAGGCCAATATATTCCTGATTATCTGCCCCTGTCAATATGCACCGGGAACCAGCCCAAGGCCAATGTTACCGGATTACAGTATGTGTAAATGAAAATAAACCGGCCGGTACATATACCATGTGTATTGATTTAATCAAGTGAACGGAAGTTTAAATGCATGACAATATAATTATGCATAGTGTAAATACATCGTTAATAATTTTCGAGTTTAATGATGATTATTTTAAGTATGTTGAACATTGGAAGGGAAGAAAGGAACATTTGGATGAAATTATAATGGTCTATAGAACATAAATTGTGTATGCTTGATTAATAAGACGCACCAATACACATACAGACTAAAAACTAAAAATCAACAATTATGTAGAAATGATGTATGTAAACGTTTGCATTTGAACTCTGTATATCGCAGTACTGTTGAAGTCGGGGGCTAAGTTGTTCAAGTTTGTTTATTTGCATTCCGTTGCATATTATAATTATGTGTAACTATGACAGATGTTATAGTAGTGTTTTTTTGTATTTTAATTAGATCTGCATGTTTAACATACAAATTTACCACAGTACTATGCGTCTTCATATACAAGGAGCACATTCGGCCAGGTACATTGAGTACACGGATGTATGTGCTGTTGTGATATTAATGCCTTGTGAGTTTTCTAGTTTACATGTACTTGGTAAGTGTTTCTACTTTTCTCAGGACAGTGCAGCTTGCCATTGAAAAACATAATTTTATTTGCATGTAAACCAAATACATTGCACATATAAGATTTATGCAACATTAAACACTTGCGACAATAAAACAAAAATGCCATACATTGTCTGACATCGTCTGTTGGTAACCGAGATTAATACTCATCTGGTGTCTGCCGCATGTATTTATCAGTGGAAGTCCGTAAATAGAATCGCATTTATTCGCATGAATTGCAAAATACAGAGAACTTAAATACATTAATACTTAAAAATCCATGTAGGCCCTTAATTGAGTTATGTACGTGTATATCGGCTAATTCAAATCGATACCACTTCTCTATTTGTTTTATTTTATGTAGCGCAAGCGAAATTAAAGACGCTTGATATGGTGTATATAATATGTATATAATATCATGCAGAATAAAAAAAAATACATACAATAGACATACTTGACAACACGTAACTTTAAGAAGAGTAGGTATCAAACCCACAATGAATTCGATTGAGGAAGGGTTGGTGTACAAACAAAGCATTAACGTGTCACGATGTCCAGTACAGTTAAACATAAACAAAGTGAATCTCCAGCTGCGTCAGCAGAATATAACTCTTATTAGCAGACCGAGGTAGTTTAGATTTGGAGTAGTTCGTTTATGTTAGATCCAGTCATTCATGTTTATTTGTATTTTGTAAGATTATATCATCCAAATAATATGGTATAATATTATGTACTAGTAAACACAGTATGCACCTCCATGACGCAGATATATCTATGTTAAAAGACATTTACTTATTTATTAATTCATAAATAGCATAAGGTTACTTTAGAGAGACTTACGACTTGTGCCTTTATGAACTTATGGACGAGCAATAGAGAAAACGTGTAAGAATTGATTATGCGTGCACTCTTTCTTTAAAAGCTACATATTTAAATTTAAAATACATGTATTTAATCCCCGATGTCACTTTTGTGACTTAGTTGTAGAAGTGTAAATATCAGAAGATTCCCATTGGGTAAGATGGTGTTCCTCTCGAACACGGTTTGTACGGTATCACTTTGTGTTGCTACTAGTGTGTGCAGCTTGAATTGATGTACAGCTGTGTATTCTGTTGTAAAAATAAACTGGTGTGTTGTAAACTTTGTATTCTAGCTGTTTATTTATAAATGTGATCCCTTGTTTTGTTTCAACAAATACAAAAAACCTGTGGATGCGCAATTATGTGTTGGTTTGAGAATTATAAAAATTCATATAAAATGCGATTTTTCATTTTAATTATAATTGTTATTATTATTACTATTATTATAATTATTATTATTATTTGTATTGCTATTATTATTATTATTATTATTATTATTATTATTATTATTATTATTGTTTTACTATTAGTTTTATTATTATTATATGTACTGTTTTATTTGTCATTATTGTTCTATTATTCACAGCTACTGGCTATGATCAATTAGCACTTGTCGGAGAACAACATGTGCAATTGAAGTTTCAATGGCAAAGTGCTGAACAAAGAACAGTGAAATGTTAAAAAGACGAAGTACTCATGAGGGAATGCAGGGCTCTGTGCTCCATTGAAATGGCCAGTGTTGGTGTTTTCAATATGACTTCAATTTCAGACCTCACAGAAGTTTACGTCGATATAACTGAATTCAGTGAATCATCGTCAGGAATTTACAGATGTTCAAAACAAAATTATGCCTCTGTGAAAACCATTGTTATTCAAACACCAGGTGTTAGCTCTACCATATCATTATCACACCTCGAGTTTTAGCTATATGTAATGCATTATAGATAGAAAACATATATCCTGAACTATAAATATTATACCGAATAAGTAGTATATATAAGTAGTTGCAGTAGTAGTAAGTAGCGCTACTACTACAACTATCACAACTACTACCTTTACAACAACTACAACAACTAGTACTACTTATATAACTAGTACTACTTCTACTTTTTCTACTACTACTACTACTACCTACTACTACTACTACTACTACTACTACTACTACTACTACTACTACTACTACTACTACTACTACTGCTACTACTACTACTACTACTACTACTACTACTACTACTACTGCTGCTACTACTACTGCTACTACTACTAATACTACTACCACCACTACTACTACTACCATCTGCTACTAATACTAATAGTACATTTAAAATATGTTTTCCAGAAAAGCAACTACATGTAGTATGAGTGTCTTAAATTTTAATGACCACGATTCTCTAAAGAGAACAAAGATATACCTTCAAACAGGCATACAGAAATTTTAAATACATATTCACATTAATCATGCACAAAGTTTGAAAAAAACAGATGAATGTATGTCATAAATAACACAGCATACAAATGAATAACAAGTATAGATATATTCATTACCGATTTTAGCCTCTTCACTATGAGGCTAAAACCCTACTTCGACAATTTGTTTTTAAGAAACTGGCTACGCATCTTTAACGTCAAACCTCAAAATGATCGTGTTTACGTCACGTTACGCGCGTAAAATGACGTAAATTAAATCGCGTTCACATACCGTAACGCCTGTTCAAGTACTTTAAAGAACAAACGTCTTTAAAACTAATAAGAATACTGCAACGACTACCACACTTACTACTACTACTACTACTATTATTATTACTAGTAGAAGTTCTACTACTACTACTACTACTACTACTACTACTACTACTACTACTACTACTACTACTACTACTACTACTACTACTACTACTACTACTACTACTACTGCTACTACTACTACTACTACTACTACTACTACTACAATTACTACTAATACTACTAGAACTACAACTAGTACTTCTTGTACTGCTACTACTACTACTAGTACTACTAATAGTATTAATACTGCTACTACTACTATCACTACTACTGCTGCTACTACTACTACTACTACTACTACTACTACTACTACTACTACTACTACTACTACTACTACTACTACTACTACTACTACTACTACTACTACTACTATTACTACTACTACTACTACTACTACTACTACTACTACTACTACTTCTACTACTACTACTACTACTACTACTACTACTCCTACTACTACTACTACTTCTACTACTAGTACTACTACTACTACCACCACCACCACTACACAACTATATTTTACTACTGCTACTATTACTACTTCTTCTACTTAAGTGTTGCCTATATTATTGTTAAATCAATAACGGTTGAAATAATTCGTTTTTCTGTGATAGCAAATAAGCTTGCTTATAGAACACACTAAGCACATGATTATAATCTATGCACACATTAATATAAAATCAAACCTAAACCTAATGGAATAGTCGGTTTGCATTTTATTGATAATGAGGGCATTAACCATTAACTGAAAATAGGTATCGTGAGTTTCTGTTTCAAACCCGCTGCAATCTTCTGGTAAACTCGTTCATGTTTTGCACTTGCATTTTACCGACTATAGTGCCGATGTGTTAAAATATTGTTATCATTTATGTATACAATTAATGATATTTTGTTTACCAATCGTAATGTATAACGTTGTGTTTAGTTCTATACGAGATGCTAATGAAGCCAATCAATTACACAATGCGGAATTTTGTAGCCAGTGAACATCGCGGAAAAGATATGCTGATTCAAAATGTATCTGTTATAGCAATGTTCTACATTATATTGCAGCATTAATTAATTCGTCAAAACGTTTTATAACTTATTTTAATTACAATAGTGTAGTCTTGTACAATATTTTGCACACTGATGCTTGCAGTAATTCTTACTTCGTTGACACTAATCTCCCACAGACAGCAGTATCATATCTAATATACAATGAGCAATTGACGTTCACGTGAACCACATCAACCAGTAGATCTGGTGCAAGTCTACATTGGTTTGTTGCAGACAGTAACATCACAGACATGGCCAGCTATGCATACAACTATAATGTTGCGACCAGCATTCTGCGATATACCCCAAGCTCATACAGCAGTGGGAGTTTGTCATGTATATCCTACTACTTGTTTAAAACAATAAATATTACAATGCAAAGAGTCACAAACATGTCCATGCAATGTAAGTGGGTGTGATATTGCAATTTAAGTTTTCAGCGGTACATTTTATCTAGACACATAAGTAAACAGTCAAACATTCGAAGAAAAAGAAACACGAATAGAAAGAAACAAAAAACAAAAACGGCTTATTGTTAGGAACATATCTTTATTTTATGCTTTCCATTAATTAATAAGAAAATATCATTTTCACTGTTTCATACTGGAACGCAATTTAAAACGGTAAATGAAACGGACGTCAACGATCCCTGACTCAAATTTGTCAAACCGGTACATAAAACCCACTTAGATAGCAATTACAATTGAAACAAAAAACGGTGGAGAAAAGCATAACATAAAAAGTAAATGTGTTCGTTTCGGTAGAATATCGACTTTTATTGACAGGAGATGATATAAAATATATATTTTACTCGTGTCCGCGCCACTCGTAAAAAAAATAAATTTATTTAATCACTCGTGTATTAAAATCGATATTCTATCGAAAATAAAAAAATATCATCTTTATTATTCACGTGTCTTCCTTCTTGCGAACGTATGCATATGCCAGTTTAGCAATGAAATGTATCAGCCCATATATACGGACACATAGTTAATATTCTCAGTGCGTCCCAAGTTTCCTGTGTTAGTGGTAGTGAATGTCGCTGTTGTTAAACACATGCGATTATGTATGATATTCAACTACGAAACAATAGTCTTATGAAACTCGGACTATCGCTAAATGATGTAATGTATTTCTGTCCACGGCAAACGTTTACTCTAAGTATGTTTTGTTAAACGCATCCCATTGTTGCTAAATAAGTAGAAATTGTAAGCCGGAATAGCTTTGACACATTTACCTGACTCTGCTCTTTATGTGTGAATATAGTCCGTGTCTAGGAAATTGGACTGGTGGTGGTACATGACTTATTATTTTATTACAAACTTGTGTAATAATTTAAAACTTAATACATGTTTATGACTAGGAGATTACATAATGGAATCCAGTTTAATCGAGGGCACACACGTGTGTGTGCTGACTGAAACGACGTATTTGATGGTGTCTAATGAGGTTATAACGATACGCATCGGTATCACTTCGTTTATAACTTCCTTAAGTTTACAATAAATATGCAACGTGAAATAAACAATGATTTAATATCTGTTGACATATTTCCTCGTTGCAGTCCCAATTTCAAACTCTACAATCACAATTGATCACAAAGTCGTCTCGGAGACTGCAATTGTCCACGAAGATATCTCAGTGGAGTTCCAGTGTTCTGCCACCGAATATCCGCCTTCATCTTACCGTTGGTTCTACAGGGAAGTACATGCGGTCGGAAGCACTGTAATACTGTTCAAGTTCAACCGAACGTGCAGAGATGAAAACATTTCTTGTTAGGCGATCAACACATATTATTCACTGAATGGTTCAGTGACTGCATTTTCCACGACGTCGATCTCTGAGATCAAAATAAAGATTGTATGTAAGTATACGTTTGCACTATAAATATTTAAGTGTCTGGTCGGGTCTAAAATTGCGTGTTTTTGTAGGCAACGCTGTTGCTTAAAACGTGATATGATGAAAAGGTTATTTCACATTTTAAAAACAATATTTTGGAGCAGCTTAGTCTAATGCAATGATACTCTATAATCACCCACTAGAATACATAATCGTGTGCTTTGACTTCGGCGAACAGTTTATTTCGGTTTAGATAATTATTGGAAAAAATAAGGCAAGTGATTTAAATGAATATGTGATTTGAATATGTTTATGCGTTTTATTCTTACACATACACCTTTTTTATGTACATGTATTCCAGTCGGTATGTCATTAGTATTGCTTTCTCCGTCTTAATGTGAAACGAAACCAGATGATCCCAAATACTTCTGTGTCCGATCAGTCAGATACCACAATGGAACTACATTGGATTTATTGGAGGTGACGAACAACATTTTTGTGATCAGGTTAGGAAGGGTACAGACTATAAATTGGATTGACATTCGTGTGTATCTCAATGATGCGTACACTTTAGAAGGCTTGGTGCCAGGAACGGGTTACGAGTTAAAGCTGTTGGCTGAGAACGGTGTTGGTTTATCAAAGGAGACGGACCTAATAACGTCTAGTATTCTTGTGGCAAACACTACAAGTTGGTATACTTCGTCAAGATATTTTAGCGCGTATAAATGAAGTTTTTGAATGATGATATATGACTATCTAAAAGACTATTCATTATACATGTCTGTATTATATTTTAAAATGTCACTGAAAGGTTCACTCAAAATATTGCTATGTCTAAGTTACCCCGGATGGAGCTCTTCTTACGACACAACAATCTACATCTACATCGTTATTAGTCGGTGCAACAATGGGTGGTGCTATAGGTTGAAGCATTCTCACACTTGTCGTTGAGAGGTTGATTTGGAAACTTCGTAAGAAACTAAGAAAGACAGGAAGTGTGTATGAGCAAAATGTTACCATATGTATTTTTTATTCTGCATTCGTCGATATCAATTAAACTAAACATAATGTGGTGTTCTCACTTTTTATATAATTAAACGTGAAACCATTAATGCTTCTCTGTTTTATTACACGTATTTGAATTCCAATGTATTCATAAGGTAACAATATTTTGCAGGTGTATGTATAGTGACTAACTTCGTATATTTTGTAACCTTTTAAACTTTCAATAACTTTTGTAGTATGCACTGTATAGACAATTTGTAAGTTGCCTTTTTTGAGGACAATGGGTTGTGTATATATTTAACATTAATTAGTTTAGATATTATACTGCTAATTTAATGGCAGAATTTCAAAATATCTACTGATTCTCGATTAATACATCTAACGTTATACGATGTAGAACTGTTATTATATGACTTCGGAAATTGGTGATTTCATAGCAATGCAGTTCTTCTGGACAGTAAGATAACTTACAAACAACAAGGTCAGACAAATTTTATGCATTAACTTAGTCGTGGTAGCTTGTTAAATACACATTTGTAGTAATAACTACTGTATTGCATACTGAAGTATTATGTCTACATTAAACAGTGTGTAATGTTTGTGTTAATTGATTAGAATACTATAACTTTGTTTTTCTAGCCTAATATATACATTATTTGACATATGTATGCATGTATATCCTACAGTCCGTGAATCAACAAAATAGAAAATATAAATAGTTAGACCCTCTAACTAATATATTAATTTAATGCCGTTTTAATGGATATCTATATGTTTTATATATTTCAGGCTGAACTTAACAACGTCAGAGCCTTCATATTTTACTTATGAAAGTTGTGTTGCTGGTAAAAACAAGTTGTACTTAGTTTACATAAACAATCACATTTGCATTGGTTAAACATTCACACCGTTAATAATGGCACATATATTTAGTTTACATATAATGCGCATGATACATGTTTGGACTTCAGATTCTGGGCAACCTGGTCAGTACGAAACTCTTTCTGCTGAAACAACCGTTCATGAATACTCCGGTATTGCCATGGCAACCACATCTACAACAAATCAAACCTCAAACAACAGTCCATCGGGTGGTTAAGAAATTGTGGAAACGACCTAATTCAGTAATGCTAACACGTATAAAAACTTAAAGTGTGCCGTTAACTATCGCAACGTTGTAGATGCAACATACAACGCCGTTGAGTATCAAATACCTATCATAAATTATGACAATAGTAATGTGGAATGTTTGATAACTTGCAAAAAACAAATTGCGTCTGTCTGAGAAAAAACAACAACACAGTATATGTAGTACTATTTATGAACGGTAGAAAACGAACTGCATGAACATGCATATTATTATTAGGCGTAATATTTTTTTAGATTTAGTATTGATGTAGTTATCAGTTTTATAATTGGACGATACAATGAGGCGACATGACGAAACGTCTTTCGCGTAGCATAGTTTAGGCATTAATACGTCAGAAATTCCGAAACAAAATTGAGCATTGTTCTTTATTCAGCATTTGCTATTTTACAAAGTCATGTATGCGTTACTATTTGGCCAATTTGCAATATCACACCCACTTGTTTAGTAGTAATACTATATGATTACCATTCCCGTTTGTTGTATGATGTTGTATTATGCTCAGTTGTGCAATTTGAATCCTGTTGCATTATTTTGATATAAATATTAATATGTTCAGTTGTTTCAACATTTACAAATGAAGTTGTGATGTCATGCTGTCTGACACATATGCATTAATGCATGACGCGATGTTAGGTTAATCCCTTGTCATAACAACAATAAACATTTCAGTGAATTTCAATTCCCAGAAACACACGTCAGTAAAATGGATTACACTTAATAGACTTGGGTTCCACTAAAGCGAAATCATGTATTGGTAATTTACAAATTATTAATCATCAACTAACTGTGTTCCTCGGAAGATAAATACCACTATAGACTCGTAAGCATCAGCACAAACTGTTTACACAATACTTACGGCATTGATGAATACCAATGTTTTATGGCTAGGTTACCATTTTACTTAAATTGTGCACCAAAGTTTATGCATAACAAAACATACTTATTTTTTATAATGCAATACATATATATTGTTTATTTAAAACACTTCGTATCTAGCTTTTGTGAAAATGTTTACTTTAAACCACGTACATGTAGCATATTGTCGATCTACAGTAACTGTGTTTGTGAACCCTTTTATGCAACTGGGGGGGGGGGGGGGGGGAATGTTGTAATTTGAAACATCACCGTATCGTCTGAATATGACGAATATGACTAAAGTCCGTCTAAGATTTATGTATTTCGAAGAGATATATACCTGTAGAGAAAACTAGGTTGAATACAGATACGTTTATTTAGCGAGGCTTAGACAACCTAAACCACGAGCGTTGGTTTTTGTGCCGATAATAAAATTGTATCTGCATTCAACACTTACCTGGTATTCTATTTATCCCTTCATTTTCTGTCCTTATTTAGAAAATAAACGAAAGAATATCACTGAATAACACGAAATATATTAAATGATGCCACGAACATAAACAAAACGGCGTCATAATATGCGTGTTTGCTGTATTCACCAAGGTGGAATGCAGCTAAGTTTATCCCACGGGGTGTTATTTCATCAATTCAGGCGTGATGATTTGACTGTTAATAACACACGGACAATTATTTGTAAAGCATCGTTTTTATTACTGTTTCATTTGATCACGTGAGTTGTGTATGATCACCAAGTGTTGAGGCTCACGAAAAAGGTCATAACTGTTAGATATCTGTAAAACCATGTAAATGCTGAGTCTGTTGATCGGAATTGAGGAAGTGTTTTATCTGACAGAGAAGTCGTTACTCAGAGCCGACAGGTAGTTCCCGTAAATCAGTGTACTTCTACTTACGTGATTATATTTTATTAATAGTTTGCCTTACTATCGATGAGCGTATATGTTGCGTATTTTGTAATACAAAATGATATTTGTGTATGAATATTAGACACGTACATGTAGTAGATTGGCAAACACGAACAATTTCACTTTCTTGGGTCGTGCAAGGAATGTTTAATCAATACTAACCTAGTTATTGCATGTGTCCAATCAATAGCAATATGTAAAGAAAACCATCCAATGCAAAACATGGCTTATCAAAATAAATGAGGTATATAAAAGAATGAATGTTAAGACGCATATAGACGAGCAGATAATTATATGCGCAAGTCTTATTAAGTGAACAATACGCTCGTACAACTGAACTTAGTCATAAAAGCAAAAATCAAACGCGAACCTTAATCTGGCTCTATTATATGTATATATCAACGGAGCTTAAAGGGCCTATGTCGTCGCAAAAGTGGATTCCTATTACACTATAAGTGATATTATATGATAGCAATGCGCTTTAAAAAGACATATGCTTGAAATGAATAAAATACAATATAAAACACAATAAGATATTTGATAAAAACAAATTAGCAAAAATATTTGAAAACTTAAACCCTTAGAACGGATCGAACTAACGACTAAGGAGTCATACGAAAAAATGACAGTAGACGGCCCTTTAACTAACTGCGCTATCATGCGTGGTAAGAAGTAGATTGTAAACTATGGTTATAGAAAATACTCACAATAATGACGTCAAAATGTAAACATGAAAGTGGCAAAACAAACAAGACCCATATAATAAATTGATTTTATTTCTCAGAATGAGTAGGCTCTTTTTTCATTATATATATCCTGTTTTAACAAATACTGTTATTTGTCAGTATTAATATATGAATGTCTGAATTTGTAAGGAAATTCTCCCCTTGAGGCCTTTTTCGATGACATAGTCCCTTTAGGTAACTTCAGCTTTCTCATATATTGATCTCTATTCCATGTAATTGACCCACTTAATGGAATAACATAGGTGACACGATTTTAATTTTCAAAACGCGTTTGAAAACCTGCAGGCGAACGATCATAAATATTACATATGTGCAGGTGAATGTAAAACTTCTGTACTCGATACAGGGAGGAAAATACAGGTTTATCAATATATATATAATCTGTCACTTGTAACTGAAGACCCTCTTGCAAGCCTCTTTAAAAAAACTATAATTGAGGTGACCTACTTGTAAATAAAAGCGATCATCTGCAGAAAAGTATGTGTGTATCTAAATACATCTGCTTGCAACATTTATATAACACACCATGTAGTGTATATTTGCGAATACTAATCTCACGCCGATTTCTGACGCATGTACGCTAAGGAAATAATTATAATGTAATAATTAAGGTGAATAATTATATTGAACGATGTGCTTTGTTGTGAGCATTTGTTATGCTATTAAAACAGTGTACACCTGTGTATGGTATGTACATGTATGATACACTTGTAAATGCTTCAACAGTCACTAAATGTCAGTTATGTACGTGAGCATCACAACATGGTCATGAATACAAAATTATTAAAGAAAATACCAGCTGCAAATAATGGTGTTGTGAATATGAAAGATAAAGTGTTCACATCGATATCAGATTAATCGCCTGCAGACATTTCCAAAAGGCTGTAACAGGTTGCGCAAGTTAGATGCAAATTAAAGGCGAGTATCCGGATGCTTTAAACTTAGGACGAATAAACTATTTTGGGAGAGTACATTCAGCAGGTCACGTACACGTAATAAAGGGATTTGGCCAACTTACCTAAGTACTGGCACTTGTTCATGTAATGTGAAATAAACTCTTATATCTCATAAGTATTCATTAAGTATGTAAACTGTGTGAATACATTGTGAAATGCGATCCAATATTGCTGAATTCCATTCAAAGGAAGGCAGGTTAATGGACGTATAAAGAAAGAAAAAAGGCACATGAGTATTACTCATTTACATTAATGATAGAATGTTATGATCGAAAACCATATTATTCTAACAAATCGTTTGCATGACACGTTTACATATTGGATATGTTTTAGATAGTGTACGTTTAGGTATTGCCACTGTAGGTGAAATTGACAAAAATACATATATATGAATAAAACAACATGTAAATGCTTTATGTATTTTGTTGTACGCTCTGCTTCTGCTTCTGTTACTGCTACTGTTACCAAAATAATGCGGCAATGTTTTAATCTGATAGTGAAATGGTTTATTGAAATAAAACTAAACAGTTCTACACGTGACAATACAGTATGATGCTTCTAGCGTGGTAATCATGCATCTTCCTATTAATTACTGTCTTTCACTAACGAGCAGGCAATGTGTTAATTCATTTCTTTGTATAGGCCACCGATACCAAAATGCTGAAGCGAATTGTTTTCGAAAAATCGATGGGCGAACACCTACTTTATCTGCAAACTCGAGTAGGGTCACGGAAAACCAGGCGTTAACGCTGACATGTGATCATGCAACCAGTCAAGTAGCTACATGGTGGTGTAATAACACAACAGCAAAATACAATGGAGGTTGCCTTTTTAGTCCAGCAATTTTACCAACCGATCGTTCGTACTGCACTTGTGGATTTGCAAGTCATAGCTGTACCCTTAAACCGTTGTGCACATCTAATAACGGAGACATATGGACTTATTCTATTACCGACCCAAACACCAAAATTGTATACCGGAGTAATGAACTCGCGTTGATGGTTGCAGGTAATGTTTTATTACATTTATTTTAGACGTTTAATTAAACTATTGCCATACGGGTTATGCATTTCCTTTTGTTGGTCCTTTAGTAGTTTCAACTACTGGGGCCATCAAGTCAAGTATTATTATAAAACACACGTAAAATTGCGATTGTTACGCACATAAACATACCAGTCTTATAAAACGGTGTAGAATATACAGGATCGTGTATCCTAAATTATATCCTTAAAGTACATTCTTTGGACATGTCTAATACCTATGCGAATATAATAATTATTTAAAGGATTGAATGTTTAATTCATACATATATTGGGAATATACAGGATCGTGTATCCTAAATTATATCCTTAAAGTACATTCTTTGGACATGTCTAATACCTATGCGAATATAATAATTATTTAAAGGATTGAATGTTTAATTCATACATATATTTAAGGGTTTTTATTATTAGATAACGTTAAGCGGTCACTTGTTTCGACCCTGCAATGTTTCAGCTCTAAGCCAACGCACCACCATTAATACGATGTTTCATTCATGGGTGACTTGTTCATTTACCATAATGTCAAACATGGATATGCTGCTAATTTAAAATGTTTTTACATGAAAGAAACATGTGCATTGAGCAATATATTTTCAAAGGTTAACAAAATATCTTCATATTGGGCATGAAACATTGTAGTGTGGTCCTCTACAAAGATTGTTCAAATTTTGACTCTGGGTAAAAAGTGGCCACGCCCAGAGGCTCACATGGTTTATATATACTTAAGTAGCAAAATGATTTTTAATCTTCTTCTCTGCAATCGCAAGACCCAGATGTTTCATATTTGACATGAAACATTGACAAGTGGTCCTCTACAAAGATTGTTCAATCTATGCCCCTGGGGTAAATAGAAGCCACGACCCGGGTTCTCATTGTTTCTATAAACGTATCTGGAAATTGGGTTAAAAAATCGTCTCCCCTGAAACCGTACGGCCCAGAGGTTTCCTATTTGGCATAAATAGTGGTATTCTACAAACATAGTTCAAACTATGCCCATGGGGTAAATAGAAACCACGCCGGGGTCACATGGTTTCTATCGACTTATCTGGCAAATGTTCTTTAAAAATCTTCTCCTCTGAAACCGCAAGGCCCAGAGGTTTTGTTTTTGGAATGTAAGATTGTATAGTGATCCTCTACAAATATTTTCAAAGTATGACCCTTGGTAAAAAGGGGCCATGCCCTTGGAGTCACATGGTTTATTCAGGCTTAAATAGCAAAATGACTTTCGAAATCTTCTTCTATGTAACCGCAAGACCCAGGGGTTTCGTATTTGGTGTGTAACATCCTATAGTGGTACTATATTGTTATTGTAATAACAAAGATTGTTCAAAGTATGCCCTGTGGTTAAAGTTGCCGTGCACTTGAGGTCATATGGTTTCAATAGAAGTATATTGCAAATGAGTTGTAACAATCGTCTCCGCTGAAACCGCAGATTCCAAAGCATTTACTTTTATAGAAAAAACACAAATATACAGTTACACACATTAGTCACTAGACATATCAAATCGAGTTGATATGTCCAAACGATTAATACATATGTACCAGCTAAGACGAAATGTGTGCCATTTTGTTTAGATTTTATCAGACATCATGCTATTGTATTGTCGAATTTCTCTTTTAAACGTCCTATTTTCATGTGGTATTTGTAAAATTCGTTGCATTAGAAACCTCGGTGCCAGTATTATAAATCTTCTAAGCCACAATGTCTCAAATCTTGTCAGTGTTCAACTGATTAGATGTACAATATAAATTTATCAGTTTGAATTGCTGCCATGAGTAAACCATTTTAAAAGATAGCAATATTCAAAACGTCAACTCTCCTTGGTAGCACTTGATATTTTATGATATAACTGGTTCATTGTCAAACAGCTTTCACTCTCAAACTCACTCATTTCCTCCGCCGCTCTTAACCTCATTATTTACATCTCTATCTCCCTTCCTGCATTGACTGGCTGACTCCCTAAAGCAATGCCTGATCGACTCAACGATTGACTGATTCACTCACTCAAGAACACTTAGACTTACTCGCACTTACATACTGTCGCAGTAACTGACTGTCGAAATAACTGAATGTCGCAGTTACTGACTGTCGCAATAACTGACTGTCGCAATAATTGACTGTCGCAATAAGTGACGTATGCAATAACTGACTGACTGACTGACTCACTCACTTACTGACTGACTGATCGAGTCACGCTTACATATACTCATCCACTCTCTGACACACTCGCTCATTTGTGTATTTACTCATTGACTGACTGACTGCTGATTAACATAATGTTGCACCGACTGATACAATTACTGGCTGACTGGCTGCCTTATGGCTAAATGTGGTATTTTAAAAGACCTATTTGTAAATGAAGATTGTTGAATACGTAGGCTATATTTCGATTAAATTTAGCTTGTTTAGTAAACCATATAAAACCACTTTTATCGTGTGTTTAATATATTATCAGATTTAACATCCCAAACCGCCGCCATTGAATAAATGATATACTATTTAAGAATATAAGTTTTCAATCGATCAAAGAAATGAAAGACGCGTCGCGTGCGCGCCACTATGAGACTATCTATGTAAAAATAAAATAGCGTATATCCACAAGGGGACTCATTTTTTAAGAAGAATCTTAAAATAAATAATACACGTTGTTCATTATATTTTTTTTTCATTTCTGGTCATAGAAAATAGAGATGGTGTAGTAACTAGAGATATCCAATCACTGAAAGTGTGTCTATTAACACGCTACAGTTCATAATGCTGCCTTGATAACGTGTAAGCGGGTATATGTTATTTGTAGTCATTTGTTAGCAAACGCTTGAACAATAAATAGATATACCGTTTGGATTTGGTGTCATCCTTTTGGCATGGATTTTGGCGCTGTCAAATACAATAGTATTAGATACGTAACAATGTGTTATATGATATATATATTTATCGAAAAGTGAGAATGGAAGTGAGCGTGAGTGTTTATGTGACCGAGAATGTGCAAGTGTGCGTGCGCGTGTGTGTTCGTGTGTATATGATTGAGTGTGACAGTGAATGGGTGATTGCGCCAGTGAAGGATATAATGAGAAAATTGGTAATCCCGCGAACGAGGACTGGGATTGTGTGGTTTCTTTGAATTACAGTCAAATCGTTATTATACGAATAGTAACCGGATATTTATTAATTAAGGATTGAAATCAATTTTGGTTGCGTGCATGTGATGATGAACGCAATGGTCAAACTGGTTAGAGCGCATCATGGATAATTTGCATGTTCATAATTATTGTAAGACATGTTAGTTCACTGAAAATATGAGTTACATGTCGAAATATAAATTTCATAAAAATAGGACAATAATATATTACTACGCATTTGATAAGGCATTACGTTCATGCGATTATGAATGCATACCACTTCCCTAGGAACATGGCTATGCAATGTAAATATAAATTATTATTTATAAAAGCTCAGATTTGTTTCTTAGTTTGCAGGTGTTGTATGATCGTATAACAGTATAATTTTGGTGATTTGAAAATCATAAATTGCCTAAATTGCTATCAAGTCAGCTTATTGTTTGTATCACAGTATGTCTTAACTACAACGCTAACACCTGAATTATGCGAAACAAAGGATGGCGGATGCCACTAGTGAAAACAGCTGCCAATCGACGATTCGTATAATGGCATATTTTTCTCACGCACGGTATTCACCTCTTATGCCTCAATCACACATTCCCGATTTTTACTGCCATTCTTTAGCCGACAGCGTCCCGAACAAAAAATGTCAAAAGTCTGGATATTCTGAAATTCGGGGCTCGAAATTCAATTTTGATCATAAGATCGATTATGCCAAGACAGCGTCCAGACAGCGTTTCGACAGAGTCCCATAGTCGGGAATTTGTGACTTCCGCAATACTCCAGACGTTATATTTCTATATAATTATATGATGTATTATCAATCCCGTTCTAAACGACATAACTTGAACCGTTACAGTTGAATAAATCCCGACAGAGTCCCGACTGTACAAATTCGGCTGAATCTCCCTTATGTTAAGTGAAAACCTTAACTGTCGGGAGTGCGAACATGTCCCGATAATTCCCGATTCTTAGGACAGCGTACCGACAGCGTTCCGACACGCACCGACAGCGTTCCGACACCACCCGACAACATCCCGACAGCGTCCCGTCAGCGTCACGATATTTCCCACGTTTTTATTAATTGAATCGTAGCGCTGTCGGGACGCTATCGGGAGCCGTTATCGGGTTTATGTGACTGAGGCTTTATCGGGCCATGATAATTGATAATAAAATTGCAGTTTTCGTATAATCGATATTTGTATAATCTTTTTTACACTGAATAACGAGTGCAAAACGACGAGACCGCCGCACTCGATCGTAGCACACCGTCATTTCGCACACTCGCAAATCACGTATTAATCGCGATTCTACTGTAGTTTAATTTAGTTTATTTTAGCTTCAAATAAAGTTTTACTTAAATTAAACATAAACCATCCACAAACAAACACACACAAACAACTGGTTTAATACTCGCAATACAATAAAACTTATCTCTACCTTATAGTGCAACCAGGAGGATTTTAACGTTTTAGTTTTGCGCTCTATAATCGGCAGTCCACATTGCACAGCCATAAAATGTGAACACGGTTGTGGATAAGCATGAATTATTGTGTGAATGCGTTACCTGTTAAACTTATGAGTACAACGTTTATAATGCAATAGTTTTGTAATGTGATAAAATTGTTTCCATCAATTTAAATAATGTAAACAGACTGATAGCTCGAGATGTATGTTAAGAGCTCAGTTTCCCATAATATAAAATACCTGAATACATGGAAAACAAATGTCTTGCTATCACAAATACATTGTTATGATCTAAGTTTCAATTTATTAACCGATTAAGCCAGTGTATTTTTGAATTATTTAAATATAGTATGATCTGTTATTTCACATACTATGTTTTGTTTAAAGATTTGGTAAGGCATCGTTAAAAGAATTTGATTAGCGTTCACATCCACTACAAAGTTCAAATAATCAAATAATGTAAATAGTGCATGTGTCCGCATGTGCTATGTTTAGCTCCTTAAATGTTATATCATTAGTACAGGAGTTACACGACTTAAAAAAGCGTCTCTAAATTTGACTAGTTTTATCAAATATATACCGTAATTATAAATAACGTAGTGTTTTAAATATACTTCCTAATTATATAATTGCTAGTAAAGATTCCCTGTGAGTATAACTGCATTTCTCTCTTAAATAATATGTGTAGGCATATGCTAAAACTTCAGACAAATCAATTTAAACCAGCATTTTACGCACAGCTGAACGTGCGGATCAATCAAATGCATGCCCAGTTGAAACTTCTGAAAGAACAATATGCAAACGAATGATGAAGGCAAATTTGTTTCGTCTATATTAGTACCTTATTACAATAAAAGCAACTGTTGCCTTCATCCAAATATTATAACATAATTGGTCAACTCATAATAAATAGTAATTATCTACACGGATTAACGATGTAGTTATATACCAGTTTTCGTCGACACACACATAATTATGCTCATCTAGAATAGCGCTTTGCTTTTATATAATTCAAAAAAAGAAATACAAAAAAAATATCAAATACATGTATAAAGAAAAGTTAGTAAAAGTTTTTGTTTATTATAGTGTCACCCCTTGCGATTGAAGGCCAGCCAGTTTTGACTTATGAGACGCCTTTACTGATGAACATCTTTACTCCCGATTCCTATTCTATATGCAGGGCGCTTGGCAGGAAGGAAATCAGTACCCTTTGATTTAACTAGTGGCTGGGTAGGCATCCAGAAAAACACATGTGTGAGACTCGAACCTTCGACCTCCAGGCTCCCGCTCCGTAGGTTAACGCTCTAACCACTAGGCCACGGAGACGTGTATATGATAATGTTAACACCTACAATCCTGCAGTGACGGATACACGTGCTACAACGTGAGTTACTTCATATATCGCACACCGCTTGTAGACTGAATATTTCGAGTATGTCCGGTGTTGTGAAAAGTTTTAAATTAAATAAAGTTGTTTGAATTATTTGAAGAATTTTTGCAATAAAACAATGTCGCGTGTGCAATTCAAGCAAGCGTACACGTTAGAAGGCTTGGTACCATGAACGGGTTATGATTTAAAAAGTTTGGCATATAACGTTGTTGTTATATCAGAGGAGACGGATACAATAACGTCTAGTGCCTTTGTATCAAACCAAATAGGCTGGTACACTTCGTCAAGATAATATCGCGTGTAAGTTTTTTTTTTTTTAAGTAGGGTGGTGCACCGGAATGGACCTTCTTAAACAACTTATTGTCAATACTTACTTTTGTATTATATACCAGTATTTATTAAAGAATTCACTCGTACAAAAGTTTAGATTACCATGAAGGTGCATCTCTATAGACACAACATTGCGCTACTGCGTCATTATTAGTTGGTGTAACACAAGGTAGTGTTATTGGTGGAGGCATTCTCGCACTTGCTATTGATACATTGATTTGAAAACCTCGTAAGAAACTACTAAGGCATGCAGGTTGCATAAAACTGTGACCCAAATGTCATTTTCATTGAAATAATATATCTGCCTTTATCGATATCCATTAAACTAAACATAGTGTGGTGTTCAATATTTGTAAAAAAAGTTCTAGTCCACAGGTTAAAACCTTCAATACCTTTAGATGTATGCACTGTATAGACAATGTCTGCGTTTCCTTATTATTTGGCACATGGGTTGTGTATAAACACGTAGAGTTTACATGTAGAGTCCTTCGTATGACATTTCTAGTTTCCAGTTAGTTCGTTATGCGTGAGCATGTTCTTGAGTAAATAAAAAAAAAAAAAACCTTTCTCTAAGTAAGAAATTATTAAAACAAGGATTTTTATTTCATTTAACATCGCACAAATTAACTAAGTATGTTTTTTCTTAATAATTCAGTTTTGTTTCTAGATATACTGTTTTCTTAAAATGGTTAATGGTTAATGGAATTTTTCTAACATCATGTTAAAGTGATGTTTTAAAACGGTTGCGGATGTGTAAGTATGCAAACTTGAATGCTAAAAACGTATTTTATAAACTGATAGAGTCTTACAGATCAAAGGGCTATAATTTGTGTATACTCAGAAACACCTGCCTGCTAGTTGTTAAAGAATTTATTTCAACCGTAAATTATATATCCGTTTACCGGTTTAAACCCCCAATTCCTTTTGCACTGACCGCTCTAAAGCGATGACCTCAATTTTAATCAATGTTATGTTTTGCGTTGTGTTGGTAGCGGATCCGTGGTCTGGTGATTACACATTGGCGTCAAAACCCAGGGGTCGCAGGTTCGAGCCCCCGTTACACCCTAACCTACCAACTCATCTTTCGCATGAGACGTTAAACAGAGGTGCAGTTTACTAGGTGCTTCACACCGGGCACCAAAAGACTCAGTGTCGCCTCTGAAACGTGGCGTCTCCTGTATCTTGCACAATCCCCCGTAACCCAACTAGCAAGTCTTCTGGGGACGATGGCCATAGGGTTGTCCTAAGGGTTTATCTTCTGGTGATGTCCCTGGAGTTTCATTATTTTTATATTTACTGCCTTTTCATGTGCAACATATCAGGTGAGGCTTAGAATAATACAACGGCGAAGCTTTTTATACGACCTTTTTTAACATCATTGTTATACAAGTACTACGATTTAAACAATGGAAGCAATACCAAATATGGAAACTATAAGCTGAATGGAATTATTAATATGCAAGATACAGTACTCACATCAATATTTGATTAAACATATACGGGCATTATCAAAGGCGGTATCATGTAACAAAGGTTCAACATAGCTACCCGGATGTACGTTAAACACACTCCTCAGCATATTCAATAGTTATGTCAACAGACAAAGTGTGAACAACTACTAAGAAATTGTCACTTCATTTCGCTCATATAAAGGGATTTAAAACGATTCATGTAACCAAACTAGTGGGCAATGGATTATTGCCCCTGTAATTAATCGTAGTTTTAAGGATAAGCTCGAAAAAAGATTATTTAAATTTCATAGTTTGTTTTATAATGGTGCAGATATAACATAATTATGCAAAGTTTCGTCACTTTCAATTTTCATGTACGAAGCAACGAGATGTTACCTGAACAAATGCTATTGTATATGTCCCTATTGAGCTCACGTACGTATAAATTGTATGTTAACCAACACGATTATTAAAACATCGAAATACTTGTTTAAATTCATAATGTAAAACTAGTATCATTCCTTGAATAACTAGTACAATGACAAATATGTTAATATACATGTATGCATTTATTTATTTCATAGAAGTGTTTTTTCCTGTACATCTTTATTTTCACCATAGTTTATCATGTGTATGTTTCTCTATGTACGTATATGGCACATATAAGTAAATAATGCACATAATGCAACTAAACTAATTGCTCAATTCTTTCGTTAAAGGTGTGATATGTGCGTAATATGATATAAGCTTGAGTATACATGTGTGTGTCATGTCTTGCAATAGGTATTTGGATGCTTATTTTTGAATACATATCTGTGTAAAATATTATTACTTCCAAATATATAGATATTCGACTTAGTTTATTAATTATATATATTTATTATAGATTATAGTTGTGTATAATAATGCCGAGTTAAATGTATGATTTCATATTACCGTGATTGTTTATTAATAGTGCTACAGTAATATCTTACAAATAGCCATGAACTACCCACAAATTATATGTCAAATAGTAGTGATAAAGATCAATACACGTATGTAGTTAAACATGCAAAAAACACATACCTATTGAGCACGTAAACACGGAATATTAATTAGAAGCAAATATACTTGTATGCGTTAACCTTAATCACGAGTGATTTTATCGTGTTCTTCATTGTGTTGACATGCGAAATATCTACGTATCAAAGAAATGTTACGAAAATGCACACATTGGGGCAGTTTAGTTTAATATTAATTAGCAGGTGCGTGCGTTTCGGTTGAAAGTGATTTTACCGACATTATTACAATATGAACACAGACTGCAGTAAACCAAGCATGCTTCACCTTCGATGTGTATTGATCTTTGTCGCGTATTTACTAATAGGTATGTATACAATATGAACACAGACTGCAGTAAACCAAGCATGCTTCACCTTCGATGTGTATTGATCTTTGTCGCGTATTTACTAATAGGTATGTACATTTGTTTATATTTATACGAACGTTAATTCAACAAGAGTATATCATATCATACATTACAGTGATCTTATCTGTAAAGTCTCCTACACTTGTCACGCTTTGCACTTTTGGATGCATACATCGTATTATATGCTTTCACTTGCGCGAAAAACAAATCGATTAATACATGTGTACTGTATTTCTCGCTCTAATACTGGATTGCTATCACGTTGCGGCGAATGCCAATTTAGAATTAGTATGACTAATATCATTATTCAAATCATTGATAAAGCATGAATCGTTCATTCATTGTTTTGTTCCCATCAAACTAGCTTCCTCGCTCACTCACTCACTTCAGTAACTAAATTACTCCATTTGTCACAGGTGCATGTGAATGTTTTGTATGATTTAATCACACACGCCATGAGTTTAATTCCCCGCCATGAGTTTGTATAGCTATGTACGCTAATATACTTTTTTAAGCGAACACAGTTTTCGACGTTGGAAAAAGACTGTATACCAATAAATTGATAGAATACCCATTTGTATTCAGACGAACTTGCAATAAATTTTGCATCTTTCTCAATACTATATTTGGTATTGTAGTGTATATTATATTTAACATACACAATTGAGTGTGACTAATAAAAAAATATGAAATGGAAATAAAACGATGATACATTTTATTGATTGAATACGAACGCTAATTGACTGTGCTTCGTTAGTGTTGGTTTGTTGTTTTGTATAAAGATATTAAAATTGAAGATAAAGACACTCCTTTACAATGTAGTAAAATACGCCAAATGTCTTGCAATGATATATACCCACGTCTGCATCGTTTTTTGTTTCTAGTCATGCGAAAATAAATCCATGACCAAACATTGTTTGTTCTCACAAGAGTTGCATATCTTCTGAATAATATAATCTAAGCAGACTAAGAAAAAATATGTGTTGGCGAATAAATGGTGTTTTGCATGGTAATCTAATAGATAATTAAGCGACGTGGTTTACTTCGGTTTGCATATATAACGCATACGTATTAACAAACAGTCGATCAATTGGTTGCTTTACAATATCGTTCTTTATACTGGATTCATAATTGTTCAGCGATGTTTTTCCACCACTTATTTAATCGTTGATATCGATGCGTTCACAGTTAAATGTATCCTTTCTTGAATGCATGTATACATCCGTGTCAAGTATATTTGCAATTGAATACTTATAGGAAGTTAAAAGCAGTAACCTCGCCGAAAGGTTATCACAATTACACCAATAAATATTAAATAATGCCTATAGACGGATTGCAAACAAACATGCACGTGTTTAAACACTTTGACAGCTAAAAAACCATATACTAGTCGTTGTATTACATTTATACCCGATACTTTAGAACATACATGTACATGTAGTAACTAAATAAACACACGCACGCATTTTCATCAATATATTTCTGTTATGAAATGGTTACACTACGACAATTGACAACATATAAAGAAATGCATGTATAAATAACATTTTATTCTCTTGTACATACATATCTCAAGAGCAATAAGCCAGATCTTTAGTATAAACAACACTATGTACGATTTTTATCAACAATTTCTAGAGGATATAATATTTGTAAAAGATGTACATGCATTTGAAAAAAATTGTTGATCTATGCTATGTTTAGAAGGCTTTATTATGTGTGTTACACATGTAGTAACCAAATAAGATGGTCCTATTTTAATGTAAAGCGATCAATTATTGTTAAATGAGTTAATAGTAGCATCCATTTTAAAGGCAATCATGCGGACTTGTAAATACATTTTCATCACAGCTGCCTAGTTCATAGATCATAGTTCATAGTTCATAGTTCGTCTCAACGCTGCTACCACAACAAACACTATTATGATGAACCGCATCCGCTTGATGTCATTATATCGTGCGTGTAAGATACTTGTATTGTCATTTATTGCCATTTATGTCCATTCTATTGTGTGCGTTTCCGTCGCTGCTTTGCAACTGATTCAGCCCTTCAGATAGAAACCATATTGTGTTTAATAAACAATTCCCAAACACTATTTTATTTATATTATATGTTAATGCAGCGGTTGTTTTAGTAAGTCCTAATTACCGCATAGGCTAACTTTGTATAGACACTTTAAATCGTAAGATAATACATCGGTTGCAATACAGTTAGGCAAACAGTATACCTGTGTATGTACATGTCTGATTTGATGCGATCATCGCACAGATTGTCTACTATCAGTGTCAATACTATTGCATATCTGTTAGTTTAATAACGTAATGGTAAATTCCGTTTCATTTATTTCAGTTTGTAATTGCTAGTTTTTTATTTTAGTGTAGTTCCAGGTGAGCATCTTCAAACAAGTAGAAACCATATCGAATATACCTAAAACGGTTTAGACGTTGTACATTACAAATGGCAACTTCATGCACTAACAACATATATTATATATAATATCGCGCATGAAACGTTTTTATGTAATTTTGTGCGTTTAACACTAGTATGATGTGCAGATGTTTGTGCATACTAATTTTCCGCCTGTACGAATAGACTTTTATACTTTTATATTTGGCTTATGCCTTTATTTGCAATAATTACAAATCCGTCTTCACCTACCAGTTGCATTGTCCACATATGCACGAATAGCTTAGTGTAGCAATCACACAAACCACAACAACACTGGTAATACTGATGACATCGATTATTACAACGTTCAGACCTGTTATTGTTAAGAATAAATTAGCAGCATTCTTTAATACAACAGTTATCCATTTATCTTGAATTTACCACAAATGCCCGTCAAGGCAATTACATACATAGGATCACATGAGTATATAAACAATAATTGTAGTTTATACTAAGGCAAGCAGTACAGAACAGTGTCCATGCATAATCGTACTATTAAATAATATAAAGTGTTGCAATTATGGATATACATGTATCTTCATTTGTGCGGGCTAGTGAATATGTTTGTGCGTTGGCTTGTTCAATCGCGAAAAAATGATGATAATATTTCCTGAAAAGACAAAACCGTCCCTATACAAATCCAATTGCAATATGATACCATAAAACGCAAAATACGAAATATTAAATAAGTTATTAACCATTTTCTGTTGTAGATGCATTTGGAGTAGCTACAAAAATATAAATATAATAAGTATGTATCATATTTCATCGGATATATGCATATAACGTTTAAGAGTTTTAGAACATACATTTATCAACATTTAAGTGTCACGCGTTTTATACATTTCAAATGAATACTCACAGATTATAGTAATTATAAAGTCGTTGCTGTACTGTATTACCCCTCCTATTGCAGCGGAGCATCGCCAACGTTGTGCTCTGTTTGATACATTTACAGCTTGGATCACACATGTAAACACCGTCGTTGACTTGCAAAAGCATTCAAAATGTCTTTCGCCAGGTAACACCTGTTGCAGGCTGAGGCGTAGTACATGTTAATAGTAGTGCGCTATGGACAAACACCTGATCTGGATGCCCCTCTAATTTGAGTGTAAGTGCCATTACATCTGAAGAATTATATAAACACATCCACCAGTAATACACATAAATCATCAAGCGCCTCGATAAGGAAAACACGATTTGTTGCATACTAAAATTACCGTTCAAAAGCATTCATTTAAACAATTAATGGTGTTTCCATTTTTTGACAGAATTTACCCAGCCATACTGCACATGGCATGTCCGTGACAGCCTGCCATCAAACATTTATTTCAATAGTCTGGTGAATAATAACGCTTGCATGTGGAACATGTGTTTTCAAGTGAAAAGCGATATGTCACTAAACATCCTAATGTACTCATGTCGCCTTAAATTTTACAGAAAATAAAGAAAAAGATAGTATTTGGACTTCGCCGTCAAGAAAATACAATATTATCTTAGTAGACAATCAAATATAATCTCATACCTGGTAGAAATGTATCCACAGTTATAAACACGAGAAGCCACATATGCACATCCATTGTAGCAATCAATTATTTATGAGATAACGATAATCTCAGGTAGATCGAATTTTTTACCTAAATCTGGGCTGTTGTCGTTCTGATGTTCAATGCATTGTCCAATTTATACATTGAAAACATATGAGCTGTAGCGTTTATTTGAAAACAATCATTTTTAACAACGAATGCATTTATTCTGTCAATTTAACATTAACTATTTCAATCACCATCTTATTTACTCTGCGTATGGCAGCATATTATGTTTACTATTGTATTATATTAATGTGTTTCAAGTGTTACATATGCTACCGCGCTCGTGGTTTAACTCATACGCAACGGAACTGCAACCGTTGGTTATTAACGCAATAACCAACGCCTACCCGTGAAATATTTCGCGTCTGCCTTGAATTAATGTTAACCGTTGTGTACTGTACGGCACTATTTTTTGTTGGTAGCAACATGTAAACAAAAAATCACGTGACCATTCGGCTGTTAGATTTCACCCCCTCCACGCTGTTTATGAACATGAAGACTTTTTGAATAATTAATGTTTAATAACATGGAATCAAATAAAACAACGTATATATAAAATATGTATTGTGTAATAATTATTAAAACAACACGAATATTAATTAAATAATTAGACAGCATATTAAAATGCCGACCCTAATGCTATAGTGCCATTAGTGGATAAACAGTCAACATTTTGGAAATCGCAACAATTCATGAATATGTGTTTGAAGGTGGATATACTCAGAGTAATATTGATTTGATAACAGTCTATGGCTTAACTTCTGTTGGTAACAGTCAATGGCATCATATGGTGGACTCACTTGCCATAGTTATGAATGTTGAGGTTTATTGTGTTGGACGAGATATTTCCAGTGAACATCTGAAGTTAACGACTATGTGACAGAGCATATTTGGTAGATGACAAGGTAATGTCCACTGGTTGTTGAACTTGGTCCTCACTTTGTGTGGCCGCCAAGGGTCGAATGGATGGAATAACATCCGATGTGATTTGGGTAAGTGCTTTTTAACCATTTGCATTAATCCTACCTGCCAAATTCAATGCATTACTGACACTAAGTCTTTCATCATCACCTGGCTTGATGTAGGCCTCAATACTTGCAGGTTTGCAATGACTAGTAAAGGCCATAATATCCTGGTTTGAATATCCCATCTTGTGCAGATGCACGCAAGCAGTGGTTGGTGTACCTTCTACTTAGGTTGGCCTTTTCAGATATTTTGTACATGAATTTTCCCAGTGTGTTTACTCCATCCGGTTGTTCCCAATACCATCTTGTATCTTCCTCTGTAACCTTTGATTCTGGTCTTTGAAACAAACTGCAATTGGCATTCAGCTTTGAAATGTATTTCTCATAGCATCGAAGTGGCCAGTTTGGTCCCTGATTTTCATAGAGTCGTGGCTGTTTCGGCTTTTCCTTGGCATCAACAACCCGATATGTCTTGTCAGCTTCGTTGTAGGCCAAGCAAAGAAAGCATCTACCCTTTGCATCTTCTTTTACGATAAAGGAATCTTTTCTTTTGCATCTTCTTTGACGATAAAGGAATGTTTTCTTAGCTCTTTCAGACCTTCTCATCCGCGTCGATCAAATTGTGTCATTACGTCAAATATGTCCTTGTTTCAGGCAGCAACAGTAGTATTAGTTTTAGCATTAGTTGTATTTGTAGTAAATAAAAAAAAACTATTGGCGCAACGGCAAAAAATGCGTAAAGGTCAGAATTTTGTTAATGCCCAATATATATGTGATTACGTGAAGTGACCCCATAGAAATATGACCCCATTCCGTCATTATAATTCAAAAAAGTTTAATCCCGGGTTATAGCATTTCGAGGGGAATGCACTGAGTAAAATAATTTTAATCCACGGCCAGACGACGACGACGATGACATGATAATGTGATCACATCGTCCACTAGACATAAACTTTATACGCCTTATATTTGACGTATACAGCTAACGCGTAAGCTATATACGGAGTAAGCTGTATACGGTATAACACACATCTTCTTGTTACAACTCTTGTAGCTGCCATCTTTTGAACAAGCCCAGCCCTAAACATATATCACATATTTAATCTGCAAAAAATAATGAGTGCGTATTGTCCTCAGTTGTCAGTGTGTGGGGTCCTCACTGTGCGAGTGTGTGGCGTCCTCACTGTCCTTGGTCCTCAGTCTGCTCTTGTCCTCAGTGCGAGTCAGTGTGTCCAATGTGCTCAATGCCATATGAAACGTCAAACTTTTAAATTCCAAAAACATAAGTTTCAATTCATGTTATTTACATCAAAATAAGCGCGCCTACATATTTTCACGAAAATTCATTCATGGGAAAGTGGTGTCCCCATTTGGAGGTGTTTCGTCATGTGTCCTCACTCTACACCGTATGCAGGTATGTGTGCGTGTGCATGTGTGTGTGCGTCTGTGTGTGTTTGGGTGTATGTGTGTGTGTGTGTTTGTGTGTGTGTGTGTGTGTGTGTGTGCGTGTGTGTGTGTGTGTGTGTGTGTGTGTGTGTGTGTGTGTGTGTGTGTGTGTGTGTGTGTGTGTGTGTGTGTGTGTGTGTGTTTGTGTGTGTGTGTGTGTGTGTGTGTGTGCGTGTGTACGCTCTGCAGAGACATGCCCTATGAGCAGGAGACAGTGTGCTGGGGAAGTATGTTGACGACTGTTTTTCTGTTGCCAGTAAGACAGAAATATATATAGTTGAAAATTTATATTAAATCTAGTTTCATCTGCTACCAGGCAATAAGAATAAGACTAGAATGTTAATTATATATACGATACTCACATTGATCATACCAAAATATAACCAAGAAACAGACAACAAATATGTATTAGTGTACAGTTAAACAGAACTTATTGATTGTATATTTAAAGTTGTCACACTAATTCCAGTCAGCTTGCTTCTCAGAATGTTATCAGAATTGTTCAGCTGTTGTTCAGTTGTCATTAATATATGATACACATAGGCGGCTTTAGAGGGGGAGGAAACGGCGTACGCCCCCTCTCAAATTGTCTAATATTAGGAAATTCGCCATATGTTAAAACAAGTGATGGTTTCTTCAATCAATTAATCGGCATATTTTCGATATGTATCCCAACAAGTTAAAGGACGTCTGTTCGCACGCAGTTTTTTCAGTAATGAATATTACCGCCCTTACCCTGTTATTCAAAACCATCATCCGTGCCCGAACTATGTGACAAAACCATTTGTGTTTTTCAGAATGTCCGGGTTCTCATACTGGATGAGGCGGTCTTTGCATTCGCAAGATTGTTCTGGAATGACGTGCTTGATGACGATGTAGACGTAATCCGAGCTACTAGTAATCAGTCCTATAGGTAGTTCGTTCTGTGGATCCATGAGCCTTTAGAGCGGGTATTCCGCGTATAATTCCAAGTACACGTTTCCTGATCCTAATGGCCAATACACAGAATACAAAGCAAGATATTTGGCCTAATTATGTTATATAAGCCAAAGAAAATGTATGTGTCTGTTCTGGCCCGGCGACTACGAACGCTACTTTAGTCCAATCTTAGACTGTAACTTATTTGTTTTTGTGCAATATACATAGTTCATTTTTTATCTGATCTTTACCAAACTTGCACAGCGTGTGTATGACCAGACAATTTTCAAATAATGAAAAAGGGCCTAGATTGCGATACAAACACTATAGTTATTGCCCATTGTTTGTGAGAAGCAAAATACAAATTAAGAGACTTCATTTTTTGTGTGAGCTCACCTTAGACTTCATGCTGATTGAACTATTTGTATAGGGGTACTGTCTGCATTATCCGGAATGCGTCAACAATTTTGCGCCTGGATGAGATTGAGGCTTCACTT
This sequence comes from Congeria kusceri, assembly GCA_027627225.1. Classification (NCBI taxonomy): domain Eukaryota; kingdom Metazoa; phylum Mollusca; class Bivalvia; order Myida; family Dreissenidae; genus Congeria; species Congeria kusceri. The sequence continues at coordinate 5,099,160 of CM051029.1, read as the reverse complement.
TTCATTCCATCTTTTCCAAACGTGCAGTGTGTGTGTGACCATAAATCTTTGTTTGTGATTGGCCAGATCGGACTAGGTACAAAAGAGTCGTTGTCCCTTTTTCATGATATTGTTTTTCATGATTTCATCAGAAAAATTGAAAAATGGACTTTGTGAAACATGCATACTTCATTTTGTACTTGAACTTGACCAAAATTGCAAACCTGTATATGACCAGAGCATTTCAAAATAATCCAAAAAATGGCCTAGATGTGGCCTAGAGACTTTATTTGTTGTTTAATCTTGATCAAATTACTCTGTTTGTGTACAACCATAAGGTCTCAGATCGGACCAGAGCTTTTGCTCCTTGTGTGTGAAGGAATGCATTATTTGTCCATAATTGACCTTCAGCTCCATAAAGAATTAACTTTTTATTCCTTGTTGACTACCTTTACACCAAAAGATCTCACCTGGGTGCAATGATGGGCCAGATAGACCCAACAACACTATTGCTATTTCCCCTTTGTTATGAAAACATTAGCAAAAATGGACTTTTTGTAACGTACAAACTTCATTACATCTAACCTTGATGAAACTTGCTTGTGTTAGCCATAAGACGTCATAAATATTTTGCACACTAAGAAATCATTGAAATTGATTTATTATTTTTAATATTGTATATTATAATTGATTTACACAAGTTTGCCGTCTTTCTTTTGCGAAAAGCTTTGTATTACATGCTTCTATAAAATGAGTTATTCACCGCCGCTTGTGTTTTATGAACACGACGTGATACCATTAAAACCAAATATTACATGATATCTGTTAAAACCTAAACATTAACAGAATGTGTGCAATTATAAACTGATAATCGAGTAGTTTTATGTAATATTATACAGTTTTAAATGATCACCATTGTTTACAGTAATATGTATCGTTATGCGTAATATTCAACGAAAACATACATTAACATTACACGACACGCATCAGCACAAATTACTGATTGACAAATTGTGTATCTGTATGTGTGTTTCTAGGCTATCCAATTAAGCCGAAAATTCTGTAGAGTACGGTATTTTTGTAACAACACTAAGTTTTGTGATACACAAAAGGACCGTGTCGCTAGAATGTTTCTCGTCTGAACACACAACGCTGAGCATTTCATGGACCTTATCTAACGGCTCAGTGGTTACCAATAGAACAGTTGCAATAAAATGGGAAGAAGGTGACAACACAGAACAAATCACATGCAGTGCCACACATATTATTGCCCCAACCTAAAAATCTAGTAACACTATTGTACATGCATCAATGTTACTTGTAAATATTTTATTTAAGTAACTTGTGTGCATTGAAATTGTAGTGATTATCATGAGTCCATCGTTGATTCTGGAGTACATAGTACACATGTGTTATGATTGTATTGTCGGTTTATTAATTATATTGACCGTCCATCCATCACAATTCGTAATATTATCACATCAGAGTAGGAAATCCTTTGAGTGACATGATTATGCCACATTTAGTTGTCATTCGTCTATACTACTCCAATAAAGAGAATAATTACATAATTGCATTCATTAAGCTGTACATTGTTCAAATATATAAATATGTTAAATCACAAGTTGATTTTCCTTTTTGTAAAAACTACGAACATTTATTGCGTTTGATATTTCTGTACAAATAAAGATTTCTGTTTACGGTGTTATAGACAGGTAGTTGGGAATCGCAGAGAACACGTGTATATTACTCGTAAAAAATGAAGAAAAAAAATGGTGGCATTGACCTACATTTCTATTATGTTGAAACATTGATATTTAGGGAACTGTGATGAAAATTCAAATATATTTCTTCGAATTGCAATATTGTTACCATATACATATTCAATTTAAAATATGTAATCTCTGTGTGATCGGAAATTTTCTTCAACAATACAGTATTAACGACGCATTTAACTGGAGATCCTCCATCTACCCCGTCCAGTAAAATCGGAACTTTTGCTATGAAATAAAACATCATACGAACTGTTATTAATGACGTGTACTAGCAGTACCAGTGTACAGCCAGGGGGAGAGAAACAACATAGAACATAACTCATAAATCAAAGTGTGCAGTCTAGCGGTAATGATGCATACACTCTTGAAGTGATCAATGAAATGAACGCAACTTTTGCACAGCAGACCGTTACTGGAAATGTCACTGCGTCTTACACTTTAGAAATATTATGTGAGTATCTGTGTTAATAATTGTATCTCCTTTACACACTAATTATACTCCTCAATGTATTATACAAACTGGATATATTACGGTATATCTTATTTCAGTTGGTGATTGAGAATATAAGATTGCATTACTTAACACGATGTTAAACAATTAGAACAAGTATGATTCATATAAGAATTAACATAATCTCTATATATATATCGTTACTTACTGCAAATCCTGTGACAGGACTTTCTATCATCGAGAGATGGGAGAGCAACAACTTACCAGTCCCACCATAAGCGTTTTGAGAGGTTGTGAAGTCAGTTTAAGATGTAATGCGTTTTCGAATACTCCTGCTAGTTATGTAAGGAGTACTTATATCATGGACGAAACTATCATTCAGTGTATTGCTAACAATACTCTCGACCCGACCGGAAATAAAAATAGAAACTCTTCTAGTTCTAGGAGCGTTGCAGCAAATGTATTGTGTAAGACGACTTGATTGGATAAATTATGTTCAGTGATAATCTGTACCACATGCATGTTTATGCATGATATTAATACTGACAATTTTCATTTATATTACGAGGGACTTAAGCTCTGCATCTTATCAAACGTGATCTCCTTAGCAATGTACGTTGCATTATGTTAAATAAATATGTAATAGTAAAGCGTCTTAATTAAATAGACTTGACCTATTAGCATACATGAAACGATTTTCGCTAACAATAATTAACTGTTTTAAACTTCAAACTTTATGTGAGTATCAAACTCACGGCCATCGCGGCTATACTTCCTTTTGAAAGTACTAGCGCAATTATAGTTATACAATTAACGCACACCTGTCACAACGTAAACACGACAAGGGGCTTTAAAAAAAGCCCAGCTACATTACAATTTAAGAAGTTTTTTTTTTTTAACAATGCGTCAACATATTGACCTTTCCACATATACATTATTTTTGCCTTGTTTAATATTCTAAAATTTTTCAATATTACTATGGTCATATGTTTACTATTGTTAATCATTTTTCGTTGACAAACCCACTTTAAAAGAGAAATATATTAATTGCAGGAATATTTGTAGCGTTACTTCTATTAGTTCGTGGTATTGATAGTATGAATGTTAGTTCTGAATTATTTGTGAAATTTGTATTGATATTTTATGTAATATTGTTTTGAAACCCTTACGATAATTACTTCCAAATATCATTTTTACAGTTACACTAAGGTTGGTGTTCCATAAACAAATTCTTATAAAGAAATACTTTTGTTCGAACATAATCTATTGTCAAATAACCATGGTAAGGATTATAGATGCGTTTACAATTAATCTATGAATGCAATGCACGGTTATTTGCTAGCATGCTGCTACTTTCTATAAACAGCGGTCACTTCACTGACAAGAGCTGCAAACTGAGGCAAACGTTTGACATTTCTACACATACGCAATGGTTAAGGGGCGAATATTATATTTAAAAAAAGGTATAAAATACTATAAAAAAGGTGTTGATCAAGTGTAATTCACCTGAAGTGAAGATATAAATAGAATTCAGTTTGTTTATCGTTTTACAAGAGTTTTCCCTTTTGTCATATTTCCCTATGTAAAAGTGGTTAGCATTGGAAGTAGACAGATAAGAAAGTAGTTAAATTACACAGAATAGCGAGAAAGTACATATATCATTTTTTTATCTGTGTGCACACAATGCACACACCAATACTTCTTGCTGTGGGTTCACACAAAATTATCATAGAAAAATACCATTTCGATTCAAACACGATTGCACACTGAATTTAATTTTGTAAAGTTCACGAATGACAACTATAGTGCTTTTAATCACCCCTCCCCATCTTTCCGAAATACGCGGGAGTTAAAGTAAGTTTAATTCACAACAATTGAAAGACTTCAGCTATAGTGATAAAAGATAAGGACTCAAGATGACGTTCTCTTTACATTTTATTGACAATATAGCATGGTAGCAAACACAAATATAAACTTTCCACAAAAATGTTAACGTTTCGTGAAAATGCAAATATATACGATATCTTAAAATGGTTTTGTTGCGCTACATTATACAGAAATGTTGTGTTTTTGCTATTTTACTAGTGCTCGTTTAAGCAAGTATAGTTTATTTTTAACTGTCCACGGTTTTCAAGAATGTTCAAAACATGCTCCGCCAATAAGTTATTGCAGATTAATCTACTTTTGTTTCCTTTTTTTGTCTACGTGCATGTCGGAATAGAACGTGAAATATATTTAGACAATATGTGAATGAACTGTGTAAAAAAACATTGTTAAATATATTTCATGTTTAAGATAATGTGCTTCATTATAAGCAGAGTGTAGATCTAATACGGATGCTACCATTTGTATCCAGTTACCCCAGAGACGCCGACTCCGAGTTTTCAAACGGCAAAAGAAGACCCAAAGATGAAACTTACGTACGAACGTTTGTCTGAATTTTTTACTACAATGACTATCAAAGGATTGGATGCTGGTACCTCTTACGATGTAAAGATGTATGCGGAACATTCAGTTGGAAAATCAGAGGAAACCACCGTGATCACTATAATAACACTAGGCAAATCTCGTATGGAGGTTTATAATTTAGAAGTATTCTATGTTGAAACTGTCATTATTTGTCTATTTAAATTTAAAGAAGAAATAAATAACGGGCATATATAAATAAAATAACGTTTTAAGAATCGGCATATAGACAGTGTTTTATTATCATTTTATCAATTATCATTTTAATAAACATGACAATTATGTAATCAGTATGTAATGTGTAATAAATACAAACTATAACAAAGGAAATGTTTTCTTGGATAATTGCTAATACTGTAACAAAATGACAATGTGTGCAAACATGAATTGGTCAATGCATTTATGAAGCGCTAAACATAGGTTGTTTGATGAGCAATTTATTTCGATAGCTTTTTGAGTTTACATTTGTATTTTAATCACTGCCTTTGACACATGTTCATACATACTCATAATAACTATTTCTGAATAGCCGTTTATGTTATTCATTAAATGGCGGTTCTTCTCCGTCTGTCGGAGCTGCAGTAGGAGGAGCTGTAGGCGGCACTCTTATGGCAGTCATCTTAGTTGTGCTGTGCAAACTAAGGAACACATTTAAACGTATGCATATATGGGTTTTGATTTATTGTTAAGTTGTGATATAATGAAAAATCGTTGTATTGTTCTCCATGTCTATCTTTGTATTGGGGACGATATTTTAATTATTGGCACATATTTTTCAGGTAATCCTCGTCATTCCGCTCATCACGATGACTTCTTCAGAACACAGCATGTACTTATAATCTTTTAAGGATACACTTATTATATATATATTATATGATGAATATTTCTAACTTGTTTATTATAATATATTGGATGAAAAGATTCTTTAAACGGCATAACTGATGATTGTTTGTTACAGGGAGAACAACCCCGCTGCAATTTCGAGCTCCCAATATGAATCCTCCAGAATTTGTATGATAAGACATTTAATTGCATTTATGCATTTACGTCAATATGAGCATTTATGAATAAAAGTGTATGAGGAAATGTATACTATCTTACCTAATACGTATTCTATTAATCTTAAATTTCTTTTTCTACAGTCTGTGCACATCTAATGGTTATTCCTTTAAGAAATAATCATCCATGGAGTCATTTCAGAATCCCAGCCTGGCAATCAGTACGAAAACCTCGCTGAAAATTCGTTTCATCAATATTCGGTTCTGTCACGTGGCAACACACAAGAAGCTAACACGTTGAACAATAAGCATGCCAATGAAGCTTCGGCCAGAGATTCAGACATGGTGAAAGACGAAAAAGCATATGTTAATATAACTTTGCGAATACTTAAAACTTTATACAGTTTTGTTTTTGGAAAACTAATATGATAAGAAGTAAGAGACATTTCCAACCATGTGTTTGGATCACAATATTAATTGCAGTTTGATTGAAAGTGTCAGGATCTGGTTAACACTGATTTAGTATATGGAATTCTGATATATTATCCATAGAAGTATACTGCTGAAGTGCAGATGTAAACAAAACTTAAAAACAAAAAAAAACGACTATTAATTAATTGTTCACATATGTGCTAGAATTAATGTGTATTTATTATTATTCTTTTAACGTTAACGGATTATCACCTACTAGTATTGCCACTACAACAGTAAACATTGGATCGTAAACGTTCACACATTAATGATGCAAAGTAAGTTTTAAACGCCAGAAATTTCCACATTTAGAGATGGTAACTCAACATGAATGCAGTACATGAATATTATGCAAGTGCATATAACCAATGTTTATTCATAAACATATATATTCAAGTATTAATTCTAAATTATTTTTGCTGTTGTTATGTTGATGGTATTTTTGAGCAACTAACGTCATTTCGAAAATGGTTTGTTATTTTCAGTTTTCTTTCCTTAACAAGCGTATCCAAATCTGGCAGATATCCAGTTATAATAACTAACACCAAGTGTCATAGATTATGGCATCCAAGCTTTTAGACCGTACCATATTCAATGTTAGATGGCGCATCAACTTGTAAATGTATGTCGGTTAAGTTTAACGCGCAACATAATTAAACGGTTTTTATAAATGGTGCAGCAATGCACACCCAGACCTTCTTTTATATGTCATTTCCAATACCGAGACGAATCAATAACAATGTGCTTTTTGCTTTTTTTGTTAAATAAAATAACAACGAATAGTAATTGACCATTCGTTTACAACGTGTTTCATTTTAATTATTATAACACGCGATTTGATTGAATCGATAAGGCCTTATCAACAGGTATAACAACTCAATGAACTATTTTCGAATTGCTATAGAAATCTATGTCATTGTTTAATAACATATATATTTTTGCATTGAAGATGAATACAGTAACAATACGTTACAATTATTTTTTTATACTTTTTGAATGAATTAAACTTCGATGTATGATGATGTAATCGACTACTGATGGTAGTGATGGTGATGGTCGATTTTGACGTCATGCAAACAGTGTTTGTTGTAATTGTCAGATAAATTGTATTCATTATTTTTATTTTAATGCAATTTTCACAGTCTGTAGAGGAAGTGTGCCGATGTATTTTGTATGTATAAATAAAACGATGATAACACTATCGCCTCATTCTCATTTATTTTAAAAACCCTTGTATTTAACGATTTTGCATTATAACAATGTTTGTATCACTGCGCTACGGAATGCCACAGTATAATCGCCCATAGTCTGTGTGAGGAATGGTATTTATTCCATAAGTGGGCGGTCGGCTTGTAAATGTAAAAATAACCCACCGTTATTAATGTACGATAATTGTTTCAAGTGTAACCATGTGTTTGGTAAAGAACTGTTCGATGGCACATGTATTATAGTTATATTTAATTGGATAGTTTTAGTATTCGTGCTAGGATGAGAAGCAATTTTTAATACGGGTACTTGTCGCTGAATTTCAATGTTCCCACGAGTACCATGGTACCATTTATGTTTCTGTCCATTTGACTCAACATGAATTATGTAGATATATATTCAGTTCTACTGACAAGCTTGGTGGATTGTTTCAGTCTATTGAATATATATATATATATATATATATATATATATATATATATATATATATATATATATATATATATATATATATATATATATATATATATATATATATATATATATATATATATATATATATATATATATATATATATATATATATTGTGAAACACCTATTGTTTAGAGACTACCCTCGTACGTCCAAGACACAACGGACTACCTTAAAAAGGTTTCATCCAACACAATCCCGTACAATACTTTGCTTGTCTCTATGGATGTTTTATCTCTTTATACAAACATTCCACACGAGGATGGTCTTAAAGCTTGCACAGACGCCTGGGGAACAAGAGACACAAAAATCCACCAACGGAAACTTTAGTAGAATTGTTGACTCTAATTTTGAAATGCAACATTTTTGAGTTCAACGGCACACATAACCTGCAAATCCAAGGTACAGCCATTGGAACGAAAATGGCCCCATCATAATCCAACATCTTCATGAGACATCTTGAAGGTCAACTTCTTAAGACGATTCAATTGAAACCACATATTTGGTTGCGTTTCATCGAAGATATCGACATACAGTGGTGCCAAGGCCAAGACAATCTTAACGCTTTTCTGAAACACGCCAATGACTTCCACAAATCCATTAAGTTCACCAGTGAAGTATCCAATGAACAACACATATTTCTGGATACTGTCTCACGCATTGAGGTGGACAATCTTGTGACTGACCTGTAATCAAAACCTACAGACAGTCACTAGTATCGTATACAAACAAGCTTTAGTTTGGCACTCAGAATTTGACGGATATGCACCCAGAAGAGTGACTTTGAACTCCGAACACGAGAGATAACCCATCATCTTCGCAGGCGCGGATACAACAGCGACAATGTATCTAAAGCTATAGATAAAGCCAGCGCTCTGCAGAGGGAGGAAATGCTTTCCTACAAGACAAAGATCACTAATTCTCGAATTCCGTTTGTGGTCACTTACCACCCAGAGTTACCAAATAGACATGCCATTATTGACCACCACTGGTCCAAAATGGAGACATCAAACAAACTTGAAAGAAAATTCCCTGAAAAAAGCCAGTGTTGCCTACATTAGGCCAAGAAGACTCAGGGACATACTCGTGCGTGCCAAAATTGCATCCAAACCCGACGGATATTTTCCAGGAGAGTCAACACTATGTAACACTGGCCGTTGCCAAACATGCAAAATGATGCGCCCAACACAGACGTTTAAAGCCATGTTTGGTGCCATTCCGTCCTCCAAAGGTACTCACAAGTTCCAAAACATCGAATGCAGTGTAGCTCATGACATGCAATGTCTGCAACAAACAATACGTTGGCGAGACAAAAATGTCATTAAACGAACGCAAGAATTTGTACAAATATATATAGACATCGACGTCCGATGTCAAGACCTCGTTATGAGTTTGTTCAGATATATAAAAATTCAAGCTAATTTTGATCGCAATATAAGGCTCAACTAAGTGTGATTTTTTTATGAAAATCAGCGTTGAACTTGAACATGAACTTTCAGTAACAAGATCAGTCGAATCCCGGAAATCAGGCACAACTTTTTTTTTTGAAAACGGGAACTCTGTCACTTCAATGAAGATACTGACACTTATACACTAATAAATCATTAGTTTAATAACAAGCAATTTATCGAATTATTCTGTTTTAATTTGCAATGATTTCAATAAAATGTTTCAAGACAAAAACAGGACTGAATATTTATGTATCAGGTCCCTGCTTTTCATGGTTCTATGATTCATATAAAAACAATACTTGATAGTTAATAAATTTAATAAACTGTTATATCCTTTATTATCACATTTAGGTTGTATTAGCTGCACCACGCAGGTGTCGGTGATGACTGAGACTGAAATGTCAGTAAGTGGCACACTACAGCCACTGTTTGAACTGATTGCCTATATTGAACTACTTTTTAAAAGTACGTATATTAGGTAAGCTGTTACGTATTGATTCAGTAAAATGTACCGAGTATATTCAATAACTTTTAAACTGAATCACTACCATCATGAAACACACACAATTTGGTAAAAGCAGTTTTCTTGTTCACTTCATTTAAAATTGAATAGTAGCTTTTACAACACAATAAGCTTTTACAAGACACAAACTATACCAAAGTTGGAAACGCCAATTAAACAGCAAATTTGCTATAACAATTACATGTAAATAAACTTAAATGATGTAACATTTTTATTAATAAACCTTTCCAGTGTTTGCAAAGCATTGTTTAAACTCCACCCAGCATATTGCTAAAATTAATTTTCCATTCGTCAAATATCACAAACGTTACCACGTGCTTGTTTGTGTAAATAGTTTTTAACGGTATACATGTACATATCATATAACTTGATATATTTAAATTCATTAAAACTTAATGGCGAATATCGTGATAAAAATAATTACAAATAATTAAAGAAGATATACAAACGGAAGGAATGGCGGGCTTACGGACTATGAAAAACATACAAAGACAGACAGACGTACAGCGAGGTAGACACAATATGAACAGATATGTTGATGGACCGACGAACTTACATATATACATACAACAAGGTGGTCCTACTACAGTCAAATCGACGAACTTACAAACGTACAGACATACAAACAGAAAAACGGACAGACAGACTAACATACATATAACAACCTGTGTATGCTAAAGTCAGTGATGACGTGTCCGATATTGTGGAAAAGGTACACATACCATTAGATGAATGCGTGAAGTTAAAAATTGTCAAATTCATCTCCGCTGTTCCATGGACGAAATTCTGCACAACAACAGAGTGCAAGGTAGTGTTTACTACTTGAACATTCAACCCATATGTCGCTTTAACGAATCATTGTGTTTGAAATCGATTCCAGATGCATATGTGCACACTTTGCATGTCTGGGTAACGTTTTTTTCCCAGACCAAATACATTTGAGGCGCGTCGTGGGAAAACCGGACTTAATGCAATGTTCGTAAAATGTCGTCCCGGATCAGCCTGTGCAGTCCCCACAGGATAATCCTTGTCGGCAATTTCCGCTTTTATGGTATTTTCTGTTTCAAGAACGTCTCTTCTAAACATAAATTCACTGTAGGCGGAAACTGCCGTCCTGGATAAGCCTGTGCGGACTGCACAGGCTAATCCGGGACGACACTTTACGCACATGCATTAAGTCCGGTTTTCCCACGACGCGCCTCATTTTTTGTGTAGAGTTGGTAATACTGATACCTGTTATAAATTCACACGAGCATTGTTAATAACCAGTATTGCGTTTTAAATAGTTAAAAATTAATTTTGTTAGAATTAAATAATAAACTTAATAATAAATAATTAAATTAAATCCTCCCTTTATAATCTTACATGATATGACAACTGAAGACGCTATCCAAATGATGATGAACGAATTTTTGACATCCATTGTACGCGCAGCTTGTAGTCGTGCAATCTGATTTAGTAAAAAACGCCTTTGTCATTACACCAGTATACTTTATCAATATGTATAAAATAATATATTCTTCAATATGGCGTAAATGTGTATTTGTTGTCTAGATATTTTGATTCATATAAATTACTTATCACACGTATGAAGCTGTAACATATATAAAGGATAATTGTTGGTTTCAGTGTAAGATCGTATTTTATTTCCTGAGTGGTCATATACAAAGTATTTTTGACGAGTGGCGGAGACACGAGTCAATATATCCGTTTTTTATGACCACACATAAAACAAATAGAGGATATTTGTTGATTACAGTGTGAGATCGTATTTTATTTCATGAGTGGTCATATAAAACATATTTCACGAGTGGCGGAGCCACGAATACAAATATTAATTTTCTATGACCACAAATACACTGACATCAACACATTTCTTTTTTTATTTCATGTGTTTCGATTATTATTTTAAAAAGATGCGCGAGATATGCTGAAACGTCCCTAGTTTGTGTATTCTGACGTCATAAATATGGCGTCATATATGATTCCAAAATTGTCGCTCACTGTTTTTGTGGCAAAATAGTGCCATAATTTCTTCGTCGAGGGCAGTCAATTATAATTTTATTAAATATTATTATTCGTTTTCTGTTGTTTCAAAGTCCGATGTTTACACTGCCGATTAGGTTATTCAAAACTTTCCCCCAAAAAGTTAAAATTAGTTCGAATCCTATAAAACCCAGAGTGAAATTATCAAATGTTATCATTTCACTCGGCCCAGATTGAAATGATCGGGTTTTATTTCATGCTATGCGGAGAATACCAGTGAATGATAACCCGATCATTTCACTCTAGGTCGAGTCAAATGATAACGTTCGATAATTTCACTCTTGGTTATATGGAACTACTTTTAACTTTGTTTTTATGTTGATTTTTTGAAAGTATGTGACTACCCTAATCGTTAGTGTTGACATCGGCCTTTTCAAACCACAGAAAACACATATTAAAATTCAATACAAATATAATTAAGCGAAAACGACGCAGTAGGAGTGGCACTATTTTCCCACCACAACAGTGATCGACAATTTTGAAATCATAATAACGTCATATTTATGACGTCATCATGCACAAAACTTGTGACGCTTCAGCATATCTTGCTCATTCTTTTTTATTTATTGTTCAAAAGCATGAAATAAAATGAAAATTTATTTAATACACTGGAAGATCGTATTTTATTTTATTCGTGGACATGTAAACTATACATTTTCACTCGTGGCTGCGCTGCTCGTGAAAATATTGTTTACATGACTACTCATGAAATAAATTACGATCTTACACTGCATTAAACAAATATCCTCTATATATTTTACTGGTAATCCCACTCATTCACCGCATAGCATGAAATAAAATATGGTCTTACACTTACATCAATACATTTTCTGTTTATTACATGCTTTTGGACGATAAATAAAAAAGAAAAATGCGGGAGATATGCTGAAGCTGCAAAAGTTTATTCTAACGTCATTAATATGATGTCATAACGATTCCAAAATTGTCGCACGCTGTTGTGGTGGGAAAAAAGTGCCATACTTTCTTGCGTCGTTGTCGCTTTATTGTATCTTTATTGAATTTTATTATGTGTTTTCTGTTCTTTAAAAGATCGGTGTTTACACTGACTATTACGTTATTCACATACTTTCAAAAAATAAAAAACAAAGAAAAAGTAGTTCCAGATAACCCAGAGATCACATGTTATCATTTCACTCGACCCAGAGTGAAATGACTGGGTTATCAATCACTCATATTTTACACGCATTTACCGCATAAAATAACTAAACTATTGCATGAAATAAAGTATTATCTTTATTGGAAGTTTCATTGACAGTGCTCGATCCTATTTGAGCTAGTTGATTTATAGCGTGTAAACAGTATACGACACAGAGATTGTATGCTGATAGTGCAGAAAGTTCAATTTCCTTATCTGAATTATTTTTTGTCAATTATTTTTTGTCAAAATTATCAGTGAAAATAATTGAAAATATAATATAACATATGTATACAATGTGTTTACGAATACTTTTTATCTTAGTTCTTATCGTATATTATAAGCAACTCTTACAGTAAACAACATCTAGAATATAACAAAACACACACACTACTTAAAACAAACTATGCTCTCCCGTCTAAACAACCAACGTTATACAATGCACCTTCACGCATATTTCCTTATTGCATTGTACGTATAGCTTAGGCTAGAACTATCGAAATATACCGGTAAGGCCATGCGCGTATTGACAGAGCTACTGACAGTATAATAATTATCTACTGCAAACGAGTATTTATTCTAAAATCTATAGAACGTCACAGCATCTACATATCAAATGCCAAACAATCATACACATTGCTAGCATTTTACACAGGGCTTTTAGGGCTACATGTTAACAGTTGATGCAGAGCGATTACCAACTTTATTAAAGTATATAAAACGTACTATATGTATGATATTATATACACATTATCACGCATGCGCACCAGTGGTAGCAGGCGAGTGATATTGAGATTGTTGTATGTGAATTTCGTAGAATATAATGGCTGCATAATTATGCTTGAGCGACAGCGACGATTAATTAGTGCATTGTGTAATGGCAGACGTAAATCTTAGACAATAAGGGAGTCATATATACACCAGTTTGGTCTTTAAATGGATTCTCAGAAGAGCTGGGAATGTAAGAATCATGGGGATACTTTTACATAATTAACATAATGTCTTAAACGATATTGATTGGTTGGAAGGTATATTGGAGGAATGCACATTTTTTCAAAAATATTAAAACTCCTAACCAGCTATTGTTAAATGATAAATGTTCATTTATCGCTGATCACAAACACATCACATGTTTTACCACGTACTCTTTTGTGTAAAATAGGTAAGTAGGTAAAGATATTAACAGAAAAGAACATAACAATTTATATTGTAAATAAGAGCCTCCGGCCCATAATATATAACCTATTATAATACATAAAAACATTATTTAAATTATGCGCCACATAAATATATACATATGAGCAGATCAAAATATTGTTTTAGTAATACTTTACAATTTTTGTATAAAGAAGGTATTCAAGCTAAGTTTCGGATAGTTGTTGCATTTTCATCTGCCATTAATCTATAAAAAGTAGACAGAGATGGTATTTTATGATACCAGCTATCAAGATGATCTGTACGCAGTTGCAAAAAGTTAGGGCATACAAAAAGGACATAGAATTCACCTTCTATTACAGATACATTACATATTAAGGCAATACATCCATAACCTATTTATTCTTTGTAATGTGTCTGCTAGTTTCTTTTCGAAATTTATGACTTAAACAGAGGAACTTTTATGTGTGTTTGACATTTCAATATTGATATATATTTCAATATTTAATAACGTAATAAAATATTTATAATTTGTTTTTAACTTTTGTTGCCAAACATAATCTGCCAGCATCATCTAAACATTTAAGCACTTTATATCAATTTTTCGGATATCTATTATTTTTCATTAATAATAACTTACAGCAGTATTTTATACATCGGGTATAATACGTAACACATAACGGTAAACGTCCAAATTAACCTAAAGCAATGCAATTATTTATAAACTTATTCACAATTATGTGTTCACGACAAAACATAATTTATATACGTTCAATACGTTTACTGTACGTGTTTCCTCAGATTTCAGAACCTTAACATAAAATAGGTTTTATCATGGAGTCAAATAGATGAATGAGTCACTGGATAGAAAATGGCCTTAACAGAGCTTTCATTAACTTTTAAAAACTGGAAATTTGAAATGCCTGGCCTCTTATTTTGTAAGTTTCGCTCATTATATTTGGAAATATTGAAATTATTGCGCGACATAAATGGGCATTACAACTTTCACAACATGTATCGCTACTTCTCTATACCTATGTTACTTCAGTCCTGTTTTTCACTCCATTTAGTGTTTTTCAGACATATTGTAAACTTTGAATTATAATCAAGACTTGCACTAAGGTGAAAAGTTTGGAAGTCCTCACTTCCAAGTGTTGGATATTGGAAGTCCTGTGACCAAAACTGGAAGTAATTTACTCCCAATCTTCCGTAAATGCAAGCCCTGGCCTAAAGGCCTTTGGTAATTAAGAATAGAAAAAAAACACACGCTTTCTGGGCTTGTGCTGATAATTATTGTTGTGCAAAAGACCATGGTAACTTCCATTCCCGTCTACGTACAAAATGTATCTGTAAAAGTTAACTGCAGCTGGAGTTTAAACACAGTTTCTGAACAATTGGCTACATCATCTGCGAACAGCAAACATATTATATCAGGTACTTCATTAGAAACAAATACTTCTGATCCACAATGTTCTCGTAACAGAATAACACGTTTATTTATAAACAGTAATAAATGAACGTATGTTATTTCCCACTGTCTGATCCTATCATTACATGGGACATTGACCGTTAAAAACCATTTTCAGTCTTAACACATGATTTTAAGTTTGCATTAGGATATGTATTATACATGTATTACCATATATACCAATTCGCGCAAGACATAAAATAAGCTTACAAAATCCTGTTTTAAAATCGACATATATGAAATAAAAAACGTCCGCCTCCTTTTAAAGTTTTTTTTGTAGAATAGCTTGTAATGAAAATAAATCATCAACAGTCGAATAGTCACATTGTATATTGTATACATAATTGTAGTTATAGATATGCCTCGATTATTATTATTTTCTTATTTTGAGCCAGATTTGTGAACAGGGAAAATTATACTTTTGCACCAGCTTTCCGGGATGTGAGCTATTGGAAATACAACATTAAAAATATTACTCAAAATTGGTACTACAAAAGACTCTGTAGGCCTATAAAGTTCACTTCCTATTCCGTCAACAACGCAACTTAGTCCTTTTGTACGACATTAAATAGACATGTCAACCTAATTTAAACTTATGTCATTATGACAATATTCACAGTTGTTATTAAAAGTTATGAATTAACTATATATATCGTCAACATTACGATTTAAACAACAATGTACAGAAATATTCAAACCACGTTTTGTCATTTATAAGTGCACACGTTTTATTAGTGCTAGCATATGCTGAGGCTGTTAACAATTTCCACACCAATTTCGTTTTTTTTTTTGAATTTACTAATTTAACTCTAGTTTCATATTGGAATGTTAGCTTCTTAGCATGACATTTACACTTAAAATCTATTTTTTCATATCTTTATACAATTCAAAATCATAGGTAGTATTTGGTGGACGAAATGTTCTTTGTAATGAATATTTATTCAACTTTAAATTCTCACATCCTTTATCCCACCATGGGTTATTTACACAATATCTAAAGCTTGGTTTGCTATGCACTTTCATGAAACCTGCTGCTTCCTGATATAAATCCGTTGATGATTTGATTGCTAAATCAACATCAGTTGCAACGTTCTGTGAAATATTATAAAGATTGCTATCAAGACAAGCTCTAAATTTAGTTAGAAAGACATTTTTTTTAGATTCCATTTAAATTGTATACATTGTCTTATTCCAATATCATTTAATTGACTGTGACTAATATAAACATAATAGAACAGAACAGAACAGAACAGAATAGTTTATTTCGACTTAAGCATAGAACAGCTCATCGTCATTAACCTGAGTATATAAAATACATGCTTATGTAAAACAAACATATACATCAGTTCAATAACAAGTACAAAAACATGAAGTATACACGCTTGGCGTGAGAGTGCCACATGGATGGAGGCTAACATTTGCATTATCAAAATGACATGACTAATATCAACAATTCTTGGAAAAGTAAATACAAATTATAATGGTTAATTCATCAATGCTGTCCACTCAAAAATAAGAGCAGTACCTAAATAATTCCGCCGATGCAAAAATTCAATCCACTACACTCGGGCCGTTATTGGTATAACATATATAACTTCCCGTTTTATCATCATGCAGACGACCATTCATAATGTGCATATAATGCGATGAACAGAATTCAGCTAAGGTTCTACCAATTATTAAATCTGTATGCATCCCTTTTAGTTCTAGGAATTTCGAAAATGCTACCGTTATATTCGACATCACCATAAGATCAAGTGAAGGTATGAAGTCCAACAATTCTTTGGTTCGGTATCTGAGTAGGTCGATTTGATTAAACACTAAATTAATTTGAATATGATTGACATTCTAATATATTTAAAAATGTCGTGACACATACACAATTCAAATATGATATTTTGTTCGACGAAACGTGTTATTCTACTTTTAATTGGCTAAACGACTATATATAGAATATAATGATTGTATCATAACTGTTCTATTCACAAGTGTATAGATATAATTAATACTAGGTACATGGTACTCTCCTTTCGTATACGATTCATATCTAAACAAGCTAGCGCTTCACGGATAATTTGCCAGTTTGACCGTTGCGTTCATAATCGCATGAATGCAACCAAAAATATTTCAATCCTTATATTTACATAATATTTGGGATTTTTCCATGCATTCCTTTATATTGTTTTTGTTGAACATGCATGTTATTGCCAGTCTAAGAGAAATGACACGCATGTGGCAGTTTTCTTATCGGAACAGCCAAGTTGCACCCCTTGGACCAAATTACACAAAAAAGAATGCACACTACGATTAACAAAATAGCTCTCTATTTACATATATCTTTTGTTTTTCCTTAATTTAACATTCAATTTACAGCGACAAATGAAATTTAGTGTAAACATAACATTTGTATTTCCCTTGCATAAAACTATTTTAAAACAAATAAGTTATATGTCGTATTGAAGATCGGCAGTACAGTAGATCTATATGAAGCTTAAATATGGAGGACACTAATTATTTACTGAATACATCCTATCGCTACAACATATGCATTAATACCTCTGGCATCAAGAAGAACTGCTATTTTCGCTGATTTAGCCAACAAATATTATTACTGATATTGCTATTAGTATAAGAGGTGCTTTGCTAGTAAGAATTAATCCATATCATGAATACTTCTAGGCTACAGTAGAGTTCTGGCACTTTAACATCACACAATTCCTAGGCTGAAAGTTCAACAGATCCCGGATACTCCTGATGAATTACTAACACAACAGCTGAAGACTTAAATGCTTAAATCCGAAAATTTCACAAACCTGCATATTTTTTCATAAAAGTAATAAATCCACATCATACAGTCTAGCAATGTATCCACATTTTAACTCGTCGAGAAAAATGCAAAACAAGGCACAAATGACATCACTAAACATGTGATGACGTGAAAGGTATGTCATTGATAGCACCCACTCGGGCGTATCTATGCTCTTTTGCTTTGCCTTGGAATAACTTGTCTTAGAAAGAATAACATTTTAATATAATTTAATATTTCTTGCTTCTTATGTACATTTAAAACAATTCATCATGTAAACTGTGATAAAAATACACAATAAATTAGACGATCTACATGCAGAGAAAATAGACACATCAATGTGAAATTAAATCCATGTTAAAGCTAACATTCACCTATGTTACTTCATGAATATTTTATGTGGTCGCTTAATTCTATGTAAAGTAATGTTTATTTAAAATACCATAACATGTACATAATACATGCTAGCGAAATGATTATTTTTATAATAGAGATTTAACACTTGTAGACCTTGCATGATATAATCATATCCACTAAAGTGGGGAAATGGTCAAATTGACTATTTTAGGAGTAAAACTGGAACGAAATTTGCATGTATATTTATTAAATAAACATTTGAACAAACGTTAGTAATAAATGCAAGAAAGATTAGCATTTAACAGTATAAGACAACTTAGTTCATGTAAATATTCTTGTCGAAATATAATTTGCATACAAATAGGACACACTGACATTACTACGCCGGTGATGAAACATTGCGTTCAATCGATTATGAATGCATACCCCTTTCCTATTGCCTATGCAATGTAAATATTGTTCTGTTTCTTGTGTCTTTTGTCTAAACATAGCATATGCTAGTGCAAACAATAGATTTAGTCCATTTACCAGTATGGACCTTTCTACATATGCTTTAAGCATTACAACGAAAGATGTATTGATGCATGTAATACGAGAATTTGTTCCTGAAAATATACACAGTCAATCTATACTAATAAATGCTTCATAACTATGTCTTGCAAAATAAACAGCACTCATGATGGCACCGTCTTAGAAGCTATGGACATTTTGGTGCATTAAAATATGCTTTTTAAAT
Organism: Congeria kusceri; assembly: GCA_027627225.1. NCBI lineage: Eukaryota > Metazoa > Mollusca > Bivalvia > Myida > Dreissenidae > Congeria > Congeria kusceri. Next base: position 5,079,644 of record CM051029.1, on the reverse strand, counting down.
TCGAATTTACTTCAGCTATCAAATTTAGAGTTAATTCTGGCATATATGCTCTATTTGAAATTCGTATATTGGTATGATTAAGCCAATACTATTGCAAAGCAGGTACATACTTGTCATTTTAGTGGGATTTCTCTTCGACGACGTAAGATGCATATTTTAATATTTAAATGATTAACATTTATACATTACATATTAAATTTAACACACATTCATAAATATAATTTATAATTAATTAAACATTTTGAAGAGTTCTTTTGTTGGCTACGATTTTACTGCTATGATAAGCAATTCATAAAAATAATGCGGCATTAAAATGATAAGGTAAACATATTTAGGTTTTATAGCTTTTAAATGTGCCGATATTGTGATGTGTTTAGTTATGTATGCATCACTGTGCAACAATGTGGTTTAAATAAGGAATTACCACTTTGACAATTCTGTCAAATATATATTATATAGGTACGTAACTCAATAATAACTTGAATATTATAAGGAAAAAGTGTAAAATGTATTTTTGTTTATTAATAATACATCTTAGCATTCAATTAATGATTTTAAAATAGGTCAATGCCTGATTCATTTGTTTCATCCAAACCAAACCTTAACGATGATATGAAACATAGCTCAAAAATGACATAAATTAAGTATGTTTTATTGTACGTATTTCTGTAAAACAAGATAAATATTATACAGATGAGTACACAGCTAACAAATAATAGTGTGTGAGATGGAAACTGTGTTCGAGTCCCAATGTATTACCGTTTTTACATAGCGCACATTGATATTCGTGTAAGTATATAAATCTGTTTTATAAAAATGTTGTGTTATTCAATAACATTGTATATATATCAATTAAAGTCTGCGGAACAGCGCGAGTGATCACGTCATTAATGTAATTTATAAAGACGTGTATACATGTTAAGATGTATGGTGTCGTGATGCAAAACATAAATGATGCCGGTAGATACTCAGTTATTTTATTAAAAAGGCGCAGAATATCCCGTATTAACATCAAATTCAACATCGATAAAGGTCAAAGAGGCTGTACAATTAGACTGTACCCATTCAACTCAAACACATGTGATATGGTGGCGCCAACCAGCAGGTGATAGTATGTTCCAAACTATCCTCTCAATCGGAGCCGTTGGCAACATTTGTACCTTTATACCGGCTGAATTTCGAACTGTGGGTGCAGCGGAGCGACAACATTAACGTGTACACTGAAACCCTTAAACACAGCCAATCATGGAGACAAGTGGAAGTGCTCGGTTGCCATTAAGGTGCAAGCAACATACAGCAACGAATTAACACTAACGATAACAGGTATATATTAACAGAAACAATATATGTTTAGTAATGTGTTTTTTGGCTAATAGTGTCTTTACATATTTATATGTAAATGAGTAACTATGCAACACCTATGTGCATTTTTGAGTAATTACATATAAAATAGTCTTAATGTTCATGTTATAAAATGCATTTGTTGATTCTGATTCCGGAGTAACAATACACGTATCCTTTTGAGATTTTTGCGCTTTTTACAATGTACATGAAAATATTGCCTTATTGACTGATGTTGAAGATAATTAAGTGCCGTTTTCAATAAATATAGATGATAGTTAATATATATTTGAATTCATTATTGTCCAACTGTATATGCCTTTATTTGTTATGTTTGTTTTAGTTCCAGTGAAAGATTTAATATTAACACCAGCACTACCAAGATTTTCCATCCTACCCAGCGTGGCAATTAGTTACATCCGCTGTGTATCATCAGAGGGGCGTCCAGCACCCGTCAACACGTGGCACTTGGATAACAGGACTCCTATTGACTTAACGGATGATGTGGACCTTACTGGAAATAGCAGCAGTGTAACAGCGGCAGATGTGACAATAAGTGATCTTACAATGACCCCTACACTTGTTTATCATGGTGTCAGAATTCACTGCAATGCTTCAAACGGATATGGGACAATCATTTCCAACAGAGCACTACTTATCGATGTGCTGAGTAAGTATGTAACAGGTCCATGTAAACAAACACTTTAGAATAATTTCATTAAGTATGAATAATGTTGTGCTTGTTGGTACTGACGGTGCCTAATCTTAAGCTGTAAATAATGGATATTAACTGATTCCATAACTGTGTTAATGGATACGCAAGTTAATTAACCAATACACGATTTATTTTATACCACATACAATATTGATATAGGAACACACTCACAAATGTTAAAACATATAAATTGCTGACTATTTATATGTCTTTCCTTACTAGCCTTTAATGTCTTCATTTGAAGTATTACTTCAAATGTTCAAATATAGCAAAGCATGTGTATGATGTGTAGTCGAAACGCGTAACTGTTGTAAAGAATACTTCAAATAGCATTCTAAACATTGGCAACTGACAATCAACATTATTTCAGTTGTTATATTTTTATTCAGCATATCCGCCTAAGCCAACAATTCTGCACGAGATGACAATTGTAAGTGGCACGATTTCTGTGATACGAAACAAAACTGTGTCGCTAGAATGTTTCTCGTCTGGAAACCCAAAACCAAGTATTTCATGGACATTATCTAATAGCTTAGTTATTAACAATACGATGATAACACTAAAATGGGAACAACGTGGTAACACTGACGGAGTCACGTGTAGTGCCACAAGTATTCTTACTACACCGAACGGATTTCCGGAAACACATGTTGACGCAACCAGTTTATTTGTAAACATATTATGTAAGTACCTTATTTCATTAGAAATGCTTAATATGTGTAATGCACAGTGTCTAACTGCACGTGTCTTGATGCGAACATAGTAATCACATCGTCTTAAAACATCTACTCGATATTTAAATGAGGCGTGTCGTGGGAAAATCGGACCTTATGCATGTGCGTAAAGTGTCGTCCCGGATTAACCTGAGCAGTCTGCACAGGCTAATCCAGGACGACTCTTTCAGCCTACAGTGGATTTATGTTTAGAACCGACTTCCTTGAAACAGAAAATACAAAAAAAAGCGGAAAGTTTCGTCCTAAATTAGCCTGTGTACATTCATTAAGCCCGGTTTTCCCAAGACACGCCTCAAATGTATGTGTTATTGTATATGCACAGTAAAAGACATTGTATCATGTTTGTGATCAACGTTTTTCTTGAATAATTAAAGGTGTTCCAATAGAGACATAAAGACAAAGGCATGTGAGCAAACATATCAGAACAAATTTCCACAAACCGTCCTGATTTCTTTGCATGAGATAAGTGTGTTAATGAATGTTAACTGAAAATAAATGTACACACTATAAAAAAAGCTATGGTCTGAATAACTACATTGTCCATGATTGCATACCATACAAATGTAAAACACATCTACAAATACCGAGCGTTATCATTGTAGCTATCTTTCATGACGACTGAAGGCATAACAAATATGTTTGTTCGGTTCAAGTTTTCTTCAAACACAAATTAGGGTAGGTAGGTTGGGATTTTTTTTATAATTATTTTGTAAATGTTCAACTTGAAGATTTTAAAACTGAATACATATTCAAAACATACCAGTAATATCCTTAAACATTGTTTATAAGTGGGTACTATCAAACTAACAAACTTATGTATACAAAAACACATTTGATATGGAAAAAGGTAAATAAAACAACAATCAATCTGACAAACCCAATAAAATGTTATGGGTCGGGGTAGTTTTTTAGGGTAGGTCCGGTGACCTGAAGCAAACATATCTTTTTACGCCTAATGAGTTTATTTCATCCACATATGGCATTAAAGGTGATAGCAACTTATTAAATCCATTCCATTTTAAAACCATGGTACAAGCGGGTTGTTCTTTGTGGGTAGACTCTTAACATTGATTGAAACAAATAAACAATAAACAGCAGGTAAGATCTGTTAATTAGCAAAACGTTTATTTCGTTCACTCGTTTCTGTATCCACAAACATCAGAATAAATTCCAGAATCTAATTTGTATTGTCAATCATTTATTAACATGCTTCAGAATCGAATTAGCAGTATTTAATATTAAATAACATTAAAATCTACATTATAATAATTAACACTTAGCAGTATAATCGTTAATTGAAGGACATTAAGATTTTACAACACTTTATTCGAACATATTTAGTAATGTTGATTGTTTTGTAGAGTCGTGAAAATATATGACAATATCAAAATAACACCTTACCTGCAGATTGGTAAATCCTGCTTCTAATTAAGATCTTCATTTGTTGATATACATATAACAACCGTATGTTCATCATTCATGTTAAAATTCATCATGACTGTGGACAAACAGTTTGTTCCTGTTCAGAAATAAATACAGATACAGAACTGCTTTCCTTCGTTTTAGGCTTTATTTAGGTCAGCCTCATTTTGGAATGAACGTTTACCACATGTCCCAAGTCGCACGTTTTTGCTAACTGTGTTGTTATTTTGAATTAAAAAAATTCCCTCATTGCAGACAAAATCATTACACAGTAATAACTAGTTAGTAGATTAAAAATCAATAGGGCTGATTTGGATTTCAACTGAGTGTGACTGTGCCTAACCAAGCGGAAAACTGATGCTACGTCAGAAATATGCTTTCACACTATGACACGCTCGTCTGCAACAACGGGCTAATTAATAACCTCATAACAAACAATGCCCTACGGCCATGTTTGGAGGCTGTGTGGTAACTTAACCGGCCCTAGTTTTGTTGCAATTGAGATTGCACATGCAATATTTATCGCCGTCTAAAATTATGTTGTCACCAATAAACTTTGCCACTTTGAAAAATTGGCGATCGACAGCGAAACCCCTGCGTGCAAATACAAACAAAGGTTTCATTTACTCTCATTCTAACTATATCTGCTTAAAGAAAAAAAACCTGCAACTTTTTCAAAATCAATAACATTTCAAAGTATATTTTAACATCAAAACATGACCTGTTAAAGACTGTCGATAAGATCTAATTTTTGATTGTTTCTTTTTGTTTCTGCTTATCCTTTTAATAACTCTGCATTGTGTGTAAAAAAATGTGGAATGATTATAAATAGCGATCAAATCGATAAAACGCTAACCTACACACCGCCCAGAAAGACAATTAATTTCCTAATACAACTCCATTAAAGTAGGATAAAAAGTAGGATAGACTTCAAGTGAGAGCGAGCGAACATTATGGTTAATAAGCATATGATGCTATTTTGTCTAGTATGTTTTATTCGAACGTGGACTTCATCGTAGGACATTTAATACATTTGAATGTAATGTTATGTGCAGATACCGGAATAAAGACTATTAATCGATATGTTAATTGGGGCAGTTTGTAAAGATTTACAAATACAAGGTTTCATAGTGGTTGTTTTATAATAACTGGAGACGGTGTCTCCGTTTGTTAATTACTTGTGTTTTAAGCATTACTGCTGCAATAAACAATCTTTATCTGCATTTGTTTAAAGTAGTTATTCATCGAACATTATTTGGTAGAACACGTGCACGAACATTAACACATTTATTGTTGTATTTTCGCTCCAGAACCCCGTCTACCCCGGTTTGTAAAATCGTAAATACTTCGGTGACATCAAATCACAAACGGGCTGTTAAACATGAAACATTTACAATGACGTGTACCAGCAAGGGCAACCCACCTCCAGCGCATTACACGTGGACACTACCAGGTGGAGATCAACAGAACGGACAACAACTCACGATACCAAGCTTACAATCTAGTGATAATGATACTCACACTTTGGCGGTGGCCTATGAAATGAACGCGACCTTCGCTCTGCATATCATAACTGCAAATGTAACTTGGAAGTATACACTTGAAATATTATGTGAGTATGTCTATTGATACATCTTATTTAAAAGTGTGTCTGTTTACAGTGCCATATATCAGTCGCAAAAATTATCTCTCCATAAATTCCTAAGTTACATCAACAATTCACGTGCATAAACTAAGCGTGTGTTTTTATAATAATACCAGTTTAAACATAAAATTACAAACTTTAATAATGTCTAAATCTGCATGCGATATTGTTCAACTATTGCAGATCCAGTTACAGGACTGTTTCTCTATCTTCAAGGGATGACAGATCAACAAATAACCAGTCCCACCATAAGCGTTGTAAAAAGTCGGGATATCAATTTAAGATGTCATGCTATGTCAAATCCCGCTGCGAGATATGCATGGACATTAAATGAAATTTTATCTGCAATAGGTCCTTACTTGAACTTAACTATCATAGACGACACCAGCATTCAGTGTGCGGCAAGAAATACGCTCGAACTGACTGGGAAAGAAGTAAGAAACACGTCTAGTTCTTCAAGCCTTACAGTAAGTGCGTTATGTGAGTGGCTGTGTAATTATAGTTCAATGGTAGTGTTAAACACATTATTGATTGACATTCTAAATAATAATTCCCGTGTATATAAGATATGTACAGAAGTTCAATAAAATGTGTTAAAGTGTATTGATTATTTGTATTAAAACTCTTTTTAAACCATTTTTTTGTGTTTTAGTACTCATGCTGTTTTACATCTAATGCGCCGTTGCTATTCACCAAATCTGAAATATATTTAGATCCTTCGTGAATGAAATTAATGAAAAAAAGACAGTGGTTAAGAACATCTCGTTTTCGAGCTTATCTGGTTTATTCTAAGCAGTGTGTGGATCTGACAATACTTTCACATGCGTATCCTGTTGCTCCAGAGACGCCATCGTTTACTTTTCAAACGTGTGGAAAAGATGTTCAAACAAATCACCTGAAGATGATCCAAGGACATTCCGTCAGTGGTACATGCACCACAGAGAGTAAACCAAGACCAATGTATTTATGGACACCTGATACCTTTGGAATTGGCTATGGTTTCTTTATCAGCAGTGTCAGTAGACATCACAGTGGAGAATATACGTGCATATTTTATAATGAAATTAACACAACATTTGGTGGAAACTTTAAGGGAACAAATCAATACAGTTTCCAACTAGATGTTATAGGTAATTGTTATATTTATCTACATTTGATATACATGGATAGTACATTGTATTTCGCGACGTTAAAACGCATAACTAAATATGGTCTTTGCGGTATACGGTATGTTAAACATCTTATTTTTAGTACCAGCGGTGGTGCAGTATGTTGGGTAAACAACACTTTTATTGAACAACATTCTGTGTGTCACGTGCACTTACACACCTGGAAATCCAGCAGAGACAAGATTCACGTGGTATTACTCCAATGACTGTATTATCGGATCGGGACGAAATCTTACGTTGCCTAATATGCAGTTCACTGACGAAGGCTATTATACATGCAGAGTTAACAACACAATGAATCCTACAGGATGTGATTGTGTGGAATTGTACGACGAAACATAATTTTACGTTGATGTGCTGTGTATGTAAATGGTGTTTAATATATTGAATTAACGTTCCTGTCAAGATTGTCCAAACACTACATCTATGCATCACTGTTCGTTAAAAATTGACATTTATTTACAAAATGAAATATATGCAAATATTGTGCAACACCATGTTGCTTATATTGTAGTTGCTGCCAACGTAAACCGATTCTATGCCGAAGGGTTCGACATAGCATCCAAAATCATAAACATAAACCAACACCAGTCTGTGACGTTGTACTGCGAAGCTGAACTGGAAATCGTAAATAATACTCGAGTGGTTGACTATTCACTCAGGAAAATACACAGTAATGCAGTATCCGCCAGTGTTGTAAACGCACGGTGTGAATTTGATATGGGTGTCTACCAATGTACCGGGAACAACATTCGTAATGCAGTTCAACAATTGAGAGAAACAGAGATCCTGGTCGTGTGTACGTGCAATTATGTGTCATTCCATGTCCTGTCTTATAGAATTAGATTCCTTACTTGTTGTTTCCAAATTCGAAATAAATATTGTGTTTAATTATTTATTATTCATTTTCGTACTGCAGGTGCACCGATAATTTCACCATTGGTGCCTCCGATAACCAACATGTGGAGGAAAAAAACAATTCCGTTGTTCTTAAATTCACAGTTGTGGCGTATCCTCCGCCCAGTGATGCATCTGCATTTGTTTGGCAAAGGAAAGTATACGGTGAATGGGTAACACTTCATAATACCAGCAGACTTGCAAACAAACCTTCTTTCCTTCTTTCTAACATATAAAATATTCAAAATTTGATCTCACTTTTCACCAGCGAGCAAGCTACTTTCCAATATATCACCATACATTGTTGGAAAGATGAGGACATAACCTTTTGAAAAAACAGCATGTCAAAAAATTCTGTAACCCTGAGGATGTGACTTCCGTTTTGGGGTAATTAGACCTTTAAGAGAACCCAACCCTTTCAAATTTGAATAAAAACCACAATGTTCATCAATCTGATCTATTTCGAGAAAGAACATGAAGTCCTATTACACTGGTTTAAAGATTTATTGGAAAAAAATAAAATTGAAAATGTCACATATAATGGTATTTTGAGGCAAAAATTAAGACGGAAAAAAATGTACTTGGGTACGTCTGGAAAACATGATTTTAACTCAGAATTAAGCATAAGTTTGAGTTTTAATAGGCATAGCAGATACAATATATAAAGTCAGAAGTGAAAACAATCTTCATTGGCATTCTAAATGTTACAGAATAGGTTTTTAGTCAGTTTTGAACAATTTTTCTTTTTAAGTTTCTGCATTTTTGGGGGTAAAATCCATATAATTGTAGCATTTCAGATGCGTTAACAGTCTTCTGTCACACCTGAACCTGTGGGTGAGGTCAGCCGCCTACACTCTTCAATCTGTTCCAGGCACTCTCTGCTGAGTAATCTGTGAAAATAAAAAGGTTTTCTGTGCATGTTTACTCAATATTGTGATTACTAGTGTAACATAGATACAATAAGTGTACATATACACTAGTTTACTAAGTTTTATTTACTGCGATATGGCTAGTCGCTATGCCGGCTTCAGATTGTCGAGCTCATGTGCGAACAGTTCAGTTCTAAAACGGGTTTGAGAGTCCCAACAAGGGTTAAACTCTTGCTTTTCCTACTGGTGTTGATAAGAAGAATGCCAGGCTGGAAAATAAAACATTAGATAGTAGAATACATGACAATAATCATGTACTAACCTTAAAAATACCGATGGTACGGGCACGACTGTGTCAACTTTACGGCCCCGCCCCAACGCTCCAGTGTGGTTGACAAGTAAAGTAGTTTTGATGACTCGTCACTTCACCCAGACTTGTATACCAATGAGTTGATGGTTCCGGCTGAGGTCCTGGTTCTTTTCAACACTGCATTAAAAAACATGCTAAAATTAAACCAAACTGTGATGGTGATTAAAATTTTGATGCCGCAATCTCCATTTGGTGGGGTCTAGGTTGGAGTGAGCGGCTTAAGTATTTTATGCATGCATTTCATGTATTTTTCAGCTGAAAGCTTGATTGAACTACAATTACAAAATAACGTATGAACTAAATAGGATCTGTTAACTTTGCAAATTTGGAAAATTGGTATTATTCAAAGTAAGCAGGTCGGACGGTCATAATGGCCAAAGCATCGGCCAGTGCGGACACGACCTTTGCGGGGCATTATTTTCAGTTACAGGTTCTTAAACTAAATATTCAGGATTACAACACAAGGCATTATGACATCAATGAGATAATTGTTGAAACTAATGCAAATTAATGTCAAAATGAAACTGAAAAACAACACGATGAACACAATGGGTCTCGGATTGCCACTTCGGGGGACAGTTTGCTTTAAATTTCCCATATTTACCCCCCTAATGCCCCCTAGAGCAACCATCCCATAAAATACAGCCCTAAATGGGGTCAAGGTGGCATCTGGCAGTTATTCTTTCCAGTACAGTGTGTTTGTAAGAGTCCATTTTCAAAATCTTTGCAGACGACTAATATTAGTTGAAGTTCTTAAAGGTTATGCATGCGCAAATAAATTCCTTCTTCGTTACATATAAAATATTCAAAATTTGATCTCACTTTTTCACCATGACCAAGCTACTTTCCAATATATCACCATACAATGTTGGAAAGATGAGGACATAACCTTTTGAAAAAACAGCATGTCAACAAATTATATTCGTTGTAACTCAAAATATTTACCTTAGAAAAAACACACCGGTTTTGACGGGCATGGAGGCTGCCATTTTGCGCATGAATACATGGGCCAAAAGTTATGAAGCTGGGAACCACTAGACAAACAAGTAGTGCACAAAACAGCCTTGTTTCTTATTGCTTACATATATACCTTTAAAATGATACCAAAACATATCATTTAAACTGTATTTTACAAATTATATGCATCCTGCACTAAGCCACATGTGCTTATTATCTAACTGACAGCATGTAACCCTGAGGATGTGACTTCCGTTTTGGGGTAATTAGACCTACAGTTGAATGAAAACCGGGATTTGATGGTGATGAAAGCCAATGGTTTTAATTGGATATTAGAAAGAATCAGTAGAAAAATGGAGGTACAAAAACGTACCTCAAACAATTACCCGAATGACTATTGATGGATTATTTTCTAGAACAACTTACAAGGTAAAACTGAATGCGGAGAATTCAATTGGAAAATCTAACGAAACCACTGCTATTACAGTGATGACACAATATAAAACAGGTATGTCTTATATCATTGCATTTGAAGATGATTTCGTATTGAGGTCATCTCGCAAGTAAATGATCATGATCTGCAGACTCTTCGATGTCAGTCGTCCGCCGCCCGGTGTCCATCGTCTACACTTATCACTCTACATGTCACATGTTTCATCGGGTTACCATGAGCTTTTTTTAAAATGATGTCCAAAGTATCTGTACAGTGTTTTATGACAATGGGTCCTGAAAATCCAGGTCACTGGGTCTTATATAATTAAACATCTATTTACAAACAAATTCCTATACTTTTCATTTGATCAGGTTCTGACAATGTTATTTGTTAAATCTTGTTTCTTGTAAAATATGGGTCATTTTCGGTCAAAACTTATGTAAGAAGGTCAAATGACATAAAAACTTGTTTTCCGACGTTAATACTCTGGTGGCCTAGTTTTTATGTGTTCAAAATGAAACGTCTCAGATTGCTAAACTCGATGAAGTCTGGATACAGTTCAAAAGGCCAGGTGGATTGAAATTCTAGGACACTATATCAAATCAAGCAAACGTACTTTTTATACTAGAGGAAGCACATTTGTAATCCGACCAAGTTTGAACTTGTTTTCCTCCATTAATTCTTGGTTATAATATCATAAGGTTCATCTCTAAATAACAACTAGCTTACTTGGTAAATTTATATTGAAAAGATTTAGTACATTTTTAATAAAGGTGAAGCCAATAGCGGCTTTATGTTTATCTCATCATTTACACTTTGTCAGATTGTCGACCTCGAAGAAATCTAGATACTGATGGAATTTTGAACCACATGAGCTGCAATAAAATTAGGTCAAATAAAGTAAAACTCGTTGTAACACTAAAGGAATCATTGGTATCATCGAATCGAATTAAATATTCTAACCTCTATGTACTATTGACTCTGGTAAAATGTGGGTCAGCTGTTGTCAGAAAGTAGGTCACAAGGCCTTATGATGTAATCGCCTGTCTGCAAAGTGGAATCTTAACGCTATAATTTTCTCCATTAAATTTTAAACTGTGTCGTGTTGATAATATCAATATACGCTGCCACAATATTTAACATCTGTTACATCGGTTAAAAATTATTATTCATCACATCATATAACTGAACCAGGTGAACGATGTATGTCCATTCTGGCATATTTGTATATTTATTTTTGGAATAATGTTACCGTGTATTATTTTATTTACTGCCATAGAACGGCCAGTTGCACCAGAAAGATTTTATGTGGTGGAGAATATTGTAACCGACAGTTCTGTAACAGTTGAATGGAAACAAGGATTATAAAGTGGTGAAAAGTTATAAAGTTAAAGTTTGCGTGCAACAACTCCATATCTATACATTTAATACAGATATTCAACTAAAACTTCACACATGTCTTCAGGGTCATTATATAAGTTCACTGGCCAAGGCCCAAAACTATGACCAGCATTATAGCAGAATTATGCCCTTTTTTATACTGACACAGGCTAATAAATCTGACAAAGCGTTTGAATACTCGATCGCGCTGTCCTGAGACAGCTCTAGTTAAATAAATGTTAGCACGTTGTAATCAACTTTTGTTATCTAATAACTGTTAATAATGCAGTAAATTTTTCATAACATCACAAACTGTCATTATATATCTCAAACGTAATGATTTCAGATGTAATAGAAGGATTTCTAATGTTTCAGTGGACAACTTATTTTCAGAAGTGAATAGAGCCTTATTTAATTTGTCATACATTGTGAAATCTATTAAAACTATACACATAATACTCATTGCTGTTTATAGTCTTATTTTTCAAGTTATATTGCTTTAAGTAATAAAGAACTTTCACTAAGAAACACAATACTATAAGTTAAAACTGTGAGGCATACATTCATCCTTTGCTTATAATACAAACAAAACAAAACATACACTATATTCAGGACCATTGCAGAAGTAAGGATTGTCGTGAAGATACAGATAATAGTTTTATACAAATCAAACACATCATTGGCACAAAGTATGGAAAACTGATTCATGGTCAGCCATCATCTTAAAAACATCACACAATGTAATTTTGAGAAAGCATCAATGTGCTTAATATTGATGTAAACATCAAAAGTTGTACATCAGCAGTAATCTTTAAAGCCATATTAAGTTACTTTTTTTCGTAACCTATTAATGAATACAGGATGTAGAAAACTAAAGAGGTAATTCAAAGTTATGATTTTAAACATGCATCCTCTGTCCACTGCTATGTCTAGTACATACTTATATATAAAACTTGTTCAGATAACAGCCAAACAGTCATTACATTCATGAACTAGTTTTTTTTGCATTGTAGTATTAATACTTTTGATGCTTGCAATACTGGTGGAACTGGTGTAGGTTCATTTTCTATGGCTTGTTGAAAGCAGCATTAACAATTGTTGTTGCCTACACTCTACAGGTGAAGTGTGTGTGACAATTCAGTTTTATGGCAATATTTCTAGCCATCTTGTTACATAACTTCCCTTTTTCGCAGCTCTAGAGGTCCCAAGCTCTGTTAACATAAAAACTGGTATAAGTATGTAGGTATATTAAGGGGACAATGATGATAAAACTGATAAATAAACAGGAATTAAAATGAAAGCAAGATCAAAAATTAAATGCATTTAATAAAAATTGAGTATTTAACTACATACATGTATATATCTTAATGTCCTGAGAGTTATTTTGTAAACCTTTCTTTCTTTATTAACAAACATTACAATATGCAGTTTCCTGTCATAGTAAAAAGAATATATCTTTTTAATTTATTTCAATTATTAAGAACAAATGCATGTCTATGCTTACGATTTAAATGTATTTTGGATGACCATTCTAGATGTGCTGTAGGGTGTGGTTTCTTCTGACTGGGATGAGAACATTAAACTATTACAAATGCAATGTTCTGTCAATTGTTTTACATACATTCTGTAAATCTGTCATGTAGATATTGACATGTGTATACTTGTATTACAGTAAAATTTGCATATATCTAATGAAGAATTTATTATTAAGAAAATACATTACTGTACTGTGCAAATGTATAGGTTCATACCGTGCCACACTTATATCAAACAATGTAGGAGCTTGATTAGGTTTACATTGTAATGAGGTCATAAACCAGTGAATTTGTCTATAGTAACAATACCTAATTAGCAACAATAACACATTTTATGAGTTGATCCAACATATCCAGTTGAGTCGAACAAATACCATGAATACCTTTAAATTAAAATGTAAACTTGTAGACTCTACAATACTTATACGATTCCCAATTTTACATCGATGTATTATTATAAGTTATTATTAAATCTAAGGATACCAGCGTGTCAACATACGTGTAAACAAATACGAAATAATTGAATGTACTTACCTGGCCGTTCACCGTGATTTCCATCATACACAACAATAGGATGCAACGATGTGAACATGATGTCGTTTTTGAACATCTTCATTCCGGTTCTATTCTCCATACAGAGCGCACATGCAGATAATAACTGTTAAATTTAGCTCGAAAAATTTCATTGGTTGGTTTATTCGCTATAGCCTGTCTCCGGAGCTGTTCGTTACATATCGTAAATCTTCGCCCAAAAATCCTCGAAATTCAAATTGTAAAAATAACTATGTGCATGGAGGGGCCAAACCTTGGAAAATAAACAAACATTTTTATTTTTTGATCTTGTATAAACACATTTTCCAGTGGTCATAAATACGTCATTTAGAAGACATTTATGAATAGAATTGAAAGTTATTTTGCTTATATTGTTACAAAAAATTGCCCCAATGCCATGGCCCCTTTAAATCTGATGTATATTTAACCTCTTCTTGACTTGTTTCAGTACTACCTCAGTGTCCGAAATAGCAATAGCAACATCAACGTAAAAATAATGTCGAACTGAGGCAATGGATTTGGATAACGGCATGCAATACTATCTGTGTATATAGACAATTCTTATTCAACGAATGTGGTGTTGGTCAATAACGTTGACAGTTCGACCGAACAATTACTTGCTGCACGACTTAAAACATTTCGTTAACATTAAATTATCAACAAAAACTCTGCAACAGGCGTCATTAGATTGATACAGTTTCAATGAAATGTCGACAGATAATGACGTTTAAAAAAACTTCTCAAATAAAGAAACTGATATCAGCTAATATTTGTTTCTAGTTTCTATGGTTAATCCTATGTGAATTTTTGCGTTGAAAAAAATGACATCAGAACAAGGTCAAAATAATATAATATAATAAGATGTTGCCTCTTTATGTGACAAATACCAACATGGTTTTACCATGTTTGCACCATATTATATTTCCGAGTTGTTGTTAGTTCCGTTTCTGGTGTGATGGTAATGTTTTGAGGGTATACTTTTGATTTCTATCTTCAATACTTGTTTCTTTTTAAAATTGTGACCGAACAAGCAGAGTGTCTTGTTAACCCATGAAAATGGACCAGATCGGAATAGAAACACAACTTTGTTTCTCCTTTTTACATAAATATGAGTGACAATTTGATTGTTGTTCCATGTTCCAATACCAATACCCAATGATAATATTGCAGAATTGCATATGACCATGAGTTCTTAAATGAGCATTAGTTTAAACATAAAAGCTTGTATGCAACAAAAAAACAACTACAAAAATAAACAACAAAAACAAAACGACACACACACACGCACGCACGCGCGCGCGCAAACACACACACACACACACACACACACACACACACACACACACACACACACATACGTGTAACTTGTGCCAAGTCACTACACTACATTTTCTCCCGGAAACCCACTACCACTAGATCTAGCTATGCCAACGATTTAATGTTTGGAAATATTATGTGAAATGGGCTGCTTTACTGAACGATGTTTTTATTTTTTTAATTTAAGGTATTTTAATATAGTTATATTTTACAATGTAATCCACTACATACACGCTTCTGAAAAAGCAGCGGGTGAATCACTACATTTACACACACATATTTTGTCACTACATGTACACACACATATTTTCCCACTACATGTACACACGCATATTTTCAAAGACAACTCACTACTTGAAATAATCTCAAAATATAACTACTGGACGCTATGGTTTTCAAGCAACACTTATTAGATTGATCAGGCAAACAAAGCCATTTATTTTATATACGCACTTGTTCAAAATCTCGATATTCCATGAAGTACAATTAGGGTATTTGATAATATAATTTTACCATTCTCAGTTACAGGTCTGAAATTTGGGGGTTCCTTTTAAAATTTAGAAAAGCTTACCACTCGTTCCTATTGAAGTTTGCGGGTACATGCAACAAGACAGACACTTAATAGGACAATATAATTAATGTGGAACATACATTGGAGACGAATACCATTTCCTAATGAGCTGTCCACATTTTTCAGATGCGTTACTGACAAACATTTAAATGTCAACCATTCCGTTGCAATTATCAAAATGTTTCTATAAACATCGAAGCGTCATCAAGTTTAAGGCATTAAGACTGTCCAAATACATTGGAATACATTGACAAAGTTAGATATCTTTACCAAATACCCTATTAAAACATAAAATAATATTTAAAGGTACTGCGCTCCAGAATGCGAAAACGTCAAAAAAGAAAGTTGTCAAAAAAAAAAACACGCATTCTTATATCAACGTATAACACAACTTTAAAAAGATAAATTGCATTCAGGATTAGTTGATAAACGATGACATTTTGTTTATATTTTTATTTTAGTCATTTCCGAATCCTAAAACGTCATTTTTATTTTAGTAATTCCAAATCCTAAAACGTCATCCTACGTTTTTCAATTCCAATTACCTGGGCGATGATAAAACCCATTAAGCGGAACCGGTAATCCATAAGCTGATATTGATAACGGGTGATGCCGGGCTGTCGATAAACGTGTTTTTTTAAATAAAGAAAATGATAAAATCCTATACAACCCAAGTCGTTTTAATTATTGTTTGTGTAGAAAAGTATGATCCGACAACATTGATCTGGCATTCATTTGCTTTTGTCGGTGGGTCGTGGATACGCATAGGTTTGCCGAGGATTACCAATACACTTGTGTAACTTAATGTACTTGATTATAGCTCATGTATACAGTCATAATAATTAGCAATTAAGTCCAGCGGTTACGCATTTGCCTGCAGATCCAAAGTTCATGAATTCGAGCCTCGTTCTCTTCAATTGTTTTTTTTTCGCAACTAAATGTTTTTCTTAAAATACATTATTTATAGCAGCATTTGATGTATATCATATATTGATAATCCTTTCAAAGTAGTATATATGATTTTTATACACATATTAAAAAAATTCCGAATTTGGCGCAAAATCGGGGTGCGAAGTACCTTTAACAAAGAGAGCTGAAAACTTTAGACTGTTCAAATAAGTTAATAATGAAAATATCTTGCCCATGCATTCAGGTGCGTAACTATGCGTACTCCTGTAAGTACGTGAGAATAAATTGGAAAGCATACATAACTATAGAATGTGAAGAAAGTTAAGAAAGAACCTTGGCACACAACCAGCAGTACATGTATATGTTATATTTGAATTACCGTACAAAAAGTATTTTTTATTTCGCTTTTTTAACAGTATCTTAGCATAATTACTTAGAAGTAGACTTTTAAGTTAAAACTGGAACTATGCGTATACTCACATTCGGCCTAGGTGCGCCCATGGCATTTATTAGGCTTGACTACATATAACCCTTGCAGGGACTGTTCGCTGTTGCACATAGAAGAGAAAACACAACTATTGATAAATATTGAACACACGTCAAATAAAAATAACACGTATTATTGTGACTTCTTAATACTGGTTCGAAAATAATTTCTTCAAACATTCTAACGAGCTTCTAATACCAATCGGTTCTGAAATGTTGATTTTGGAAAAAAATAATCTTCACACTTTTAAGAAACAGTTTACAGGCGTGTCGGAGCATGGGCCGCAGGATCCGCGATCACGGCTACAATATTTTGGGGAGCATAACAATATTTTCGAAAATTAACATTGCTTTAAGATTTCTTCCTGGTCTGCGGATGTTAAGAAAATTGGTCCGCGGCTGCAATTCGATTGGGACCGCGGCTTCGATAGACCTATGGCCGCGATCTTGATCAATAAACCAGTACACAAACTGTCAGGAAGCTTTTGATAATCGGCGGATAACTTTTACTTTTATTGAAACACGAGGCAAGATACCACAGTTCTGCATTTGGAATTGTCGGTTGGCTGTTCTAACGCTAATTGAAACACGAGGTAATTACCAAAGTTATGCGTCGAACCTGCAGATAACTACCCATTATTTTTCACACAAAAATAACCATTAATTGTTTGGCCAATAAATATTATATTGCAAATAAAAAGGCGTGAAAACATTCATTCGTTATTTTCTTTAACGATCTTGCCGAAATATTTATAAAATAAATCCAAATAATTAAAATGTGTAATTGAATTTACTGGATAAAATACTCACGTTCTTTCATTGATATTAACGTGTTTGTTTCTTTAATCCAAAGTTTAGTTAGTTAACGATCATTTGGCAACATCCCGATCAGAGATTTTTTAATGTTCAGTTGTTTGATACCTATCCTTGTTACGTTGCTATTAGATAACGGACGTTTTTTTAATGTTTGTTATTGTTTTTGTACTAGTCTGTATTGTAAATGTACATGTGCTAAGGCCGTATGAGCATGGTGCAATAAAACTGTATCTCAATTTCTGCTACTGTGCCAATCCCTATATTTACATTTAAAGGTAACAAAGCATAAAAATGTCAGAAAATATATGTGTTGTAACTTGTCATGCGCAACTCAATTATGTATAAAGATTTTCATAAAATAACACTAATTTGCAAACTTCTCAGCACAAATCAGTAAATTTTACAAAACAGTTTGAGTAAAATATATGTGTTTAAAATGAATATTCAATTTCGATTGTAGAACGAAAATGAATGTCCATAGATTTTACTCAAAATGTATGGTTATTTTTACCGATTTTTAGCAACATTTTTGTTTTGCTTTGTGAAGATATTTTAGTTTAATAATTGTATGCATGTCTTGACATATAATATTAGTTTATGATGGCCATGTAGACGAAAATTATTTTCCAAGAAGTGTGTGCATTGTTACCTTTAACATAGTTGCGATCTTTATTTTAAAATGAAATCTTAAGCAGGGGAATGTCCATGAACGAAAGATCGGGAAAAAAAGGTATTCCATCCCTCATCATCATTGCGTGTAATCGTGTTATTCCAGAGTACGTTTGTTAGCCATGGAAATCACGAAGAATGCAATACTAATCGTCTCCATGACGTTCGGTTTGAGTAGTTGATGTCCATGGCATACAACCGTCTTCCGATATAAGGCGGAATCTGACGATCTAATTATGAATCAATGGTAAGCGCTTTTTATAGACCATTCTTTTATTCAATCGACATACGTATCAAACAATATAACCGTGCTTCGTGTCTTGTTAGTGTTCACTGAATTTTAAATTATTTGCCGTAGTATTTTTTTTCATTAAAATGCTTGTGAAGAAATTTTTTAATTGTAATTCACGTTGTAAAAAGCTGCATAGCGCACTCCCGTGATCTCCCGATAAGTCGTTTTGTCAGCGTAAACAGACCCGAAACGTGCATCATAATCCCCGGCCGTCGCGCTGTTTCCAAGGCGACACCAGACATATCTCCAGAAGCGGCATGCCTGCATGATATATCGTCTGCACTCGAATCGCTAAAGAAAATGGTAATAACTCACGGTACTGCAGTTAAAGGTATAGTCGCTGCAATGAACGGTGAGACGGTGAAGAAGGATGTTTAGCGGGAAAAAATAGCAATTACATCCTTAAATGTAGAGTCCGTGAGTGCCTATTCCCACAGAAAAGCACGAGGCACGATGGCATTATGTTGGCTCATTTCTTGCACAGGCATATTCATAAATCACTATAGATACGTATTTGCACTCTACACTTATTGGATGTATTTATTAAAACATGATTTGTCAAACTTTGTGAATTGCATAATATAACTGAAAAACATTAGCGGCCAGTTACATTACCAGACATGTGTTTACACTTAAACTACAGAAAATACATAAAGCTTTTCTGTGCCAGCAATGAACAAATAATTTAGGTGTTACATGTGTAGAAACTTATTAGACGGAATAAATCAAAAATGATGTTTGTATTGGAGACTACTAATATCGGTATCATTTGAGCATCTGAACACAAAAACGAATACATGTTCCCACTCATTATGTGATACATGTATGTCATTAACATTGAGTTTGTCTAGCCATTTGTGATTTGGAGAAGGCAAGTACCGGGCGACTAGAGAATCGTCGAATCAGAAATTTTTTCTCCTTTTTTTTGGGGTGGGGGGGGGGGGGGGCTTTTCAATTTAACATTGAGTTCAAATCGTTGATATTGTTTGATATGTATCAAGCTTTAATGATATTTTTAATTTATCTTAAATACTATGTTTAAGTACACATTATATATTTTTGTCATTTAAATATTCGATTAATGAATCTTACATACTTGAAAGTTTTAAATTTCAACCTCAAAACAATTCATGGATCACTGATAAGCATGATGGTTATGGAGCTTGGCGAGAATGAAATAATAAAACATATATGTGAATTCGTGTATTAGTTTAGTTAAAATTTATTTAGATGTCAAATGTTAATTCAAAAAGGATATTCCCGGGAATCAAATGAAACAGGGCTTATCAGCCACTTAAAATTTAAGATTCGCTTGGAAAAGCCAAAAGTTATAACACATCAGTTTAGAGCAAGTATATTTAACATTTACTTCAACATTCCTTTTAACTTACGAAATTAATGTTCCATATATTTGGGTCGTCCTTCATTTATTTCGAAGAATCTAGTTTGTTTAAAACATATTCCTCTTCAAAATGATTGTCTATTTGTGTATAAGTATGTTTGCTCTCTGTAATCGAAGGAAATAAAAGATATCTCTACCCACATTCCCATGTGTACACACTTTACAAGTCACTATATGTACACACTATGCGAGTCACTACATATTTAGGTATACAGACTATTCAAGTCACTACATATGTATGTATACACATTGTGCAAGTCACTACATGTGTATGTACACTTAGACGAATTTTTAATTGGCTGCCTTGTTTTTATCATATTTCAGGAACATTATTCGGAGAACAGTACAAATAATCAACTATAAGTTTAAACAATTTATTCCTCACATGTAAAACAAAAAACATTGAAATTTGATCGATGCCTTCCCGATATTCCGAAGGCCCAATATTTCGAAAATCTCAATGTTTAGTGTCATTTAGGAAGCAATGTTCACTTCGCAGGATTATCTACTTTGAATCATAAGTTAATGACTTAAGATGATTCCACGCATTAAAAGTGCCCACATGGATTGTGGACTTAAATGTTTTTTTAAAACATAAGCAATATAATATGTGCAGTTCAGTTTCTTAAGGATTTCCTTATAAAATTAAAAGAATATTCAAGAGAAAGAAAGGAGCACAAAGTATACATAGACGGTTTATACATTGAATATTCGTACATACACGGCCAGGCATTAACTAGCATATTTCTTTCCAAAATATGCACACGCATTCAAATGTTTAAACATATTTATGGCTTCCTGGATGTCTCGTCGTGTTGTGAAGAATATGTCAACAACGATAAGTCTCTTGTCTTTTCAGTTGCATCATTAGATCTGACCTCACACTGACCCTGAAGTCCAGGGTCAGGCAAATCGTATACGCGGCTAATGTGGTAGCATTGTCTTGCTTTTTATAGACTGTGCGCCTATTGCGTACGAATATAGAAGAGGCACTCGAAAGTAGTAAAATGTATTCATTTACATCGTTGCAAAATGACAAATGTATTGTTCTATAACATGTAAATTACATGCAAACTATTTTCATAACAGTGCATGTAAATGGCAACCTTTCTTTAATGAAAAATGTATTATAGTATTATTGAGTTTGACATAAGACGTAAACAATATGTTTGTTTCAGGTGACCCTAAAAAAAAACGACCCTAGAACATTTTATTGAGTGGGTCAGATATTGTTGTGTTTATTTTACTTTTTCCCATTAATTAAATTTTGGATAAATAAGTGTTTTGTTTTTATAGACATGTTTTGAATATTCATTCAGTTTTATAATCTTCATGTTGACCATTTACCAAATAATTTTTTTTTCCCTATTTACATACCCTAATTTGTTTGGCCATGTAACCTTAAACAAGCATATTGCCTACGTATTCAATACTTGATATGAACATGTGCTCCATTTATCTGGGATGTTGCACCCCTTCCAGGGTTACCATTGCAGTGCACACATTTTCAAATAAGCCGACGCGGCGTTAGGATTTATTCAGTCGAGACTACTCGCAGGAAATTTTGACTACACTTGATTTGATGTTGAGAAAGGTCCAAAGTTGGCTTCGATAGCTACGCCGAAAAAGTTAACAGATTCAATAATGTAAAGAATGAAACACAGAAGTCCATATTTATTACAGGTAGATCTATAGAACAAAATTAAGGAATAAAAATACAACCATAGATATCGCTTATGATGGTGAACATTTCCACCAAGTTATTCAAATTCCATCCAATAATGATAGAGTATAGAGCGGGCACGAAAAACAGACCCCTTTTTATCTTTGACCTCTCAGTGTGACCTTGACCTTGGAGGTACGGACCTGGGTCTTGCACGCGAAACATCGTCTCAGGATGGTGAACATTTCTGCCAAGTAATTTCAAAATCCGTCCGGAACGGACGACGGACGGACGGAAGGACACGCGCAAACCTATAATCCTTAAGCAACTGCTTTCACTGGTAGTGGACTTATAATATTCATCTTGCAAACTCTTTTTTCTTATTTTTTTCTAGTTTCCCCAAAACGTTTCATGTGTAAAACTGACAAACTGAAGAGATAAAGATTGTATATCGGGACAATCATTGTAGAAAGAATTTATTTTTGTTGAATCATAATGAATATTGAACACGAACGATGCAAAATACACCAACTTCAACATTCATACATTGTTTTCGGCTTCCAATGTGTTGATCGAACGCGCTACCTGCTGATTTCACGGCAAACGTTCTAACCGATGAAATACTGAATAATGCCAACTGTTAAGCTAGAGTTTCCCTATTTTTAATTTAGTATTACAAAAAATTGAAGCAAACAAATTAGTTTTGACATCCAATGTTTTGTTAATCAATTACCAAAGCGAACATCGGAGAAAAAGAAAAGAAAACGATAAAATTAACAAAATAACGACGCATTTGATTTATAACGTAAACAGACATAATATTTTTCTTAACTTCACACTTCAAAGATGGAAAAGGCACAGAAAGATCAAATTCATACTGAAAACTTTTTTCGATTAGCATGAAAACACATAATAAGAACTACACACAAAACGCAGAAAAAACGCAGTTTGGGTGCAGTTGCTTAGTGCGATAAAAAAAATGGTTTTAACACACTTCTGAAGGCAAATATGCGAACAAATGACGATTTTTTTTTTTTTTTGGATGTTCATTTTGGAAACGGTGTTCGGAATATCAGGCCTTCGGAATAACGGGCCTTCAGAATATTTGGCCTTCGGAATATCGGGCGGTCACTATTTGAACACGGGAAGAAACCTAACAGAGAGAGTTAACATAGACCACCTTAAAAAACAACAAAAAAACACCTTCAAATGAAGCTGTTTTCGATTTCGTTTCAATACTGGTACTCTTACCTGCTGCAGCAATTACAGCACGGCATCTTGTCCTCATTGATATAATATATATGTGAAGATACTGTATGAATCTGATGAATAACAAGCGTGAGATCCCCGATTTTCCTAAAACTGGATTTGGATTCCGGATGTGGCCCTGAAATTTAATTGGATTCCGAAGTCGGCTTGAAAATTAAACTGGATTCCAGATTTTGTCCTGAAATTAAAATGGATGCCGGGTCCCGCTATTAAATTAAGCTGGGTTCCGGGGCACTAAACTGGAATCCGGATTCCAATCTAATTTTAAGCTGGCTTCCAGATTTAGGGCCAAATATAAACTGGACGCTGGATTCGAGGGGAGGGAGGGGGTGAAACCCTCAATAAGAAATTCGTTAAAGTGTAAACTCACCATGTAAGTCACTACATTCGTATGCACACAGAATATAAAGTCACTACATTCGTATGTACACAGACTATAGAGTCACTACATTCGTATGAACTACACACACTATGCAAGTTACTACATTCGTGAGTATACACACCTTGTAAGACCTTGCAAGACACTACATTCATACGTACACGCACATTCTGAAAAAGTTCAAATAATATCACATGCAATCGCTGTCATATTCAAAAACACATCCTAGGTTGAATTTATGATAGAAATTGTGTTCTAAAATCATGTCATGCTTAAAGTAAGTTTCAGTATTAATTTAATTATTTAATTTCCATTTCCTGTATGTCTGTGTTAGTTGATATGCGGAATTTTTTTTTACTAGATTGTATATTTCTATTTTGAATTGGGTATTTAAAAGACTTGAAACTTAACTTAATTTTTTTTTCAAATAAAGAGCGTTAATTGTTGGCCTGTGTATTAAGTTTGACTTTTTTTTATCGCAACTAAATAGTAATCAATATTGTATGTTAGTGTCTGCGAACAACAACAAACGAATGTTTGTTTAAAATTGCATGTTTTATTTTGTAATGAACTTAACAATCCGTTTATATAATAATATTTATATTAACTGTTTTTTTTCATTACATAATTATATTCATACATGCAGCTTAAGGTGTTTACCATAAAGGTATAGATAACGAAGAGTTAATTTTTTTAATTTCTTTACTCCCATGCAAAAACATTTTTAAGTTTATGGGTATGAAATTGAATTTCAAACTGTGTTGCGATTTGTAAACCTCTTTTCACACATGCACCGTATGTGTTAAATGAAAGACACTGAACTGAACATGGATTGTTTCCATTTCGGTGGCACACCTAAGACCCAATGCATTTCACATCCGTTGTGCAGTTTCTAACGCCTTTGTGCAGTTTCTAACGCCCTATACAACATGTGAAAGACAGGTATCCGGACGAAAAATCCCCCGACATAATCCCTCCCGCGTAATTTAACGTACCGGGCAAAATCACTCCCGTTGTTTTTACAACCCGGACATATTCCCCCATCAACATTAAACAAGAGCGCCACCAACGAGTAATGGACGCTCGACTTTCTCGAATTTGATAGTAGTTTGGCCTTTTTTTAACATAATGGGTTCATCACTGTGATGAAGTGTTTTGAATTTCAAGTCAATGCCTCTTATAAATATTGATACATTTGACCTAAAGCTAAAATTGTAAGTTGAAAAAAGGGAAATGTATCACTGTGATCAAGTACGTGAGTTTCAAGTCAATTTATAAATTTGACATAAAGCGAAAATTGTAAGTTGAAAAGGGTAATAACTGCAACAAAATCCTCATGTCTGCAGAATGGGGTCTGCACCATAAACAAGTATCTTGAGTTTCAATTTAATGTCTTTGATAGTTATTAAGAAATTATATATTTAACCAAAAACATAAGCATAAAATAAAACATAAAATAAGTTGTAAGTCCACACAAGGGCAGATAACTCTGGAAATACAAATAACAGGGTTACCTGCCTTGTTGTAAACAATTACCCTTTTGATAATGAAAAAGAATTGAAAGTTTCAAGTGGATACCTCTGATAGTTTTTGAAAAATGGACTCTGACCAAAAAACTTAACAAAAACACTTAGCTAACGCAGACGCTGACGACAGAGCGACGACAATAACTCTATTGTGTCTCTCTATCTGTTCGTCCGTATGTTTGTCCGTCAGTCTGTCTGTCCGTCCCCAAAACCTGGTTCCTGCAATAACTCAAAAAGTACTGAACTTATTACGATGAAACTGGATATACATACAAACAGCAATGTGGCAATGTGGGGATTATGCACGACCTTTTTTTTCACCAGAGGTCAAAGGTCTCGCGACTGTTACTAAAAATAGAAATAAACTTAATACTGTAATAATTCGAAATGGACATAAGATATGACCATGAAACTTGATACAGAGATTGAACTATAGGTTTACCACCTGTCTGTGTGTCGTTCTGTCTGTTCGTCCGTATGTCTGTCTGTCCGTCCGTCCCCAAAACCTTGATCCTGTGATAACTCGGAAAGTACTGAAGACAGTTTGGTGAATCTTTGTATACGTAGAACTGAACTTAATACTGTTATATTTTGAAAAGTGCAAAAGATATGATCATGAAACTTGGTACACCATTTGGACTATGGGTTTACCGTCCGTTTGTGTGCGTCTGTCTGTCTGTTCGTCCGTCGGTCTCACTCTGTTTGTCTGTCCTGCCCCCAAAACCTGGATCCTGCGATAACTCAAAAAGGACTGAAGATACTTTGATGAAACTTTGTATACATAGAAAGAGCAAGGTGACGATTGTACACGACCCTTTATTTTTCACCAGAGGTCAAAGGTCACGTGACTGTTACTTAAAATAGAAATAAACGTAATACTGTAATAATTCGAAAAGAACATAACATATGATCATGAAACTTGGTATACACAGAATGGACTATATGATTGCCCTCTGTCAGTTTAGTACTGCAATAACTCAAAAAGTAACTCGAATGTCTGGTCAATGTTATTAAAATAGAAAAAACAACAACTTAATACTGCAGTGACAAATGGGATTTGAATATGAAACTTTGTACATCTACAGATAAAGGGCGATTTGACGCTATCGCACAATGTTTAATTAGTAGGGGTTTTCACCGGTCAAGGACTCCTGTATTGCTTGCAATACTATCTAAGCCGTGTTTATTTAAATTATTTACCCAGTGGTTGTCTTGTATTAGGTAATAATTCAATAGACTTGCTATCTTTATTAACAACTCGTTGTTAGAATATTTGTGTTAAAACAGAGACAAACCGTCAAACGTCCACATTATTGCCACTCGAATAAGCAACTGATTTTTCAAGAAAATGGGTATTGTTAGCATTTGAATTCTATTTTATAATTTAGTTGAATTCATATGGAGACTGAAAATATCTGTGTTTTATCTGTCCGTGATTTTGTCCGCGGTGTTAAATTATCGGGAGGGATTATGTCCGGGTATGAAAAAATGAGCAGGGGGGGGGGGGATTTTGTCCGGGATTCTGAAAAACACACTCCTTACCGGACCGACTTAGTTTTGGGGCAGAGTTGACCGATATCGTTTTCTACCGTTTATACAACTATGAATATCAACGAGAAGTCATACTAACATTATGTATGCAAGTCACTACACGTTTGTGTATCCACACCTTGCAAGTCACTACATTCGCATGTTCACACACGATGCAAGTCACTACATTGTGTAAAACCGCTATGTAAGAAACTACATCATCTACTCAAATCATATTTGTTGTGGTGTATAGAATAATATGGTGTCACACTTTTGTTTCCACTCCAGTGTTGCAGTGAATTTCTATCTTGTTTCTCAGGGTTCCATTACCTTCACGCATATTATTTTAGGGATCTCTAAATGACACTGCTATCCATGATTTAAAGACAGCATGTGGAATGAACATACGAACAAGGAATTCCACAAAACTGGTTTTCTTCTCTAATATTTTTAACAAGGATCAAGTTGGCTTTAACCTTAGTGACGCAAAACAATAAAAAAGAGCCTCTTCACACACAGTTGTTTCAATACTTCATCCCGAACTAGCTTTAAGCTATCAATAACAACGATTTTTTTGACGACCGCTCGTCTCCGTTGATATTCACTGATCCAAGACACCAACCCCAATTTCTCAAAGCGTATCAAGCTCCTAAATA
This sequence comes from Congeria kusceri, assembly GCA_027627225.1. NCBI lineage: Eukaryota > Metazoa > Mollusca > Bivalvia > Myida > Dreissenidae > Congeria > Congeria kusceri. The sequence continues at coordinate 5,052,140 of CM051029.1, read as the reverse complement.
CATAGTTTTGAAGAAAACTGTATGTTAAATAATCAACCTAAAACATGTTGTGAGGTATTATTGATATACAGATTATAAGCGTTACATTGGCCAACTGCAATAATTGGTTTTGAGCCGTTTCTGCTCAAGAAGTTCCAAGAAATTGTGGCACGAGTTTGAATGAATAGATATAAATGAGAGAAGTATTTAGCTTTCAAATTTTATTTCTCATGTATGCTGCATTCAAAATATGTTAATTTCATGTATATATTTCATACATCTACACAAACAAAGCAACCAAGAGGGTGGTATTCAATTGATTCTGAGGAAAAGGATATAATTCATTGGTATATAAAATGTACTAGTATAACAATTTAACATAAAACATTTAAGATGCTGCATCTCACATGGTCCTATTGTCCAAAAAATGATGCGGTTGTAATCCGCCAACATGCCCCCAAGATGAGCCATTTCACAATATGGGGCCCTCAATACGTAGGGATATAGTAAATTTGTTACCTTGGCTTTTGACATACTGACCTCAGTAAATAACAGTAAGTAAATTAAAAAATATATCCTATAGTGCAAATATTCAAGCATTTCTCTTTTTTCTATGACAAGGGGGCCATTCTGAGATTCAGTACTTTAACAATTTAATTTTACTGATACACTAAAATCAATTGAAATGTAAACATAAATTACACAAGGGTTTTTAATACATCAACTAAGCTGTCAAGATTTGTAACTCAAAATACCCATATTGTAATTTTTTGCAACAAGGTATGAAGTTCATTTTCAAAGCTCATATTACCACAGTATAAAATCACCTGTTGTTAAACACTGACCTGTTAAAGTGAGGTGATATTTAGGGCACACATTAAATGAAAGTTATGGGATACTGTGACATGAGGTATTCAAAACCAACCAGAACAATGAATAGTTAGACCTATAAAACTGTTAAAAAACGTTATATATATAGATAGTTAATTAAAATATAAACTTTTAAGAATCTCCTTTTAAGGCAAATATTTCTTGAAACAACTTTTTCAAAATATACTGTTGTTATCATATGGACATGTAAGTTGCTTTACATAGAAAGTTTTGAATACTTTTTTGCAGTGCACAAATGACTTGTGATATACATAATTTTAAAACTTATCAGAAACATTGACATTACATTAGAACATGTTACTATCTTAACATCAACAGCAGGTTAACCATACCTTTACAACTATACAATTCAAGCAAATGGCCACTATTACAACAAGAGAGCCATGACGGCCCAAAGTGCTTACCTGAGAGCTGGTAAAGATGAAGACCATACCGTTGTGACAGGTTTGAAAATAAAGGTATCTGAACAATACGCAGAGGGGGATAGGATCAATTTCGATTTAAGACATCGTATAGAGCGATGGGCTAACTAAAGTACGAGATGGATAGTGTATGTGCGTGTTTTTTGCTTATGGTTCTCAAATCATTTTTTCTCGATACTCTACCTGACCCTTTTTCATTTAGTCATTGACAATTCTGGAAAATGCAAAACAGTCGATTTTGCAAACAGTTTTGGATAACTAGTTGCAATGCGATAATTACGATGGCTGTGCTATAAGGTAAAATTTTGCTTTCTCTTTGATAATTGTCTGTCCAATGATAATAAATGATGTTAATGCAGGCTCTGAAGACATCAATGTTGCATGTACAAATAACTGCATGCAAGTCTTGCAACTGTTGGAAGGCAAATTTTATCAATCAATTTTTATTGTCATGAGCAAACTGTGTAAGTTTGGTCAACATTGAATTGAAAATTGTGTGTGCAAGCCAATAACTGATAACTTGTTGATGTTTTTTTTTCCAAACACAAGGGGCAATAACTCTGGTGTTTCTGGCCTGATCATGCTTATATTCCACTTCACCTGTCGTCTTAAGTTCATAGACAAACTGTACACGATTGGTGAAGATTGGATGAAAAATGAAGTCTCTATCCTGAATAATGTCCATTTTCGCATATTTTTTCACAAAGGTCAATTACTCTGGTGTTTCTGGTGCAATCTTTTTTTATTCGACTCCACCTTTAATCTTGTGGTCATAGACAAACTGTGCAAGACTGGTGAAAATCAGATGAAAAATGAAGTCTCTATCCTGAATAATGTTCATTTTTGCATATTTTTTTCACAACCAAAGGGCAATAACTCTGGGGTTTCTGGTCGGTTCTTGCTTATATACGACTTTAACTGTAATCTCATGATAATAGACAAACTGTGCAAGACTGGTGAAGATTGGATGTAAAATGAAGTCTCTATCTTGATTAATGTCCATTTTTGTATATTTTTTTAATAAACAAAGGGCAATAACTCTGGTTTTTGAAACACGATCTGCCCATTTTTGGAGTCTGCTGAGATCTGACGGTCATACACAAACTGTAAAAGTTTGGTTAACATTGGATGGAAAATAAAGTCTATACGTTGGAAAAGGGTATTTTGCACATTTTTTGCATGAAAAAGGGGCAATAACTCTGGTGTGATCAGACCCAATAACGATCCCATTCGAGATTTCATTGTCATACACAAACTGTGCAAGTTAGGTTAAGATGGAATAAAAAATGTAGTTTTTATCGCGATAACGGACCAAATTGTTGATGGTATACGGACGACGGACCAAGTACGATGGACGATGCCGGAGAGGTCCCCTATACTAATAGCTCACCGAGCACTTTGTGAAATAGTACATTATTTCAACAGTTTTCCAAAAATACAGCCATAAAAATAGTTCTTCAACATTGAGATTTTATATTAGCACCTAAAACATTACACAAATCATTTCTTTTGGGAAGATTTTGGCAATAAGTAATAACAATCACCAAGTTTTCCAGGTTTGAACTAAATTTGGAATCTTAAGCATGTTTCTAGTCATAGCTTCTAGTGGTATGCGATTACACGCCTCCCAACCACGTGCCAACTTATGAATTTTTTTTTAAATAAGGTCAATCATCACTCCAGAAAAAATGCCACCCCCACCACTCGCCATCGTCTCAATTCACAAAATAGGGCAAATGACACCGCTGTAGTTTTCCAATTACTATAAACTATATTACTAACCAAATACAAATGGTCTTAATTTCTGTTATAATACTGTATACTACAATTTCAAGTGAGCAAAGATTGCCAGGATATTTATGCAAGCACTGTTTACTGTAACATATTTTTCCTTGCTTTCATCATGTTGTAAACTGCAAACTTGATTTTTTGCCAATTGATATTAAGAAGGCACCGATGCTTTCTTTGGGCATTAATACAGTCAAGCTTTCCTGGGACCTTTGATAATATCAGATGTTTTTCAAAAAACGATTTCAGAGCCTACTTTTCTTCATCGCTCCAAGTGTGTTTATCTGAAATATATTAAACAAATCACTAATATATTAAATGATATTTGTGAAGCAATAATATGGCATTAATATATTCAATGATATTTGTTTGTTTTGATTTTTCGCCGTATTCAACAGTATTTCAGTCATATAATGGCGGTCAGTTAATCTACTCACACTTTTCCTGGGTAAGCTGGTTTCCCAGTACTAAGTGCACATACTTATGCCAGTAACTGACAACTGCCCTACTTGAATCAGAGGTAGGGGGAGAATGGCCGCATAAATAATTTTATGACCAATACCCACACAAGTTATGTGGCTGAGCTGGGAATCGAACCCGCAATCCTCGAATTTGTAGTCCAGCACTCTACCAACTGAGCTAGCCAGCCCGGCTTATATTTGTGAATTAGTTACAGACTTGTTTGACTCAAATGTACTAAAAGTATGACACAAATAAGAAATTACTTTTGAATTTTGAAATAAATATTTGAAACTAAATATATTTTCTATACAGAAATGTGAAAATTAAACTATGCAGTCAGTTTTTACTATGTTAAACTAGATGTGTCACAGACACTGATGCCCCCACGACACATGTTTGGGCACAGACATATGGCATGTTGCCAACACTAATTTTGCCTCCACAAATTTATTTCATATACATGTAATATTTTATAGTGGAGAACATGAAACAAGGTCATAATTCTGCCAAAATTGCTTGCAGCGAAAATTCCTTCCTTTATGATCACCAACACATTAAGATTCTTCAGGCGTGAATGTTTGAGTGAAATCCGCCCAGCAGTTAAAGAGGACTTGAGTCCACAAAATTTTGGGACTTACGTACATACATACCGATGGACGGACAAATGCAAAGCTTAATGCCGCCCACTTTATGGGGGAATAAAAATCGGCAAACAAACAACAACAAAATCTGGTACTCATGCCTTTACTAATGAAATCAGGTATTACATGACAAATTTGTGTCATATGTGCGGTTCACAACTAATTTTCAGACACCAAAGCAAAACCAGTTGTGCTAAGCACATTACAAATATCAGAAACAATTTAAGGTCATATTACCTGCTGTTTTCTTTGTTTTTTTCTTAGGTTCCTCCTTCCGGATTTTTGACGGTGCATATCCATCCTCAATTAAATCTGCAATGCATAAAATTTAGTATATGATTGCGAAAAATAACAAGAGCTGTCGGAGGACAGCGCACTTGACTTTTCTTGTACTTGTCAGAGTAACTCGCATTTAAAAAAAAAAAAACACAATAGAAAAGGCCAATTTAACAAAGTTAATTTCGTTCTTAAGTTACTGAGTGGAAAGCATTCTTCTAATTTTCAAAACAGTCACCTTGACCCCATCGACCCCATATGCAATGTCTCTCTATATGGTATCTATAACTGAGTTTCATTAAAATATTTCAATTTGTTCTTGTGTTATTCAACAAAACCTGTTGTTTTTTTTTCAATTTATAGAAACAGTGACCTTGACCCCACTCAACCCACCCCAAATGCAATCGCAAGTTATGTATTGCTTTAGGGCAAGTTATGTATTGCTCTCGGGTATCTATGTACGAAAATTCATTCTCGAGTTATCAAAAGTTGATTCTACCACCCCACCTAAAGGAAAGAAAATTTTCAAATTGTTAAAAGGCCCATAATTCTGACAAATTTCTAAATAGTTATCAAAATTGGCCCATTTGTTCATTTTAATATGGGGAATAAGTGTGTCAAGTTTGAATAAAATCCCTCAAGCCATTCCTGAGAAACTAGCTTACCGAAAAACTTTTATCTATCCACATAGCTTATATGTAACATTTTTCTGTGTAAAAAGGCCCATAATTTTGACAAATTTCAAACAAATTTGCAAAATCAAACAAAATAACCACCAGATAACTAAACCCCTAGATGCCATGAGCATTTTATTAAATATTTTAACCATACCATCTCTTCTGGGTCTCTTTCTTGCAACTTTTCCAACAGCTTTCAACGTTTCTTTGTTGCATTGGGTGTGGGTGATAATCTGTAAAAATGAAACTGAGTTTGATTTCATTAGCCCACACAAACTACTGTGGAATCGAATGAATGCAAGGATCTGTCATCATTGGCATACAAACTATGCAAGCAACTAAATTGGCATACACACTAGTTAAGTCACTAAATTCCACAAAGACTAAGATGACTGCTACATTGGCATACAAACTTTGCAAGTCACTACATTGGCATACAAACTATGCAAGTCACTATATTGCCAATAAGACTTTGAAGACTGCTACATTGGCATACACACTATGCAAGTCACTACAGTGGCATACGAACTATGCTAGTCACTACATTGCCACAAAGACTATGAAGACTGCTACATTGGCATACACACTATGCAAGTCACTACAGTGGCATACACACTATGCAAGTCATGAAATTGGCATACACACTATGCAAGTCACTACATTGGCATAAAAACTATGGAAGTTACTACATTGGCATAAAAACTATGCAAGCCCTTTATTGCCACAAAGACTGTGAAGCTGGTTCATTTACATACACTACGGCAAAGAATGGTAGAATTTTTTTACCGGGGTATCATTCGACCATAATGTGCCAACCGAAAGAGCAAAAATTTAATAAATATGCTTCCCAGAGTAATGGGACTTGTCACAGACAAGTACCTTGCCATCAGAAAGCAAGTACTGAAAGTTTGCGGCTAATACATGCATGTTTTTCAGTTATGTCCAAATAAGAAGAAACCTGAACACAATTTCTTCAAGTTTCAAAAGGGCTCCTCCTTTTATATGAATAGTCGAGCTACAAACAGCACACAGTACACAAGCCAATATTTTAAGTGGCACTTAAACAAGCACAGAATCAAGATTCAACGTAAACATTCCAGTCAAGCTCAGAATGCAAGCAACTTAGTCTGTGCAAATGTGTGAACTTCAACCATCAACTAGTGTTTAAATTAATACCTGAATGGTCTAATGTGTTGATGTCTTCTTGATCTCCATCAGCTTCATCGTCATCATCACTTGTGTCAGACTCCACAGCTTCTACAACAATAAGGGGCCATAACAGTGTGAATATGTCAGGCCTTTCTTGAGTTATCATCCAGAAACCATGTTTTTAGGGAATTTTAAGTTGAAAAGGGGCCATAACTCTGTCAAAATTTAGTGGTTTGTAACCAACATCAAACTTAACGTGCATTCTATGATGTTACACATGTGTATCAAAAATTATTGGAATATGTCAAGCCTTTCTTGAGTTATCATCCGGAAACCAAAAACCAACAGACCGGTGGACCGACAAGCTCCTTCCTATATACCCCACCTAAACTTCGTTTGTGAGGGTATAATTAACATAACACAATTTGTCATTACATCCAATTCTGAAGCAAAATCAGCAAATCAAAATTATCCATGGTAATATTAGCTCATTTTTAAGTAACAATTACAATAACATAACAATATTTTTTTGTAATTTATAATGGATTATTACAGTATGGTATATGAATTAATATATTTCTGACAGAATAACGTATTTTAATACACTACAGAAAAAGCATATTGCAATTACATATAACAAGATATTGGAATATAGTTGCAGCCCTAATTTCAAGTTTTACACTCCGTAATTATTTTAACATGTTTGTCCATACAGGGTTTACAGTAAAAAAACACAGTATTTCTGTTAAAGATTTATACATACCAACACTTTTCCCCTTTGAAACTGAATTGAAACACATATGTGTCATCACCATGGGGCTCCTTCTTTGTTAAAGTCCCTTGATACTTCAGGAAAATATCTCCCTTTTTAATGTGGGAGTGTGTATGACCATGTGGAGTTGTTCGGATTTTATCGTTAACTGTTGGTAACGGTGCTAAAGTAAATTTGATTCTGAAAAATTACTCCTATGAACAAAAACAAATTTGATGGAAATTCGTGAAGGTGGAATTTTAGGCTGAAATGGGGGGAAAAATAACTATATACTTTTTCGTTGGGGGAATGATGAAGAATTTCGGCATGAAAAAACGGAGATTGAGACCTCTGCAGTCGGTCTTTGCACAGGAGATTATGTGGATACAGTGTGTATGTGGAGCAGGGCTTACGAACATGAATTGATGCACATACCTTTTTCTTCATCCTCTTTCAGAAATAGGTCAGTCTTCTTAAATACCCACTTATCACCTTTCTTTCTTTGAGGTCTCATTGCAGACAGAACCTGATGGAAAATTTCAAAGTTACCTATTGCACCAAAGATTTACAATAAAATTTGTTCAGCACCTACAATGCTGTATTGTATCTGTTGATATATATATAGATATAGCAAACTATTATATTAATGAGGGTACCAGTCTCCGCGAAAGACCATCGGACCTTGACGATAAAAATCCGTGAGATCCGGGAAAAACTGTCAGAATACTGGTCCTCGTGTCCGGTGAAAATTTCGGTAAAATATATTTTATGACAGCAATTGCTTCCACAACAGTCATAATGTCATACTTGAGGTCACCGATTGTGTTGAAGACATTGAAGGGACTTCGACAAATACAATTGAATTTCAGGTATATATATTGCAAAATTAACATGATGATAATACATGTAGTAGCTTAAATTAATAAAGCACTTTCTAGTGCAAATTGATTTAGTTTTCTTCAAAGATATTGTTTTCATCGTATGTAAATGTTTCTTGCCAAAAAAATAAGTGGCCAGTAATAGTTTGTCCGGGCCAGTAATATTTGGAGAACTACCGGTCCTCTTGGCAAGTAATAAATTCAAGACTTTCACGGAGACTGGGGTACAAATTAACTAGGGTACGAGCTGACCTGTTACCGATTATGATTCACAAAACTACAATCAATGACATCGTATTTGACAAATACTAATGGAAATTGAATATTTTTTCTGTTTCCGATCACGGTGCCGTTGAGCTGTTTTTCCACATCACCTAAAAGGTTAAATTGAATTTTGAAAATGTTTACAACTACAAGCTCGGACGAATGACCTTCGTTAGTCCAATCGTGTTTGTTTATATCCGAAAAGAAGCAGTGTAACAGCCAACATGCGCTTTATTTTATACAAGAATAGCATTTATTATTTAACCGCCTAATATCGTATTTAAAATGAACGTATTGAGCATAAAAATACCTTATATTTCATTCACCATCTAAAATCCACGTTCATAGACATTTTGGAATCCATGCGCATGCGCACAATTATTGTAGCAAAGTGTGTCAGAAATGAAACTGGCAACATCGCCATCCGTGTACGACGTCACACAATTGCGAATAAAAACCGCCAAGTCAATACCATGGTAAAAATACATTTTTTGAACAGTATTATGTCAATTTTAGCAAAAAAACACAAAATGTCAAAGTCACTACCATGGTTCGTGTAGTGGGTTGCCCATATGTAGTGGGTTGTTTGGTGTGTAACGTAAGACCGGTAGTGGGTCTCCCTAATTTACACACACACACACACACACACACACACACACACACACACACACACACACACACACACACACACACACACACACACACACACACACACACACACACACACACACACACGCATACGTGTCTACGGTGTAGACTGAGGACACCTGAAATTTGCAGTCGACTCGGGACACCATTATGCAAACATCGTATGACTTTCTAATTTCATATACATGCTCTATAGTGCATTTCCATCCTTTACAGCTATTTATTTCTTGTCTAAAATATAAGGATAAAACATGTCATTTTACAGACAAATGGGGACAGTTGCTTGATACACTTCACACTGAGGACAGACCTATCACTGAGGACAGACCAACCACTGAGGACAACTTACACACCAACAGTGGGGACTTCACACACCATTGTCTGAGGACATCACACACAAAATATATTTAAATTATAAAAATATCGTATTTATTAAAATATATTATTTTACTCTGCTTATTATGTTATTGTTATTATTTAGTAATATTATTCTTTGATATTTGATAACAGCGACATCTCGAATATATCGGATATTAAAGTAAATGCACTTTTGTTTTATTCGAACTGGGCACAGCCCAACCACTGAGGACTTACACACAGACAGTGAGGACTTTACACACCGCTGTCTGGGGACATAACACAAAGTTTTGGATTATATTGCTTCTCTTTAATTACAAATTTAGTTTTAAAGCCATTATTATATTAATAATATTAACTATAGCATTGTTAGTTGTTCGTATATGAACCGAACATGATCAGAGGATCATTGTTGACGCTATTTGTATTTGGATTTAGTCCTTGTGAATTACCAATATCGAATACATATAATAAATAAGTATAAATTACTTTCACCTAACTTTCCTCTATCGGTAAAAGCGGTAACAGAACATTTTGCATTACAAACGCATTTGGAGTGGATAACGTTTAAATTGAAATCTGATTCATTAAAATGGAGCAGTTCAGCGCACTGTCGATAAAATCCAACATAATGCTGTGAAACAGTGCAGATATGCTTAGAACATGGGGATATTTGAGTAAACTGAAAGAGATGGCGATGTTTGCTGCTAAATTAACGACGACGGGTATATTTTGCATTGACAGATATTCAATAAGTCGGTCTATAAATGACCGAAAATGCCACTCCGAGCATGCTTAATTATCAAAGTCAAACTGAACATTTTTATTCCCTTTACAACTACGCTCCCGATAGGGAAACAAAACAACAAACCAAAAACACGTTTTCTGGTATAGCGGTTGGTATGACCGACTGACTGATACCGTGTACTACGTCTTCTGTCCGTCCATACAATATACACTCATGCATCACATAAACATGCTAAACTATATCATTCAACAATACATAGTACAATACAGGTCACAACATTATACGGCATACTGTATGCCACCACGAGTTCCGCTCGTAAGACACTATCAAGGCAGCCACGCCTACAGTCTCTTCCGGAGACAAAAATCCCAAAGTGGGATAACTATAATATATTCTATATTATTCCAGTATACAACATGGTGGATTGCAAGCATTAATGATCTATGAATCTTAATATACAAGGATATTGTCACACTGACACAACAAGGTACCACCGATAGTATAACGGCTGGTATGACCGACTGACTGATGCCTTGTATTACGACATCTGTCCGAAAATACAATATGCACACATTCATCACATAAACATGCTCAACTAAAATCATAGAACAATATAAAATACAATACAGTTCACAATATTATACGGCATACTGTATGCTACCACGAGTTCCGCACGTAAGCAACTATCAAGGCAGCCAAGCCTTACGTCTCTACCGGAGAAAAAAAAACAAAGTGGGATATCCATACTATATTATTCCAGTATACACCATAATGAATTGCAAGCATTAATGATCTATGATCTCAACATACAAGGATACTGTCACACTGACACAACAAGGTACCACCGATAGTATAGTCGATGGTATGACCGACTGACTGATACAGACTATTACGTCTTATGTTTGTACGAGTCATACATACAACACATGCATCACATAAACATTCTCAACTATATTCAACAATTACACAATACACAATATTTCACAAAATTATAGAGCATACTGCATGACACAACGAATTCCGCTCGTTAGCAACTCGTTAGCAACTATTAAGGCAGCCTCGTCTAACGTCTGGGCCGGAGACAAAAACCCCTCAGTGGGATAACTATGCTATATAATACCATTCCAGTATACATCATAATTCATTGCAAACATTAATGCTTGATTATCTCAATTTACAAGGATACTGTACCATTGATATACAACAAGATACTATTAATCGTAACATTCAGTAATAGAAAATATTAAATAATATTTATTGCAATGATATGAGGCGTTATTATATAGCTGTACATGTGCTAAGTAGTAGAAAATTGAACAAACATTCATTAAAACAAATGCCTGTAACGCTCAATGTTTTGTTTCTTATTATAATTAATATATTTTCTTTTTTTTAAATATAATAACATATTATTTGCATTTGTATCAATAACGTTTCAAATCACTTCGCTGTAAATGATTTAGAATTAACGTGTATATCTGTCAGTCAATCCTAACGCTGAATGCCTAATCAGCTCTACTCATGCAAGAGAAAAACGTGAAATTACCTATCGGAACTACATTGACATATTCGTCTGATTCGCTTTGCTAAAACGCCGAAAATTATATTTTTCGACAACAGAGGACGAACGAACAGCATGCATTATTACAATATGTAATATTCATTTGATTCATTCGTATATAGTCCGAATGAGAATAGCACCCTAAACCAGATCGATATGTCGTCTGTTAAACACGCGTTCACTAGTCTGTAGTTTGTAGTTATTTATTTGAGTAATTAACGTAAACGAAGCTCCGGAACGATATCTATCCATTTCTTTTCAAGAAATCTATTTGTTATCTTTTCAAATATAACTTACGTTCATAAATACCATTCAGCACCCGTACGAGGTCAATTTAAGGGTAATGGGAAAAACCGCAAATTATATTTGTCAGAAAAGCCGGACTCTGCACCTTAGAGTTTAATAAATGTGGTTAGATTACCATTTCTTATACTTATTTTTAACTGCATGACGTTATTTAATATTATTTTGAGTGGCTAACGTGCGAACTCACGCTTAATATCCTACGGTGTCACGTTAGGACCACTCGTTGTTTAGCATTGTCAAAATCTCAAAATCTCTCTCTCTCCCTCTCTTCCCCGCCTCCCGAGCCACCCACCCACTCCCCTCTCTCTATGGATTACGATGGCGAAAATGCGAAAGCACGATTCGATGGCATGAGACGACGGAGCGATAACGCGAGATTACGATGCGAGAATGGGTAATCTCGCGTTTTCGCCCCTGTAAATACAAAGGTCGAACATTCGAGAACACGATGGGAGATCGCGATATTAACCTATAAGTCTATTATTAATCTTTTAATCTAATAATATCTCCATATTAATTTTGCGATCTTGAATCGTGATCTCGCGTAATCGCTTCGTTATCTCGTGTCCTCGTATCGTGCTTTCGCGTTTTCGCACTTGCAATCCAGAGGTCGACAATGCGAAACAACGAGTGGTCCTAACGGAACACTGTAACATCCCCTTAAAGGTTTACCCACCGCGAGGAGTTCTTTTAAATAAACAGCAGTGACGAATACCACTGACGCCGCATTGCGCAGGCGCCGTACTTTTTCCGCATACATCGTACCATTTGAAGGCTATATAATTTAAAATCATGAACTATTTCACAACTCCAACATGTGCATAATGTTCTGAGTTGTTCTTTTAAGACACAAACAGAACAATATAGCGTACAGACCGTTATTTCATTATCATAAAACATCACTTTCATCATAATGTGTACAACACTAACATGAAGTTGTTTAGTGAAACAATTTTCTAACTGAAGAAGTCTCAAATTTTAGTTATTGGTATTTAAGTCTCGGATTCAGGCTCTAAATGTTTGTTAAAACGGACCCAGGACACAAGGAAAACTGGAGTTGATTATTTTTGCGACCGTCCACTGAGGACAGTGTGACCCACCACTGAGGACAGTGTGACATGTCACTGAGGACAGTGTTTGCGAAGTCGACACATCCATTTCAACATGTTTTAGTCAAATATGGAAATAAACATATGCATTTGAGATGTTGATGAGCTTCTAACAGACACTGAATCTTTCATAATGTGTGTTGGTATGGTGGCTGCTTTATGCCATCTTTCTGGCTTGTTAGCGGGTTTGAAGGACGCCAACACGACAACACGCCATAACGATACATATAGGCTCCAGTCCTACAGCGTTCGTACAGCGTCTTAACGGCGCTTGTAAAGTTTAAAAGAACGCCGCATTGTTGCTACTACGTTCCCACCGCGCTCTTTCCAGCTCGTCGTGCAGACGCCGAGCCACGTCGATGTCTTTGAATATAGAAAAAATAATCTCGGCGACAGGGCGTTCTAGGCGTTGTCGGGGCGCCCAAAGTTGCTGGCGACTGCACAGCGCGCACCTCTGAGTTCAGCAAATATTTTGGACGCCGTGGGTGCGTTGCGCGAAGGCCGATTTGCTGTAACTGGGGTTTAATGGTTCGAGAACATGATAACTATTTCATTAGTGTCATTTATTACATGCGCACGCGATAGTTATTACGTGTGCCTCACGATAGCTATTACGTGCGCAGGCCATAGTATTACGTATGCACGCGATAGTATTATGTGCGCACGCGATAGCTATTTTGTGCGAACGCGATAGCTATTACGTGCGCAAGCGCGAGCTATTACGTGTGCACGCGATAGTTGTTACGTGCACACATGATATTGATTACGTGCGCACGCGATAGCTATAAGGTGCGCACGCGATAGCTGACTAATGAGAATAGGTATCTGATTATTGGTCAATTATTACCATAGCATGAGAAGTATTTAAAAATGATTGCTTAACACATACGTTACGATTTTATAAAGACCAAATATTTATTTTAATGATTTTATAGAATTATCCCCGTGACACTTCGTGGCCGAGGAAAATCAATTGTAGTAGTCAAATCGTTATGCATGAAATATAAATGAAGAAGAAATTGCAATATTGTCAACGGTACTGTAGTTGCGTACAATTTTCAAAGATGTGCACGGCTTTTGTAGGTGTTAGTTCAAGTCGACTGCAGCCGTGTATCGAAAATACTTGTGTTTATTTTGTCTTAACGATACACCGTACATAATTCTTATTATTTCATTCAGTTGAGTGTTTCATTGTTGAATATATGAATTTTGAAAATTTGGTGAATACATAAACTTTGAACAAGACTAGTCTATTCACAGCGCTTGCAGACATTAAGAAGACGCCAAAGCGTTGCTACGGCGTTCCCACCGCGCTCTCTCCAGCGCGTCGTCCAGACGCCGAGCAACGTCGATGTTATTGAATATGGTCAAAATAATCGCGGCGACATGGGGTTCTAGGCTTTGTCACAGCGCCCAAAGTTGCTGGCGACAGCACAGCACGCACCTCAGCGTTCTGCATATATCTTGGACGCCGTGAGTGCGCCGCGCGAAGGCCGATCTGATGTCACTGGGGTTTAATGGTTCGGGGACATAGGAACTATTTCATTAGCGATAGTTATTACGTGAGCCCGCGATAGTTATTACGTGCGCGGGCGATAGTTATTACGTGCGGACGCGATATTATAACGTGCGCACGCGATAGATATTACGTGCGCAGGCGATAGTATTTCGTATGTTCGCGATAGAGTTAGGAGCGCACGCGATAGCTATTATGTGCGAACGAGATAGCTATTACGTGTGCACGCGAGAGTGATTACTTGCTTACCCGATAGCTATTACACGCGCACCCGATAGCTGACCAATGAGAATAGGTTTCTGATGATTGGTCAAATATTACTAAAGCATGGGAAGTATTTATAAAATGATTGCTGATCACATAGGTTACGATTTTATAAACACCAAATATTTTTTTTATTATTATAAAGAATTGTCCGTGGGACACTTCGTGGGCACGGACAATCATTTGCAGTAGTAAAATCGTTATGAATGAAATATAAATGCAGAAGAAATTCCACTTACGTCAACGGTATTGTTGTTGCGTACATTGTAGGTGTGAGTTCAAGTCCGACTGCAGCCGTGTGTCGAAAAACGTACCTTGTGTTTATTTTTTCTTAACGATACACAAAACATTATTTTTGAATACGTGTCTATATTTGATGTACCCCTTAAACCTACTTAAGACATGCAATCCATTAAATCTTAACCCTATTAACAGCTTTACAATCATTATGATTAAATGTAATAGATAGAATTGGGAATACCTGGCATTCAGTGATTGACCTTCATTTATAAACTAAACAGGCTGCATCGTTTTATGCGCACGCGTTGATGTCACACAACTGTACAAGATTTTTATACATTTCTATCAATTAATGTACAATCTGAAATAAATCTGTAACAACTCGTACATATTTGTTAGTGTATTTATTCATGATAATTTCCGGATATATTATATAATTGTATATATTAATCAGTAGAATGCAATCATTGTCAAATAAAATCAGTTTGTAATTCAATTCTATACGCAAATTAGTGGTAGTCTAATAATGTATAAGTGTGACAACTGTCAAGTTTGGTCACTAGCAGTGGATTGCTCACAGCAAAGAAAGTTACACAAAATGCAAGATAAACAGACTGAGTCATGTCCTGGCAAATATTTTAGTTGGTATGGAGTTTATACAAACAGTTCTGATAGTCTATTGGTCAGTGGCACATGAGCAGTACACAAACAACATAGTCACGTAATAAAGCTTATTATCATGTAGAGAAACAAATTTTCTGACAAAATTAACATAGAGATTAAAGAAACAATGGTCTCCAGAATATCTTCATAACTTGCTATTTTTGCTTTTTTATAAATGTTTCTATTGGAAACAATTGTATTGTATCAAATCCGAAAGCATAACATTTAAATGTATGACATCGTTTAGCATTCTCTACATCTATAATTCCAACCATTTTGCTTTGCTACATTTTGTTGATTATCTTGAAAAAGGCAGAATAGCCGAAACATCAATATATATTCAACTAAAACTGTGTGAGTTTTTTTATGAAATAGTTATTTAATTACTGTGGAATCACTTGAATTCGAGGAACACAAATTTCGCGCAATACGTTTGAAAATTTGAAAACTAGTCCAAGAAGTTAGAACCTCAAGGCAATAGATTTTTAATTCAAAAAAGCAATTAGACCAAGTTCATCTAAGATATTTGATTCCATTTGAACAGGTCACTATATTCTATACAAAATGATGATAACAGTACACTGTAGTTGCTAAAAACCAACTGGGCAAAAAACAGCAATTAAATTGAACAGTCGTCAAACACAAAGTACTCCAAGAAGGCACAGAAACACACTTGCTAATGAAGCTTCTCATAGTTTCTTTTTAATCGGGCCAGTAGTATTTGTACAATATATTCAATTCACATAATTTCAGCAAAGTCCAGGAAATAATTTTAAATTATATATTCACTACAGCAGTCATCCAAGCCTCATCATTGAAAAGAAGCAGTGATATGTAGCACTTTAGTACAGCATTCAGTACAGCGACGAGTGTTTGATGACACTGACATAAGGCAACAACATATTTTGTTTTTGTTTTGTTTTTTCAGCCATAATACGGTTTTGTATAAACTGTTTAATCATCGTCCATGATCTCTATTGTAACTCTACATGTTGACGTAAAAGCTCTGCACACTGGTGTTTTCCAGAAAGTTCGGTAGAAGTAGGTATCGAAAACAACACAATAGTCTTTTCCCCTTCAGTCCATGGTCTTCTGTCACTGGAGACTTAAAATAAAACATACACGATTAGAAACTTATTCCACTTCGTGAAAATGCTGTACCTTACTGGCACTCACATTTTGTAATGGATTTTTATGACCTAAAAGAAAATGAATATTGAAAATATGAGGGCTAGAAAACTTCATTTATGCTTCGAATCATAAGTCTCAGTATTGTGTTAGTAGACAAAAAGAGTTGCCTCTACTGTGCAAAAGCTTGATGTGCAGATGAACGATGAATACAAAATACGCAGATAAGCTCAAAGACCCCTTAAGGCTACCCCAGTGTGGATCCAACTTGTGACTGCTATACTGACAAACTGGCATACTTCTTACTGTATTATCCGGATGAATCCTATGAAAATAGTTTTCAACAGATTACACAACAAAGAATACCTTGCTCAATGTCGCTTTGGACCTCCATTATATTCTAGTTCAGGTTCTTGCTCATCTGGAGCAACATCACAGTCATCGTCAATGTGGTCATCAGTACTCTGTAAATAAAAAAGTAATATCCAATCTTACTGACACCAAACGAGGACAGTGTAAACTAATACTGAGGACAGTGTAACCTTCAAAGGGGGACATGCAAAAACACAATGACATTATTTACATTTATGTGCATAATTATTTTCAGAATTAAAACAGAATTAAAATTCCATTCTTCCAATGACCCTAAAGTTAATTTAGGGCAAAAGAACTAAGCAACCCACCAGTACTTTTGGTTTCAAGTAATCATTCCTATGTGTAACAGTAGCCAGCGCTCAGAAAAATGGTGTTTGAAGTCCAAAGGCAAATAAAATTAATAATATTAATGAATAATTTTACTGCGGCTTTTCTTGGTTACAATCATTGTTGTAGGTAGAAATATGAAGTCCTTCTTTATTTGGATCCAACTTGTGAATGCTAGGTTGATAGACCGACTCTTAATTAACTGAACTAGCCGGAGATATAGGTAAACCTTTTTTTCAACAGGTTTCACACCAAAGAATACCTTGCTCCAAGTTGCTTTGAACCACCATATGTATCAGTTCAGGTTCTAGGCCATCTGGTTCAACATCACAGTCATCGACACTGCAGTCATCAAGACCTGTGTAAAAAAAAGTAATATCTAATCTAACCGAGACCAAGTGAGGACAGTGTAAACGCACACTGAGGACAGTGTAACCTTCAAATGGGGACGTGCAAAAATACAGTGATATATATACAGCATTTTGCATGTAGATTTAATGTCTAATTGTTTGTGCACCATCGTGCTTAATTTCTGTGAATAACTGGCACATATGACAGACAAAAACTTTGCTGAGACCCACCCTTAAGACAATTTCAATCCCTTAGCCAACACTACACATTGAGTCACTGCCATATTAATTCCTTGGAAGCCAATGACCTTGTAAACATAAGAAAACAATTTTATTAAGCATTCCACATTGTTTACAGAGACTTGTTTACATAGCAAAATGACAATTATCAAATAAATATGTCACAGATTCTAATAGACATATGTCCATAAGACATGGATGCCCCCACATTCCACTTTTGTCTGAAAACTCCCATAATAATTAATATCGAAAAAAAGTTAATATGTTTGTAAAGTTTCATTGCTATAGCAGCAAAACTATTTGAGTTAAGTGCGATACAAGTTAAAATAGACATTTCTTTTGCAAAAAAAATCCATAAATCCAGGTATGTCAAAAACATCCAAACCAAAATATGGAGGTGCGCAATTGTACATGCTGGTTAATATGTGTGTAAGGTTTCATATCTCTTGCAGTAATAACTAATACTTTTTGAGTTATGCACGACACAAAAATCTGACGGATGGACAAGGGCAAATATAAATGCCCTCCCCCCTCTGAAAGTGCGGGCATAAAAAGGAAAGTATACATTAAATTTATATAAGAACACGCGAAATAACACTCATGACCTGCCTGGAAAAAATATTTTGTTTATTAAAAATCATCAATCAGAATAAACTAGAACTGTCATTGTCTTGTCTGAAATACCCCCCGAATGCCGCTTAGTCAGGGGACTTTGCTGGTTTGGTTTGATATTCGTTTAAGTATAACATATACATCTGATAGTTTTTATATATATTATCCAGACAAAATTCAAATATATAAATTAACAAAGGGCAATGACTTTATAAAAATTGAAGCGAGAGTTACTGCACTTGTTTACTTCACTTCCCCTCAATGAGATCTATCTACCAATTAAATTTAAAGTTGATAGCTCTTTTAGATATCGAGTTGTTCTCCGGACTAAATTCATATATATACAAATTAACAACGGACAATAACTCTAAAAATATGGAACACGAGTTATGGCTCCATGTTGCTTTGAACCACCATATGTACGATCAATGCCGACATCAGTCGACATCGGGAGTTTATTACGGATACACTACCTTAAGTTCATTCAAACATAATAATTACACAGATTGATTACTGGTAAACCTACCCAAAACTTCCGATAACATCAAGTGTGATATTCAAGGAGACCTCCGATAAACACTAATAATTTTAACACTCCTTTTATTTATACTGTTAACAGCATTGTTATTTCAAACAATCTTTTGAATTGTAATGCATTTTTAATCAATTAAAAACTTAAGTATTTGGAGGGTGCCTTGTTTGTTGACATCCCTTATGTGTAAACCTTTACAAAAAATGTATAATACTAACCAATTGGCTTATAATGTCTGATATGAACTGGGGTTAAATGAAATATGCTTACTTTTTATATAATTTGTCATATAATCACCATTCCATTAGTCAGTTTGTTGAAACAAACACAATATGCAGAATATGCTGAAACAAACACAATATGCAGAATATGCAATAAAGCTGATCATATACCAATCCACTGACATATAAATCAAAACCATGTTTGTTACTTGCCAATTTTGACCAAGAATCTGGGAGTTGTTCTTTCTTGTCAAGTTGACTTGAACTTGAAGACTTTTTATTCCGAGATACACTTTCACTTGTGCTATTTACACTCATTGTTTATACATAAAAAAACAACATTTGCCACGGTTGTTGAGTACACACATGTGATAAATCCATAAATATCATACGATGTTCTTCATTATTTTTATTGTTATTTGCAATAATCACTGAAATTTGTAATGCCATTTTCATGTTGTCCGCCATGTTGGAATATTGACATCACAACACTGATGTCTTGATGAGTAATGTGTTTACCTGTATCTATTTTTAGATCTGTTGCAAGAACATGGGCTATTATTAGCGGCTGAAGGCTTTATAGACTTAAAACCATTTACAATTTTGTTTCAGCGATCGGCTAATTGTATTAAATCTTTAGAAAAGAATGAAATAAAAATAAATTTCCCGAAAGTAACTTTTATTTTATCCGATCTACATTTTTTATTCCCTAAATCCGGTCATGTACCGTACATGTATTACTATACACATCCATCAAATACGTTTTTGCCCATAAAATAAATAGCTCCTATAATTATTTTATCAATATCATCTCATTTTATAATTGGTTTTGACCATGCAAACACAGTACTTGTCAGGTGTCCAGATTTAAGTACTGTCCGGGTTTATGCCCCGTATTTTGGAGAAAGACTTCAATGCATAAGCGAAAGAACTCACAAAATTATACCGCTATATTTAACACCATAATTATAATTGTCAATTTCAAAAATCTTACCATGTTATTTGTAAATTTGTAGTTTATTCCCACTTTCGACTCTAACAATGGCGACCGGCTCCCAAACTGAACGAAACGATGACGTAACTAGATGACGTAAAACTAGATGACGTAACAGGAGTACGCATGCGCAATGTCATCGTGTGTATAAAACCGAATCTGCGAAAAATGGTCGAAATGTAAAATGATGATACACACGCCGAAAAATGCTAGGAATCGGACGACAAGTGGGACTCTTCGATTTGACAAGTTTTTTACATGTTTTGTGAAAAAATAATTATTTTTGAAGCATATTTACTCTGTTGACAAGTGAGGACGTCCTCACTTGGTCAACGAGTCCTCATTCGTTGCTGTGTATCCTGATGGATGTCCTCATTTTACCGTGCATACAAGAGCACACACACACACACACACACATACGTGTCTACGGTGTAGACTGAGGACACCTGAAATTTGCAGTCGACTCGGGACACCATTATGCAAACATCGTATGACTTTCTAATTTCACATACATGCTCTATAGTGCATTTCCATCCTTTACAGCTATTTATTTCTTGTCTAAAATATAAGGATAAAACATGTCATTTTACAGACAAATGGGGACAGTTGCTTGATACACTTCACACTGAGGACAGACCTATCACTGAGGACAGACCAACCACTGAGGACAACTTACACACCAACAGTGGGGACTTCACACACCATTGTCTGAGGACATCACACACAAAATATATTTAAATTATAAAAATATCGTATTTATTAAAATATATTATTTTACTCTGCTTATTATGTTATTGTTATTATTTAGTAATATTATTCTTTGATATTTGATAACAGCGACATCTCGAATATATCGGATATTAAAGTAAATGCACTTTTGTTTTATTCGAACTGGGCACAGCCCAACCACTGAGGACTTACACACAGACAGTGAGGACTTTACACACCGCTGTCTGGGGACATAACACAAAGTTTTGGATTATATTGCTTCTCTTTAATTGCAAATTTAGTTTTAAAGCCATTATTATATTAATAATATTAACTATAGCATTGTTAGTTGTTCGTATATGAACCGAACATGATCAGAGGATCATTGTTGACGCTATTTGTATTTGGATTTAGTCCTTGTGAATTACCAATATCGAATACATATAATAAATAAGTATAAATTACTTTCACCTAACTTTCCTCTATCGGTAAAAGCGGTAACAGAACATTTTGCATTACAAACGCATTTGGAGTGGATAACGTTTAAATTGAAATCTGATTCATTAAAATGGAGCAGTTCAGCGCACTGTCGATAAAATCCAACATAATGCTGTGAAACAGTGCAGATATGCTTAGAACATGGGGATATTTGAGTAAACTGAAAGAGATGGCGATGTTTGCTGCTAAATTAACGACGACGGGTATATTTTGCATTGACAGATATTCAATAAGTCGGTCTATAAATGACCGAAAATGCCACTCCGAGCATGCTTAATTATCAAAGTCAAACTGAACATTTTTATTCCCTTTACAACTACGCTCCCGATAGGGAAACAAAACAACAAACCAAAAACACGTTTTCTGGTATAGCGGTTGGTATGACCGACTGACTGATACCGTGTACTACGTCTTCTGTCCGTCCATACAATATACACTCATGCATCACATAAACATGCTAAACTATATCATTCAACAATACATAGTACAATACAGGTCACAACATTATACGGCATACTGTATACCACCACGAGTTCCGCTCGTAAGAAACTATCAAGGCAGCCACGCCTACAGTCTCTTCCGGAGACAAAAATCCCAAAGTGGGATAACTATAATATATTCTATATTATTCCAGTATACAACATGGTGGATTGCAAGCATTAATGATCTATGATCTTAATATACAAGGATATTGTCACACTGACACAACAAGGTACCACCGATAGTATAACGGCTGGTATGACCGACTGACTGATGCCTTGTATTACGACATCTGTCCGAAAATACAATATGCACACATTCATCACATAAACATGCTCAACTAAAATCATAGAACAATATAAAATACAATACAGTTCACAATATTATACGGCATACTGTATGCTACCACGAGTTCCGCTCGTAAGCAACTATCAAGGCAGCCAAGCCTTACGTCTCTACCGGAGAAAAAAAAACAAAGTGGGATATCCATACTATATTATTCCAGTATACACCATAATGAATTGCAAGCATGAATGATCTATGATCTCAACATACAAGGATACTGTCACACTGACACAACAAGGTACCACCGATAGTATAGTCGATGGTATGACCGACTGACTGATACAGACTATTACGTCTTATGTTTGTACGAGTCATACATACAACACATGCATCACATAAACATTCTCAACTATATTCAACAATTACACAATACACAATATTTCACAAAATTATAGAGCATACTGCATGACACAACGAATTCCGCTCGTTAGCAACTCGTTAGCAACTATTAAGGCAGCCTCGTCTAACGTCTGGGCCGGAGACAAAAACCCCTCAGTGGGATAACTATGCTATATAATACCATTCCAGTATACATCATAATTCATTGCAAACATTAATGCTTGATTATCTCAATTTACAAGGATACTGTACCATTGATATACAACAAGATACTATTAATCGTAACATTCAGTAATAGAAAATATTAAATAATATTTATTGCAATGATATGAGGCGTTATTATATAGCTGTACATGTGCTAAGTAGTAGAAAATTGAACAAACATTCATTAAAACAAATGCCTGTAACGCTCAATGTTTTGTTTCTTATTATAATTAATATATTTTCTTTTTTTAAAATATAATAACATATTATTTGCATTTGTATCAATAACGTTTCAAATCACTTCGCTGTAAATGATTTAGAATTAACGTGTATATCTGTCAGTCAATCCTAACGCTGAATGCCTAATCAGCTCTACTCATGCAAGAGAAAAACGTGAAATTACCTATCGGAACTACATTGACATATTCGTCTGATTCGCTTTGCTAAAACGCCGAAAATTATATTTTTCGACAACAGAGGACGAACGAACAGCATGCATTATTACAATATGTAATATTCATTTGATTCATTCGTATATAGTCCGAATGAGAATAGCACCCTAAACCAGATCGATATGTCGTCTGTTAAACACGCGTTCACTAGTCTGTAGTTTGTAGTTATTTATTTGAGTAATTAACGTAAACGAAGCTCCGGAACGATATCTATCCATTTCTTTTCAAGAAATCTATTTGTTATCTTTTCAAATATAACTTGCGTTCATAAATAACATTCAGCACCCGTACGAGGTCAATTTAAGGGTAATGGGAAAAACCGCAAATTATATTTGTCAGAAAAGCCGGACTCTGCACCTTAGAGTTTAATAAATGTGGTTAGATTACCATTTCTTATACTTATTTTTAACTGCATGACGTTATTTAATATTATTTTGAGTGGCTAACGTGCGAACTCACGCTTAATATCCTACGGTGTCACGTTAGGACCACTCGTTGTTTAGCATTGTCAAAATCTCAAAATCTCTCTCTCTCCCTCTCTTCCCCGCCTCCCGAGCCACCCACCCACTCCCCTCTCTCTATGGATTACGATGGCGAAAATGCGAAAGCACGATTCGATGGCATGAGACGACGGAGCGATAACGCGAGATTACGATGCGAGAATGGGTAATCTCGCGTTTTCGCCCCTGTAAATACAAAGGTCGAACATTCGAGAACACGATGGGAGATCGCGATATTAACCTATAAGTCTATTATTAATCTTTTAATCTAATAATATCTCCATATTAATTTTGCGATCTTGAATCGTGATCTCGCGTAATCGCTTCGTTATCTCGTGTCCTCGTATCGTGCTTTCGCGTTTTCGCACTTGCAATCCAGAGGTCGACAATGCGAAACAACGAGTGGTCCTAACGGAACACTGTAACATCCCCTTAAAGGTTTACCCACCGCGAGGAGTTCTTTTAAATAAACAGCAGTGACGAATACCACTGACGCCGCATTGCGCAGGCGCCGTACTTTTTCCGCATACATCGTACCATTTGAAGGCTATATAATTTAAAATCATGAACTATTTCACAACTCCAACATGTGCATAATGTTCTGAGTTGTTCTTTTAAGACACAAACAGAACAATATAGCGTACAGACCGTTATTTCATTATCATAAAACATCACTTTCATCATAATGTGTACAACACTAACATGAAGTTGTTTAGTGAAACAATTTTCTAACTGAAGAAGTCTCAAATTTTAGTTATTGGTATTTAAGTCTCGGATTCAGGCTCTAAATGTTTGTTAAAACGGACCCAGGACACAAGGAAAACTGGAGTTGATTATTTTTGCGACCGTCCACTGAGGACAGTGTGACCCACCACTGAGGACAGTGTGACATGTCACTGAGGACAGTGTTTGCGAAGTCGACACATCCATTTCAACATGTTTTAGTCAAATATGGAAATAAACATATGCATTTGAGATGTTGATGAGCTTCTAACAGACACTGAATCTTTCATAATGTGTGTTGGTATGGTGGCTGCTTTATGCCATCTTTCTGGCTTGTTAGCGGGTTTGAAGGACGCCAACACGACAACACGCCATAACGATACATATAGGCTCCAGTCCTACAGCGTTCGTACAGCGTCTTAACGGCGCTTGTAAAGTTTAAAAGAACGCCGCATTGTTGCTACTACGTTCCCAACGCGCTCTTTCCAGCTCGTCGTGCAGACGCCGAGCCACGTCGATGTCTTTGAATATAGAAAAAATAATCTCGGCGACAGGGCGTTCTAGGCGTTGTCGGGGCGCCCAAAGTTGCTGGCGACTGCACAGCGCGCACCTCTGAGTTCAGCAAATATTTTGGACGCCGTGGGTGCGTTGCGCGAAGGCCGATTTGCTGTAACTGGGGTTTAATGGTTCGAGAACATGATAACTATTTCATTAGTGTCATTTATTACATGCGCACGCGATAGTTATTACGTGTGCCTCACGATAGCTATTACGTGCGCAGGCCATAGTATTACGTATGCACGCGATAGTATTATGTGCGCACGCGATAGCTATTTTGTGCGAACGCGATAGCTATTACGTGCGCAAGCGCGAGCTATTACGTGTGCACGCGATAGTTGTTACGTGCACACATGATATTGATTACGTGCGCACGCGATAGCTATAAGGTGCGCACGCGATAGCTGACTAATGAGAATAGGTATCTGATTATTGGTCAATTATTACCATAGCATGAGAAGTATTTAAAAATGATTGCTTAACACATACGTTACGATTTTATAAAGACCAAATATTTATTTTAATGATTTTATAGAATTATCCCCGTGACACTTCGTGGCCGAGGAAAATCAATTGTAGTAGTCAAATCGTTATGCATGAAATATAAATGAAGAAGAAATTGCAATATTGTCAACGGTACTGTAGTTGCGTACAATTTTCAAAGACGTGCACGGCTTTTGTAGGTGTTAGTTCAAGTCGACTGCAGCCGTGTATCGAAAATACTTGTGTTTATTTTGTCTTAACGATACACCGTACATAATTCTTATTATTTCATTCAGTTGAGTGTTTCATTGTTGAATATATGAATTTTGAAAATTTGGTGAATACATAAACTTTGAACAAGACTAGTCTATTCACAGCGCTTGCAGACATTAAGAAGACGCCAAAGCGTTGCTACGGCGTTCCCACCGCGCTCTCTCCAGCGCGTCGTCCAGACGCCGAGCAACGTCGATGTTATTGAATATGGTCAAAATAATCGCGGCGACATGGGGTTCTAGGCTTTGTCACAGCGCCCAAAGTTGCTGGCGACAGCACAGCACGCACCTCAGCGTTCTGCATATATCTTGGACGCCGTGAGTGCGCCGCGCGAAGGCCGATCTGATGTCACTGGGGTTTAATGGTTCGGGGACATAGGAACTATTTCATTAGCGATAGTTATTACGTGAGCCCGCGATAGTTATTACGTGCGCGGGCGATAGTTATTACGTGCGGACGCGATATTATAACGTGCGCACGCGATAGATATTACGTGCGCAGGCGATAGTATTTCGTATGTTCGCGATAGAGTTAGGAGCGCACGCGATAGCTATTATGTGCGAACGAGATAGCTATTACGTGTGCACGCGAGAGTGATTACTTGCTTACCCGATAGCTATTACACGCGCACCCGATAGCTGACCAATGAGAATAGGTTTCTGATGATTGGTCAAATATTACTAAAGCATGGGAAGTATTTATAAAATGATTGCTGATCACATAGGTTACGATTTTATAAACACCAAATATTTTTTTTATTATTATAAAGAATTGTCCGTGGGACACTTCGTGGGCACGGACAATCATTTGCAGTAGTAAAATCGTTATGAATGAAATATAAATGCAGAAGAAATTCCACTTACGTCAACGGTATTGTTGTTGCGTACATTGTAGGTGTGAGTTCAAGTCCGACTGCAGCCGTGTGTCGAAAAACGTACCTTGTGTTTATTTTTTCTTAACGATACACAAAACATTATTTTTGAATACGTGTCTATATTTGATGTACCCCTTAAACCTACTTAAGACATGCAATCCATTAAATCTTAACCCTATTAACAGCTTTACAATCATTATGATTAAATGTAATAGATAGAATTGGGAATACCTGGCATTCAGTGATTGACCTTCATTTATAAACTAAACAGGCTGCATCGTTTTATGCGCACGCGTTGATGTCACACAACTGTACAAGATTTTTATACATTTCTATCAATTAATGTACAATCTGAAATAAATCTGTAACAACTCGTACATATTTGTTAGTGTATTTATTCATGATAATTTCCGGATATATTATATAATTGTATATATTAATCAGTAGAATGCAATCATTGTCAAATAAAATCAGTTTGTAATTCAATTCTATACGCAAATTAGTGGTAGTCTAATAATGTATAAGTGTGACAACTGTCAAGTTTGGTCACTAGCAGTGGATTGCTCACAGCAAAGAAAGTTACACAAAATGCAAGATAAACAGACTGAGTCATGTCCTGGCAAATATTTTAGTTGGTATGGAGTTTATACAAACAGTTCTGATAGTCTATTGGTCAGTGGCACATGAGCAGTACACAAACAACATAGTCACGTAATAAAGCTTATTATCATGTAGAGAAACAAATTTTCTGACAAAATTAACATAGAGATTAAAGAAACAATGGTCTCCAGAATATCTTCATAACTTGCTATTTTTGCTTTTTTATAAATGTTTCTATTGGAAACAATTGTATTGTATCAAATCCGAAAGCATAACATTTAAATGTATGACATCGTTTAGCATTCTCTACATCTATAATTCCAACCATTTTGCTTTGCTACATTTTGTTGATTATCTTGAAAAAGGCAGAATAGCCGAAACATCAATATATATTCAACTAAAACTGTGTGAGTTTTTTTATGAAATAGTTATTTAATTACTGTGGAATCACTTGAATTCGAGGAACACAAATTTCGCGCAATACGTTTGAAAATTTGAAAACTAGTCCAAGAAGTTAGAACCTCAAGGCAATAGATTTTTAATTCAAAAAAGCAATTAGACCAAGTTCATCTAAGATATTTGATTCCATTTGAACAGGTCACTATATTCTATACAAAATGATGATAACAGTACACTGTAGTTGCTAAAAACCAACTGGGCAAAAAACAGCAATTAAATTGAACAGTCGTCAAACACAAAGTACTCCAAGAAGGCACAGAAACACACTTGCTAATGAAGCTTCTCATAGTTTCTTTTTAATCGGGCCAGTAGTATTTGTACAATATATTCAATTCACATAATTTCAGCAAAGTCCAGGAAATAATTTTAAATTATATATTCACTACAGCAGTCATCCAAGCCTCATCATTGAAAAGAAGCAGTGATATGTAGCACTTTAGTACAGCATTCAGTACAGCGACGAGTGTTTGATGACACTGACATAAGGCAACAACATATTTTGTTTTTGTTTTGTTTTTTCAGCCATAATACGGTTTTGTATAAACTGTTTAATCATCGTCCATGATCTCTATTGTAACTCTACATGTTGACGTAAAAGCTCTGCACACTGGTGTTTTCCAGAAAGTTCGGTAGAAGTAGGTATCGAAAACAACACAATAGTCTTTTCCCCTTCAGTCCATGGTCTTCTGTCACTGGAGACTTAAAATAAAACATACACGATTAGAAACTTATTCCACTTCGTGAAAATGCTGTACCTTACTGGCACTCACATTTTGTAATGGATTTTTATGACCTAAAAGAAAATGAATATTGAAAATATGAGGGCTAGAAAACTTCATTTATGCTTCGAATCATAAGTCTCAGTATTGTGTTAGTAGACAAAAAGAGTTGCCTCTACTGTGCAAAAGCTTGATGTGCAGATGAACGATGAATACAAAATACGCAGATAAGCTCAAAGACCCCTTAAGGCTACCCCAGTGTGGATCCAACTTGTGACTGCTATACTGACAAACTGGCATACTTCTTACTGTATTATCCGGATGAATCCTATGAAAATAGTTTTCAACAGATTACACAACAAAGAATACCTTGCTCAATGTCGCTTTGGACCTCCATTATATTCTAGTTCAGGTTCTTGCTCATCTGGAGCAACATCACAGTCATCGTCAATGTGGTCATCAGTACTCTGTAAATAAAAAAGTAATATCCAATCTTACTGACACCAAACGAGGACAGTGTAAACTAATACTGAGGACAGTGTAACCTTCAAAGGGGGACATGCAAAAACACAATGACATTATTTACATTTATGTGCATAATTATTTTCAGAATTAAAACAGAATTAAAATTCCATTCTTCCAATGACCCTAAAGTTAATTTAGGGCAAAAGAACTAAGCAACCCACCAGTACTTTTGGTTTCAAGTAATCATTCCTATGTGTAACAGTAGCCAGCGCTCAGAAAAATGGTGTTTGAAGTCCAAAGGCAAATAAAATTAATAATATTAATGAATAATTTTACTGCGGCTTTTCTTGGTTACAATCATTGTTGTAGGTAGAAATATGAAGTCCTTCTTTATTTGGATCCAACTTGTGAATGCTAGGTTGATAGACCGACTCTTAATTAACTGAACTAGCCGGAGATATAGGTAAACCTTTTTTTCAACAGGTTTCACACCAAAGAATACCTTGCTCCAAGTTGCTTTGAACCACCATATGTATCAGTTCAGGTTCTAGGCCATCTGGTTCAACATCACAGTCATCGACACTGCAGTCATCAAGACCTGTGTAAAAAAAAGTAATATCTAATCTAACCGAGACCAAGTGAGGACAGTGTAAACGCACACTGAGGACAGTGTAACCTTCAAATGGGGACGTGCAAAAATACAGTGATATATATACAGCATTTTGCATGTAGATTTAATGTCTAATTGTTTGTGCACCATCGTGCTTAATTTCTGTGAATAACTGGCACATATGACAGACAAAAACTTTGCTGAGACCCACCCTTAAGACAATTTCAATCCCTTAGCCAACACTACACATTGAGTCACTGCCATATTAATTCCTTGGAAGCCAATGACCTTGTAAACATAAGAAAACAATTTTATTAAGCATTCCACATTGTTTACAGAGACTTGTTTACATAGCAAAATGACAATTATCAAATAAATATGTCACAGATTCTAATAGACATATGTCCATAAGACATGGATGTCCCCACATTCCACTTTTGTCTGAAAACTCCCATAATAATTAATATCGAAAAAAAGTTAATATGTTTGTAAAGTTTCATTGCTATAGCAGCAAAACTATTTGAGTTAAGTGCGATACAAGTTAAAATAGACATTTCTTTTGCAAAAAAAAATCCATAAATCCAGGTATGTCAAAAACATCCAAACCAAAATATGGAGGTGCGCAATTGTACATGCTGGTTAATATGTGTGTAAGGTTTCATATCTCTTGCAGTAATAACTAATACTTTTTGAGTTATGCACGACACAAAAATCTGACGGATGGACAAGGGCAAATATAAATGCCCTCCCCCCTCTGAAAGTGCGGGCATAAAAAGGAAAGTATACATTAAATTTATATAAGAACACGCGAAATAACACTCATGACCTGCCTGGAAAAAATATTTTGTTTATTAAAAATCATCAATCAGAATAAACTAGAACTGTCATTGTCTTGTCTGAAATACCCCCCGAATGCCGCTTAGTCAGGGGACTTTGCTGGTTTGGTTTGATATTCGTTTAATTATAACATATACATCTGATAGTTTTTATATATATTATCCAGACAAAATTCAAATATATAAATTAACAAAGGGCAATGACTTTATAAAAATTGAAGCGAGAGTTACTGCACTTGTTTACTTCACTTCCCCTCAATGAGATCTATCTACCAATTAAATTTAAAGTTGATAGCTCTTTTAGATATCGAGTTGTTCTCCGGACTAAATTCATATATATACAAATTAACAACGGACAATAACTCTAAAAATATGGAACACGAGTTATGGCTCCATGTTGCTTTGAACCACCATATGTACGATCAATGCCGACATCAGTCGACATCGGGAGTTTATTACGGATACACTACCTTAAGTTCATTCAAACATAATAATTACACAGATTGATTACTGGTAAACCTACCCAAAACTTCCGATAACATCAAGTGTGATATTCAAGGAGACCTCCGATAAACACTAATAATTTTAACACTCCTTTTATTTATACTGTTAACAGCATTGTTATTTCAAACAATCTTTTGAATTGTAATGCATTTTTAATCAATTAAAAACTTAAGTATTTGGAGGGTGCCTTGTTTGTTGACATCCCTTATGTGTAAACCTTTACAAAAAATGTATAATACTAACCAATTGGCTTATAATGTCTGATATGAACTGGGGTTAAATGAAATATGCTTACTTTTTATATAATTTGTCATATAATCACCATTCCATTAGTCAGTTTGTTGAAACAAACACAATATGCAGAATATGCTGAAACAAACACAATATGCAGAATATGCAATAAAGCTGATCATATACCAATCCACTGACATATAAATCAAAACCATGTTTGTTACTTGCCAATTTTGACCAAGAATCTGGGAGTTGTTCTTTCTTGTCAAGTTGACTTGAACTTGAAGACTTTTTATTCCGAGATACACTTTCACTTGTGCTATTTACACTCATTGTTTATACATAAAAAAACAACATTTGCCACGGTTGTTGAGTACACACATGTGATAAATCCATAAATATCATACGATGTTCTTCATTATTTTTATTGTTATTTGCAATAATCACTGAAATTTGTAATGCCATTTTCATGTTGTCCGCCATGTTGGAATATTGACATCACAACACTGATGTCTTGATGAGTAATGTGTTTACCTGTATCTATTTTTAGATCTGTTGCAAGAACATGGGCTATTATTAGCGGCTGAAGGCTTTATAGACTTAAAACCATTTACAATTTTGTTTCAGCGATCGGCTAATTGTATTAAATCTTTAGAAAAGAATGAAATAAAAATAAATTTCCCGAAAGTAACTTTTATTTTATCCGATCTACATTTTTTATTCCCTAAATCCGGTCATGTACCGTACATGTATTACTATACACATCCATCAAATACGTTTTTGCCCATAAAATAAATAGCTCCTATAATTATTTTATCAATATCATCTCATTTTATAATTGGTTTTGACCATGCAAACACAGTACTTGTCAGGTGTCCAGATTTAAGTACTGTCCGGGTTTATGCCCCGTATTTTGGAGAAAGACTTCAATGCATAAGCGAAAGAACTCACAAAATTATACCGCTATATTTAACACCATAATTATAATTGTCAATTTCAAAAATCTTACCATGTTATTTGTAAATTTGTAGTTTATTCCCACTTTCGACTCTAACAATGGCGACCGGCTCCCAAACTGAACGAAACGATGACGTAACTAGATGACGTAAAACTAGATGACGTAACAGGAGTACGCATGCGCAATGTCATCGTGTGTATAAAACCGAATCTGCGAAAAATGGTCGAAATGTAAAATGATGATACACACGCCGAAAAATGCTAGGAATCGGACGACAAGTGGGACTCTTCGATTTGACAAGTTTTTTACATGTTTTGTGAAAAAATAATTATTTTTGAAGCATATTTACTCTGTTGACAAGTGAGGACGTCCTCACTTGGTCAACGAGTCCTCATTCGTTGCTGTGTATCCTGATGGATGTCCTCATTTTACCGTGCATACAAGAGCACACACACACACACACACACATACGTGTCTACGGTGTAGACTGAGGACACCTGAAATTTGCAGTCGACTCGGGACACCATTATGCAAACATCGTATGACTTTCTAATTTCACATACATGCTCTATAGTGCATTTCCATCCTTTACAGCTATTTATTTCTTGTCTAAAATATAAGGATAAAACATGTCATTTTACAGACAAATGGGGACAGTTGCTTGATACACTTCACACTGAGGACAGACCTATCACTGAGGACAGACCAACCACTGAGGACAACTTACACACCAACAGTGGGGACTTCACACACCATTGTCTGAGGACATCACACACAAAATATATTTAAATTATAAAAATATCGTATTTATTAAAATATATTATTTTACTCTGCTTATTATGTTATTGTTATTATTTAGTAATATTATTCTTTGATATTTGATAACAGCGACATCTCGAATATATCGGATATTAAAGTAAATGCACTTTTGTTTTATTCGAACTGGGCACAGCCCAACCACTGAGGACTTACACACAGACAGTGAGGACTTTACACACCGCTGTCTGGGGACATAACACAAAGTTTTGGATTATATTGCTTCTCTTTAATTGCAAATTTAGTTTTAAAGCCATTATTATATTAATAATATTAACTATAGCATTGTTAGTTGTTCGTATATGAACCGAACATGATCAGAGGATCATTGTTGACGCTATTTGTATTTGGATTTAGTCCTTGTGAATTACCAATATCGAATACATATAATAAATAAGTATAAATTACTTTCACCTAACTTTCCTCTATCGGTAAAAGCGGTAACAGAACATTTTGCATTACAAACGCATTTGGAGTGGATAACGTTTAAATTGAAATCTGATTCATTAAAATGGAGCAGTTCAGCGCACTGTCGATAAAATCCAACATAATGCTGTGAAACAGTGCAGATATGCTTAGAACATGGGGATATTTGAGTAAACTGAAAGAGATGGCGATGTTTGCTGCTAAATTAACGACGACGGGTATATTTTGCATTGACAGATATTCAATAAGTCGGTCTATAAATGACCGAAAATGCCACTCCGAGCATGCTTAATTATCAAAGTCAAACTGAACATTTTTATTCCCTTTACAACTACGCTCCCGATAGGGAAACAAAACAACAAACCAAAAACACGTTTTCTGGTATAGCGGTTGGTATGACCGACTGACTGATACCGTGTACTACGTCTTCTGTCCGTCCATACAATATACACTCATGCATCACATAAACATGCTAAACTATATCATTCAACAATACATAGTACAATACAGGTCACAACATTATACGGCATACTGTATACCACCACGAGTTCCGCTCGTAAGAAACTATCAAGGCAGCCACGCCTACAGTCTCTTCCGGAGACAAAAATCCCAAAGTGGGATAACTATAATATATTCTATATTATTCCAGTATACAACATGGTGGATTGCAAGCATTAATGATCTATGATCTTAATATACAAGGATATTGTCACACTGACACAACAAGGTACCACCGATAGTATAACGGCTGGTATGACCGACTGACTGATGCCTTGTATTACGACATCTGTCCGAAAATACAATATGCACACATTCATCACATAAACATGCTCAACTAAAATCATAGAACAATATAAAATACAATACAGTTCACAATATTATACGGCATACTGTATGCTACCACGAGTTCCGCTCGTAAGCAACTATCAAGGCAGCCAAGCCTTACGTCTCTACCGGAGAAAAAAAAACAAAGTGGGATATCCATACTATATTATTCCAGTATACACCATAATGAATTGCAAGCATGAATGATCTATGATCTCAACATACAAGGATACTGTCACACTGACACAACAAGGTACCACCGATAGTATAGTCGATGGTATGACCGACTGACTGATACAGACTATTACGTCTTATGTTTGTACGAGTCATACATACAACACATGCATCACATAAACATTCTCAACTATATTCAACAATTACACAATACACAATATTTCACAAAATTATAGAGCATACTGCATGACACAACGAATTCCGCTCGTTAGCAACTCGTTAGCAACTATTAAGGCAGCCTCGTCTAACGTCTGGGCCGGAGACAAAAACCCCTCAGTGGGATAACTATGCTATATAATACCATTCCAGTATACATCATAATTCATTGCAAACATTAATGCTTGATTATCTCAATTTACAAGGATACTGTACCATTGATATACAACAAGATACTATTAATCGTAACATTCAGTAATAGAAAATATTAAATAATATTTATTGCAATGATATGAGGCGTTATTATATAGCTGTACATGTGCTAAGTAGTAGAAAATTGAACAAACATTCATTAAAACAAATGCCTGTAACGCTCAATGTTTTGTTTCTTATTATAATTAATATATTTTCTTTTTTTAAAATATAATAACATATTATTTGCATTTGTATCAATAACGTTTCAAATCACTTCGCTGTAAATGATTTAGAATTAACGTGTATATCTGTCAGTCAATCCTAACGCTGAATGCCTAATCAGCTCTACTCATGCAAGAGAAAAACGTGAAATTACCTATCGGATCTACATTGACATATTCGTCTGATTCGCTTTGCTAAAACGCCGAAAATTATATTTTTCGACAACAGAGGACGAACGAACAGCATGCATTATTACAATATGTAATATTCATTTGATTCATTCGTATATAGTCCGAATGAGAATAGCACCTTAAACCAGATCGATATGTCGTCTGTTAAACACGCGTTCACTAGTCTGTAGTTTGTAGTTATTTATTTGAGTAATTAACGTAAACGAAGCTCCGGAACGATATCTATCCATTTCTTTTCAAGAAATCTATTTGTTATCTTTTCAAATATAACTTGCGTTCATAAATACCATTCAGCACCCGTACGAGGTCAATTTAAGGGTAATGGGAAAAACCGCAAATTATATTTGTCAGAAAAGCCGGACTCTGCACCTTAGAGTTTAATAAATGTGGTTAGATTACCATTTCTTATACTTATTTTTAACTGCATGACGTTATTTAATATTATTTTGAGTGGCTAACGTGCGAACTCACGCTTAATATCCTACGGTGTCACGTTAGGACCACTCGTTGTTTAGCATTGTCAAAATCTCAAAATCTCTCTCTCTCCCTCTCTTCCCCGCCCCCCGACCCACCCACCCACTCCCCTCTCTCTATGGATTACGATGGCGAAAATGCGAAAGCACGATTCGATGGCATGAGACGACGGAGCGATAACGCGAGATTACGATGCGAGAATGGGTAATCTCGCGTTTTCGCCCCTGTAAATACAAAGGTCGAACATTCGAGAACACGATGGGAGATCGCGATATTAACCTATAAGTCTATTATTAATCTTTTAATCTAATAATATCTCCATATTAATTTTGCGATCTTGAATCGTGATCTCGCGTAATCGCTTCGTTATCTCGTGTCCTCGTATCGTGCTTTCGCGTTTTCGCACTTGCAATCCAGAGGTCGACAATGCGAAACAACGAGTGGTCCTAACGGAACACTGTAACATCCCCTTAAAGGTTTACCCACCGCGAGGAGTTCTTTTAAATAAACAGCAGTGACGAATACCACTGACGCCGCATTGCGCAGGCGCCGTACTTTTTCCGCATACATCGTACCATTTGAAAGCTATATAATTTAAAATCATGAACTATTTCACAACTCCAACATGTGCATAATGTTCTGAGTTGTTCTTTTAAGACACAAACAGAACAATATAGCGTACAGACCGTTATTTCATTATCATAAAACATCACTTTCATCATAATGTGTACAACACTAACATGAAGTTGTTTAGTGAAACAATTTTCTAACTGAAGAAGTCTCAAATTTTAGTTATTGGTATTTAAGTCTCGGATTCAGGCTCTAAATGTTTGTTAAAACGGACCCAGGACACAAGGAAAACTGGAGTTGATTATTGTTGCGACCGTCCACTGAGGACAGTGTGACCCACCACTGAGGACAGTGTGACATGTCACTGAGGACAGTGTTTGCGAAGTCGACACATCCATTTCAACATGTTTTAGTCAAATATGGAAATAAACATATGCATTTGAGATGCTGATGAGCTTCTAACAGACACTGAATCTTTCATAATGTGTGTTGGTATGGTGGCTGCTTTATGCCATCTTTCTGGCTTGTTAGCGGGTTTGAAGGACGCCAACACGACAACACGCCATAACGATACATATAGGCTCCAGTCCTACAGCGTTCGTACAGCGTCTTAACGGCGCTTGTAAAGTTTAAAAGAACGCCGCATTGTTGCTACTACGTTCCCACCGCGCTCTTTCCAGCTCGTCGTGCAGACGCCGAGCCACGTCGATGTCTTTGAATATAGAAAAAATAATCTCGGCGACAGGGCGTTCTAGGCGTTGTCGGGGCGCCCAAAGTTGCTGGCGACTGCACAGCGCGCACCTCTGAGTTCAGCAAATATTTTGGACGCCGTGGGTGCGTTGCGCGAAGGCCGATTTGCTGTAACTGGGGTTTAATGGTTCGAGAACATGATAACTATTTCATTAGTGTCATTTATTACATGCGCACGCGATAGTTATTACGTGTGCCTCACGATAGCTATTACGTGCGCAGGCCATAGTATTACGTATGCACGCGATAGTATTATGTGCGCACGCGATAGCTATTTTGTGCGAACGCGATAGCTATTACGTGCGCAAGCGCGAGCTATTACGTGTGCACGCGATAGTTGTTACGTGCACACATGATATTGATTACGTGCGCACGCGATAGCTATAAGGTGCGCACGCGATAGCTGACTAATGAGAATAGGTATCTGATTATTGGTCAATTATTACTATAGCATGAGAAGTATTTAAAAATGATTGCTTAACACATACGTTACGATTTTATAAAGACCACATATTTATTTTAATGATTTTATAGAATTATCCCCGTGACACTTCGTGGCCGAGGAAAATCAATTGTAGTAGTCAAATCGTTATGCATGAAATATAAATGAAGAAGAAATTGCAATATTGTCAACGGTACTGTAGTTGCGTACAATTTTCATTGACGTGCACGGCTTTTGTAGGTGTTAGTTCAAGTCGACTGCAGCCGTGTATCGAAAATACTTGTGTTTATTTTGTCTTAACGATACACCGTACATAATTCTTATTATTTCATTCAGTTGAGTGTTTCATTGTTGAATATATGAATTTTGAAAATTTGGTGAATACATAAACTTTGAACAAGACTAGTCTATTCACAGCGCTTGCAGACATTAAGAAGACGCCAAAGCGTTGCTACGGCGTTCCCACCGCGCTCTCTCCAGCGCGTCGTCCAGACGCCGAGCAACGTCGATGTTATTGAATATGGTCAAAATAATCGCGGCGACATGGGGTTCTAGGCTTTGTCACAGCGCCCAAAGTTGCTGGCGACAGCACAGCACGCACCTCAGCGTTCTGCATATATCTTGGACGCCGTGAGTGCGCCGCGCGAAGGCCGATCTGATGTCACTGGGGTTTAATGGTTCGGGGACATAGGAACTATTTCATTAGCGATAGTTATTACGTGAGCCCGCGATAGTTATTACGTGCGCGGGCGATAGTTATTACGTGCGGACGCGATATTATAACGTGCGCACGCGATAGATATTACGTGCGCAGGCGATAGTATTTCGTATGTTCGCGATAGAGTTAGGAGCGCACGCGATAGCTATTATGTGCGAACGAGATAGCTATTACGTGTGCACGCGAGAGTGATTACTTGCTTACCCGATATCTATTACACGCACACGCGATAGCTGACCAATGAGAATAGGTTTCTGATGATTGGTCAAATATTACTAAAGCATGGGAAGTATTTATAAAATGATTGCTGATCACATAGGTTACGATTTTATAAACACCAAATATTTTTTTTAGAATTATAAAGAATTGTCCGTGGGACACTTCGTGGGCACGGAAAATCATTTGCAGTAGTAAAATCGTTATGAATGAAATATAAATGCAGAAGAAATTCCACTTATGTCAACGGTATTGTTGTTGCGTACATTGTAGGTGTGAGTTCAAGTCCGACTGCAGCCGTGTGTCGAAAAACGTACCTTGTGTTTATTTTTTCTTAACGATACACAAAACATTATTTTTGAATACGTGTCTATATTTGATGTACCCCTTAAACCTACTTAAGACATGCAATCCATTAAATCTTAACCCTATTAACAGCTTTACAATCATTATGATTAAATGTAATAGATAGAATTGGGAATACCTGGCATTCAGTGATTGACCGTCATTTATAAACTAAACAGGCTGCATCGTTTTATGCGCACGCGTTGATGTCACACAACTGTACAAGATTTTTATACATTTCTATCAATTAATGTACAATCTGAAATAAATCTGTAACAACTCGTACATATTTGTTAGTGTATTTATTCATGATAATTTCCGGATATATTATATAATTGTATATATTAATCAGTAGAATGCAATCATTGTCAAATAAAATCAGTTTGTAATTCAATTCTATACGCAAATTAGTGGTAGTCTAATAATGTTTAAGTGTGACAATTGTCAAGTTTGGTCACTAGCAGTGGATTGCTCACAGCAAAGAAAGTTACACAAAATGCAAGATAAACAGACTGAGTCATGTCCTGGCAAATATTTTAGTTGGTATGGAGTTTATACAAACAGTTCTGATAGTCTATTGGTCAGTGGCACATGAGCAGTACACAAACAACATAGTCACGTAATAAAGCTTATTATCATGTAGAGAAACACATTTTCTGACAAAATTAACATAGAGATTAAAGAAACAATGGTCTCCAGAATATCTTCATAACTTGCTATTTTTGCTTTTTTATAAATGTTTCTATCGGAAATAATTGTATTGTATCAAATCCGAAAGCATAACATTTAAATGTATGACATCGTTTAGCATTCTCTACATCTATAATTCCAACCATTTTGCTTTGTTACATTTTGTTGATTATCTTGAAAAAGGCAGAATAGCCGAAACATCAATATATATTCAACTAAAACTGTGTGAGTTTTTTTATGAAATATTTATTTAATTACTGTGGAATCACTTGAATTCGAGGAACACAAATTTCGCGCAATACGTTTGAAAATTTGAAAACTAGTCCAAGAAGTTAGAACCTCAAGACAATAGATTTTTAATTCAAAAAAGCAATTAGACCAAGTTCATCTAAGATATTTGATTCCATTTGAACAGGTCACTATATTCTATACAAAATGATGATAACAGTACACTGTAGTTGCTAAAAACCAACTGGGCAAAAAACAGCAATTAAATTGAACAGTCGTCAAACACAAAGTACTCCAAGAAGGCACTGATCAGAAACGGAACATATTTTTTTGTGCACACACTTGCTAATGAAGCTTCTCATAGTTTCTTTTTAATCGGGCCAGTAGTATTTGTACAATATATTCAATTCACATAATTTCAGCAAAGTCCAGGAAATAATTTTAAATTATATATTCACTACAGCAGTCATCCAAGCCTCATCATTGAAAAGAAGCAGTGATATGTAGCACTTTAGTACAGCATTCAGTACAGCGACGAGTGTTTGATGACACTGACATAAGGCAACAACATATTTTGTTTTTGTTTTGTTTTTTC
Source organism: Congeria kusceri (assembly GCA_027627225.1). NCBI lineage: Eukaryota > Metazoa > Mollusca > Bivalvia > Myida > Dreissenidae > Congeria > Congeria kusceri. The sequence goes on along the minus strand of CM051029.1, from coordinate 5,011,859 downwards.
AGCCATAATACGGTTTTGTATAAACTGTTTAATCATCGTCCATGATCTCTATTGTAACTCTACATGTTGACGTAAAAGCTCTGCACACTGGTGTTTTCCAGAAAGTTCGGTAGAAGTAGGTATCGAAAACAACACAATAGTCTTTTCCCCTTCAGTCCATGGTCTTCTGTCACTGGAGACTTAAAATAAAACATACATGATTAGAAACTTATTCCACTTCGTGAAAATGCTGTACCTTACTGGCACTCACATTTTATAATGGATTTTTATGACCTAAAAGAAAATGAATATTGAAAATATGAGGGCTAGAAAACTTCATTTATGCTTCGAATCATAAGTCTCAGTATTGTGTTAGTAGACAAAAAGAGTTGCCTCTACTGTGCAAAAGCTTGATGTGCAGATGAACGATGAATACAAAATACGCAGATAAGCTCAAAGACCCCTTAAGGCTACCCCAGTGTGGATCCAACTTGTGACTGCTATACTGACAAACTGGCATACTTCTTACTGTATTATCCGGATGAATCCTATGAAAATAGTTTTCAACAGATTACACAACAAAGAATACCTTGCTCAATGTCGCTTTGGACCTCCATTATATTCTAGTTCAGGTTCTTGCTCATCTGGTGCAACATCACAGTCATCGTCAATGTGGTCATCAGTACTCTGTAAATAAAAAAGTAATATCCAATCTTACTGACACCAAACGAGGACAGTGTAAACTAATACTGAGGACAGTGTAACCTTCAAAGGGGGACATGCAAAAACACAATGACATTATTTACATTTATGTGCATAATTATTTTCAGAATTAAAACAGAATTAAAATTCCATTCTTCCAATGACCCTAAAGTTAATTTAGGGCAAAAAAACTAAGCAACCCACCAGTACTTTTGGTTTCAAGTAATCATTCCTATGTGTAACAGTAGCCAGCGCTCAGAAAAATGGTGTTTGAAGTCCAAAGGCAAATAAAATTAATAATATTAATGTATAATTTTACTGCGGCTTTTCTTGGTTACAATCATTGTTGTAGGTAGAAATATGAAGTCCTTCTTTATTTGGATCCAACTTGTGAATGCTAGGTTGATAGACCGACTCTTAATTAACTGAACTAGCCGGAGATATAGGTAAACCTTTTTTTCAACAGGTTTCACACCAAAGAATACCTTGCTCCAAGTTGCTTTGAACCACCATATGTATCAGTTCAGGTTCTAGGCCATCTGGTTCAACATCACAGTCATCGACACTGCAGTCATCAAGACCTGTGTAAAAAAAAGTAATATCTAATCTAACCGAGACCAAGTGAGGACAGTGTAAACGCACACTGAGGACAGTGTAACCTTCAAATGGTGACGTGCAAAAATACAGTGATATATATACAGCATTTTGCATGTAGATTTAATGTCTAATTGTTTGTGCACCATCCTGCTTAATTTCTGTGAATAACTGGCACATATGACAGACAAAAACTTTGCTGAGACCCACCCTTAAGACAATTTCAATCCCTTAGCCAACACTACACATTGAGTCACTGCCATATTAATTCCTTGGAAGCCAATGACCTTGTAAACATAAGAAAACAATTTTATTAAGCATTCCACATTGTTTACAGAGACTTGTTTACATAGCAAAATGACAATTATCAAATAAATATGTCACAGATTCTAATAGACATATGTCCATAAGACACGGATGCCCCCACATTCCACTTTTGTCTGAAAACTCCCATAATATCGAAAAAAAGTTAATATGTTTGTAAAGTTTCATTGCTATAGCAGCAAAACTATTTGAGTTAAGTGCGATACAAGTTAAAATAGACATTTCTTTTGCAAAAAAAAATCCATAAATCCAGGTATGTCAAAAACATCCAAACCAAAATATGGAGGTGCGCAATTGCACATGCTGGTTAATATGTGTGTAAGGTTTCATATCTCTTGCAGTAATAACTAATACTTTTTGAGTTATGCACGACACAAAAATCTGACGGATGGACAAGGGCAAATATAAATGCCCTCCCGCCTCTGAAAGTGCGGGCATAAAAAGGAAAGTATACATTAAATTTATATAAGAACACGCGAAATAACACTCATGACCTGCCTGGAAAAAATATTTTGTTTATTAAAAATCATCAATCAGAATAAACTAGAACTGTCATTGTATTGTCTGAAATACCCCCCGAATGCCGCTTAGTCAGGGGACTTTGCTGGTTTGGTTTGATATTCGTTTAATTATAACATATACATCTGATAGTGTTTATATATATTATCCAGACAAAATTCAAATATATAAATTAACAAAGGGCAATGACTTTATAAAAATTGAAGCGAGAGTTACTGCACTTGTTTACTTCACTTCCCCTCAATGAGATCTATCTACCAATTAAATTTAAAGTTGATAGCTCTTTTAGATATCGAGTTGTTCTCCGGACTAAATTCATAATCATATATATACAAATTAACAACGGACAATAACTCTAAAAATATGGAACACGAGTTATGGCTCCATGTTGCTTTGAACCACCATATGTACGATCAATGCCGACATCAGTCGACATCGGGAGTTTATTACGGATACACTACCTTAAGTTCATTCAAACATAATAATTACACAGATTGATTACTGGTAAACCTACCCAAAACTTCCGATAACATCAAGTGTGATATTCAAGGAGACCTCCGATAAACACTAATAATTTTAACACTCCTTTTATTTATACTGTTAACAGCATTGTTATTTCAAACAATCTTTTGAATTGTAATGCATTTTTAATCAATTAAAAACTTAAGTATTTGGAGGGTGCCTTGTTTGTTGACATCCCTTATGTGTAAACCTTTACAAAAAATGTATAATACTAACCAATTGGCTTATAATGTCTGATATGAACTGGGGTTAAATGAAATATGCTTACTTTTTATATAATTTGTCATATAATCACCATTCCATTAGTCAGTTTGTTGAAACAAACACAATATGCAGAATATGCTGAAACAAACACAATATGCAGAATATGCAATAAAGCTGATCATATACCAATCCACTGACATATAAATCAAAACCATGTTTGTTACTTGCCAATTTTGACCAAGAATCTGGGAGTTGTTCTTTCTTGTCAAGTTGACTTGAACTTGAAGACTTTTTATTCCGAGATACACTTTCACTTGTGCTATTTACACTCATTGTTTATACATAAAAAAACAACATTTGCCACGGTTGTTGAGTACACACGTGATAAATCCATAAATATCATACGATGTTCTTCATTATTTTTATTGTTATTTGCAATAATCACTGAAATTTGTAATGCCATTTTCATATTGTCCGCCATGTTGGAATATTGACATCACAACACTGATGTCTTGATGAGTAATGTGTTTACCTGTATCTATTTTTAGATCTGTTGCAAGAACATGGGCTATTATTAGCGGCTGAAGGCTTTATAGACTTAAAACCATTTACAATTTTGTTTCAGCGATCGGCTAATTGTATTAAATCTTTAGAAAAGAATGAAATAAAAATAAATTTCCCGAAAGTAACGTTTATTTTATCCGATCTACATTTTTTATTCCCTAAATCCGGTCATGTACCGTACATGTATTACTATACACATCCATCAAATACGTTTTTGCCCATAAAATAAATAGCTCCTATAATTATTTTATCAATATCATCTCATTTTATAATTGGTTTTGACCATGCAAACACAGTACTTGTCAGGTGTCCAGATTTAAGTACTGTCCGGGTTTATGCCCCGTATTTTGGAGAAAGACTTCAATGCATAAGCGAAAGAACTCACAAAATTATACCGCTATATTTAACACCATAATTATAATTGTCAATTTCAAAAATCTTACCATGTTATTTGTAAATTTGTAGTTTATTCCCACTTTCGACTCTAACAATGGCGACCGGCTCCCAAACTGAACGAAACGATGACGTAACTAGATGACGTAACTAGATGACGTAACAGGAGTGCGCATGCGCAATGTCATCGTGTGTATAAAACCGAATCTGCGAAAAATGGTCGAAATGTAAAATGATGATACACACGCCGAAAAATGCTAGGAATCGGACGACAAGTGGGACTCTTCGATTTGATAAGTTTTTTACATGTTTTGTGAAAAAATAATTATTTTGAAGCATATTTACTCTGTTGACAAGTGAGGACGTCCTCACTTGGTCAACGAGTCCTCATTCGTTGCTGTGTATCCTGATGGATGTCCTCATTTTACCGTGCATACAAGAGCACACACACACACACACACACACACACACACACACACACACACACACACACACACACACACACACACACACACACACACACACACACACACACACACACACACACACACACACACATACACACACACACACGCAACACACACACGCATACTGGTTTATAATTACACAGCGAGGTACCGTATGTGTACCTACGTACTGAGGTCTATACTTTCTAGATAAAGTATAATTACAACTATAGGCAAAACGGTTATTAAATGATTCCGGCATCGCATTGCCGGGTTAAAAATAGACAAAGAAGCTTGATTAGCAAACCTGTACTGCACATAGGCATTGAGGTACATACCTCGGAAAGACGAACACACACACACACACACACACACACACATGTATTATCTTCTTTAATAACTGAGGTACATACCTCGGAAAGACGAACACACACACACACATGTATAAGCTTCTTTAATAACTGAGGTACATACCTCGGAAAGACGAACACACACACACACACACACACATGTATAAGCTTCTTTAATAACTGAGGTACATACATGTATGCAACACCGCACGTATTTCTTTCGCAAATGTTTAAAGCAAACCCTTTAAGTCTCATTCTTAATTTCAAACAAAAATGCCACGCTTTTAATGTTGATTAATAAACAGTATACGGTAATAAAAGAAGCAAAATGTTATTTGATTTACTGTTTGTAGTTAAAATGTTTCTTCGATTTCAGATGGGGTCCATAGTAATACATCAAGCACGAGAAACACTGGACAGCAACTTTGTTAATGATAGTCTTTATATTTATTTTTACCGTTTGGAATGATAGTGATTTGCCCGCATCTAGCAGTAATAATACATTTTGTGCAAAGCTTATGCAATGCGCATTTAAACAATCATAGAAATTCTGACAATGTCTGTAACAGTAAACTTGGCAAGTATAAAGGAAATCAATACTTTGACGTACAACTTTTAAATCTTTCGTAAAACATTTGACTTTAGATAACATTTATATTATATGCATATATGTAATTATGACTATAACTGTATGGCTTCTTTTGCATTTATACTTCATATTTGTTTATTTTAACATACATCTTGTACTAAGACATTTATTAAGCTTGCCACGTCCAACTTTTTGTATGTTATACTAATGTTTCCTCATGTGTTCATGCTTCATGAATATGAGTGAATACAGGTTGACTTGACTTGACTTGTATTTTATTCAAGCAACTTGTTGACAAAGGAAAAAGTCTGCATTGCAAAATTTGCCCTAAATAAATTTAGGTTATGTCCCCGAATTAAAAAAGACACATATTAAAATATTGCATATTGACACTTTTCATAAATAAATTTATCTAGTAGCAATAATATGTTGGTGAAATCGTTAAGAAAAAAAAAATACCATGACAAAAAGTATTTGTCGATACACGGTTCCAGTTGGATTCGAACTCATGCCAACACAAATCGCGCACTTCAATGAGAATATAACAACCGCATGCGTATAGCAGTACTTCATGTACATTTCATTCATAACGATTTTACTACTTCAGCTGATCATTTTATAAATACGTATTAAAAGATTTTATCTTTGAAAATATAATACCATATTAGCCGTCGATATGTATCGTCACTCGAGCCGAACTTTGCGGTGTGAATTGAAAAACGTATCCGTTCTATCTACATCATTGGCATCAAATCTAATGATTTGTCTTCGCTGTTCATTGATTCATTCACACTACATGTATAAATAGGACATAATTTTAGATTTGTTAGCTCGAGTGGTTTAATGGCCAATCCTCAGAATGACAGAGTTGTTTACTGATCGATAAACAACGATAATGCGAAAAATATTTCGATTCTAAAACACGACACATTTTTACAATTGTAATAAGAACTACCTTGTAGTATGTTCCGCTCAGAATCAGGACTTCTTTTTGTGTAGATTATTGGTAGGTTTAAAACGATAATTTTGTTCTTTGTCTATAGAAAAAAAGCGAATATTATGTTAGAATACAAAATAAATAATGCATGTTTCATATTTAAAAATAAAACAAACAATAACATTCATCACATGAACAGTTTATTTACAGAAAATAACCCACCATATTAAATGCTGTTGAGGAACATACATGTTATTTTCATTGTTATTAATAAACATAATAGGTCAATACAGGACAAGGAACAATCAGAAAAAGTTTCACCCTTAACTAAACATAATCTAAAACGTTCATCAACACATTGGCGAAGTGTATGATACATACCACGGATTTGCCATCATTCAAACAATCGTTTTTTAAGCTACTGTAACACGGTTCAAAAGAATACATTTCAATGCATTTCAGACTCTTATGTTCATTTTCAAATGACCGTGTCACCTTTGTTTATAAGCGATTTTGTATCAGATCAGCAAACTCAAGGACACCAGTTAAAATGACACAATATTGATATGCAATGAACAGATACATTGAATAACAAAATTCAAACTTATAACGAACAGTAGTAAACAGTTGAGCATGACATTGATTACAAATTGGTGTAAACATACATGAAACAAGGCTTTGACAGTTTTGCAAGCAATACAGGAGTCCCCTACCGGTGAAAACCCCTATCAAATAAAGATTGTGCATTACCTTCATATTGCCCTTTATCTGTATATGTGTAATATTTAATAATCAAATCCAATGTCCATTTGTCACAGCAGTATTAAGATTTGTTTTTTTTTAACATTCACCAGACGTTTGACCTCTGGTGATAAAATGTTGCGCATAAACCTCACATTGCTCTTCATGTGTATACCAAGTTTCATGATTATATCTTATGTACTTTTCGAGTTATTGCAGTATTTAGTGTAATTCTATTTTTAGTAACAGTCACCTGACATTTGACCTCTGGAGAAATTAAGGGTCATGCATAATCCTGTCATCACTTTTAATATGTATACCAAGTTTCGTGATCATATCATATGTACTTTTCGAGTTATTTCAGTTTTTGCGGACGGACAGACAGACGGACGGATGAACAGAGGAAGAGATTGACAGACAGACAAATGGCAAACCTATAGCCCAATGTGTACACCAAGTTTCATGATCATATCTTATGTACTTTTTGAGTTATTACAATACTAAGTCTTGTTCTATTTTTAATAACAGTAACAGTGACCTTTTAATCCTCACATTGCCCTTTATAAGTATACCAAGTATCATCAAAGTATCTTCAGTACTTTTTGAGAAATAGCAGGATCCAGTTTTGCGGACGGACGGACAGACAGACAGACATGACGGACGGAGGGTAAACCTATAGTCACCTCTATAGGGGACTAATAAAAAACATTGATGAAAAAAATCCAGCCGTTTCATCTTCTAAATTATGAAGCTCAGTTTTATTAACATGCTTGCAGAGAATAATTTTCAGGAAAAATAAGTAGGTCATTTAGTTTGCAAATGGTGGTTGCAGCCTACACAAAACTATTGCAAAGCATATTTTTAAATCAATAAAAACAATCATCAAACAAAATACTCAAGCTAACCATATTGTCTGAAAGATGTAGTACCGACAAGAACAGTGAATTAAATTTTATATGCAACAGAACTCAAGTGCCAATAAAGCCAAACAAATTAATGTCAAGTATTCAGAAAGATTCAAGCAACAGGATTATGTGCTTGCAGTAGGAGTATATGCTAACATATATTGAAGCATACCATGAAATGTAAATGTTTGGCATACTAAAATATTTATAATTAAATGAATAACTGTAAACATGCCGACATTAGACATTAAAGAAATAAACATATTAAATCTATGATAGCAGATATGGACATGCAATAAGACACATTTTGCAAAATTATAATATAGAATATAGTACAAGATACATGATGATCATAGACATTAAAAACACATGGTAAATCTATGACAGCACATATGTTCAAGCTCAATAAATGCTGTAGCAGTAATAGTATTAATACAATCATGTAATGGGCACACCTGACGATGCCGCCATAGATTTGATTTGGTGAAAAACGCCAAGCATGCTTCACATGGCAGATAATCTTCAACTGAACTGGCGTCCTGTTTCCTGGACCAGGTAACCAACACACCTTCTCCCTTTTTCAAGACTTCACTGTTATGTTTGAAATCACCTGCATTTCTTAACCTCAGTAGTTCACACTTCCTTTCGTTTGATTTTAATGGCAAACTTTTAAATTTAACTACTTCAGGTTCATTCTTATGAGGTCCGAAATAATGTTTTGTTATATTGGTTGATTTAGTGTCACAAAAAAGACAAAAATGAGCTTTGTCCCAGACCCTTTTGTCCTTATTATTACTCCTGTTCACAGACACATTCTTGTTTTCTTTTTCTTGATTTCTCTGGGCATTATTTTCTACTGGTACTGACAAACTCGGAAATTGCTCAACAATGTCAGAAGCCTCTGAGTCTGATACAACCTCTGATTGATCATCTACACCTACAGACTCCAAATGAACGTCAGGGTCAGCATCAGTGTCATCTGACATCAGTTCTTCAAAACTGTGGTCTGAAATAAAAAAAACAAAAATGGGGAGTTAAGCAGAATTAAATCAGGCTGATATGGTTACGTATCTGAATCTAACTTTCAAAGAAACTTACTTTATTATTATCTCGAAATCACTTCAGGAAATGACTGCTAGATTTGTTTTTCAAAAACATTTCCTCTGCTAACATCATTAAAAGGTGTCTAAAACAAGAAATCCACAGGTCTGATGTGTCGTCTGGCAGAGCATAACTCAAGAACAAAAATGTAATTAATAATTCCAAATTATGCCGAAATTCACTTTCTTTTTATACCTAAAGTTTCATGATGATAGCACAAAAATGTTTCTAATTGTCTGCACAAGCCTTATTGGAAGTTAAAGTCAAACAAGTGTCATTTAAATTCGCTCAAAATCCTTTACAGAGTTATAGTTTTGTCCTACAGACTCAACTCATCATGCTGAATAATTATACCAAGTTTGAAAGCTGTAGGACAAATTTTTTTCAAGAAAAGTGGACTTGTTAATGAAAAACTTAACAAAAACATCAGACAAGTTAAAAATACCATAGTTGTTTCTGGTAACTGGGCAAAAAAAACCTCCTTGCAAAATAGACCTTTATAAAATGGATGGTGCTGCACATCTTGTGCTGGTAATTCGTATTGATTAAAAACATTCAAGGTCAGGGGTAAAAATGTAAAGCCATCTGAAAAACAACCAGTTTATAAGCCTCAGTGTTTTAACATCAAAGTTACACCTACCACTGAAGTCATACACATCTGCTTGTGCTTGAGTAAATGTCCCTGGAGCAATGGTCTTGAAGTAATCATCTGTAAAAATTATATACTTCATCAAGCATAGTTTTCAAAGATGCCCCCAACCCCCCACAAACACATGTGCACATGTACAATTTAAACGTCATCTGTGTTGTTAAGTGTTTTGGTCATGATCAATTATTATGTAGACTATATGTTTCTGAGCTTAACATAGAAAGATGTGAAATCATTTAGAGAAGAATTGGGATTTGCATTGAACATTCTTTGCTAACTCAGTTAATAGCCTCATTCAAAACGTTTTCTTATCGAAATAAATTAAAAATATTTCGAAAAATGTATTGGACTTTACAACCACTTTGTCATAAGATTGACATAATCTCAATAAATATCAGCAATTAAGAATTATATCAACACATTGAATCTATCATCAATACAGCTAATTAATGTCATAATCAATTATGTCAAATGCATGCATTAAAATACGTTTGGCAATATTATTGAATATGTGCGCGCCACTTTGCATGTAACAGGTCAACCTTTTCTCAAATTCAATCAAGACCAACCGTTTGTGTCCGTCACAACAGATTGTGGGAAGCTATGTGTAGAAGAGGAACTGCTATCTCGGGCATTCAGGCATCTCTTCGTTTGTTTTGGAACATCGGTGCTGAAGACGTCCTCTGTGCAAATAATATTCTTCATTAAACGCATATTCGTACATCTACTGAGTGAGGTACATAACACACACCACACATTCCAATGGGTAGAGTAGCTCACTCCATACAAAGTGAGGTAGATACAAGAACATATAAATTCATATTCTCTGGCACAAATTCATTACTACACGGAGAAATGCAACACAATTTCCAATCTTAAACGAGGAATGTTTTCACAGACATTTATTCACAACTCTCAAATTCAATCAAGACCTACCGTTTGTGTCCGTCACAACAGATTGTGGGAAGCTATGTGTAGAAGAGGAACTGCTATCTTGGGTATTCAGGCATCACATCATTTGTTTTGGAACATCGGTGCTGACGAAGTCATCTGTGCAAATAAGTTTCTTCATTAAACACGTATTCTTACATCTACTGAGTGAGGTACATAACACACACCGCACATTCCAACGGGTAGAGTAGCTCACTCCATACAAAGTGAGGTAGATACAAAAACATATAAATTCATGTTCTCTGGCACAAATTCATTACTACACGTACAAATGCAACACAACTTTCGCTGCTAAACAATGAATGTTTTAACAGACATTTATTCACAACTCTCAAATGCAATCAAGACCTACCGTTTGTGTCCGTCACAACAGATTGTGGGAAGCTATGTGTAGAAGAGGAACTGCTATCTCGGGCATTCAGGCATCTCTTCATTTGTTTTGGAACATCGGTGCTGACGAAGTCATCTGTGCAAATAATATTCTTCATTAAACACGTATTATTACATCTACTGAGTGAGGTACATAACACAAACCGCACATTCCAACGGGTAGAGTTGCTCACTCCATACAAAGTGAGTAGATACAAGAACATATAAATTCATATTCTCTGGCACAAATTCATTACTACACGGAGAAATGCAACACAACTTCCGATCTTAAACGAGGAATGTTTTAACAGACATTTATTCACAACTCTCAAATTCAATCAAGACCTACCGTTTGTGTCCGTCACAACAGATTGTGGGAAGCTATGTGTAGAAGACGAACTGTTATCTCGGCCATTCAGGCATATCTTCATTAGTTTTGGAACATCGGTGCTGACGACGTCATCTGTGCAAAATTATTCTTCATTAAACACGTATTATTACATCTACTGAGTGAGGTACATAACACACACCACACATTCCAACGGGTAGATTAGCTCATTCCATACAAAGTGAGGTAGATGCAAGAACATATATATTCATATTCTCTGGCACAAATTCATTACTACACGGAGAAATGCAACACAACTTTCGTTCTGAAACGAGGAATGTTTTCACAGACATTTATTCACAACTCTCAAATTCAATCAAGACCTACCGTTTGTGTCCGTCACAACAGATTGTGGGAAGCTATGTGTAGAAGACGAACTGCTATCTCGGCCATTCAGGCATCTCTTCATTTGTTTTGGAACATCGGTGCAGACGAAGTCATCTGTGCAAATAATATTCTTCATTAAACACGTATTCTTACATCTACTGAGTGAGGTACATAACACACACCGCACATTCCAACGGGTAGAGTAGCTCACTCCATACAAAGTGAGGGAGATAACAAGAATATATAAATTCATATTCTCTGGCACAAATTCATTACTACACGGAGAAATGCAACACAACTTCCGCTCTTAAACGAGGAATGTTTTAACAGACATTTATTCACAACTCTCAAATTCAATCAAGACCTACCGTTTGTGTCCGTCACAACAGATTGTGGGAAGCTATGTGTAGAAGAGGAACTGCTATCTCGGGCATTCAGGCATCTCTTCATTTGTTTTGGAACATCGGTGCTGACGAAGTCATCTGTGCAAATAATATTCTTCATTAAACAAGCATTCTTACATCTACTGAGTGAGGTACATAACACACACTGCACATTCCAACGGGTAGAGTAACTCACTCCGTACAAAGTGAGGTAGATGCAAGAACATATATATTCATATTCTCTGACCTGAATTCATTACTATTTCTAGAAACAACAACCCAATCTTTGACACAATACAAAAATATTTAAGTTGACAATTTGAAAATTGTATATTGAAAGAGAGCAAACATTTCAATAAAAACAGAACAGAAGAACTATTTGTAAAAAAAGTAGGGATATCAACAAATACCCAAATAGGTATTTGAATATTCGGTTGACCTTCCGAACGAATGTTTGAATGAAATCTGATTGTTTATCACAACGCTTAATGAACTGTTCTCAATAAAGGAACTCTACTTTCACTTTCTAAAACAGTAATTTTATGAATTTATTTTGACGTTGTCATCACGATTGTAACAGACATTTCGTACGTGAATACGTTAATAAGAAAAAATATGAAATATGAGTAAACACATTATGATTATTAAATTATTACGATAATAAGTAACTTACTTTGTATACTGTTATACTGTTTTAAAACGAGGTGCGAATCAATACGGCATAATATTTTATAGCAATCAAAACTTGACCCCGTCGTAATTAACCCGAATGGCTATGGCGACTTCACGGGTTGTGCAAACTGTCACCATGGGCCAATTGTTATCCAGTTACTGCCAATTAGCAAAGGACTGTCATTGCGCAATACGGGGGCCATATGACACGTACACTTGTAAGCATGTATCGGAAAACAGAAATACTAACATGATACCACCAAATCGACAATTGGTTGGTTTGTATTATTTTAAACATGGCTAAAACATTAACGCAATTAACAAAATTTAATATTCTTATGATAAAAATATCATAATCGAATATTCGAATCCCAAATTGAGATTCGAATATTCGTTTGCATCCCTAAACAAAAGGTATGCCCCCACTCCCAATCTCTGAACAAAATTGCAAGGATTAAAAGTAAAATGCAACAAGCTTTTTCTTTTCTTTTTTTTTTTTTTTTTTTTTTTTCCGTTCAAAATATATTTTATTTTCCTCGTCAATAGGTGTGTGAGGGTCGAGGGCATCCCACTCCACACCGTACAGAGTTTACAAGAAATATATGCATATTATAACACATTTTATACATTTTACCATCAATAGCTTTCACATTACAATATAAACAATATTTGTTAATAAAAAGTTGACAATACAAAATTTCTAAGGTCCCATATCACAACTACTGGAAAAGGGGTAACAATAGTTCCCATTCTTTACTTTTACGCAAATCATTAAAATAGTTAATTTCATTTAGTACATGGCAATGCAAGGACAGGTACGATTTTGCTGCTTTAAGAGTGGGTCTAGTTTGGTTCATTTTACAATTATAAATAAACATTTTGATCAAAACAAATGTTAAGTTTAAGGGTCCATTTGTATTTGCATGTCCCAGTATAAAGGAAGGCATATTAAGAAAGTTCGAAAAATGATTACATCCAGAAAAAATTTCTGTTATTAACTGATTGACATGCTTACATTCCCAAAATATATGTTGAATAGTTTCACATTCAGTTTGACAGAAGGTACAGTTGGCTGAAGTGGCATAACCAATTTAAAATAAGAAGGAGTTTGTACCTATGATTCTATGTACAATTCTATATTGAAACCACTGTAAATTGGTATCCTGTGTAATACGAAAAGGCATATCAAAAATATGTCGCCATTCTTTTGTTTCAATAGAATTAAAAATGTTCGACCATTTATCTATACACACTGGCGAAGACTCATTTTTGCTAATTATATCATACATAGGTTTTGTACCTTTTGTGTTTTCTAAGATGGACCTTAGGCTAGTGGGAATAAACGGCTTCATAAAGTAAGTATCATAAGAGCTTCTAAGCTTCATGTATCTTGCAACTGCGTTAATAATTCCTAGGAAAAATAAGTAGTTTGGATGGAAGTTATATACTTTGCAGAAATCATCATAACTATAAAAGGTTAAAAGTTCAGCATTGTGCATCAAGTCCCCAACAAAATGAACGCCTTTTTCAAACCATGATTTAAAAAATACACTTTTGTTACCAATTGTTATGTCTGGGTTATAGAATATTGGATTTTGTAGCAAAAGCTGATTTTTAAGTGGTTCTTTTCTACAAAGTTCAGCAAATGATTTCAATGTATCTTTCCAAAATTCATTTTGTATCTTGTTAATTAAGTTTTCAGGATAGTGACTGCCACAGTTGTATAATTTTTGAAGATCAATCATTAAATTAACAATATTTATCCATTTTCCATTCCCAGTGACAATTCTAAGGATCCATGAGCACTTCAGAGAGCTAACAAAGGAAAACAAATCAATCATCTTTAAACCTCCTTCAGTATATTCCTTTATTAAAATAGTTTTGCTAATTCGTGGTTTACCATTCCACACAAAATTAAAAAATAATTCATTGATCTCTGTTAACAAATTTTGTGGTGGATTAGGCAAGGAAAGAAAGAGATGATTTAACACCGGCAATGCTAAAGTTTTAATTACTTGAATTCTTCCTATCGGTGTTAAAATCCTTCTGGTCCAGTTTTTTAATAAGGCTTTTATTTTAACTATTTTGTCAGCATAATTTAGTTCTACCATTTTTTTAAGTTCAATGTGGAATGTTAAGCCAAGCATGTCAAATGTTTGTTGGTTCCAATTTAATTTCCATCTAGTTTTAATACTTTCGGAGCTAAACTTATTTTTACCTATCCAGACTACTTTCGTTTTGTCGAAATTAACTTTTAACCCTGAGTAGTGTGTGAAGTGTGACAATACATCTAAAGTTTCATTGAGAGATGCTGCAGAGCCATCCAGGAGTATCGAAGTGTCGTCGGCAAATTGTGACAATTTATATTCCATGTCATTAATTTTGATTCCCTTAATCTTAGGATTATACCTTATTTTATTAGACAATATTTCAGCGCATAGTATAAAAATGTAGCAACTGAGCGGATCCCCTTGTCTGCAGCCACGTTGTATTGGAAAAAAATCTGATAAAAACCCACACTGCGTGACCGCCGATACTCCGTCTTTATACAATACATTAAACCATTTTATTATATCAGGACCGAAATTAAACCATGATAGAGTCCGATTAACAAATGCCCATGACAAAGAGTCAAAGGCCTTTTCAAAATCTATTAGCAACAGCAGACCCGGGATTTCATTTTCATCTGTGTAATTAAGTATATCGTAAATGAGTCTGGTGTTCTCTCCTATGAACCTACCCTTGATAAATCCAGTTTGGTCATTGTTTATTAGTTTATCTATATACAGTTTCAACCTGTTTGCTATGCATCCAGAACCGATTTTATATACAGTATTTAGTAACGTTATTGGCCGCCAGTTCTGTAAAAATTGTCTAGGTTTGTCACCTTTTGGAATGCAGGTAATTATACCTTGTGTTTGAGTAACGGATAAATTTCCACTTGTAAATGCATGATTTAAAGCTCTGCAAACGAAGGTGCCCAATTTTGGCCAAAATGCCTTAAAAAAGTCATTTGTAAAACCGGATGAACCTGGGCTTTTATTATTTGCCATGTTTTTTAAAACAATAGAAGCCTCATTTAATGTGATTGGCCCTTCTAAATTATTTAACTGTTCACTTGAAAGTTTGGGTATTTCTATATCATTTGCATAACTATTTAAATCTTCATCGTACACGTTTACATTTTGAGACTGGTATAGTTTTTTATAGAAAAAGGCAGTTTCTTTTAAAATGTCAGATCGGTTATCTAGTACAATTCCATTATCATTAATTAAGTTGGTCATAGTTTTTGTCGTATAATTGTATTTTTCAAGGTTACAGAATAGTTTCGAGGGTTTTTCACCATTTTGAACCCATTCAGCTCTCGACCTAATAACGGACCCTTTTAATTTTTCATCATATATATTTTTAAGTTCAGCTTTTAAATTATTAATATATTGAACATTATCATCTGTGAGAGTTTTTTCTAGTTCTTCGATTTCGAGTTTAAGTTGCTTTTCACGATTGTTAGTCGATTTCTTCTTATAGGAACTGTAAGATATAGCTTTGCCCCTTATTTCCATAAGTAAAGTATCGAGAAAAAGTTGATCATCAATCGTGAATTGTATGTCTTGATCTTTTATATCAGACATGTTATCAAAATTATAAACGGGGACCATATATTGTTGTTTAATTTCGTTTATTTTTTTCATTAATAGTGTTTAAGTAGACGATATCACCTAACAGATTATTATTATGCTTCCATAGACCTTTGCCATGGCTAAAATTAGTAAATTGTAAAGACATGATTACAATTGAGTGATCGGATTGGAAACTTGGTAGAATGTTTACATCGACGAATGCTGGTAATAAAAGCGGTGATAAAAGGAAAAAATCAAGCCTAGCTTGTTGTATGGGGTTTGTTCGTCTCCATGTATATCGTTTCGAAACAGGGTAGTTAACTCTGAAAGGGTCGGAAAGATTGCGTTCTTCAATATGCTTTATAACAGTTTGTCTTGCATTTTTATTATTCACTGTTTTATAATTATCGTAATCCAGATTTGGGTCTAATACTAAATTAAAGTCTCCACAAATCAAGAAAGAATCATTACTAATTGTGTCAATTTTCTGGAAGATATTGTTAAAAAAGTCCGGGATATCAGTGTTTGGCCCATAGATAGTAACAATGGTAATTCTGGTTTCACCGAGATTTAAATCAAGCAGAATAAAGTTTCCTTGGTCATCATAATAAACGTTATGTATTTTGTACTCAAGTTTCTTTGAAAGGAAAATTGCAACACCGCGGGAATTAGAAGAGCCATAACTCATAAAGCATTCTGCCCCCCATTCTGAGTAAATAGTTTTATATTGATCGCAAACAAAATGTGTATCTTGAAGACATAATATGTCACAATTTGTATCTTTTAAATATTGAAATACTTGTAATCTTTTCTTTATGCCCTGGATGCCTCTGCAGTTTAAAGATAATATTTTAAGGGAACACATTAGCGAGAAGCATGAAATAGGTGATTATAGTGATATGTAAAAGCAGGTGCATCGGTTTGAACGCAATAAGCAGGATC
The DNA here is from genome assembly GCA_027627225.1 of Congeria kusceri. Classification (NCBI taxonomy): domain Eukaryota; kingdom Metazoa; phylum Mollusca; class Bivalvia; order Myida; family Dreissenidae; genus Congeria; species Congeria kusceri. The sequence goes on along the minus strand of CM051029.1, from coordinate 4,994,688 downwards.
TCCATATAAGGAACGGAAGCAACAAAAAAGTATAAACAATAAACAAACAAACATAAAAGAATACTGACTACTTTGACAGACAACCTAAGCATGGATTTCCTCTATAAACACTTAAAAGGAAGTTAATCATCGTGCATTAATATATTGGCATATATATGCAATTGGAAATATATCAGGTTTAGATACAACAATGTCTCAATAGACCAAAAATTTAAGAAATGTAGCAGTTGTATACACTTCTATTCAGGATAAATTATGAAAAAAATCTCTATATTTACTCATAAAACATTCATTTATCATTTAATTTATTGAAAGCTGGGAAAAAAAATACTAGTATTAGAACGTGTTGTATTTGATAACGTTCTAGAAAAAAAAGGCTACTATTGCTATAATATTGTAGTATGCAGTGCCCTGGAACAGTTTCTTATAAATCTTATCATATTAATATTTATTAACTGAACAGAGAATAAAATTGGAACATGTTGTGCATTGTAATAATTTCTTATAAATGTATCTTATAAAAACAAGAATTTCAAATATGCATATACATTTCTTGTATGGAGAAGAACAACATTTCATTTGTGCTATTGTTAACATTTAAAAATTAATGAACTCTAAAGACGAGTGTCAATTTAGTTTTAATTACCGGATCTGATCCCATTTATATAGTTTTACCAAGATGACGCGAACTAATAATTAAAATGTTTGCAATTTAAATAAGGAAAAAACATCAATTCGACTGCATTACTGTTGCATTTTTAACACAAGCTAACGAGTTCACTTCCAGTAATTTCTTCGCAAGTGAAAGAAAATTGCAACCCAAATGAAGATTCAAGTGTTACCAGGTTATGAACTTTGCAGATATGTATTAAGTATGAATGTTATTTAATTAAAAGGCTTGTCGAAAAAAACAATATGTGTGGATCCCCATGGAAATGCATCTTCCAACAGAAGAAACATATGGAGATACTACAAATTGTTAAATATTTAAATTACTAAAGCGTTTTCCGTATTTGCCCTCTTTAGCGAAAACGAAAAAAGAGAAGCAGTTTAGGAACTAAAAAATATATAACATCAAGAAATATATTTTAAAAGAGGATTGGAAAACATTACAATGATTTTATATTGTATATATTATACACAATTATGTTTCGCTAAAATATATTTTAAAAGAGGATTAGAAAACATTACAATGATTTTATATTGTATATATTATACACAATTATGTTTCGCTAAGATGATCTTATACATATCTTTTGCACTGTCTTATACATGTCAATAAATGTATTATATAGAGTTCGTTTAGTAAAAAGAAATAGTATTTATATGTGATGCAAACTTATGTCTAATTTTAATTTTTGTTCATTGACCTTCATGTTTAACATACAACAATACTTCCAACAAATAAAGGCATTGAGATTCAAACAACATGCAACAACAAATTAATTAATGCTTCCGTTTTGCCCTTTTTAACGAAAACGGTGGAAGGCACTGTATTTGACGAATTTTTGCAAGGAAAGTGTAGCCAGGACGTATACTATAAAAGAAATAAGTGCATAGTAGGAAAGGAATAACTGAAGATAAAGCACGGCTATCACTTTTCGTACATGTACACATATCTGATAATTCTATATATACTTATTGTTGTTTACAACTAATGTACAATATAAAATATACACTAATCTACACATTTTGAAAATTTACTACATATAGTGAAACACATATATGATATTTCTATGCATACTAATTTATTGTTTACAATTAATTTACACTATATAATATCAAGTAATTAGTACACTATGTATATATAGTGATCTATATTTATTATTATTGTTTTATCACTAATTATATTTATTATTATTGTTTTATCACTAATTTATTGTTAACAATTAAATTACACATATAATATACACTAATAAATACATTATGTATAATGTTGTTGTTGTTGTATACAAAAGGATCTATATTTATTATTGTTGTATTTATCACTATCAAATATTAAATATATTTAATGTAAAACATATATGATATTTATATGCATACTAGTTTATTGTTTACAATTAATGTACACTATATAATATGGACTAATGGAAACACTATATGTATGAAGTGATCAATATTTATTATTATCAAATTTATTACTACTTATTTTTACATTTCATCTTAATTTACAAGACAAACGTTGATTTTGTTAACCACTTTACTGATTATTATATTTATTACTATCAAATCAATATTTATTTTACAACTTATTTTACAATTCATCCTTATTTTAAGACGAGCGTTAATTTTGTGAACCTGTTAAACTTAATCACAAAATTGTGATTATATGAGAACCGTTTTAACTACATCCATTTTACCAGATTTGTCACGCATGATAGCACCGTTCAAATTATACAAAAATCTATACTGTCCAATGATAGATAATGAAAACACTGATCGCCGTTACTTCGCAGGTCGTTTTGGCCAGGGCAGGTCTAACCAGGTCTGATAGTCCTCAAAGTCGACACGGGTCACCTGTTCCTGTGCATTTCTGTAGAGGATAACCCCATTACGAGTCCATACACTGGACACTTCGTCAGTCATTTTGCGTTTGACACTCATAAAGACCTCCAAATTCAGAGGTGTGAGGTCTTCTCTAATAAATATACCTGCTTGGCGGAGAATACGACCTTGTCTGAGCACTGTGTTACGAAGTAACCTGGACTGAAAGCGTACAATAATGTCCTTCTTTCCTTCTGGTCCTTTCTTTAAACGATGGGCAATATCGATTTCGCTTGTGGCTATCGGGCAGCCCAGTTTGCTGTTCAAAGTTTCTACCATATATTTGGTAGTTTCTTCAGCTGTTTCAAATCGCTTGAATTGTTTTTTGCCTTCTACAAGTTCTTCGATATGGGATATTCCGCTGATTATGATATTGTTACTTCGGCTATATTGGTTTGCCTCATTTTCAATTTTCCTCCTTTCAGTTTCGTGCTTGACAACAGAATCAGCTAGTTTGGAATTAACTTCTTCTTGATCCGCAAGTTTTTTGTTCAGGTCTTTAATTTCATGTTTCAGTCTATCATTCTCAACTTCGCGTTCAAAGATTCTTGATTCCAGCACTTCGATTTGCTTTGAAAGTGTCTTCACGATTTCATTTTTGATACCCGATAATAATTCTTTCATGGTATCTCTCTTGGTCAGTTTGGGCCATCCTTAAAAAAATTATTGTTTGTGGTTGCACAACCCAACATTTTAGGGATAGGTCTGTAGGTATTTTTTTTTTTATAATAAATATCATACCCAGTACACGAAGAAACACATAACAAAACTTAAACTAGTGTAACATTGTTCAACAAACGATTTTGTTTTGAACAAGGTTTTACAACATTGGTATATTTGCCCTTGACCTTTGACCCAAGAACTCAGTCATCAATGATAGCAAAGTTCTTGCCTGGAAAAGCTTCTTTCAATTATTTGTATTAATATTTTTTGGTAAGTTTGACCCAAGGACCCGAAAATCAATGCTCTACTACATGTAGTCATAATCAACCCAGCTACCAAGTTTACAGAATCTTTGTTTAGGGTATTGTAGTTATTGTAGCTAATGCCCAAACAAATTTACCATTATTGTGCTTTTCTTTTTAATTTTTTGGTCAGTTGACCTCGACTTTGACCCACCAACCCCAAAATCAATAGGGATCCTTTATTAGTAATACCAACCTACCATCCAAGTTTCATGAAAATATATGACAATGAGGTCTTTCATATCCCAAAACAGCCATAACACAGACACTCAACACCAAAAAAAACAAAACTAGAGATAAAAAAAATATTTTCTCTATATACCGTAATTACTCTAAGTTTTAGATACACGAAAATATTCCCAAATACTGGTGTCCGAAAATTTAGAGACACACTGATAATATTGCATTGACGTTCGGATAAATCCTGTGTATAACGTCACTTGCCGAATGGTATCGATTAATGATAGCGCGTGCTTGTAAAATACCAGGTCGTATAGAATTAATTACATTTAGCGACGTTTGCAATGAATTTAAAATCAGTTCATATGTTTGATTTTGTTTTACAGAAAATTACGCCAAGGCTGTACTTTGACCACCGAGTTCAAAGAAAAGCATCTCGTATTGTATGAACCTGTAATTAATGCAATAATATATGCAAACTATGATTTCGATGCTTGTTCATGAATATTGATCTGTTCAAAACGGTTGTCTTTAACACCTTCAAACATTCGTGAAACTTGTAATATGGCGCGATATAATTGGAGCCTATTTGTCACACATATCGTTTTGAGCCATTGTTTATTATACATGGCTAATTGGCTATTTACCCAAGAACGCTATTAATTGTAGCGGTCCACTGACTCCTCTCATTCGTCTGTCAGGTTTTATGACCGTCATCCGGTTTTATGACCGTCATCCGGTTGTAAATTTGCGATGTGTCACCGGATTAACGCAAACGGGTTTGAATTCTGATAAAATACCACTTTCACATAAAATGTCCGAAAATTTAGAGTCATTCATTATGGGTGAATATCTGGGTGTCCGGAAAATTAGAGTAACCACAAATAATTATTGCGGCTAAAAAAGAGGGTGTCCGAAAATTTAGAGTGTCCGAAAACTTAGAGTAATTACAGTACTCCTTTTTAAATCTTGATCTGCTAAGTATGCTTGGGATTAAATAGATAAGGATCATTAAGACATAAATTCACAATGCTGAACAAGCTGGATGCCAATTTAAAACAAACTTTCAAACTGCAGAATATTTAAACTTACCTTTTCGCTTTCTTTTCTTTAAAAATAAACATGAAATTAACTAGAGCTTTGTCACAGGAGTGAAAACGGGCCCCGATTGAAAGCATGATTGAAGGTGGGACTAAGCCATTTTTTTAAAGTTACATGAAAAAAGGTTAATATATGTATATTTTGGTTTCATATAATAATGCCCATTCATTTTAAGTGAAACAAGCACATTGAAATTCCATGAAAACCAAATTTTTCAAATTAAATGCATTCAAGGGACTTGTTCACAGATTTTCGAATTTTTGAAAAATGGCATTAAATGTATCTACTAACAAAACTATAATATTTGGAATAATCTAAAATAATTATAATATCAAGAAAAAAGGTTGAATACATTTTTTTGCCTTCGCCAGGATTTGAACCTGGGTCCTTTGCGAGCAAAATCTAACGCGCTACAACTGGGCCATTCAGGCTTTAGTGCTTAACAGAGTATTTTAAACACTATATAAGTATTACACGAATTTTCAAAATTTTCGATGAAAAGCGTTACAAACGCGGTATAATTTTATCTATTTTGTTCAATGATTATCCATAAACGAAAAGATATTTTTAATATTTTTCTTAGTCATGAGTGTTATTTCGCTTGTTAGAATATAATGTATACTTCTTTTTGGAATCAAGTTATTGAGCAGGAAGCGTTTTCTCTATTCTAATGGCGACCTTGACCACACCTACCCTATATGTAATTCCAAGAGATGTCTCATTTTGATTGGAAACTTTCATCACAATAGCTCATTCAGCTATCACTTTATTGAGCAGACTGCATTTCATCTATTTTTTGTAATGGTGACCATGACCACACCTATCCCATATGTAATTCCAAGAGATGCATTAATTTAAGGTAACTTAATTTATCATGGTAAATATTAAACCACAACCAAAATGATTCACACAATTTTAAGCTGATTCTGATGTGCTGGTATGTTGTTTTGTTTAATCATGTTGTGTGTTTTATGTTAAGAAAACATCTTACACTGTTTAACTTCTTTAACCTCAGGCCACAACAGAATACAGATGGAAATGGTCATGACATGTTATCAATGTTTCCTTACTGAATTAGTGATAACTATGATAACTATTTGTCAATAAGGTGCTTATTTTGACCTTTGACCTTAAAGGTAGCCACCTGGTTCTTACTTTTGACAAACTGTCTCGTATACATGTAGGTCAAAATTTGTGCCAAGTTATTGAAAAATCCTTCAAGACATGAGGACCATTAAACTCAATGTGTAACCTTGACCTGAATGGTAGCCACAAGGTTCTTGCATGCAACACACAGTGGTTTTTCTTATACATATGTTTTTACTGTAAAGCTAAGGAAATATATTTTTAATCAAAGAACAATTCAATATTGTACTCAATACCTGACAAGTGTAAAAACCTAGCTGAGATTTGTTCAAAACACATGGCCAATTCCCCATAAATTATACAAGGCTCCCATGAAGTGCAAAAAGTAACTTTTTGTATGCACCTGTCCGACAATAATGTCAACGCATGCACAAAACGTTGTTTACAATTATAACTTCTGGGGACTGCTAAATACAAACTACCAAAATATTATATAACCCAAATTACAATGTTGGAGACAAACCTAATCTACTAAAGTTTATGTATGAAGTCAAATTAAAAATACCTTTGCTCTCCAAGGGTAGTCCCCAACACCATAGTTATAAAGAAGCTCCTCCCCTGGCTGTATATCTGTTATTGCTAAAAAGTAAAGAGATGGACCCCCATCCTTTTCTTCCACTTTGCCTTCAAGATTAGGAGCATCTATGCTATCGTTAACTAGACGTCCTAGTGACCCATCTTCTTCTGTACCATCAAGCCTAGAAAAACAAATCACAATCAGTGGTATACAATATAATAAATTAATCAGACACGGTGAAAACTGTAAATCAGCTGCCAGACACCATAGTTTGTGAACTATATTTCACATGTTAAAAAATATACACCGTTAAATAGCAATCTCATTAAAATCATTTCCAGTCTGATATTACTATTCTTCCCTGTGACTGAATTGGATGACTTCGCATTTGAAGTCACATTCAGATGACCTTTTCCACATCCAATCAAATTGTTCATTATTGATGAATTGAAAATGTTATGGTATGAAGTTAAAACCATAAAAAGCTATGCACAAAATTACCGTTAACATTGGGTGTTTAATCACCTAAGGTACCGTTATATCCATTGTTAACCACCTGCAAATTATCTGAGGATCGGTTAAAAAAGCATCCCTTTTTTTAAAACAGTCACTAAACTTGGTTGTGCAAAAATCAATTTCAATGATGCAGCAGGACCAAGATTGTATTGTTGGTAATGTCATTCGAACGTGACCTGTATTACGATGTATTCAGATCCTAACAATTTTAGGGAGCTGATTTTAACGACACTGCGTTAACTTGATTATTATAAATTCATTGGGCATAAGGTAACATGTTGCAGTAACAGTGATTGTTTTTGGTAATTTGTACTGCCAAATAGAGGTAGTTTCACCTTCCCAATATGAATAAACCTTCATTGTCCCCCTAAAATGACCCACTTTTTCCGCATAATAAAAAACATGTCCTCCTCAGACTAGGTTGGTAGAACAATAAAAAAAATGAAAAAAAACTTGACTGCTTTTTTGCACAATATTTGGTTGCAAATAGACCGAAAATCTACATTGTAGACATCAATAAAACAGAAATGATACTACCGTGTATAATGTGCCCCTGATTTTAGAAGTAAAATTTAATGGTACCTATTTTGTCGATAGGAAAGTCTTCGAAATGTCGAGCTAAAAATGTACTATTTTCCCCATTTTGAGGTTTGCCACGCTAAAATTCCCTCAGTTAAAGGGCACATGTAGTTGTAACAAAAGCTGTCCCAAGACATCGCACACGACTATTCTTCCGCTTTGATAATATTATGTACATTTACTGTCAGTGACCTAACATAATAAACCCGAAGACATTTTTACAGAGATATTTACTTCACACAAACCTTAACTTGAATTTTCTAAGTCAAAAAATGGGCATAATTCTGCTAAAATGCAGGTCACAGTTATGGGCCTTGGTCAGTGACCTTAAATAAAGACCCCAAAGACATGTGTGAAATTATAATTGAATATCTTGAGTAGATATAGAGATCTGGAGTTGTTGCACGCAAACTTAAACCTGAATTTTCCAAGTACAAAAAGGGGCATAATTCTGCTAAATTGCAGGTCAAAGTTATGGGTCAGTGGCCTCACATTATGACCCCCGAAGACATGTGTTAAGTTTCAATTGAATATCTTCAGTATATACAGAGATCATATATACTTGTTGCATGAAAACATTAACCTAAATTTCATCTTGCATGCAAATCTTAACCTGACTTTTCTAAGTACAAAAAGAGGCATACCTCACATGATTACCCCGAAGACATGTGTCAGGTTTGAATTGAATACCTGTAATAGTTACAGTGATATGGAATTGTTGCACGCAAACCTTAACCAGAGCATTACGCCAACGAACAGGTGAGTAGTATAGCTAGAACTATTCAACGAATAGTCGAGCTAATAATGTTTGAGGTTAAATTGTTGATGATGGACAATGGACCGTGACTGACAACAATAAAATGTCTGTATTACCAAATTATAGAACTATCAAACAAAGTGATATTTAACAATAACATAAAATTTCGTACAAACCAGTATTTTTTCCCTTTGTGTGAAAATTCAAAGATATATGTGTCGTCACCCTCTGGATCAGACAGCAAAAGCTGTCCATCGTATTTAAAAACACGTTCCCCCCTGTCAATTTTTCTTCTTGTGTGGACACATCGGCCTTCGAAAATAAAACAGTACACAGCAACCACATATATTCAAAAATAGAACAGTACACAGCAACCACATATATTATTTAAAATTATCTTTGTGGGACCCATTATCATAAACATAAACATGGATTTTATTAAGCCCTGTTACAGATTAAAATCTTTATGGGTATGTTAAAAAAACAAAGAAGGATTACTGCGGAATTATTTCAAAATTCAGAGGTTTCAGAAATTAATGTTTGAAGTACATTGTAAATTATTATTAAGCAAGCGGAGAGACAATAAATAATCACCTGTCACCATCACTTTGTGTTCAACACCTATTTACAAACTTTTTTAAGATATAGATTTTTGTAGTTTGTAAGATATGATTTTATTTCAGCAAGTACAACATACCTTTTTCTTTCGAATCCTTGACATAAAAATCTGATGACGGAATTTCTGTTCTGTCCTTGGTTTGTTTAAGCCTCATTTCCCTTAGTATGAGATATAAAAAGAATACATATAGACCTTTACAACAAGAGCTGTCGGAGGACAGCGCGCTCGACTTTTCTTGTGCTTGTCAGAGTTTATGGATTTTTTTTTCTAAAACAAACTGTTTGTATAGTAGGAGCCAATTAACATAAGTTATTGTTGCTATCAAGTACTTAAGTATTTTTCTAATTTGCAAAAAATCACTTCAGCCACCTTGACCTTGACCCCACCCAGTGCACCCACCCTTCATGCAATCTCGATATAAGGTATTTAAGTGTGAAGTTTCATTACAATAGTTCATTTCGTTTTTCAGTTATTGGCAGAACCATTTTTCTATATTAAGTGACAGTGACCATGACCCCATCATCTCTATATGCAATCCCAAGTGAGGTCTTGATATAAGGTATCGATGTATCATGAAGTTTCATTACAATAGCTCAATATGTTCTAGAGTTATTGAGCGGAAACCATTGTTCTTGATTTAGTACTGGTGACCTTGACCCCACCCACCCTATATGCAATCCCAAGTGAGATCTTGATATAAGGTATCTATATATGAAGTTTCATAAAAATATCTCAATTCGTTCTCGAGAAATTGAGTGGAAACCCTAGTTAGTTTGAACAAGTTTAAAATGTCTATATAGCTTATATGTAAATTTCGAAGTGTAAAAAGGCCACTAATTTTGACATAATTTCAAACTCGCGTTACCAAATTTGGCCCATGAGTTCATTTTAATATGGGGAATAAATGTTTTAAGTTTGAATGAAATCCCTCAAGCCATTCCTGAGAAACTAGCTTACTGAAAAACTTAAACCTAGCCTTGACGCCGACGCAGGGGCGAGTAGAATAGCTTGACTTTTCTTCGAAAAGTCGAGCTAAAAACATATTATTTGTTATTTATGTCCTTTCGAGAAGCTGTTAAAATCACAAAAAATATACAAAAGTACTGTAGTGCATTTTTTGTAATGACAAATCTGTTATATTTGAATAGAGGACAGACATAATTTTTGTCAACATCTTGCAAGTAATTGCTGTTATCTTCTTCAACAACATTAAGGTCTAAAGAAGTGCAGGTCAGGATGGTCAAAGTTGTCGATAGCCCATACCATGACGGTCCTCTTATTTATAATACATGTGTATATAGAAATATAGAATGTGATTATGAAATCATAGAATTTTAAAATGTTAATGATAAGTGTTCCAACAGAGAAAACATTAATTTTCACCAATAAAATTCTAATTATTATAAAGAGACATAGTCATTTGAGTACATATATGTCATGCATAACTTATAACAAATAAAAATAATATTACCCAATTTTTATAAATTTTCTGTTTGCCTAGTGTGAGGTTCGAACTGACGACTGCAACCGAGTAGTTTATAGAACTATAGTTTATACTCTACTTCTTACGAAGCATGACAGTGCAGTTGGTTAAAGCGCTGGCTACTGTTATTTCTAAGTATGACTCCTAAGTTGTTAGTTTGATCAATGGGTGGAGTTTTAATTCTTCAGACTTTTGTGCTAATTTGTTTGTATCAAATATCTTATGTATATAATGTGTATTTATTTCATGAACATCAGAACATGTCTTTATAAATCACATTTCTATCATAAAATAATGTTTATTGTGTAATAGGATTCAAAATTCTCTGCAACATAGGCCCTTTCATGAAACTACTTACACTTTCTAAAAAGCCCATAACCCATGATGTGTAATCTTCAAAGTTAATTAAATAGCCATTTCTATATCTTCTTATGCACATTTTTACATTTTCAAATCCACACAAAAAGTTGTCCAAAGCGGCAACATGTTCTGGTCTGAGAACAAATATTGACAACATTTGTGTACACGAAATCAAATTAACGTATACGCACATCAACATCGCGAAAACATGTGAAAATTAAATGATAACAGATTGAAAAGATGCAAACATGAAGTAGTCTAATAATAAAACGTGTCATATCGTTATTGGATTGTATTGTCATAATGAATGCTTATATATCGCAAACAAAACCATAATATATTTAGTTATCAAACAAAATACCTCTGTTTGTCGGTGTTAAACTTTATCGTCAGCCATTTTGCGCCTAAAGCTCTTTCCGTGTGTAACGTAACCTTACCATTTCGTAACAACTTTATTTTGCTGTGTAAGTCAGCCTAATACGAATACTAGTAGACTAGTAGTAGTAGTAGTAGTAGTAGATCTAATAGTAGAAGTTTAGTAGTAGTAGTAGTAGTAGTAGTAGTACTAATAGTAGTAGTTTAGTAGTATTAGTAGTAGTAGTAGTAGTAGTAGTAGTATAGTAGTAGTAGTAGTAGTAGTAGTAGTAGTAGTACTAAATCACACACAATAATCGGATTAGTGTCGATTTAACTTTGTCATTTCTTAATTTTTAACCTCAGCAAGTGCCTCGGTGTGCCTCAGCATGGCTACGGGCCCCGACCGGGCTAAATTATATTATCCAGTAAACTGCCAATTACAAACAGTTGCTTATAAAGCTGCTAGGTACGTGAGGGGGAAATTTAGACAGTATACTGTATCCATGCCAAAATTTAGAATCTCAGGCCATATTCAACATATTGAAAAGGGTTGACATTTCGGCTATTTCCGGAGCATCGCATATTCCGAACTGTGAAACATAGTTTGCAAGTAATTCTGCAATCGCGTGCTAATATTTACCACTGAAATATATACACCGTTAATTGGCCAACTCGATCATTGATTCGCAACTGGTTACTTTGATGATGAATTACATTTCTTGTTTATGCCATAGTGTACACAGATTTACGCATAAATTACCCATAATGAAGGGACTTAATTGTTCGCAGATTTTGTCATCTTTTGAAGTATGTCATTCAATGTCTTAACTTGGCAGATTTAAGAATAGGAACTAAAAAGTTCAAGTATAATAACAAGAAAAAATAATATAATATAATATATTAAGAAAAAAAAAAGTTGCTCCCACCGGGATTCCAACAAGGGTCTTCTGGATCAAAAGGAGGCCAGCTCCTTAACCACTCGACCATTCCGGCATGTAGTACCGAGTTTGTATTTTTACTTCATGTAAACGATCCACGTGTTGCCAGCATTTTTAACGAAAACTACAGAAACATTCCAAATTATTCCATCGTTTCGCGTTACAAACACTCAATAATTTTCTCAATTTCAACTGATTATTCCTCATTAACAAAACAATATTTATAATATATTTCTATGTCCATAGTGTTATTTCGCTCTTTTATATACACTATTCTTTTATTTCGTGAATCTGTGACAAAAATCGGAAAATTGTCAATTTGTCTATCTGTGAACAGGTCCCTTTAATAAAAAATGCAAACGAAGCTATGTCCTATGAGTCAATTTCTTCAGATTGGGTGCACATTATCTACTTATTGTGGCTATGAATATTTTCTGCAACAAATGTACGAGATGAGTATCTTGCATGGTGTAAATGTAATAGTATTATATTTGTAGATACTTCAAGCATGTCTCTAAATAAGGAATGCATGGCATTTCGTAATGAATGTACACTCACGTATCATTCTGGCATCCATATTTTACACTTCAATATTTTCCTACCCTTTTATTAGTTAAGATAAAGATAATACATGCTATTATTATCATATAGAACGTTATTTATAACAATATTTTTAATTGAAAAAGCTGAACACTTGACAAACACACTGCAGTGTACTTGGTGGCTAATTTTAAAATGTTAAAGTGTTTTATAGAAAACAGAAAGCACGCAACATAATACCTACTTTTGACTCTCTAGGCTACAAAGCACTAACGGTGATGTTTACCATTTTGTGTGCATTTGTCCATGTTACTTAACTGTAAGGCGACGATTTCTTGATAAACGATTTTACGATAGACCACCAGTGTGTAAATTCAATTCATTAATGGGATCTGTTAACTCGGTTGTTCTTAAAAGTGTTGCAACTTCTATAAAATATGCATTAGAAATTAGATAACCAATAACTGTATAATATACATGTACACCACACATATATATACATTTATAAATTGATGTACATATGTAATTAGATTCGTTATGTATATATATATATGCATATACTAACGTCTTCATGTAATAGTGTGCTATAATAAATATGTGTTCGTTACTTGCAATTATTTTTATCATTATAAAAATATCATTGAATTAGAAACAACATTATAATGTTTGAAGATTTCACAAGATTTCAAGGCTGTTGGCATAGATCTCCGTTTTAAACATTACCGCAATGAATATCTCATGATATGTAAAATTCATTTTTTTCATTGCATATTTTAACACCTGATATGTAATTAAATTGTACACTGTTGTTTATTTGTTTTTGTTTATTTGGATTTTTCGCCGTATTCAACAGTATTTCAGTCATATCACGGCGGTCAGTTAACCTACTCACACATTTCCTGGGTTAGCTGGTTTACCAGTACTAAGTGCACATACTTATGCCAGTAACTGACAACTGCCCTACTTGAATCAGAGGTTGGGGGAGAATGGCCGCAGAAATAATTTCATGACCAATCCCCACACAAGTTATGTGGCCGGGCCGGGAATCGAACCCGCGATCCTCAGATGTGTAGTCCAGCGCTCTACCAACTGAGACATTGTACACTGAATGCAAATTGTACACTGAATGCATAGCTAAAAACACGCAAGTTTCAGGGCTGGAAATTAGCAGGGGCCCACTAGCCAATGGCCCCTAAAATTTGTGGTGGGCCCCTAGATTTTTTGAGAAACTCATATGTCCTCTGTACAAGAAGTATTGAAAGAACGTGGGTCGGCAACCATGGCCAAAACGTTAGTTTCTAACCCTGAAGTTTACATACGGACCTTTAAACTCAACAATATGATTATGAGAATCGATAAAATATCTTGTGAATGCATTAATATTCTGTTTGTTTTGTTTTCGTTTTTACTTTGTGTTTTTTCAACCTGTTAAATGAATCACAACAAATACCGTAAATGATTAAAAATGGTGCTCCATGATATTTATTTTAATAAATAAGCAATTTAAATGCATATATAAATACTCTATAGTTTACATGTTTAAAGAAAGAGCAAACACGTTGAAACAATATATGACGTAAAACATGTGCATCGCAATGTACATATCGTCCCTATGACGTCATGCGGTTTAAGCGCCATACTGGGTAGACGGAGTGTGCTTACACACACGGCACACTAACAAGTGTTTGACGCTGGTATCGAGGTACAAGCGAAACTTCGTGAAATCGTTCTACATCGATAGCTGACGCTATTAGCGAGGTTTACATACCGAGGTAATAGAAAAATTTACCTCGGTAGTTTTTGATACCTCGGTGCGTGGGTGTGTATTCCAGTCATATACCTCGCAAGGTAAGGTGCACCAACGCACACGCACACGCACACGCGCGCGCGCGCGCGAGCGCGCGCACACACACATAGGCGCACAAACTCCAACAAAAAAATATATATAACCAGATGAAATAATTGAAAAAAATATACTGATGTTTTTAGATTCACGATCGACTTCTTAAATGGGCTATGTCTACAAAAAGGACTACATGAACGATTGTAATAATTCAAACATGCATTTACTAACTGTAACTGTTAGGTATTTCATTTGAACATAACTGACGTGAAAACAATCTTATGTATATGCTGATTGCGCGATTGTTACATTATTGATACATGATTAAGTCAGATTGTATCTAACTTTTGATTTGCTTTGATTTCGGAATTGCCAACGTTGCTCGACTTGATAGCTCAGATTGGTAGAACTCTGTCAATATCATACATATTGAAAGTACTCCTCTCAGCATGATCATTATTATGTTCAAATGTCTATTTGTCATATTTTAAGGTACTTTATATTTACTTGTATTGCAAAGCGGTTTTGTAGACACAAAATCTTTTAACAGATATATTGTTTTACTATTTAAATTTTCTTACAGCGATTCAATGAAAATTGTATATATTACAGCACGGTAAAACGTATACGCCATTTATGACAGTACATCCAAGACAAACAGATTTAGGTGGAATGATTGGACTTTCATTAGGGCAGATATAGTAAACCTATTCCGATCGTAGACTTGTGCATATACATAGACATCGCGTTAATGAAATGGACAACATACGTCTACTTTACTGCTCAGCTCGTTTTATATTTGTCAACTAACTGAAATTTAGATTATGTTTTGAATTGTTTGAATGACTTGCTTTAAGATTCTACGTGAGTGTGCTTTTTTAACATTTAATGTGATTGTTTTATGTTATCTGGT
The DNA here is from genome assembly GCA_027627225.1 of Congeria kusceri. Classification (NCBI taxonomy): domain Eukaryota; kingdom Metazoa; phylum Mollusca; class Bivalvia; order Myida; family Dreissenidae; genus Congeria; species Congeria kusceri. The sequence goes on along the minus strand of CM051029.1, from coordinate 4,979,330 downwards.
TATGCTGTTTGACTATTTTGCGTAAACCTGTATTACTGTGTGTATGTTCTGTATTTTATACAAGGAATTAAATGCCACTCTTTTGCCTGGTACCACGTTTATATTACATATATTGTTGATCAATGTGAGTAATCTGTTACGCCCTTCGATGCCACTGAATTAAGTAAAACATCATACTTGATGTTTTATTAAATTATGAAAAACGTGACGGTGACTTAATAACCGCAACGTATTTTAAGAAATACGACTAGTCCATAAGGCTGATACGTATAATATTTCACCGCTAAATGCAATACATGACACAGAGTCTTCATAATTCAGGTCGACAATTAATGTATACAAGACATAATTGATGAGCAGTCGCTGTAATCACACGGATTCTGCTAATATCTGTAACGGATTTCACTATTTGAATTATAGTATATTATCAGATATACACATTTTACAATGCATTCAATGTTCAATGACATGTTCAATGTCTTCATCTTACAACGTACATGGCCACCGAGAATGTATTGTGTGTATATGCAGTACAGTTGTTTGCAACCACGTATTCCCCTAGTGGATATCAGGTTTTACGTATCACTCGCTACATGCGTGTACCTTGTTGCTTTGCAATGAGGAAGTATTGACATATATCAGTTATGCATATACGGTCGGGCATTTGAGCTGTGGTTATTTTTATTCGGCATTGACCTAATTACAGTTGTTAATATAATTATGTTTGCCAGTACACATCGTATTGGAAGTAGGGCAAAAGCATGATTGATGGGTTTATTGCATTAAACAAACAGGGGAAGTAAACCACGTTCGACTATAAATGTACTTGGTTAATCACCTTACTGTGTGAAGTTAATTTAATAACTATGTACACATCCCTTGTTTATTTGGTTTAACAACGACACGCAATCAGAATTAAAACCAACGAGATGACACCCAAGTTTCATTCAATAACTGGTTAACCGGTTGTGGTATTCGAGCCGTTCATCGGTAAATATTATTTCATGGATAGGACAAGAAAACGTACACAATTAGAGCAAATGTGTTGAGTACGACGGTTTGTTCTATCTACTTGCCCTTAATACCTGATCGACGATATACATAACGCTGACATATGTTTTTATAGCTGGCATTTTTGACGTTGTTTTCAATAAGTGTAGTTTAAGCTTTGTTTATTCATTCGGATTTATTCGCTTGGGAGTTAAAAATCATTAGATAGGATATAGATAATGTGTTCTGAAGGCCAAGAGTTGGGTCGCCGTAAAAAAGAAATGTAGTCGTCATTCCTTTGTTCAAATAAGCTCTATAGTATGTGTGTTAAAACAATATAATATATAATGAAAGTGGGCCAAGAAGTTAAAGCTGTAGACATCAGTTTAGGTAGCAGTTTCTTCCTATAAGTGTTTGCCAGATCTGCAAGCCACGAGTATAGAGAGCGTGCACTTTATTAAAATGATATTCAATTTGAATTATAATATAAGACACACGATTGTGTCGGGCTAAAGCGAGTTCTTGTAATAATGAGTAGTGAACGAGAAGCGTTGGGATAACACTCGTGTTGTCAATAAGCATCAAGGAGTTCATAAAAACCAGTTAATATTCACAACCGCGATCGGGCAGCGATGGTGTAGCGGTCAAGTAGATGTCAATTTACGCTCAATGTATTGCGTGTCTTTTCGAACTCTGTTGATTTCCGATCAACTCGACGTATAATTGACAACAAAAGGGGCAATGTTTGTCATCCACTTCGGACTTGTCAGATATGCAATAATTCAAGCAGGACTGACCAGACAAGCCGACCAATTTGGTCGGCCAATTTGAGCAACTCAAAACAGCTCCATATGAATTCATTAGGATTTATCGAGCTATCTGATCGGCAGTGGGAACATGGTTAAACAACAGGGCTGCTACCCAAGAAAGTTTCCCATTATTAGAATATGTGCCATATTATGTTTTGTTTAATCAACTAAGAGCCAGCGTGGTACTCTTTGTTATACTCAATTATGATAACACATTTCATAAAGGAAAATAAATAAAGTGGATTAAGACAATTAAATTTAAGTAAAATACTATACATCGATATTACATACAAAATGTAAACACACATACAGACTACGGCTAATTTTAATATATGACAATAGTCTACACATAAAGTTAACATAGCAGACGTTTTGTAGTTGCTACAAACATCCATCTTGTGAAATGCATGTTCATTCTTTAAGCTCTGCCAATGGGATCGGAACCGGTTGTACGTTTTATTTTCAGCCCCGTTTGTCGTTATTGATTCATTTTGCTTGAACAAATGGAAACAATAGTGAATACAGGTTAACATCTCTTACACAAGTTACGTGGTTCGCAGTATTGGAAAAAACATAATAAGAGTTATGTAATTTATTATAGGGATAATACAACTTTTTGAGGTCGTTAACGTTCGGAAACGCCCGAACAATTGGTTAAAGACCGAGTGCGTAGGGCCTCTGCGGAAGTGAACGACCGAAAAAAGGTGTATTTTCGCTATTATAGCATAAAACATACATCTAGAGATAGAAAACCGGAACAAATGGGTACTTTAGTATAAAATCGTATCTTTAATAGCATAAAGTAACCTGTACATGACGTCATTAATCGATGAGGCAAAAAAGTCGGGCGTTATTGGCGCGTGACTTTACTCAATAATACAACTTTTTGACGATAACTGACCGCTTTTGTTCGTTAACACACCACACCACGCACTGAAAACGGACTTTTTATGCTATAATATTGCTTAAATGCTGATAGTCAGACGCCTGGTATTGTAAATAACGTGCCACAACAAATCGCATTCATATAAATTCACTTCTGTTACGGAATATTTGTTGTTAAAAAGTTGCATATGTATATTCAATTGCATACTTCCAACGTCTTCGTGGCAATCCTCTTTCAAGACGCCTATAGTCAAGACTTGGGCATGTAAGTGAATACGTTTTGTGACAAAAGCCTTACACATATTAAACACACAAGAAACAAACAAAGAGTTAATCGATTAAGCACACACAATTTATAGCAATACCTTATGACATAAAATGAATGTATTTAAAGTGGAATCATTGCTTTTCACTTTAGAGATATACCGTCCTTTAAAGAGGCCTTTTGTGCACATATGCCGATGGCCTCATCTGGCTTTAGAAAAAAACTAGCATATAACAATGTACATTAAAAAGCTTTCACTCTGTGCCTCAGGTTCCAGACAGAGGATAAAAATTCATAGAAAGATGTATATACAAATATATATTAGTTAAATATTAAATTTAATTAACAGATAAAACATCATGAATACGATTTTTAATTTGAAAACGAAATATGTTTATATATATCAGACCTTTACAGAACCTATTTCTATATATCCGCATGCAATATTTTCAAATTGTTTGTAAGAGCTTGTGAACATTTATTTTTTGTAAGCAAAATAAACCAACTTAATGCGGTTTTAACATCAATGACCACACTTTGTATGCAAACGAAGATCAATGAACAAGGACACTTTTAATTATGGTAACTTAATTAATATATATTAGTATATATAATCCAAATAAGCGGATACGAATAAAACAGCTGTGAAAAAATAATAGCCATAATTATATATTTCGATTTAAAGTGTAAACAACTTTCAGAAACAAAAAACGTTTATAAAAGCATTATTTAAACGAGTCATTTAATCCTTTAATCCTTTAATTAATTCGAAATGTACAAATGGCACATTAAAGGAATGTGTTGTAGACTACAACTACAACACACACATATTCCTTTAATGTGCCATTTTGTTTTGGGGTCATGTTATCGCTTTTGTGGGCTTGGATAGTCACTATCGATTTTTAAAATCCTATGCACACTACCCTAACACTGTGCAGTATATTATAAGCATAACAAAACACAAAATACTACACTGTGCGTGTTTAAAATAAGTACATTCAAGCATCAGTGAACGTAGGGCAAACCGGTACAAATATAGGAGTTTACATTTATATTTAATGCATATTGTATTTATGTGTTGAAGAGGATTAAATATATTCCGACATGGTGGTACGTTTATTATACATTTATTACGTGTTGACAGCATGAAAAGCATGTTCACATTGTACTAAATAGCAAGTAATAATTTAAATCCGTGCTAAATCGGTGCAATAATTACCATAACATATCTCAACTGTTAATTTTGTATTATGACAGCTCTTGTTTAAGTTGTTCAATCCATGTAGGAAGTACGTTATGATGTGTATTTTATCAACTGTTATCCCTTATCATAGCCGTTTACCCAATATTGTATCTTATTCACAATTGGTCACACTTTGACACGCTAATGAAATGTACAAAAAGCGAGGATTCCCCATCTGTGTATAATTGAACTCGTGGACTCGACACTAAATGGGATACGTCTATTTGGCACATTTTTATCATCATAAGCAGCTGTTATGTGTTCACTATCTTTTGGCAAATTAACTAAGGATGCACATGTGTAACGATATTTTGTTATGTAATAATGCATACACATACATAAAAAGAAAAACTTGCGTGATTGAATGAAAGAAACGTCAAATGACTGATAGGTTCATACACACTGTACCCCTCCCCCATACTCTCTGACTCGTGTCCCCCACCTGCAGGTCACTCACCCCTTGATCCCATACTATAATAGTTTACATATCTTATATTCACATTGCATAGGCCTTTTAATAGGGAAGGGATATGCATTAATAATCGTATGAACGCAATGCTGTATCACCGGCGTAGTAATATCTGTGTGTCCTATTTGTATGCAAATTATATTTCGACAAGAATATTTACATGCACTAAGATGTCTTATAGATCTACTGTTAAAAGTTACAGTACTCTTTTTGCATTTATTGTTAACGTTTGATTAAATGTTTTTATAATTAATATACATGAACATTGAGTTCCAGTGCTAATTTTACAATAATCAATTTGACATTTATTTTCACTTTTGCTTGATAGTAGGCCTATTCTATGATGCAAGGTCTACAAGTGTTATTATTAAACAAAGCCATTTAGATAGCATGTAATATGTACATGTTATGGTACTTTAGGTAAACATTACTTTTCTTAGAAGCGACCACAGAAAGTCTTCATGACATAACATCGGTTCAGGAACGTAGCTTTCACATGGATTTGATTTCACATGTGTCTGTTTGCTAGATGCATGTAGATCGTCTAATGTATTGTGCATTTATGTCACAGTTAATAATGATGAATTAATAAACTAAGAAATAAATGCATTTTGAGATTTATATTAACATGTTATCCATGCTAAGACAAGTTAGGCCCAGGCAAAGCAAAGAGCTTAGATACGCCAGTCTGGATGCTATTGATCGATGGCCTAGCGTACACGTCATCACTTGTTTAGTGATGTCATTTGTGGATTGTTTTGCTTTGTTCTCGCCGAGTGAAAATTTTGATATTATGGTGAGGATTTAAAGCATTTAAAAGCATTTAAGTCTCTACTGTTGTGTTAATAATTAAACATGATTATCCAGGATCTGTTAAACTCTCAGTCTAGGAATTGTGTGATTTCAAAGTGTCAGGACACAACTGTGGTATAGAAGTAATCATCATGTGGATTTACTGTAGTCTTACTAACAAAGCACATCTTATTTTATACTAATCTTACTAAAGCATTAACAATGTTTGGTGTTTGTTGACTATACCGGCCGAAATAGCTGTTCTTCTTGATCTCACAGGTATTTTTGCATTATTTTTTTTCAATTACTTTTTTAGTTTTGTAGCGATTTGATTTATGCAAGGAAAATAAATAATGTTTACATTAAATTTCATTTATCGCAAAAAAAGAATCTAAAATAAGAAGAAAATGACATTTTTGTAGAGAATTATTTTATAAATCGTAGTTAGCATTATATTTTGTGTAGTTAGGTTACAAGGGGTGGTACTTCGCTGTTTCGATAAGAAAACTGCTGTGCGTGATATTTTTATTAGAATGGCAATAAAATGCATGTTAAACAAAAATAATATAAAGGAATGCTATGAAAGTATCCTAAATATTTAAATTAATTTTGGTTGCGTTCAATCGATTATGAGCGCGATGGTCAAACTGGCAAATTATCAATGAAACGCAACCAAAATTAAATTAAATCGTTAATTAAATGAAATTTGTAATTGTGTTCATAGTTTCTGATAATTAATTGCCACACAAAAACAGATTCCAATGAAACTCAAGCCAAACACGTTTTAGGCCTTCAGCGTGTTTTCTAAATATTGACATTGTCATCTCCAAATCTTAAAATTAACGTTAATTTAATTGGCAAAGCGGTTTTGTCTGCGGGAGTATTCTTCATACTTTTCTGATACTTGTATGTCGTCCTCAGAGTAATCTTCATCATTTAACATGGCTTTACTTAATTTTTACTTTTCAAAACTTAAAAAACAAGTTTATTGCAAATAAAAAAAGAAAACAACAACAACACAACAACAACATCACAACAACAAGCAAACTTTGGTCAACACATTTTCACTTTTGACCTTTTCCCATATGCCATAACGCGCATATTTTCATTTGACGCTGGTGTACCGGAGGACATGCAAATCGGTTAGGTGCATTTTAACCTTTGTTAATTTAATTTTTCAAGTATAGTTTATGCAGCATTGAATGTCTTCGTTTTTATTAACTGAAGACTTGTTACATGTTTTTGGGTTACTGTGAAGAGTGCAACATACATGATACTCCCCGTTCCACAGGCGACCCTGTGTCTTTTAGTAACGATATGAAGCATATTATACACTGCATATTGGTAATACTTCTGAAGCGAAAGGCGAGTTTGTCGGTAAGTGGGTAGCGGAAAGCATGAACCGGCTACCCGAGGGCTGTTAAGCAAATGTATACCACTCGACTACGGATGCACTTGATTGGAAAAATAAATATCGAATTGTTCCAAGTTGTTTAGTACATTATTTCTATCCAAAACACATGTAATTTGGCATACATGTTCACTGCAAATTGACGGGATGTCGCGCAATACCCATATCTCTGAGATTTGAAGATCAAGGTAATGCAGAAGAATAGTTCGTTTGGACTATAATTGCACACACGTGATTAAATGTTATAAGTTGGCACTAATGTGCCACCTGTGGCTCATAGTGTTGCACAACAGCCACATGTGTAGTCAAAGGTCAAAATGATGTATCAAATGTTAACAAAGTTATTGCTTTACTATCGTACATGAATCAAGAATAAAATTATTTCAGATAATTGTGTTCGATTTGTTTAGGCTATAGTTTTTTTTACTGTCATTTTAATCAATTCAGGGAGACAAAGTATTTAGTCGCAACACATTCTTTTTTTTTTTTAAACATCAGTACAAAATGAGGTTAGTCAGTGCTTATTATTGTTATAACATTGTTCAGCAATTTTAAAGTATATTAAGATTATCATAATCTCCTTTACATTTACACCAATACATATTAAACTTTTGCAATTACCCTTTTCAGAAATAAACAGGGACTATGACAGGCAAACGCATACTGTTTTTTGTTAAATATTGGACCCTACTGTTTTTGCAAGATAAGGGTTTAAGATCCTTCTCGAAAACGTCAGTATGTAATTCTGGTTATACATCTATAGAGTTTGTTTTTTTAACACAGTTGCAATGCCACTTTCTCATAACAAACTACGTTTAGTTTCAACAATTCAACATTAATGTTCTCAAATCATTAATCAAATGTAAAATCATTGTATGATGCTTATGAGGTAAGATCTACTATTTCCAGGTCTCAATTCCTGTAACATACCCCTGTCATCGAAAACGAATCTGGTGGATCTTGAATCTCGCGTTACCTTGACCTTTCAAGTCTGCCCAACAACAGTTGCAACCAATTTAAACCACAATGCCACACACATAGCGGATTATGTATTTGGACAGGTGAGCGTAGTGGACAAGAGTTTGTACCAATTAGCTAACGACAATCGCACTAGGGAGTTACAATTGACAATAAATAATTGTACACGCTCATCCGTTGGCAATTATACGTGTTTGATCCCTAATGCAACGGACATGTCATCAATGACTTTAACAAACACAGGTACATGCATATTAAAAACAAATTACATTTAAGCATATATATGCGTTAAGTATACTTTGCTGAGTACTTAACTATGATACTTCGCATTTATTTTACCTTTGGCTCTGTAACACTAGAACAGCATACGTTTATTGGGGAATACAACAATGCTTTAGTCCATTATGTATATTCCATTAGTTCCAGTAACATTTGTAACGTTGACACCGATACTACCAAAACTTTCTGTCTTTCAAAATGTAACTATTAGTTGCATCAAATGTGTATCATCAGAGAGCCGACCAACACCGATCATTACCTGGTACTTCGACAATGCATCACCTTCGGATAACACCCATGATGTTAATATTCCTGAAAATAGCAGTAGCAAATTAGTAGGAGACGTGACCACAAGCATTCTTACAATTATGCCTAAAGTTGAAGATCATGGTTCCAGAATATACTGCAAAGTCTCAAACGGATACGGTCCAATCTTATCCGACATATTGCAATGCCAATGTCTTCCTTTACTAGTTTGATAGTTGGCATCATCTCATTCAGCGTGTTCAATACCACATTCAAGGACTCATCAGCTGTTTCCTTCGCTGTATCTTCACACCCAGACACTCTTTTGTTGATACTTCCACTGTACTGTTCCAGTTCATTTAATTGTTCTTCATTGGTTAATTGATGCTTGATCATTTCCGTTTGTAACTGCTGTTTCTCTTCCTTTACATCATTCAATTTTTCTTCAAATCTTTTGACATCTCCGACAAGCTTATCGTTTTCTTGATGTTTTTCAAAAATGCTGCTTTTTAGTCCCTCATTTTTATGAATCACCAATTTTACTAGATCATTTTGGGATTTATCAACTTGTTCTATCATCGTAACTTTTATCCCACTATCATTCCTTGTAAGCACGTTACTTAGTTTTTGTTAAGTTCGTTCAATTCTCTAGTAGTAGTAATAGTAGTAGTAGTAGTAGTAGTAGTAGTAGTAGTAGTAGTAGTAGTAGTAGTAGTAGTAGTAGAAGTAATAATGTTAGTAGCAGTAGTAGTAGAAGCAGTGGTAGTAGTAGTAGTAGTAGTAGTAGTAGTAGTGGTAGTAGTAGTAATAGTAGTAGTAGTAGTGATAGTAGTAGTAGTAGTAATAGTAGTAGTAGTAGTAACAGTGGTAGTAGTAGTAGTAGTAGTAATAGTAGTAGAAGAAGTAGTAGTAGCAGTAATAGAAGTAGTAGTGGTAGTAGTAGTAGTAGTAGTAGTAGTAGTAGTAGTAGTAGTAATGTTAGTATCAGTAGTAGTGGTAGTAGTGGTAGTAGTAGCAGCAGTAGCAGTAGTAGTAGTAATAGAAGTAGTAGTAGTAGAATTAGTAGTAGTAGTAGTAGTAGTAGTAGTAGTAGTAGTAGTAGCAGTAGTAGTAGTAGTAGTACTAGTAGTAGTAGTACTAGTAGTAGTAGTAGTAGTAGTAGTAGTAGTAGTAGTAGTAGTAGTAGTAGTAAGAGTATGTTCTTGTATTAATGTTAATAGCAGTAGTAGTAGTAGCAGTAGTAGTAGTATTAGTAGTAGTAGTAGTAGTAGTTGCAGTAGTAGTAGGAGTAGTAGTAGTAGTAGAAGTAGTAGTAGTAGTAGTAGTAGTATTAGTAGTAGTAGTTGTAGTAGTAGTAGTTGTTGTAATTGTAGTAGAAGTAGTAATTGTAGTAGTAGTAGAGGTAGCGGATACGGTAGTAGTACTAGTAGTAGTAGTAGTAGTAGTAGTAGTAGTAGTAGTAGTAGTAGTAGTAGTAGTAGTAGTAGTAGTAGTAGTAATAGTATGTTCTAGTAGTAAGAGCACGTAGTAGTAATAGTAGTAGTAGTAGTAGTTGTTGTAGTAGTAGTAGTAGTAGTAGAAGTAGTAGTAGTCATAGCATGTTCTAGTAGTAAGACCATATAGTTGTAATAATGTTTGTAGTCGTAGTAGTAGTAGCAGTTTCTAAGTAAGTTGATTATATAAGATTATATTCAGTAAACTCTTATTTGCTAAGACGAGTCTCGCTTCACTGCGCTCCGTCTTAGCAAATAAGATTTATCAAATATGTTCTAACTATAACTTAATGAAAATTGATATGCGCATGTCTTTAATTCTTTTTGAGATTAGTGTTTTCTGTTTAAGGTATGCGATGGTCTTGATATAATACCTTTAAAGCCGTTTCAATTACTGTTAATACTTAATTATTAAATATAAAGAAAATCAATTTGATACTTTTAATGATCTGTTTTTTACGAACTGTGTTTCTAGTGATATTTTTCTATATTAATGACATCGACCGTGTGTTTAAGAATTAAAATACTATCGCTTATAGCCCTAAAGAGCGTTCTTATTTATTAAATATATATTAGCATTTAATTTGTGTACATAGTGGACACGCTGAGAATATGAATGTAGTTTGCAACATGAGGCCGTCTCTACTGGCCGTAGCAGTTTGGGTGGCTAATTCCGTCTTTGGAGAAGGTTAGTTTATATACCAGTAAACGAACTTTTGCAAAAACGTGTGTATCTGTTAATGTATTTATTCGTTCTTACTGTCGGTCGGTCAGTCGGTCGGTATGCCTTTCGTCTATCCATATGTTTTTCTTGTGGCTAGTCTGCAATTTTGTTTTAATAGTTTGATTTTTTCCAGGTCTCAGTTCCTGTAACATTTCTCTGCGGACAAAAACAAATTAGGTGGACCTGCGATCTCGCGTTGATCTGACGTGTCAAGTCTGTCCATCAACAAATTTAGCAAATGTTCTACACAATGGTAAACTTATAGCGGATTATACATTTGGACAGTTGAGTGTAGTGGACAAGAGTTTGTACAACTTTACATACGACAATGGGACAAGTGAGCTCCTTTTGAAAATAATGAATTTTTCACGCTCATCCGTTGGCAATTACACGTGTCATATCCCCTATACAACGTCCATGTCTTCGCTTATTATCTCTAACACAGGTACATTTTTACGACTTGTATATATGTTATATGACATAAGTTTACTGTGTTACTTCGCTTTTATTTAGTCTTTAAGTCATGCATGTAGCTTTGCACGTAAAACACATCTATAACCCTACAAGCAACACATAATAATTGCAGAATGAAACATTACTCTAGTCTAGTATGAGTATTCTATTAGTTCCAGTCACAGCTGTATCACTGACTCCAACCGAACCAATAATTTTCGTCTTACCAAACGTAACTATCAGTTACATCAAATGCATATCATCAGAGGGCCGTCCAACACCGACCATTGCCTGGTATTTGAACGAAGGCACTACTCCCGATGACACCGATGATGTAAATATTACTGAAAATAGCGGTAGTAACACAGTAGGAGACGTGACCACAAGCATTCTTACAATTATGCCTAAAGTTGGAGATCATGGTTCCAGCATATACTGCAAAGTCTCCAACGGATACGGACCAATCAAATCAAATGGGTCACTGCGTATTGGGGTGTTAGGTAAGCGATTCATAATTTTATGAAACTTTGGTTCAGAACAATACTATGGAAAATGACTTATCCAATATCTTTGGAGCTTATTAGTTCAAATACGATCCATTCGCTACTTTCTAAAGCATATCTTTTTAAAGCAAGTTTTGTTTACGAACAAATTATTGAGTACGTTGTATTATCAGTATACATTGTAACATAGCAAAATTATAAAATGTGTCGTTTTGGTGAAAGGAAAAAAAACACGTAAGTAACAACAACTGTTTTTTTTCCCGTTTTCCAGTCGTTCCATCTAGGCCGACGATTCTATACAAAACGGTGATTGTCAGCGACAGCATTTCTGTGATAGTAAAAAGTACTGTGTCGCTAGAATGCATCTCGTCTGGAAATCCAGAGCCAAGCATGTCATGGACCTTTTCTAACGGCTCTGTGGTTTACAACGCATCGATTTCATTGAAATGGGAAAAAATTGAAAACACAGACTTAATCACCTGCCGTGCCATAAGTAATATGACTGTTACACATGGATCTACGACAACACATACTAATACAACACGTTTACTGGTCAACATTTTACGTGAGTATTAAAAACTGTTATTACTGTATAACACATATATTGAATACGTAATGCTTATCCTTTATGTTCGCTTGTCTGTATGAGGTTGCATACCCGCTTAATTAATGATATAATATTAATGATATGACCATAACATGTTGTTCATTTGCTAGTCATTTATACATAATTATAGTTTTTATATTTAATTGACTGCTTTAGAAATAAGTAGAAGATTTTCCTAGTAACTGTCTAATGACAGAGAATAATGTAACTTTCAAGTGCCAAAGTAATCTCTGTATTAATCGGATTTAGTATCAATTTAAGTATTTATTTTTTAGAGAATGAAATACATGTTTATAGTGTCGTTTTAATGCTGATTTAAACATTTAAAACAAGTAACATGTAGGTATTTTAATGTAACTCGCGATAAAAAAGGCCACACCATGTGTACTATTTTTAAAAGCATGTTCTGCATTTGTTTTTCTGCAGCAAAATGAAACGCCCTCTATGTAAAACGCTGTTTAAAGAAAATATTATTAACATTTACTCAATCTAAGTTTGGTCTGAATATGTTGGTGGAACAGTTTTGGAAGGTATATCGGGTATGACGTAGAAAGAGAAATTCTTTGCTTTTTAGATCCACCTTCCGCTCCAGATTGTAAACTCGGAAATCATTTGCTGACATCAAATAACATAAGTGTTGTTAAAAATGAATCTTTAACAATAAATTGTACCAGCATCAGCAACCCTCCTCCCACGAATTTTACATGGACAGTCCCAGGGGGAATGACACTATATGGACAACAACTCGCAGTAAAATGTGTACAGTCTAGTGGAATCTGCATGCCTGAAGTGATCAATGGAATGAACGCAACGTTCGCACAGCAAGTCATTACTGGCAATGCCATTGCGTCCTTTACACTTGACATATTATGTGAGTTTATTCATCATCGTTTTTTCTTTTCAAACGCAATTGTCATGCCTATACATTTTGATTGTAGCTATTGAAACAAATCAGTCCGTTCTTTAGGTGGGTGTTTCAGGTAGAGCTATCACATATTTAATCGATCATACACGTAAACTTGACATTTACGAGTATGCTATTGTTTATTGATATTCCTCCACTATGGTTCGCTATGAAATACTTCGTTTCAGTCCCAGCAATAGTTCAGTCTATTGAGAATACAACCGTTTTGTTGAACGAGACATTGTCTGCCACGTGCGCTTACACACCTGGAAATCCACCAGAAACAAGTTTCGTGTGGCTACATGTCAATACATCTCGTGTAGTCGGAAAAGTGCAAAGTCTGACATTGCCTGTCGTGAAGACCACTGATGAGGGATTTTATATATGCAGAATTAACAACACGATGGAACCTACCGGATGTTGTATTCAGACGACATACGACGAAACAATGTTTTACGTTGATGTGCAATGTAAGGGAATAGTACATACGTAGAGTTGACTCCCGATGGCGAGTTTGTTTACTACCATAGGCGGACATTCGTCCGCTTCAGATTCAAATCTCCAAATGAAGAATATTCAGAAAGCCTAAACCCGTACTGTTAAATACATATGAATTAACAAACACCAAATATTTATTTACTGAGTTTAGTAACATTATTTTGTAACATTATTTATACAAACATCGATTAAACACAATCTAAATATTCATGTACAATAGCAGCAATACGTAAGCCATAATGACTTCGTATTTTTCAGTGTAACTATATTTTACTCAAACCATTGAGAAATTGTATCAATGACGATTTCGCAACAGCTGTGAAATCGATTGACAGTAATCATGCGCGTCTAATCGATTAGTGACTTGATGCGACCCGAACCGAGTTCGAACCAAATACACAAATTAGGGTGTGAAAACCATGACTGGGACCGTGACAAACACTCCGAGCCATCAGAAAATTCGACACTCGCGAATTCGAGTCAAAGGACATACATTTATATGAGTGTATAGCAAGGAAAAATCGGTCAGTTCGAGCAAACGAGTTCGAGCCATCGGGAGTCGACTGTATTTATTTGTGTCAGTGTCTTAACAAAAAAGTATCATTATGAACATTTAATTGTTTAAAACAAATGATTACAGCCAACTACTTATATTAATAAAGATAAATGTATAACGTAATGTGCCTGATACAATTTAAACATTACTTGTAGATGCTGCCAACATAAAGAGATTTTATGCCGATGGATTTGAGAATGCATCAATTATTACCATAAAGGAAAATCAAACTGTAAGTTTAATTTGTGAAGCTGAAAGTGATCCTGTGGCTAAACTGACCTTAGTAAATAAAACTCGAGGCGGAGAAGATTTACTGAGAGAAACATATAATAACACAACATCCGAAGACATTGTACATGCACAATGTGAGTTTGATATGGGTGTCTACCAATGCAAAGGGAACAACACGCACAATGACGTTCAACAGATGAGACAAATAGAGATCAACATCCAGTGTAAGTCATTTGATATAAACTTGTATTACTTTTTAATGTGTCAAGTCTATACCTAATGTTGATTAAAATCTGCAATGAATTGTATGTTGAATAATTTAAAATTTCTTTTCTTATGAAGGTGCACCGAGATCTTCACCATTTATGCCACCCATATCAAATGTTTGGACGAAACCGAATACTTTTGTAGTTCAAACGTACACTATTATTTCCTATCCGCCACCCGGTAATACATCTGCATATGTTTGGCGAAAGCAAGAAGCTGGTGTATGGGAAACTCTTAACAATACTAGCAGACTTCATATTCACATTTCCGATGATAGACTGCAGACAAACTTGTCCATATTGCAAGTACAGGAAAAAGATTTTGGAAATTATACGGTCAGCGTTGAAAATGAAATAGGCTATTCACAACAGACATTTGTCATTCAAGCATATGGTACAATTTATATTATCTTCTCATTTTTATGGATATGACTTCAGTTTTCGAAACTTTGTATTGATCTTGATAATAAGTCCCACCATATTTGTTTTTGAACCTTAGGAAAACACCTGTGTTGAAATAAATTCGAGAAGTTGGCAACCTGTAACTAAGACCTACGGTTTACAGGTAATAGAAAAGATGACTGCCTCAAAAACGGTAATATAATTATCTCAACAAATTTATTTAGCAGAAAAGCCAGGTATGCCAACAGATTTTCGTGTCCTGGAAGATTTAATAACAGATAGTTCTGTATCAGTTGAATGGAAACCGGGATTTAATGGAGGGGAAGATCAATGGTTCGTAATTGGATACAAGAAAGAAACAGATCAAAATTGGACGTTCCACACCGTGTTTGAAACAGTTACACAAATGACTTTTAATGGATTAGTTGATGGAACTAGTTACGAGGTAAATATGTATGCTGAAAATTCAATTGGAAAATCGAAAGAAACGACGATTAGTGTGATAACAAAAGCAAAATCAGGTATGCATAATTACATTATTTTGTTGTTATTCGTCAATTGCGTTTTAGACAAACTGATTAACACACTTCGGCATTTATTACATATTTAATAATGTTGGAAGTATGTTAAATATTCTTGTGATGTTCACGACTGATACTAATAGTTTGAAGTAATTTCTTGCATATTAAATAATTTTAATTTATAATGAGTTTAAATAGAAATCAACAGTGTTAATAGTTTACATGTACCTTCCAAATAGTATTTACCATATTATGACATCTATTTCGTTTTTATTTGACCCGACTATGCAATGAAATTTAATATCAATGCACATACACAAAAAAACATTTAATCTTTATAAACGTGCAGATGGTATTATAAGAAACTTTCACTAGAAAATCATTAAAATCCAAAACATTCTAAAAAGTTCTAATTATTAGCACCTTTGTCTGATGATTTAATTGAAGACCGATTAATAACTGTCAATATGATTATATTATTGGTTGTGTTATTTTTTACCGGCACCCTCTGCCTTTGACAACTGGTTGTGTTTTAAAAACTGTTTAACGGTGTTGATAGAAACTTGGTGGATATCTACCGTTCATATGTTCGCCTGTATGAAAAAACAAGCAAAAACCTTTGAAACATTTAATGCAGTATTGATGGTTCTTGTAGAATATAAGCACATACATTAAATGTTCTATATACATAATTCAATCAACAATTGGAAAATTCAATTTGTAAATTGACAGTTCTATCGTCCATTAATGCTCTTCCACAGTGCATGTATATAGTTATTTCACAAACGTTTTGGGAACAGTAAAAACTGTTGTCACGATGTGTCAGGGATGGATTTGGAACTTTTTCACGAGACCCATAGTACATCTATTAGAGAAATAGTGTCATGTCAAGTCAAAGTTGTGGCAAATGCAAACAAGACATTGCCAATACATAACATATTTTAATATCAAACCCCGTAGAGTGGGATACAATGCATTGTTGACCAAGGATGTTATTGTCAACTGAGGCGTACGAAACTGAAGAAATAAGCTCGTTTCCACAATTGACAAAAAGTAAAATGTACATATCAATAACACAATTAATGTTTACATAAAATCATTAATTAAATATTTTGTGGCATAATATAAAAATACAAACACATTGACTTAATGTGACCCAGTATTACGCATGTCATTAGACATACTCAAGAAAGAAGATATATAGTTTAAATAGTTTATTGTTGTCACAAGACATCAAGCTGTTGCATATTTATACTAGACAATTGAATATAGAATCTAGGAAAGTATTCAATACGTAATTCTCTCTAATAAGAATAAAACTAACACAATATAGTGCCACTCTTCTACAATATTTTTGGTAACATAAGAATAAGAATGCAAAAATAGAAAAAATGTTGGTTTGTATTTTAGAAACTATTTTCCAATGGAATGAAAAGGCAAAATAAAACATATTTAACATTTCTGACATGTGTTGTCCATAAATTCATGTGATTGTTCTCATATGACAGACTTAAATTTTCTTTATTTTGAACCAATATTTAATATAACCAATTTTCATAAACAAACTTACAGGAAATATATATCATTTCCCGGTATACATGTTTGCTGACACATTAATAAAATTTGATTAAAATATTGCTTACAATACAAAACACAATACAAACATCAAAATACAATTTTTTTTATGCATTTTATTAGATAACGGATCTCCTCCGTCGGTCGGGGCTGCAGTGGGAGGAGCTGTAGGTGCAATTTTTGTGGCAGTCATCTTAGCTGTGCTGTGGAAACTTAGGAACAAATTAAAACGTATGCACATAGTGGGTTTAGTTTTATTGCAATTATATGTCCACTGTTTATTAGTTAGCAACTTTACGGATTTGCATGAAAATATCTGGCAAGTTTGGAAATACGCCAATGAACGTAATAATAGCACAGAACCGGATCACCTTCTGGATTCACTATTTCTTTAATGGATTCTTTATTTTTGTAACATAGTCCAAATGTTCCTTAATATGCTGTATACCTTTTAGATATTCTATGTTGCAACTATCACGATTGGTCTTAATCGTAGACAAATAATGGTGATCCTATAAAATCTTATAAAGTCTTATCAGATCTTGAGGTCAGTCGTGACAATCGTGTTAATCGTAGAAAATGTTTGAACGGTTTAAACATTCTCTACCATTAACACGACCAACTGCGGGGTCATCGTATCAGATCTTATTGCGTCGTAACAAAGCGCGAAAAATCGTTTCTTATCGTGCATCCAAGTCCTGGTCATCGGGATCGATCGTAGACAAGAAAAAACTACGCTCTGTTACGATATATTGCGATCTCAAGAAACAATGAAGTCAATTTTGAGTCAGGCTGTATTTATATAATTCCGTTCGAGTCTTAGCTCAAATCGTGATCTCCATCGATCATCGATCATGACATCGCGAGCACAATCGTATCCTATCGTAAAGTAGCGCATTTATTCGTGATAAGCGTATCCCAACTTATATGTACATATTAAAAGGTCCTTATTTGGGGAACCCGATCGTGATAATCATGTCGGAACGAGAACCAATCGTGAACTCGATCGAAACAATCAAAACGGAACGTATCTTAACTGGAGATCAGACCGTGACAGATTGTGAAAACTGTAATTGACAAATCGTGACCAGATCTCAACAGAGCACAAAGCATCGTATCAAAGCGTATCGACTCGCATTACATCGTATCCAAGCCTGGAATCTCGGAGAAATACCACGATCAGCTACGAGTGGTCAATCGAGGCGTTCGTAACGGATCGCACGATAGTGGGAACATAACATTACAACACACCGAGGTTATGAATTTACATGGTGAAGGTCAGAGCTCTCCGAGCGCTTTCTACACAATATACATTTTCAGGTAATCCTGATGCTGGAGCTCATTACGATGACTTAATCAGTGCACAGTAAGTAATCATTATTTGTATTTTTAAGACGTATAGTGTTGTTCAATTATTACTATGTTTTAATTTATAAACTTATTTTTACCAACTGTTTATTATAACTTATTGCAAAACATGTATACGAATAATAATACGGTTTGTTCTAGGGCGAACGCCTCTGCTACTAGTGCCACTTCCGAATATGAAGCCTACACAATCGGTATGATCGCGAATACGCAAGTGTATAGTATGATCAAAAACTTGATTTCTACTGTTTCCGTGTTATTGAATTAATTTTACTGTATACAGTCAATATAATAAAATGGAATTGTAAAATTTTAGAAAGAAATCCAAACCATAGTTTAATTGCAGAATACCAACATAGAACTCCGTATGAAACACTCGTTGAAACTTCGTTTCATGAATATTCGGTTTTATCGCCTGGCAGCACACAGGGGTAGAATATTGTGAACGCTGCGCGACGTAAGTGTGAAGTTTCAGATCAGGATTGTTCCATGGTGAAAGAAGAACATTCATATGTAAATTTGGAATTTCCGAGCACTTAATCAGTAGGCAGTTTATTTATCTGTATCTATATACTATTTATGAGGCAACATGTGGAGTTTACGTTTACGTTAATGTAGTGTTAGTGTAATTATTTTGACTGAGCAAACTAGAATTATGAATGATTATCAATATATTATGCATTATTTGAACCTAAAGTGACGTTACGTTTATTGTAGTTTAGTTTATTAATACGATTATTGTAATAATCGACATTTAAAACTTTTCCGTACTGAATTTATTTTTATGAAAGATTTTATCATAAGAAATTTGTATTTTAATATAGCACTGCAATAGTAAGTATTGGTATTATAACAGTTGTTTGTCTGAGTTAATTGAAAAATATTATTATTAATCTTTATTCATGTACATTGTGAGTGTTTGTTTGTATTAAAAACCTTTCATCCGGATTCATCTCCTATTTCTCCATACCTAGACTAGGCGTATTTGCTTATTACGCCAAAGTATAATTGTCTGAATGCTACACACTTTTAGTATTATGTTTATCCACTAGGTTTATCCCAACATGTAATCGTAATGCTTAACTCGCTTTAACAAATTGGACGTCACTTACTGCACATGTTTGTAATACAATGCTAAGTCGCGATTAAGGAATAAGCGACATAATTTTAGTATGTATTTAAGAAACATTATATTAGCTAGAGGACTTTAATATACAAATACATAGTTGCAATATAAACATTATTAATGTTAACCCTATATAAACCCGCCTACGACTGGAATTTGATGTGAAGAATGGGTTAAAGGAATCGTCATTACCTTTGAGTATAACGAGAGTTTAGCAAGAAAGGACTTTATGCATTTTCGTTGAAAACAAAAAATCGTTGTTAATTTACGCAATCAATTTATGCAAATAAAAACAGTTTATATGATAAGATTTTTCGAAAACAACAACAACAACAACAACGAACGTTGTGTAACTTTGAAGAATGGTAATGATGCAATTCGCCTACGTTATATTCGTGCGCCATGTCTGCGCTACGAATACCTGTTCTTGTAGCGAAAACTCTCTTACGAGACGTATAGTGGATGGTTATATAAATATATCCAATTGTATTCACGTTTAATATCATTTCTTGTAGAACAACATGATTCGCTCATACTGTTTAAATTAAGCTATATGTTCAAAACTTCATATGCATATAAATATAAAATGAACGATGGAAACAATAGAAAATTGGTATGATAAAGTTATTTAGTAAATGCCACTTTAATTCCCTTTTTTGTGTATCAATAATCATGATTTCAGTAAATTATATCAACAGTAGAGCCATATCAGCAGGGAATTTCTTTACGGAATGGCATACGTACACAAATGTCATAAAATGAACCACATGGACACGGTTATGAACACAAATATACTATACGTATAATTAAGCCACATAGAAGTGAACGGTTTACTTCAACGTCCATTGAGGTTTATATTGCAAATAAAACATTCAAATGAACATTTTTACAGCAAACCGCATTACATACCGGTATTAATATAATATAGAGAATCGGTGTTGACAAAGTTTAATTAGCCTTTATAATCTATAAAAATGAGACCTTAACTCGGTGCGTTTGTTGTATGGAAAACACTGCGGAATCAGCGTGTTGGGGTGTCCGACGAAAAGTAAAATGCCATCTGTCTGGAACATTGACATTACAATATGGTGTTCTATGCCCTGTCATGAACATAATGTTCGATTAAATAAGAAACGACGGCAATAATCTGCATATTATGCTGCTGCTTACTCCTATTCAAACTATGTTGAACCTTAAATGCGACAACAAGTTAACCAAATTACAACAGCAACATCGTGAATGTTAACAAAATAATAGGTAATACCTTCGGAATTATTTTGACTGGCTTAAATATATCATTGTTCACGTGTACAATCAATAGTCCCCCACATATGGAGATGCTACTGTACATTTTTGGGTAAGTGTTTCAGACTTTGCTTTGATTAATATGCTTTCCTTAACGTGTCCGCTATGAAATACTCGTGAATATTTAGCTTAAGTAAAGACAAACGTAAATGCGGGACGGATCAAAACTGATATATTAATCCTTGTATTTGAAAGAATGGGCAAAGCAAATATATAGCATAATAAATTCACGTACTTGTTCTAAACATTTGAGGACTGGCTTTAACGTATACACTGGTTGTGTTGATTTCGCGTCAGGTAAATCAAAAATGTGTTTTAAAGACGGATATCTATTAATAATTACATGTCAATAATAGCAAACACAGGTTTACATATATAGATTTTAAACATTCATTGAAAATTCATTTATATGCTGATTTATTCTCACTGAATTATGTTTATTTATTGATTTGCATGAATGATAAAATTTAATTGTAACTGCCATATATATAGAGAATACATGGTTGGTGCCGGGATGGAGAAAGTTTATCCGGTGCGGCTTAGACAATGAAAATAGGGCGAGCTTTAGCTTTAGCTTTTGTTTTCGGTCCGAACCGGATAAACTTTCTCCCTCCCGGCACCTACCGTGTATTCTGTTTATCCTGATTTCTATTCAATTAAATGTAAAAACACCAAACACTAAAGTTTTAAATTAAAAAAAATATTCTAGACGGGTATCGACCTAATAACTCGCTTGCATGAATGCGTACTAGTCGGAAAAAAAGTTCTCTATTTCTTAATCACCTTTTTCAAAAAGCAAAAGTAAAATATTAATAAATCTTATTTGCTGACGTCAGTACGACACGAAAATGACGTAATAAATCTGCTTTAGTTTTAAACCAGATTATATTGGTTTTTAAAGAGTTAAATTACGTCACACCAACTACGTCATTCATTTTGAGTTGTAAGTTTACACAATGTAGTCAAACCAGAAAGCGAGTGTTTTGCAGTTTAAAATACATGAAATCGGAATAAATATTTAGTGTTTCTGTGTTTTGGATGGATTATATTATGCAATAGCATTCAGATAAAAAGTGTATGGAATATTTGCCTCGAATGGAAACGGTGAGATTGATCCCTGTTCAATTTTCTACGATTTACTCGGATAGTTGTGGGTGGAGGACAGTGGAACTGAGAGTGCAATTAATCATAAAATGTTTAGTTCTACGATAAAACTTTTTTTTCATTTCTTTTCATCGGAAATTAATATAAAAGGTTATTTCTTTGATGAATATGCTCTGTTGGTTGACCAAAGAAATTCTATCAACAAAGAATAACCCGCTTGCATCAGATTCAAGTGTGTTGATATGGAATGGAACTGGAAGGAAGTTGTTAACCAGTCAAATGGAATGTGAGGACAAACAACTCATTTGTTGTTCAACTCTGTTAAACTAGACAACACAAAGTTTGTATCGATGAAAAATTATGGTAAGTAGACTTTATGCTTTGTCCTTCTCGACAATGTTGTTATCCGGCGGGTAGGAATACCTATTGACGGTATATCACAGTCACGTGATCTACTGCCGGATGTCAACAAGTTTATACGGTCACCGCTTTATTAGGTCACTGTTTGGGTTAGTAGCAGGATAATTGGTTTTCCACAAATATAACTTGGCCGTGGATGGAGGGAATTTAAAATTTAAAATTAAAATTATTTTGCACAAATATTTGCTGCAATTAGATGTAAAGTACCGCTAATGTGTCAGAAAGTTAGGTCGAAGGTCAAGGTCTAGCCGAGAGGTCAAAGTCAAAATTGGCAATTTACTAGTCCTTGCTTTAACTTGCCATGAATGTAAAACTATTAAGCATAAATGTTAATCTCAGTGAGTCTGCAACAAGCGCACATAAATCAGTGCCGTAGATCAAAGGTCAAGGTCACACTTAGAGGTCAAATGTCCAACTTGTCTTTTAGCTGGCCATGAACTGATGGATGTTTGCCTAAATGCGACGGCCAGCACCAGGAATGTTGGTCAAAGGTCAAGGGCATACTAACAGGTCAAAAGTCGAGACTGGCTTTTTGCTTGTCCGTATGAATCAGTTCCATATGTGAAAGGTTAAGGCCTCAATAAGATGTCAAAGCGTCTTCGGGGAGCATTTATCGGTTCTACCGATATTCTTATCTTTTATATACATGTAGCTATACTTTATTCCACGTTTTTTGACTTATGTAGTATTAGTCCGTTATCAGAAATGTATATGTGCGCTATTTATAGTGCATCTGAATGTTGAGCACTAGGATTATGGTTTTGTTTGTGTGTTTTGTTTTTCTCTGTTTGCTTGGACAACATTTATTAACCGTTATTATCTGTCCGTAAGGTATAATACATGACCTAATATTTGTTTAATGGTGACAGTTTTTAGCAGTAACTTTCCCGTTGTGTTATAGCTGCGCAGAATCCAGTTCTAACGTCTAATGCCACCTACGTGCATGTCAATGAAGCTATTCGTTTGACATGCATTCACACACGTGGACCATTGACAAGGGGGATGTATAAGCCCCGAGATGGTCATTTTAAAACGATGCTCTCAGCTTCAGAGATAAATGGGGCTAGCTACTTCAGTCCAGATCCAATACCAACGGCGTTTGCTAACTGTGACTGCATTGCGTCGGTGTTGGTATGTTCACTTAAACCTTTTCCCGTAGTAAACAGTTGGGACAGTTGGCTGTGCTCAGTTACGGTCGCGGGTGAAGCATTTGACAGCAACATATTATTATTTAGCGTGTCAGGGAGAGTTTAAGATTGTTCGACCGTTTATTATATATACATATAATGTTATAAGCATAACACATAATCTGTATATATTTGTACATTTAACTCCTGAAACACAATCGTATGTTGATTAAAAAAAGAAGATTTTTATTATTTTTTTTAATTTTAGGATTAGGCATTACACGACCAACTTTACCAACTACAACGACCAACGGTATTTATTTATAGTTATAATTATTTCAATCATGGTCACGTGCATTGATCAGTATACTGTTTTTGTTTAGTTTACCATACTTGAGTAATACAGATGGTTTGATTTTATATGTCTGATTTTACTTGTATGGCAAAATTAACATATACCATACTTTTTCTTTACATTCAGTCCAAACAACAACACCACCATTGATCAACGGTATGTAATGCTAGTTAGTAGTTCACTGTAATAGTTCACATGTTGTCTACATGCTTTTAAATAAGTGGAATTAGTAAAACCGTCATAGCGATTCAATTTCCAAATTGAATGAATGATTTCGTACGATGGAGGTCTTCGACGTAATCTATATCTCAGTTAGTTTACGATTTTAAATTATCAAAATCAACGTGCTATTTAATATAAACTATTTATAAACGCTTCAGAACATAGCAACATACATAGTGTTTGTTAACTACTGGACATAAAATGCTTCAACAGCAGCTGAAAATCAAAATCAATTAATTACACAACTTGGAGCTCGGACACATTTACCAGACACGCGTATACTCTATTAGTATAATTAACACGCTCGAATTGATTCCTATATTTATAAGTTTATTGGCCGGTTGTTCAACTCTTTTAAGCCGTCGTTTAAACGATTTATCGTGAAATCGAGTTGTTCACCTTCGCGATATGAGCGCTTACTTTTAAGCCGTTGGGTTCACAAACTCGAGGAATGAACGGTTTGTTTTTGTGTCGGGTTGCTCAGCTCTTTTCGTCATGGTTTTAAGCGCTCAATAATAAACCTGATAGAGAGCAGGATTATCCAACATAAATACATGAAAAAGTAAATGTTATCATCATCATTTTCATCATCATTATCATCATGAACATCACTGTCATCATCATCATCAACATCATCATCATCATGTATATAGTATAATAACAATAATAATAATAATAATAATAATAATAATAATAATAGTAGTAGTATTGGATTAATATTGTAAGAACAATCAATGGTAAAATAACATTCTACGGGTTGATCATAGCAATGTCCGATTTGTTTGGTAGTGAGTAAAAATAAAAACTTCAACCTACACCATAGTAATGTGTTGTTTCTTACATGCAAACCCACATTTAATTAGCCTAGATTTGTTTGTTATCAAAACAAATACCTTATATTAAATATTATGTACATAAACGATTACACAATTACATGTATATAAAAAATTACCACTTAACATCACACATTGCTTGTCCGAAAAAACAACAACAAAATTACAAAACTAATATGGTAAATACTGCATGCATATAGTCCAATTAGTGAATTATTTCCAGAAAATAAACTATTATTAAGTTAGGAAAGGCCTATGGAACGAGTAATATTTGGATTTTATTTACAATTAATTTTAATAAAGCAGGGCTACAAACTTATCATCAACTTCTATAATTTTGTAAATATTTTATGTTACTTCTAACAATAACGAAGGCGAACGAAATACAATACGTGTACATATATTTGTTCTGTTGTACTCGTACTTAGAAAAAATAATCACTTACTTTTGTTGTATGCATCGTCTGTTAACGAACATTATACGTATTATAATGACACTTAATGACTTGAGTATTTCATATTGGTCAGAGAACAATAATTTGACTAGCAGGGTGGATGTGAGAATTGTATATAAATACGCAACACACATCGATAGCTAGATTTCAAATAATGTCTACAATAAATTACGGCAAACAAGTAATATTTATTTTATATTACTAAAGGAAGTTATGAACACCATTATTATGAACACCAAAATGTTATGAGATTTTGGAAGGTTTTGAGACACACAAAAAACAAATATATATTTAGAATTTGACCGAATATATACTTTAATCACATACGCATATTTAAACTTAAAGCTGAGCAAACGGACTGTCCTCGGATCAAATAAGCGCTTAAGTTAGGAAAGGTGAGCAGCTCGATTTGAGACGGCTTATTTATTGGATAAACCGAGGTTTATATGATCCGTCTCAAACGGGTTTAGCTGAACAACTGGCCATGTAAGTTTAATTATACCGTTACGTATTTTTCAGTGGGCTATTCTTTCATTGATTAAACTCGATTTTAGTTCGATGACTAATTTATTCCTCGTAACGGATCTGTAATGCATTCATGCACATTTTCTGATTAAAATGTCCGAGCTATAATACTTGGCTAACGGGTAACATTTTATCACCCATTTAAAACAGCAGTCCAGAGGTATGTTAATGAACATAAAAATTGCAGGATTCGTTTCTAATGGACTCCTTACCGATCAAAAAAAAAAAAAAATTGGGATCGGTAACATAATGTGTTGGTAACTTTTAATCATATAATTTCTGTACGCGATAGCTGGTGATACCTCTGTAGTAAATCAGCGTGTACATTAGTGTATATTCCGTTCGTACCAAGCGATGTCTGACATAGACATTCTTAAATGCCTTCCGCAAATGAGAAACAGTTTTCAGTGGAATAAACATGATTAACGTTCATTAGAATTAATGCCAATTTTAGGTGTTATTGAATTATATTCTATGGACTTTAGCCATTTGTTCTTTATTTTGTTATACATAACAAACTGTAAAACATATGCAAATGATTGGCGGCATGTTTTTTGTTTACCATAACTTCGTCGTCGAGAGTGCAAAATCTACTTCATTAATTACTGCTACGAACGACACATCATGTCAATATAGTACACATCGTGTGTAAATTAAAGAAATACAAAACCGTGTTGTATGAACGTTGCTTTTTTCAACGCTGAACGTGTTATAAAACAAACACGCGCAGTTTCATTTTGTTGATTTTCGTGACGTCATTCAATGTTTAAATGTTAATATAATTTGGCTTTCTCTTTCGCTTTTTCTTAAAACAGGGACCGAATAGGTTTGGATTAAAAAGAATCAATATTTAATATCTGCTCAGATCGAGAACATGGGTCAATAGTCGTAGCTTGGGCTTTGCCTCGCTGGATAAACCTAACTTTATTAAACACTGACCTACTATTCTCAAGGTTTTAACACATATTTATTTAAATCAACGATTCTTATGAGCTTTACAGCTTTATAACGTAGATACATTAATAAACTCCATTAAAAACACTGAATGTATATAACACATTAATTTGCTAACTTTCCTATTAGCGCAATAACGATATTGATTTCATAATTCGACACTCTAGTAAATAGATAATATTATGTTTGTGTTGAATACATATCAAGTGTATCATGCTAGACTTAGAAAATGAGAAGCACGAGTTTTTGTGAGTGCATTTCATCTTCGCTCCAAGCAAGAAAAAATTGATCTTTGTTTTCAACACAACCTTATATTATATTTATCCCACGTGTGTATGTACTAACATTGATTCAATGCTTTCAGTACTTTGATTTCCATTTAGCCGTGATCAAGGTCAGTGCATTCCTCCGCGTACCAAACACAGACAATCGTCAATAATCGATTAAAATTTAACTAGACAAAAACATATATTTAAGTATGATTTATCTTTATCATACGTCTAAGTTTTTCAACAAATAAATGTTTATCATGGAAACTATAGTTTTACATTTATGACAACTGACACTGTCACTTTCTAACATTATGGAGTTTGTGGATTTTTACAATCATTGAGGTCTCTGCATTTCTGTGGAAATAACGAAAAAATCCGGATATCTCAAACTAATAGTATTATATTAAAGATTCGGCAGGTGCGGAAGTGACTCGGTGGTGTGAACATTTTCTGTTGACAAGAAGTCTTCATTTAGATGCAAGGTCAGAGGCAGCCGAATGGAGACTGGGGCTAGGGCGGATATTCAGATAGAACTAGTTACGATCTTGTGATTTAAATAATTAGACATTCTGACATGTGTCCATGAAGATTTTGAAGACAACGAACAAATTCAGTTGTAGTAAATGTGTATTTTCATTAATGTATGACGTTAAAAATAAATATAATTTGAGCAATATTACCACAGCAACTAATATTAATATATTAGTTGCTGTGGTAATATTGCTCAAATTTCATTTATTTAATTTTGTATTTTTATTGTTATTTAGATATTTCAATAATGCACATTGTTTTTATTTCACCCTACAATTAACCTAACTGACTTGAGTGAAATAGGGCGAGAAACAACGAGTCCTGATTCTATACATAACCGTTGTGTAAAGCTTTCATGTTGAATAAACCTTAGGTTACTCCACGGGTTATTATCCAACTGATTTCAAAGTCAAAGTGGCATAAAACGCGGCATCTATTTCTTAGAAGGGTTAAACGATACAAAATATCACCCTGTGCCATAACTGTAGGTACATGCATATAACCGTACCAACTGTTTCCGCCGAAGACAAGTTGGCAATCAGCTACATCCGCTGTGTATCATCAGTGGTACGTCCAGCACCGACCATAACCTGCTACTTGGATAACAGAACTCCTTCTGACTACACGGATGATGTGGACCTCACCGGGAATAGCAGCAGTGTTACAGTGGCAGATGTGACGACAAGCAGTCTTACAATGACGCCTGCACTTGAATATCATGGTGCCAGAATTTACTGCAATGCTTCAAACGGATAAGGGACAATCATATCCAACAGGACTCTACTTATCGATGTGCTGAGTAAGTTCATTAAATATTAAGTATGTATTGCTTATTGTTATTGTTGTTGCCTAATCTGAGCTGTAAACATAAACTTAATCACCATTAACCGTGTTTATAGATACCCAAGTGTATTTCTGATCGTTTACCAACACATTTTGTCCTTTATAACATATACACTATTAATAAAGGAATATATTCTCAAACGTTAAAATCATAAAAATCCTGCCCTTTTATATACCTGTCTACACTAATATTTGATTGAACGTACTATCGCTTCAAATATAGCAAATATAACACTGCATGTATGATGTGTAGTCGATACGTTGTAACGTCGTAAAGAATAACTTGACTTTAAACATGGACAACTAACCATCAAACATTACTGTAAAGCAACTGTTATATTTTTATTTTAGGATATCCGTCTAAGCCGACACTTGTGCACGATACGATAATTGTAATAGGCACGATTTCTGGCATACAAAACAGTTTTGTGTCGCTAGAACGCAACTCTTATGCAGACCCAACACCTAGTATTTCAAGGACCCTCGCTAACAGCTCAGTTATTAATAATCCGATGATAACACTCAAATGGGGAAAAAGTAATAACACTGACGGAATCACGTGTAGTGCCACAAGTATTATTACACCAATGAACGGATATTTGAAAACACACGTAAACGTAACCAGTTTATATGTAAACATATAATGTACGTATCTTATTTTATTATTCTAGTAGCAGTGTTTAAAATGTGTAATGCTTAAACCTAACAAGCACATCGTCCTAACACATCTATACGAGATTAACATGTTTTTTTCGAATAGTTTTATAACAAATACAGGTTTTAGGACACGACGGAGTCCTGAACAATAAATTTATTTTGTCTTTAAAAACTAAAAGTATTCCAATCGAGGTATAAATAAAAAATGAAAGACATTCAATAATTACTGTCTTCATATGTTTACCAATTATAATAATTTTTTCGTAGACAAATCCACTTTTAAGTGGAAATATATTAATTCCACGAATATTAGATCATTGTAGATCACTGATAGTGGCAATATAAGTACTAAATTATTTGTTATTTTTTATATTTTATTTAATATTGATATTATTTATTATTGTTTTGAAACCCTAAACGTGACATGATGTAAATATATAAAATATGCAGTTTATTCACCGTTATACGAGAGTTTTCCCAATTATGACCGCATGTGGGCAATGACCCGATTTGAAAATACAAAGTGTTTAGCATGGGTAGTGAGCAGATGAGAATGTAGTTTAATTACCCAGAATACTATGCGATAATGTACAGATCTCATTTTTCTATCCGTGTACGCAAAATGCGCACACCTATAAATTCTAACCGTTGGTTGACATTAAATTATCGTAGAACAGCAACATTTCAATTCTAACACGATTGCACTTTGTATTTTTAAAATTCATAAATGACAACTATAGTTTATCTAATCGCTGCCCATCGTAATAAACGGGAATTTTATTGATTTCAATTCAATATTACATCAGCTTCATTGCCAGAAATTGAGCAAAAAATACGTCAGCGTTATTGATGAAAGTGAACGAATCAAGATGACGTTTCCTTTTTTTGACAAAAAAGTGAACAAAGCATGATAACAAACTCAAATAAAAACCATACCACGAAAACCGTAACGTTTCGTTAAAATGCTAAATATAAACGATATCTTAAACATATGGTTTTGTTGCGCTTCACTATACAGAAATTATGTGTTTGTTGCTAGTTTACAAATTATGTGTTTGTTGCTAGTTTACAAGTGCTCGTATAAGCAAGTATAATTTACTTTTAACTGTCCAAGATTTTCCAGAATTTTCAAACATTATGCTCCGCCCATAAGTAATTGCAGATTAATTTACGTTTGATTCCTTTTGTTTTGTCTATTTGCATGTCGGGTTAGAATGTGAAATATATTTAGACAATATGTGAATGGACTGAGTCAAACAGAGTGTTAGGTATATTTCATATTTAAGATCATTATCTTTATTATAAGTAATGTGTGGAGCTAATATGGATGTTATCATTTGTTTTCCGTTACCCCAGAGACGCTTAAATTTACCTTCAAAACTGGTGAGAAGGAGGTTCAAACGTACCACTTCAAAGTTATCAAAGATCATTTTGTCAGAGGCACATGTACGACGAACAATTAACGGGGTTCAACATATGCATGGTCACCTGATACCTTTGAAATTGGCGATGGTTTCTTTATCAGCACTGTCAGACGACAGCACAGTGGCCAGTACACTTGCATAGCTTCTAATGAAATGAATACAACATTTGATGGAATTATTCAGGGAAGAAATCAATCCAGTTTTGAGCTAGATGTTCTAGGTATATTTTTTAATTTGTTTACTTTTGATGTTAAGCAATTTGTATATGCAAACATTTTTCAAGTGATTACATTTTAATAAACATGCACAGAAACGTTAATTTACTGGCTTAAATTATTTCTATTTGATTTAAGCTCTGCATTTTATTACCAGCGCTTTCTCATTCTATTGGCAACTATACTGTTTTATTGAACAAAAGTTGTCTGTCACGTGCCCTTACACACCCGGTAATCCAGCATAGACGAGAATCACGTGGTTTTACCCCAATACATCCACGATAGTATCCAGGCGAAATCTAACGTTGACGGGCATACAACTTACTGACGAAGGATATTATACATGCAGATTTAAGAACACAATGGAACCTACAGGATGTACTATTTAGGAGGCATATGACGAAATATTGTTTTACGTGGATGTGCAATATAAGTTAGTGCATAGTGGATTATATATTGAATAATCGCACATACGACCTCAGTGTCATTAAAAACCACATACAATAGTGTGCAGCATCATGTTATTTATGTTGTAGATCCTGCCAGCATAAGTAGATTTTATGCTCGCGGGTACAACTTTGCATCCAATATTACCATCAACGAAAGTCAGACTGTGGCGTTATTCTGTGAAGCAAACAGTGACCCCGTAGCTGAACTGTAACTAGTTAATAATACTCGTGGTGGTAAAATTTTACTACGGGAAGAGCACAATAACATAATATACACCCGTGTTGTTTATGCATGATGCGAATTTGATACGGGAATTTACAATTGAAAAGGAACGAACATCAATAATGGAATGGAACAAGTGCGAGAATGGGTATCATGATTCTGTATCAGTTATAGTGATTGAAAAAAGCATTGATCATTCTTATTCCACGTCGCCGACCTGTAATTTTAAAACTCGATCTAAATATTTATGTTGTATTTTTTTTTATTTTTGTTACTAAAGGTAATCCGAGACCTTCACCATTTTCTCCACCGCTTACCACTGTGTTTAGAAGATCAAAAGATTCCGTTGTCCTCGTGGTCACTATTGTTGCGAATCCTCCTCCCGGTGATACATCGGCATATGTTCGGCGGAGGAAAATGAACGAGAATGGCGACGTGGTAATACTTAACCTACGACTAAATTTCAAATGAACATTTCCGAAGACAGACTACTGACAAACCTGCCAGTATCTCAACTACAAAGTGAAGATTTTACAAACTATTCGGTCCGTGTTTACAATGACCTGGGCTCTACAGAACAGAAATTTGTAATCCGAGCAAATAGTATGTTTATAAATTCAATATTTCATTTTTTATTTCAAAAGCAGAGATACACAAATTCATTACTAACTAAACAAATCAAACAATACTATTTATGCATCACCTTATTTAGAAAACAGTTATTTTTATAATAATAAAACCAAGTCTTTGACACAAATAGAAATTATCATTGACGAAAACCTTAGGAATGTAAGGCAATCGCACTCTATTAAGGAATTAAACTATATTCCACATAAGCATATGGATAAGACATTATCAAAATACTTTGCTTGTACTGTACAGAGCAGCCAGCTATGCGTTAACAATTTTATGTCGTGGAAAACTTGGTAACTGAAAGTTCTGTAATCGTTGAATCGGAACCAGTATTTGATGGAGGTGAAGACCAATGGTTCGTTATTGGTTATAACAGAGCAGCCGATGGAACTTGGCAGTACGTAAACGTCTCTGCAACAGTCAGTCGAATTACCATTGATTAATTAGTGGCTGGGACCACTTATGACATCAAAATGTATGCAGCAAATTCAATTGCAATATCAGATGAAACATACGTGATAACTGTTATAACACAAGCTACATCTGTTATCCATTGTTCCCTCACTTTATTGTCTTTTATTTTTTTCATTTCAATATATTTGGTTTTTGGTTTGACCATACACCATGAAAATGTAAGTTTTTGAAATACTGTTAAAAAACTTAAGTGACTTAGTATTAAATGTGATAGGAATGTACGAATATTACATTCATTAACAATTTATATCAAATCAATGGACGAATATTGTTCCAACAACGACATAACCAAAAATAATAACGGAAACATATTACAAACCGTAACACATTAATTCGTCTATAACATGTTTTATAATTCAATAGATAGTTCCTATACGCCTGCTGGGCCTGTAGTAAGAGGAGTTGTAGGCGGCACTGTCGTGGTAGTCATCTTGGGTGTACTGTGGAAATTAAGAAGCACATTCAAACGTACGTATACATGGATTTTTGTCGTAAAGTGAATTATAATAAAACTACAGAAATTGTATTATTTTAAGTAGTTCTACTTTTTATTGTTTGAGTTATATTAAGGGCTATGTATGTAGTGTCCGTGGGTTTCTATTCATATTATTTTAACATATGTTTCAGGTAGTCCTGGGTCTGCAACTCGTTACGATGACTTATTTAGAAGACAGTATGTATCGGACGTGTGATATTTACATATGTGGACACATAGTATATATATATAGTTTAAACTAATTTTGTTGAACAGTGTATTGTATATATAACGTATTCAATGAACTATTTTAACAAAACTCTATAAATGAATAATATTACTGTTTGTTACAGAGCGAGCAATCAAGCTGCCAATGCGAACTCCGAATATGAATCCTGCAAAAACGGTGTGATCATGATCACCGTTAAGCATAATTAACCTTTAAGAGTAGTTATGATTAAAAACCTGCATTATAGTGTAGTCTTGTTATTACATTGTTGAATTGTATAACATCAACATTTAGTATGGGTCAAAATAACGAGTGACTAAGACGTAATTACGAATGATTTAGCCATACTTGCGACATAAACAAATTTTATCGATTGCATACGGCCCTAATTACGACATGTTATAATTCGAAAGGTAATCCTTACGTGATAATAGGTCAAAAGTACTACAGAGGTTACTCGTAATTACGTGTAACGAAGTAATGAGCTATTATGTCGTTAATATGATATTATATGTAATAATTACGAGATTAAACAAGTGTTTCACCGATTAGCCAACGGGCCGTTGCCATTTGCAACGCAATCGTAAAATATTTTAAAGCAATTCAGATTATGGTTGTTCATTATTTTTAGAATCCCAGCCTGGCCATTTGTACGAAACCATCGCTTAAAGTTCGTTTCATGAATCTTCGGTTCTCTCACAAGGCGATACACAAGAAGCCCACGCGATGAACAATACACTATACAATAACGTTTCGGACAGTGTGTCTGGCTTGGTGAAAGAAAATGCATATGCATTGAAATTGTCGAGTACTTAAAACAGTTCACAGTCTTGTTTTTTTTAAATAAACTAAGATGTGAATACATTTCTAACCAAAACTAACTGCAGTTTTGTCAAAGTGACAGGATCTGGTTAACAATGATTGCATATATGGAAATCCGATATATTAACCTTTGAAGTATACTGATGAAGTGCAGATGTAATCAAAAAATGGAGGAAAAAAAACCCGAAGAGAAATAAAAAAAGATCACATATGTGCTAGAATTAATTTGCACTTCGTATTATTATATTGATGTCGACGGGTTATCACCCACTAGTATTGCTTCTACAACACTAAACATCGGCTATGAATGACTCTCAAAAGTTCATATATCTACCGATGCAAAGTATTAAGTTTTAAAAGCCACCATTCAGAGTTATAGTAACTCAATATGAATATTCCACAATTATTCCCATATATGCAAGTGCATGTGACAAATGTTATTCATACATATATATTCAAGTATTACATCTAAATTATGTTTTGTTGTTGTGGAGATAATGTTATGTTGATAGTATTTTGAGCAACTAACATCATTTGGAAAATGTTTTTGTTATTGTCAGTTTTGTTTCCTTAACAAGCGCATCCAAATCTAATCTGGCAGATATCCAGTTATCATAATTAATAAAAAATATCGTAGCTACTGGCATCCAAGTGTATAGACCGTAGCCTATTCACTGTTAGGTGGCATATCGACTTGTAAAATTATGCTTGTTAAGTTTATTTTATTTTATTTACAAAAAAAGAAGAAATGAAAAATACAGTGGCTGATACAATTCGTACCGGTATGTATCAATAAAATGTGCTCGTAGACAGATAGTCTACATTTTGCTTTTTTTTGACAGAACATAGCAACGACTGATAGTTTTCAATTAGTTTAGAAAGCTTGTATGTAAATTATTATAAAATGCAACTTGTTTGAATATATTAAGAACATTGTGAAGCCTAACAGTTCAAACTTTGATAAGTGTATAGTTTAAATTAGTGTACCCACATCATCAGGTCGTCACTTTTACCAAAAGTGCTTATAAGAAAACAACGATAATGATGACTGGAAATCATTATGTTACAGGACCCAGGACTGTTACAAACAGGGTAATTATTTGGGTTAGCAGGAAGATGAAGAATGATATATAGCGTTTTATTCAGTTTACCGTGAACATATATAACAAAGCTATGTAATCTAGTTTTAACACCCAACATTACGGCTCCTTCCTCAAAATTGCATGACAATGATCTGCAAATGGAACTATATGATGCTATGTCTTTAAAGCTTTTTATAAAAAGACGAGATGTAATTGATACTTGTTTTTTGTTTCATTTCATCGTGCCTCAGAAAGTTGCAATTCTGCTGCTCTGGTTTGCATCTAGCCATTGAGTAATTAAATGGTAATTAAATTGATTAATATTCTCTTTTTTTGCTTTTTAATTTGCATTGCGATGCTATGAGGTTAATTTTTATTTACACTTACATGTCTTGTGAATAATTATGGGCCAAGTGTGAGGTTCGTGCGCACACAAACCGGTTAAAGCCACCATCATGCGCATTGACCGTTCCATGGCGGTGACCCCAGTTTATTCATGAGTGTTTTGTGTTTGTTATGGGTTTTTGTGTTGCCCTGTGTATGGTTTTTGGCAATTGGTCACGTGCCATGAATAAAAGACCTCGGGCTGCTAATAAGAGTTCTCTCCCGCTGTCGAGTTTCGCTTTGCTTATATTTAAATGTAACCATATTATTAACATTTATACCATATTTCTGAAGGTTTTCTAGTTTTATAGTTTTCAATAACTGTGATATCAGAACGCTGACTGGTGGGCGGAGCCTAATATGCAAGATTACCATGCAATAAATAGCGTGCGGCATATTGGACTTGTAATTTATACGCACGCTACTTATTGCACTGTAAGTTTTCACATATGGATCGCGCACCAGAAAAATTGAAAGAACTGTTTTGTATTGGTTTTTTATTAAAAAACAACTAACCTCTTAACAGTGATACTGATTCCTGTTTTATTATCTTATCTAGCATAAACCTCCTTAAGAACTGTCTCTCCCGCCCGCTTGTACTTCCGAACGCCGGCTGCAGAGCGATTGCCGGTGCGCGCCATGATCTCCTGCTCGTCCATAAGACCACCCAGGGCAGCAATGTCCTTCATGAAGTTACCAACGGTATTGATTCCCACAGGATGCTTGCCGTACCTAAGACCATCATAAGCATGTGGCCTGCCACAGAACGGTACAGAATTTCCAAGCGCATCCAATTAACTTATGAATTGGTCTGCTATCGACCTGGGGCCTGAAATAGAACAACAAGAAAAAAACTCAGTATGGGTCCGAATTAACTTTTCAACATAAATTCCTTTCCCTAGAGTTTGCTCTTACAAATGAAGTAAAAATGTATTAGTTATGTAATGTGCGTTGTTAAGAACGAGTCGCCCAGTTAGCTAAGATGGTAAGGCGCCGCTTTCCGACGGTCGCGGGTTCATCTTTCATCCATAGTAAGGACTATTAAAATAGAAAGGTCGCGGTGGCGTTGTGGTGTCCGCCTTGTGATCGGGAAGTCCCCACTCTGGGAGCGTTCTCAAGATCTTCCCCAAAAACACCAAATAGTGGTTCTACCCAGGCAACGGACTCGAGAGTGTCTCAATAAGCCTTAGGCTTTCGATGCAATCGAGTTAAAATAAATACCATAGGATTAATCTAAAAATTCAAAGAAATAATTTGATTACCTTCAGTACAGTAGTGTTTTATATCTTTTCGTTGCAAATGTCGATGTCCGAGTCCTCCTTTATATGTCTTGTTATCCCTTCCGAGGAATCTTACGTACTTCCCAATCTCATTTTCCCCAATTTCAAATTGTTCGCAGATCAGGTTGCGGTGCTGGTCGCGTCCGCGTCCGCGTAGACCAAAGAGTTTGCACACGTAAAAGAATACTGTGTATTGCAACCGTTTAGCATTGGCTTTTCCAAAAGCGCCCAAATTCCACAATTTCTCTTCAGCGTCGTTTGGAATTGGATCTGATTGTTTCACATCTGCACTAACTCCCTTCTCTAATAAATCCTTCATTTTACTGGCAAGTCAGAATCCTTTTCATCGAGGACATTTTTGTTGTACACATTTCTGTCCAGAAGGTAACGCAAAAAGAATCAAATAAAGCGTGTTGCTTGTGTAGTAATCTCCTGTTTGATTTCGCACTTTTGTTAATTTTAGAAGCATTGAGGTTATCAATGTCTTCATAGGTCACCGGCTTTGCAAATCTGGTTGCAGTACTGGAGGGCGGTTTCTTATGGAGGACCGTGGCGGAACTTCCGGCTTTAATAGCATTGCCGGTTGCTAAACCACCACTGTGGTTGCTTAAACACCGCTTGCGGTCGCTCGCGAGTCTCTCTCGGTCTCTTCCGTTTTTATAAAGTCCGAAACCCCAAGACAACTTCCGTTTACTCCAAGACCACTTCCGGTATACATGGCCCCGTGTTCACAAATATTTAAAACATGGACTTGCATTGTAGATGTAGGCCTAATCAACAGGTAAAAGAATCCAATGAACTACAATCTGGATTGTTACATTACTGATTAATAATGTAAAATAACATAAAACTAATTTACACGGTAAAAGCGGTGGAATATAAATACCGTTATTACCAAGTTCATTAGTTTAATGTTCATATTACAAATTTTTGATACACGATATTATAGTTCTGCTTACGAGTACATGTATGTATATTGCTGCTGTATTTTTCTGTAATGTTACAATCCAGACTGTCCGCTGTATATATGAATTCCACAATATGGTAATACAGTAAAGACTTAACGGCTTACTGCATATAAAGTGGTACATAAAGCATTTGGGAAAGGAATAACACTTGTAAAATGATGTTGCTGATAAAAAAGCTTACACTGCAATTCATTACGTTTATAACTTTATTTCTCAAAATGCAAAAATCGCTAACCATCTTCAAGTGTTTGGTTTCATACATCACTTTAAAAGAAAATCAGCTGTACTTCATGCTTAAATGAAACAGGAAAATGAAATAGGAACATACATGTCAAAAACGGATACATTAATAAGGTAGTTGTCTGACTTTACACACACATGCTGGCAAGTTAAATTTAGAATCTTTATTAACAATCAGAAATATGTATTAGTGATCAAAAGGACTCTGTATCTTAGACCTTAAGGTCCATATTGAATGAAATTGTACGATAATGTCCATTGATGTTGATAACCTCGTCTGCTTTTCATAGTGGCTAGTAGTGGAATTCGATGAAATTTGCATGTTATGCCGCACTTCGCATGGGACATAAAATCTTAAAGTATCTTATGTTTTCTGTACATGAATTACATGTAAATAAAACAATAGGTAGAGTTTAATCCATTATTAGACTAAGCTGGTCTCATGCTTTAAGTTGAACATATGATGTTTTATTAGAAATAAGTGTATATATTAATTTTAACTTCTTTCATGTACAAATATATTGCGTGAAAGTTATCAGATTTATTGAAATGAGGTAAACTATCAATTTTGAATATATATTGTTGAAAAAAACAATTTTATATATAAAGGTGTCTATTATATTGGAATAGAGTTTATGCTTTATGCTAACCATTAAACAATTTTGCCTCATCTGTCAATAAATAATGTTCTTAAATGCATAAAAGCACACTTTGAAAACCTGTTTTCACAATTTAACAAACATACCGTGTGTGGTTTGAACCGTATTCCGTTGTAAAGTATACCAACGCTACATTTAAACTGACCAATACCTCGTTAAACTTTGGCTCTTGTTTGCCTATGTGACCGACAAAATATTGTCTGTTGTTAGAGCATGATATATCGAAGTGGACATGCATGCACTTGATATTATTTAACACGACATCTTGATACTGAAATAGTTGTAAAACATAGTCAAACGAAGTCGATGCTCACGTTAATTAACTGACAGTAAAACATGTGTATACATGTATCAGTATTTCAAACAAAATTTGACAATATGTTTGGAAACAATAAAATAAAAATATCTGAAATATAAAATATAATTTTGAAAAGATTATGTTTGTTAGTTTTGATTTCTTTCAATATTGGTTTAAACATGTTGAGTTTTCATTCTGTGTTTATTAATAACTTACAAAGTACTGATACTGTGTGGGCGTTCAAAGCTATTGTATACCACAAAACAGATTATTCCTGTGCTCCATGTTCGGGATCTCAGGATGACATCAACATCCATCTTTTACACGGATAGCCACTGTCTCCTAGGATATGATATTGTCCATTTCGTATATTTGCTGCATCGTTGCTGACTTCATCTAGGTCCTTTAACGGTAATGGCAGAAAATAGCTTGTATAGAAAACAATTTTAAAAAAGTAAAATTATGTGTATGCATATCTGGTATTTCGTTCAACTTATTTAAAGAAGACTTAAGAAGTTATCAACATGAAATAGCATTTTAAAAAGACTTTAAAAAAAAATCTTATTTCTTTATATGTTTTGATTCATACGACTTTATATATCGTCCATTGAAAGCCAGACGGTGCTATCAGCATACTATTAGGTGCAAAGAATACTGATAGCACATACGGACTCTTAAGGGACGATATATAAGAGCTAGAACATGACCTTGGGATGATTAATTTATATCATATAAACAGCTTTATTTAGTCGTTTTGCACTGTATAAAACAATAGTTATAAACACATGTCATTTATTACAGTACTTTTACGACTTACAGCCAGTAGCACAGGTTGTTGCAGTATTATCGTCAAATTCAAACTCGACATTGAAGCTATGGTACTCCATGTGATTAACATAACTTACTTATTTCCATGCAGGAACTTTGATTCTAATTTTAGTTCCATCAATACCATCAATAACTCGTTGAACTGAGCGTTCCCATAAAACTATTGCGCTTGTTAGGTCAATTTTTGTTCAGACAGTATAAACTTGATGTAGAGAGCAATTCTATTTGACGAACTAAGATGAGTAATACACATCAGCGATTGCACTAGATACAACAGGCTGTGATATGGCAGGAGCGTCGCAATCATTCAGCTGAATAGGGCTAGTTGCAACATACCTCAATGTCATCAATAATTATTTTTGTGTGTAATATAGTGTTTTCTGAGATTGGGTTCAGTTCATGTATATATTTCCTTACATCAGTAGTAATCGCACAACTTCGGTTCACTTCTTAATATTCTTTATATTCATAACAAAATATAAGCATACACATTATAATAGTTTACAGTCTCAAGTCTAGAGCCTAATGCGATAGTATCCCAATAAAATCGAATATGATGATTTAACGGTTCAAGCATAATGATCACTAATAACCACTCCGGATCTAGCCCTGAACATACACAGTCACATACATATAGAATTTCATATGGTAATCACATTAAAATACCTGAAATACTTAATCGTCTTTGCATATATAATAATCAGAGAATGTGTCTAGTGGCTCTTGACTCTTTACACATATGCTAATATTTCACCAGATATACATATAATAATTATTTATAAAACACTAAAACATCACAGCATCTATAACACATACAAAAGTTACACTTTTCCTCTCACACACATACACATTACAACACATATCAACATACGAAATATGGTTTGGACTTCACAATGTCTGTAGTTCTGCCTCGATCTGCCTCCCTGCTTCTGCAAATTATGACTCGTGTTCGTTAGAACTGCAGCAATAGCAGCATGGTGCACAATAGAAAGAAACTAATGATCAATATACTTTTTATACCAAAGATAAAAGAACAATGCCATCTCGACTGCAGGTTCCAGTGAACACACAGTTCAATACAAAACAATTACAGAGCATTTCTAATTTGTAATCACTTGTAATATATAAATAAAAAGCAATATGAACCGTAAAA
This sequence comes from Congeria kusceri, assembly GCA_027627225.1. Taxonomy (NCBI): domain Eukaryota; kingdom Metazoa; phylum Mollusca; class Bivalvia; order Myida; family Dreissenidae; genus Congeria; species Congeria kusceri. The sequence goes on along the minus strand of CM051029.1, from coordinate 4,938,298 downwards.
GTATTAATACCTGATGAAATAAAAATATGCAGCTACATGACAAAAAATCGCTGCTCCCAATGAATGAATGATTTGAAAAAAATTGGGGAACTGTCACCTGAATAAACAAGCTTTTAAATCAGACAATTGGTAAATGGGAGATAATATACTACCCATATCAGAATTGTTTATACCTGGTTACACATGTATGACAGGCTTTTTCTTCGCTTGGTTGGCTTTTTGTATTCGTGCATGCAATTTTGCATCCAGGGCATTGTTTTTATGTTGAAAGATTCGGTACCATTCGATAACTGCTACTTTATCTCAAGAGGGTCCACTCTGGAAACATTTTATTTATGGACATAAAGCACGTTTACACATATAAATATTACACAATATTCCTCAAGCATATTTTAAGTCAAACATGAAGCTAACATATATGTAAAGACAACATTAAACCTGTAAATAAAAAAATTACATATTTTAATTTAAAAAATTTAATTAGTTAAACATTATTGTGGAAACATTCGAGACACATGTACTTATTTGTGCTGTTCGAAGTTAACCACAAGACGTCAATCCACTTCTTCTTTAATATTCCTGATACCCTAGTTTATACACATGTCATATCCGAATACCGATGTATCCGAATTTTATATCACACATGGAGGTGCCTTGTGTGTGTTTCGTTCAAATGGCATACTTGTATTCACATTGGTGTATTAGAAAATAAATAAATTGTTTATATAAATAAGCTATAAAAAATGTCCATATTAAGCAGTTAACATAGCAGGTAAGCAAATATTGGACCGTTGAAATGTCAAATGTTTGTATCCGGTTTATGTAAATAAGTTAGGCGTGAATGCACTAAAACGGAATGATTACAAGGCTCTTTCAAACTCACCGTGTTCAAACGGCTACTGACTGATAGTGGGTGAAATGTAATGTAAACAAAAACCGGCGCTGAGTGTATCCTACGATATGGTCTTTTTCGGTTATGGTATGCCAATTTCTTCCTTAACACTTAAAGAGTAAATCCAAGTTATTAAGGATAAACTTAAGATAAAACTTTCTTAAATATTTGTTGTTTTTAGAAAGGCCTATTAAAAAACATATTTAATTGAAGGATTGTTAAGAACTTGTTTAACTAAGATTCTTCATGAATCACCAATATGTCACAGAACAACAAATCAACCGGAGAAATCCAAATAAAAGTACAATTATTAGCGGCAGACAAAATAGGTTATATAGTCATATGTTCTAATATGAAAATAGTATACGTGATGTGTCGATATAATATTCATTCTTTGCCAATGCGGAACGATTGAAAAAATCCATATTAATGAACTATTTTAGCATGACATATATATGTTAATTATTGTATAGTTCAGTACTTGAGCGTGCACATTAAAGATAGTAGTGAAATATAACAATACGTTTTATTATTACAATTTTCAATTCCGATAGAAGTAATAATTTGTGTACGCTCTGAGTTTAAGCATCAACCTTCTTTATTTTGTGCAATTCTGTCCCGAGCATAAATATACAAGATCTGAAAAACAAAAACCCGCGTGAGATTCCAACGAGTATCATCAATTCCAACTCATCTGGATATTCATTGCGTTTCAAAGTGCAAATAAAGGAAATCTACACGACGATTGCGTTACGAAGTTAACATTATTTATATACACATTGATACTTTCAACATCATTCACAATTACCTGAGAAAAACAATGCACATTTATATCTATGCTTGCTGCATAAGTATGCGATTAGACTTGCTTTCTAATACTTTTATAATTCGGTTAGTGGATTAAATGAAACGCATACATATATTATTTTAATTAGCAGTCTTGCAGCACCGATTAGATCTAATATGCGAAACGCGTGGATGTCGTTCTGTTTTGACAAATTTGGAACATAAGTAATGACGTGTTAAGAACGACAGCTATTGACACTATATACATGTATTTAGCCTAATTTACACAATTATGTAGAATTTACATAAAAAATTATTTTAACCTGAAGACAGTGCAGGCAAAACACCTACAATACTTTATATTTTTCAAGAAATGTATTAACATTGAATTATGATAGCTCTAGACATTACTATAGAAATAAATATTACGACATGTGCATTCGACACATTGTAAAGTTTAGAACAAGCCTGAATCAGTTTATCAACCTTGTGTAGGAGGTAATCGTTTAGTGATCTAACTGATACGTTGAACATTTCAACGTTTCTTTCATTTTTCTGTAACTAGGTTAACAATTTAGAAACACAAATGTTGTAAACATGTTTACAGTACTCATGCCCTTATTGAAGGGGGTTCCATTTAATATCACAATGGACAATTTGTTTCTAAACATTGTGGTTTGGATAGCATTTCACTTTTATCTTCTGGGTATACGTTCAACTGCGTGCATTTCGTTGTTGTATGATTCCAAAATAAATAAAATATAACTAAGTTGTGAAATAAATACTAAAATTAATAAGAAGATCGTCGACGAAATTAGAAACCGGAAATTAGTAAACAGTATGCGATATAATTATTGGTTGTTAATTAAATTTTGTTTACACCTTAACTATGTTGAATTGATAATTTTCGTTTCTTCTTGCGATGAAATATATAGACAGTCATTTGTTCATTTATTATAACTAAATATGCTTTCAGTTTTTGATGTACATGAATCTTTGTTAGAGACTGCAGAGATTTATATAATGTAGATGAATGTCTTCTATGTTTTTGACTCTTAGTTCAATATGTGTAATGCACATATTGTTGTTCATCATGAAACTTGATTAAATCTTTGTATTTCATATTTGTAACATAACGAAAATATACATTTATCTTTTAATATATGCTTTCTTGATTTATAAAATTGCCACTCCAATCTTGTAGTTTATTGGTAAAATATCGTTCATATTACCAAAGAATGAATACTTTTATAATTAAACAAACATAGACAAAGATATCTTGTACACTAAGTGCAAACAATATATATAATATTGGTACTTTATAGTGATAGACAGTGATAGAAGTTATTAAACATGTTGCACACCAAACAACTAGATTTTATTAAAACCAGTATGTTTGTGTCGCCACAAGAGACATAGCGATCGCTGAGTTCGGGTTGTTCTATTCCAGACTTGACGAATGATCAAAATTTTCAATCTGATATTAAATAAAATAGACTGACAAAAAGGTTCAGAAAAGCCGTAGGGTAGGTTGGGAATTTGCGATTTTTAAGTAAATAAACGTATTGTTAATGTGCTATAGTATAAACATAAAAACTACATTCATGAACCACAATAAGCCATCGTATATAAACACGTATATCTCCTCCATATTTTGTTATTTTTAAGCTTCTTTCAGTAACAAGCGTATTCATATCATGATTAATACAAAATGTTATAAATTATCGCATCCACGCTTAGATTATTGAATGTTACATGACGTATCTTCTTGAAAAAAAGTATGCCTGTTAAGTTTGACGCACATCATAAATAAATTTACTTTATACACGGTGCAGCAACGCAAGACCTACTTTTATATTTTATTCAAAAAAAATAAAAGCGAGTAGCTGATACAATTCGTACCGGGATGTATCATTACAAATGTGCTCGTAGAAGACGAAGACGATATCTGTTGTAAACAATGGTGCCCAGCCGAACACGATCGGCACATATTAGTAAAAATGATTGTTTGTTATAAGCGAAAATTATAAGGGAGCATCGTGTTGTCCCTTCAAACGTATTTTCGACACCGCTTAACCAGTAGTAAGTAAAATGTACCATATTATATCAGCGTCATAAAGTGATATTTAAAACTGTCATATTCATCACTCTGATATGGAGAACATAAATTAATGCGAAGAAGAGGAATTTTTAACGTGTCATACGAACAGCCAGATCAAATAATAATATGCAAGACAAACAACTAATTGTTCCTTTTAAATATAATAAACGTCCTTATTTACATTTAAATGCTTAACTCTCCTCTATCATGTCGCGTTCGATTTGCCTTCTATGCGATGCAAAGATTTTGTATAACCAGTCAAATTGACTTACATTAAATCTGATTCTAATGTTCAAACCTCGTCATGTTTTGGTTCAAATATATATAATTCAAGCTAACTTAAGTTAACTTAGTTTGAGGCTTAACTATGCGTGGTCTATTTATGAACATCAGCTTTGAATTTGAAATGAACTTTCAGTATCAAGATCAACGAAAACCCGAAAATCAGGCACAACTTTTTTGTGAACATGGCGCCTGTATCCCTACTATGAAGGTAATGGTACAAACAAATGATAAATTAACCAACAATTGTCATGACCGATCTGTCTGTTTTTATCTGTGGCATATTAACCTCAGTATTGAAAATTTGGATTCACATCAGGTTATGACATATAATTAAAAATAGCAATTTCTTCATTGTTGCATGACAAAAACATGACTGACTATCCCTGTAATATATAAGGTCTTTGCTCTCATGGTACAATGATTATATTAAAACAATACTTGAAACAAATGCACTTAATAAACGGTTTTTCCTCTTATTATTATATTTAGATGATGATAGCTACAACACGCACCAGACACGTGTCGGTGATGACTGAGACTGTAATAGCAGTAATTGATAAAACTACTGCCAATAGTGTTGGCATTCCCTGATAACTTTGATTAAAGTACCTTTTTACATAGAGTAATGTATGTTGTTACGTAGTCATTCTGTTAAAGACACCAAGAATATTCAATAAAGTTTACACTCCATCAATAGCATCATACAACACAATAAAAGTGGTAAAAGCAGTCCCCTTGTCAGCTTCATTCAAACATTATTGTAGCATTACAAGAGTATTACATGCTATATACATGACGTAACAATGTTGGAAATGTCAATTCAACAAAACTAAAATAATATACATGTAAGGTATTCGTTTTTTTGTTGTCATATTATCACTTAACTATTAAATTTTCTTATTGTCCTAGTTAATGTCAAGGGTTAGTGCAGATGGAGCGTCATAATTTTTGTCATGCATAATTTATGTCTGTATGCCAGTCTGTTTTTCTTTGTACAAACATTGTTTGGAAATTTACTAAATTCCTTAACAACAACACACATCTGGATAGGCAGAAATCCGTCATACATTCTATTTTAAATTATACAACTGAAATTGCTTTGGAGTATGGACTATTTTTTTAAGCTTCCGCATCCACAATACAATATGTAAGATTCTTATAGGGACGACATCATGCAATCTTTCAATTCAGTGTAAGATATGTTTACCTTATAAAGAGTATAATGTCATATCAATGTGCTGACTTATTTCATGAAAATAAATTTATTTTATTTACTATATACTTCATATATGTATTAATATCGATTTTCTATGTGAATATGTCCATTGTTGTTCTTTCATTAATTTAACCATTATCACTCAGTTCCAGGATCAGCTTGCTAATACATACAGTTGTGGAAGACAACATCGTTATGCATATGAATATTATCGACGTATAAATAATTATGACAACAATTTAAATTCATTGCAGAAACATGCAAATTATTTTCAAAAAATATTTTTCATAATTCATTTGATATAGGCCTATGATAACACGTGCTATTACTTTCGTGACAATAATCTTGACATTTAGTATTCTTCTCAAAATGATGACAATCCTTTTTAGTAAACATCAACAAACATGTCATACTCATGACACTCGTTATTTTAAGTGCAAATCATAATCATAATGTAGGTATTCCACCGTTATTACCCTGTTTATTTGTTTTATGTTAATGTTTGTAACATAATATATCGTATAGTTCAATTTAGATATATTGCCTGCTGTATTTTCAAGTAATTTGACGATACAGACTGTTGTACATGTGGATGCCACAACATGGTAACGCAGTTAAGAGGAGCAATCTTAGAATGCAAATACAGTGGTACATAAAGCGAATTGGAAAGAAATAATATTGTAATATGCTGTTGCTGATCACAAAGCTTACATTAATTAGCAATCGCACCTTATTTCGCAAATGTAAAAGACTAATCATCTTTTTTGCCCAATTGTTAGGTCTTAAATCTGAAAATTTAATGACAAACAGAAACACATTAACACAGAAATAGAAAAAACAATCAGGTGAACCTCTTGCGTAGATGAAATAAGAACATGAAATAAGAACATAATGTCACAAACACGCAATAGTAATTAGGTCAGTGTCTGAATTTACACTCACATGTTGGTATGTTTATATCTGTATTAACAATAGGAAGTATGTATTAGCAATCAGAAGATCTTTGTATCGTAGACCTATTTGAGGTGCATCATGTCAATTCATGTTGATAACTTCGTATGCTTTTCATAGTGGCTCGATGTAGAATACGATGAATGTTATGCCGCACTTCGCATAGAACAAAAACTCTGAAATAAAGTATTGTTTGTTTCCTTTACATTAATTTACATGTGAAAAAAAGAACAATATTTAGATTTTTACCCATTAATAAACTGACTTGGTCAAATGGTTTAAGTTGAACATATGATATTGTTTTAGAAATAAGTGAATTTGTATATACATGCACGCATATATTTTATATTCCAATATCAGATTTATTGATAATGTTTACAAATATACAGTGCATTATCTTTTTGGGGACAGAAACCATTTATATAACATGTTTATTATGCCTTATGTTTACCATTACACAAGTATTCTTCATCTGCCAATAAATATATGATCATAAGTGCTATATTACACTATTTTAAAACCTGTTTTCACACCTTAACTGTTAAACCTTGTGTGGTTTCAACCGCATTCCATTGTAAAGGATAACAATGCTTCTTTTTAACTGACCAATACCTCGTTAAACTTTGGCTCTTGCCTATTTGGCCTTCAAAATATTGTTTGTTGTTAGAGCATGCTATATCAAGTATTCATGCATGCACTTTATATTATTTAAAACGATATTTTGACGTTGAAAGATTTGTCAAACATATTAAGACGAAATACATGCTCAAATTAATGAAATGACAGTAATACATGCTGATACATGAATTATTATTTCAAACAAAGTTTGACATTATGCTTGGAAACAATAAAATACAAAATATCTGAAATGTAAAACATTATTTTGCATTTTTTCTTTATTGATTTCCATTTGTTGTTCTTTTTATTCATATCTTACAAAATACTGGGTCTATATAAATAAATATGTGGGTCTGCAACATTATTGTTAACCACAAATATTATTCATGTACACGCAACTAGTAAGTAATTTTTTACATAATTTGTTTGACATATTGGCACATGTACATGTATGAGTTACAATAAATATTTTTTTGTTTTTACCAATAAACACATGATGTAAACATCTTGTACTCCATGTTCGGGATATAGGTTTGGCATATAAATCCTTTTTCTATAGCAATAATATGAGATCTATAATCAAAATCAAAATATCAAAATCTTAATGAAATTATCAAAATCACAATCATTATCATATCATATCATATTCAAAATCATTACGAATTGTTCGGTTTCCCCCAAATAGTACAACAGTAGTCTAAAATAGATGAAATATAATCATGAATATATTTATTGATTATGATATACAATTAACAAATATTTTCTATGGCATTAAAAAAACTGCTTTATATGTATTGATTCCATAGTAATTTATATATCGTCCCTTGAAGGCCAAAAGGCGCTATCATCACAGGTGCAAAGCAGACTGATAGAAAATTCTGGCTCTTAAGGGACGATAAATAAGACCTAGAACATAACGTTGTAATGATTAATTTGTATCATGTAAACATATATATTTAGTCGTTTTGCTCTGTGTCAAACAAGAATTATACACAAATTTTACTGATGACAGTACTATGACGACTAACTGACTTTAACACAAGTTGTTGTAGTACTAACATCAAATGCAACCAAGACATCGATCCTATGGCAACCCTTGCGATTAACATACAATTCTCAATTCTCTACAGGAGCATTGATTTTAATTTTAGTTCAATCGATAAATCGTTGACATGTGCTTTTCTATAAAACTCTTGCGCTTGCTTGGTCAATTCTTGTTCAGACAGTATAAACTCGATGTAGAGAGCAATATTATCAGGCGAATTAAGATGTTATAAACCTCTGCGACGACACTAGATACAGCAGGCAGTGATATGGCATTAATATAGCAATTTATTCAGCTGAATGCGGGCAGTTGCAAAATACCTCAAGGTGACCATTTTTTCAATGTGTGATATAATGTTATCTGTATTGGGTTATTCTCTATATTCAACATAATATAGTCGAACACATATTAATATTTTACAGTATCAAGTCTAGATCTAAATCTGATGGCAATATAATTAAATACGATGGCTAAACAAATGAAGTATAAGGTTCACTAATGATCATTAGAAAATATACAAACATATGAAAAAAATCATGTGGTAATCACATTACAATACCTAAATGCATTTTCGCATAAATAATAATAAGAGAATGAGTCTAGTGGTCCACTTAAATAACTCTTTACATATATACTAACATGTCACCAGGCATACATTTAATAATCATTTACAAAACACTAAAACAAAACAGCTATATAATACATACACAAGTTACACTTTTCCTCTCATATACATACACATTACAACACATATCAACATAACAAATGTGGTTTGGACTTCACAGTCTGTAGTTCTGCCTCCCTCTGCCTCCCTGCCTCTACATACTCTGACTCGTGTATGTTAGATCTGCAAGAATTGAATCATGGTGCACAATATAAATAAAGTAATGATTGACATATCTTCTATACTATTCCCGACTACAAGTTCCATAAACACAATGCTCAATACAAAATATTTACAAACAGATGACTTCATATTTGTAAATCACTTGTAATACATAAATAATACCCAATATGAACACTACATGTATTGCTAACATTTCAGAAGTAATGTACACTGATACAATAAAATATGCATCTCATTGACAAAAATGGCTGCACATGAAAAAGAGTGGGAAACTGTCACCTGACTAAAGAGGTTTTAAAATCAC
>CM051029.1:4711753-4924253 GCA_027627225.1 Congeria kusceri | reverse complement strand
TTTCTATGTCATTGACATATACCGTCCGCCTCAAGATCGACAGGCTCAAGCAAGTAAGGTTTTACCCCCGCCATAGCCTGATACGAAACTGGGTGAATGAAGCTTTAAATTTTAACAAGCTGGAAATTCCTGACCTGTCTTCCGATCTTCCGATCTGCAGGTATATAACGATCAGTAGAAAACCGTTGTTACATATAAAAATCTTTTGCGGCTTAATGTATATGTTATTGATGTCAACATTGACAAGGAGAAGCAGCTGCAGCGCATGGTGGAACACTGCCTTGAGTTGCATGTGATCCAACATTTCGTCACCACCGAAACCGCTCTGAATGCCATTCCAAAATTGCCAATAATCAGAGATTGGACTCATCCCCCCCCCCCTCCCCGCGGATATTTAGACTAACCTGAAAAAGACACCATCATATCTCAACGTTCAGATACTCCACCTCAATCTACATTGAGGAAAATGTTGAAAAAAGGTACCTGCTATCATGTCTGATGCATAGCTAGACAACGTAATTGCCAAAGCGGCTGGAGTTGTTACCAATATATGTTAACATCACTGAGAAAGACTGATGTCTTTACCAAATACTGGTAAAGGTCAAGGTGTATACCTATCTTGCGGCTGCAGATGAATATGTTGTAATAAAGGTGGGTGTGCTTTTAAGGTAGTTAAATACCTTAATATCTATATAGATTTAATAAATAAATTACAATTAACAATTAAATATGCGTTAAACACCTTGTTACAGCCTCATGGTTCCATATTTATTGTATTGATTTTTTGAACAGCCTACATACAGCCACAAATAAACTTCTATAAAATGTTACATCAACAAGCAGTAAAATTTTGATCGATGGTCTTGTAATAGTTGACATTTTGAATTCAGTATGCAACTGGTTAGTATCATATTATCTAGGATAAATTGACATATTGCAATGCCGGAGACCAGCTCACTTTATGTTTGTCATTATTAAAATGGTATGGGTAACTACTATGACATCATATAAAAGATGCCTACCGTGAGCGCAATAATACTGACGATAATACCCCACCATCAGTGCGCTAGTGGACATAACCAATGTAATTTAAAGCATACGGTAAAAACACAATTACTTCCCTCGAAATGTGAATTGTATCCTAATGTTAAGGCATTATCTACGAATTATAGATAATGCTCATTCAACCCGAATGTACTGGCCATCAATCTGTATTGTAAACGGAGTTTCATTATACATGTTTCCACTTAATGTCATGTCAATAATTAGCATTATTTAGTTTTTTTTATATTATCCCTTAGAATCGTATTTATAACACGTTTTAGAGCGCTTACATTAGATTATTGACGAGTACATACGTGTAAGAAATCAACATTGTTTCAATCACAATCAGACGTTGTATATTTTGTTACAATTTTGTCATCGGATATTCTTTTTACTGGCTTGAATATATTTGCTAATATGCATACATCATAAATATTTAACTGCCAAAATGTGCTGAATAGTATTTAAATATGGTGAGGTTTCTACTTTGATAATTATATAAATCGCTGAATGACGTGGAAAGTGCGACAACTCTGTAATACTCTTTGATACCTCGGTCAAGGTATACACGTAACTCTTTGTGTGTTTGCAACGAACTGGATGTACCATTTAAATCATTTTAAAGATGGCACACTGCTAGAAATCCATACATACGTTTCTATTTCGTAAACTTTATCTAAATGGCGTTTTCACTAAAATTTAATATTATAATAATATTTAGAGCTTAAGTTTGACACGGTGTGAAGTTGTGTACTTGCCTGAATTAGTTTAACTTCGTTGTAAACATAGGAACTTAATCGATTAGTTATTTACATGATGAGCTTACAATTTAATTTTGTTTATAGTCTTGTAACATATGTAGCTATGTAGAAATATGCTTGATAAATGTTTGTACTTAATTGCTCTTCTTGTAGCGTGTTCGATTTCACAACAATATGGCAAATACTTATCTGAGGATTGTCGTTTGGATTACATGTCACTGTTTTCGTCTGGGAATACGTACGTATATGTATGAGGATTTATATTGTGATTTTGTTTGTGTAAACTGAGTTAATATAAAGTACAACAAAGAACTTTGATATATACGTATATTTTACTAAAGTTGGCATAAGATCATATTCTACGAAATTAGAAAAAGAAAGTAGACAGCGTGTGGTCTGCTTATTTTGTATTCGCACAACATGATTGTCGACCAAACTTAAACAAACTGCAAGCGGAAATACCTCGGTTGAACTAAAAACGCCGTGTTACCACAAATACCAAACGATATTTTAATGAATCTATAATATATAATATAGAAGAATAATTTAGTTTGATGACGCTTACTATCTGTTTATTTTTGTGTTAATCGATGGCCAGGACTATATAATTGCATTTCAATTTACAATTTTAGGAAAAATTAAAGTTTATACATGTATGTTTCATTTTTTATTGTTTAGCACAATATTAAAATAAAAAATATACTAGATGAACTTTATTCATTTTTAAGACGCAGAGGCTCCTGTACTGACATCCAATTCAACATTGGTGACTGTCAATGAAGCTCTACAGTTAACATGCACACATTCAACACATACAATTGTAAGAGGGTGGCGCCAACCGGCAGGTTATAGTACGTCTTCAAGTATTCTCGAAATGGGATACGTTGGCAGCACTTGTACTTTCCTTCCTGCAACACTACCAGATGAATTTTCGAACTGCGGGTGCAGCGGTGCGACGACAATTACGTGCACACTGAAATCCTTGCACACAACCAGTCACGGTGATAAGTGGAAGTGCTGTGTCCATCAATTCACAAGCAACATACAGCAATGAAATAACACTAAATATATCAGGTAAATTATTGCACATTTATCATGGAAACAATGATAGATTGTGTTATATGTATATAGACAAATCCGGGATGCCATATTGTAATACATATTTGTGTTCAGGTTTACGCCCATTTAATATTATTCTTTATTATGTTAAGCAAACAATGATTGCTTAATATCACAGTTTTATTATTATTTTTATTTTCTTATTTCAAAGACTATTTTCAAAGTTTATAGTGAACTGTCCGTACAAAAGAGACCTGATTTAATTCGGCCAAAAGCACGCCATGAAACGACGGGCTTTGACTGCTTATACGTGTCAGCTTTAGCATTAAAATATGGAACACTTTGTTTTTTCGAAAAATAATAACTGATTTTCGCGACCATGATTTTTGTTTTGTTTTTGAAATGCAGTAAATATAAGGAATTGACAGATACTAATTTGCGTGTGTATACAAACGTAGGTAAATATAATCGTTTTCACCTGATATGTGGCAAATTATCCTAAGAACAAACCGGAAAAATTGTGCATAGTGTTCAGCCATGTCCTACATTCTTGTCAATTGCTAAGATTTCCTTTATAAATAAATACCATTTAACAGACATTTTAAGCCAATGCTTGCTGTTGTCTTAACAATACCATAATGGATGACAAATATCAAAGTTTTTATCATTCTTTATAATACTGTATTCTGTGGCTTTCTACACACCTGTGTGCTAAATATTGACATATGTTTTGTTTGGCACACTATCTTGTGTATAAATAAGGTATATATTCAACTTTGCCGGACAGACTACACTGAAGAGCAAACCTATGCATAGACGGTAAAAACATAGTGCACACTACATTATGTATTACAAAATGAATTGCATTTTGCAAGGCCATGTCGAAAACTGTTATGAATAGTTGCTAATGAACGCAGAGGAAGTAGATAATTGGTTGGTAATATTGATTTTGAAGTAAGATTCTTATGATGTGGATTGCATTGTTTCAAAAACAACAAATTGACAATCTAATTGATTTGATTGTTGTTGTTAAAATGCCACACATTAGCATTGTGTGGACACATTCAAATGCAAATGTATAACATAGATGAATTTGCAGGTGTAAGAAACATCTGTTAGAACATGATATGTAAAATACAATTCGCATAACAGTTGTATCTTGTAAAAAAATGAACTGTATTATTACCTTTGGGACGATGGTGGCAAACCCAATAGTTGGAAATAATGTCCTAGCAGGTGAAATTGAACGGCATTGCACGGTTGTCCATTAATGTTTGTTACATAATTAGAAAATTAGAAAAAGTATTTACAGCTAAGAAAAGTATTACAAACATCACCCGAATTTAAGGGGTATCTTTCTGTTAGTTTTGATGAACAATATTATGACTGTTTTACTGCATTCTAGTCCGTAGTCTGTTAACTGATTCCCGTTGATGATTCTGGAGTGATTTTACTGATTTTAACATTGCACGCAGGAATGAGTTAAAACGTGTTAGTGTAATGAATACCAAATTATTGTAGCGAATACAAAATATAAGATAAATAAAACTCCACAGACATCATTAATATAACCATATTATATATTATCTCCCTGATATACAATAATGACAATAAAATAATATACATAAAATATCTACATATTAACTACTCGTATAACGCACATTCTGTTTATGTTCACGAATAAAATATTGCTAAAAAAGGATTTGATTTGATTACAGTGGAAGGATCTGTTGTCGATGAATAACTTTACGACACCATCAGTTAGATGCGTATGTAAACGACGGCTGAAAATAACATATTTAACATTAGTTTTTCTTTCAATTAGATATCGATTCTTAATACATTGATTATCTAAAGCTTTTTGGGGTGGAACACAATTGACAATCTTTCACAAATGTGCAGTTTTTTGTTACGGAACTAAACAATAAATACTGATAAATACAGTAAAGTAAAGATAATAGTAGCAGTAGAAGTAGTAGTAGTAGTAGAAGTGGTAGTAGTAGTAGTAGTAGTAGTAGTAGTAGTAGTAGTAGTAGTAGTAGTAGTAGTAGTAGTAGTAGTAGTAGTAGTAGTAGTAGTAGTAGTAGTAGTAGTAGTAGAAGTAGTAGTAGTAGTGGTAGTAGTTGTTGTTGTTGTTGTAATGTTAGTAGTAGCAGCAGTAGTAGTAATAGAAGAAGTAGTAGTCCAGTAGTAGCAGTAGTAGTAGTTGTAGTAGAAGTAGTAGTAGTAGTCGTAGTAGTAATAGTAGTAGTAGTAGTAGTATTGGTAGCATTAGTAGTAGTAGTAGTAGTAGTAGTAGTCGTACATGTAGTAGTAGTAATTGTAGTAGCAGTAATAGTAGTAGTAGTAGTAGTAGTAGTAGTAGTAGTAGTAGTATTAGTAGTAGTAGTAGTAGTAGTAGTAGTAGAAGTAGTAGTAGGAGTAGTAGTAGTAGTAGTAGTAGTAGTAGTAGTAGTTGTAGTAGTAGTAGTAGTAGTAGTAGTAGTAGTAGTAGTAGTAGTAGTAGTCGTACTACTAGAAGTAGTAGTAGTTGTTGTTGTTGTATATTATAACATTACTCTCAATATAACTGATAAATCTAAATGTTCGATTTTTCTTAATGTATTGTGCATGATTCAAATAAAGTGCGAAACATGTTCGCGTGTTGCTTGGTCAAATCAGCTGTTTCATGCGCAGCATTGATGCTCAACAATGTTCGTCTAAACTATAAACGTCACTGTCGCGCACTGTATTTGTTACAAAATAAGTCCCCGGAAAGGTTTAAATTCTAGTAGATCTCGATCTACTTGTGTCATGTAAATAATTTCCATTATAGATTATATTTATTATGTTTACAAAAATATAAATGTGTATGTAAATGTTGTTGTTCTGCTCAATATAACTGTTTGTTATGAAAGCATTTTCCTAATAGATTTACATTTAATGTAATGTACCTTTGACTGATCTATGATATCAGCTATTTAAAGTATAAGGTCAGTATACGAATTTATTGAAAAACCTCGTACATGTCATTCATATAATAAAAATCACTTTACAAGTTAACAGAAGCAGTTTTTTTGTATTTATTTGAATGTAATAGCAAGCTAGGAATTTGGATGAAAAGATATGTGTTTGTTAAAACGTTGGTAATAAAAGAGTTGTTTCATATGTGTTTAAGGAATTGTTAAACCGGTTATCCCTTGGTGTAAGTGATGATATTTTTACCTGTTCCAAAATAATCCCTTACACCTTGAGACAACAGTTTGTACTGTTCCAAGAACGCCTATTAAGTGACTTTATACTATTGTTATGCTATTATTATAAAATTATCATTATAATTTTTTTGGCATTAATGATGAAAAAAAACAAACTAAAAAAACTTTTAATTATAATTAATTTTTATCGTCGTCCACTGTTGACGCTTTATTTATTTTAGTTCCCGTACTATATGTAACCCTGACTCCAGACGTACCAGCAATATCTGTCTTACCCCGCGTTTCAATCAGTTACATTCGGTGTATATCGTCCGTGGGACGTCCAGCAGCCATAATATACTGGAACTTGGATAAAAGAACACCTTCTGACTACACGGACGATGTAAACCTTACTGGGAATAGCAGCAGTGTAACGGTTGGAGATGTGAAGAGCAGCATTCTTACAATAACGCCCACCACTGATAAAGCCAGAATATACTGCAATGCTTCAAACGGATACGGGACAATCATATCCAACAGGGCTCTGCTTATCGATGTGCTGAGTAAGTGTGAAGCAGGTCAATGTAAATATATAGCTTAGGACCCTGTTGCTCAAAACTTTAACCGACAATTAAGGTAACAACTGTTAAAATTTAAATGAAATTATTTATGAAAATGAAAAATAAAAATTTTAATGTGTGAGTTTATTCTAAATAATTGTCCAATGTTTGATAAACAACTAGCGTGTAATATTATTTGTATTTACATCTAAAGTCAACAGGCTGTTTGCCAGTTAAAGCTTTAAGTAACACTTTAAATATAGTATATATTGCTTATCGGTATTTATGTTGCCTAACTTTTAGCTGTGAACATTAGTTTGATATTAACTTAATTCCATCGACTGTTTTTATGGATACTCAGGTATTTACGAACACATGATTTCTTTTAAATCACATATGCTATTAATGTTGTTGAACAATAAAATTCCTATCATTGTATATACTACTCTAAATTACGTAGTATTGCTTCAAAAGCTCAAATATAGCACTACATGTATGTAATCTGAAGTCGATACGTGTTAGTGTCGTAAAGAATAAATTATTAAATTGCATTTTAAACAATGGCAACTGGCAATCAAACATTACTTAAAGCAACTGTTATATTTTATTATTTAAGCTTATCCGTCTAAGCCGACAATTCTGCACGAGACGGCAATTGTAAGTGGCACGATTTCTGTGATACAAAACAGAACTGTAGCGCTAGAATGCAACTCTTCTGGAAACCCAACTCCGAGTATTTCATGGACCTTATCTAATAGTTCAGTTATTAACAATCCGATAATAACACTAAAATGGGAACAACGTTATAACATTGACAGTGTCACGTGTAGTGCCACAAGTATTGTTACACCAACGAACGGATCTCCGAAAACACATGTAAACGTAACCAGTTTATATGTAAACGTATTATGTAAGTACCTTATTATATTAGCAATGCTTTAAATGTGCCTAACTGCACTTGTCATTAGGCGAAAATAATAATCACATCGTCCTAACACACCTACACGAGGCGTGTACTGGGTACACCGGGCTTAATGCATGTGCATAAAGTGTCGTCTTTTCCCTATTGTTATTGTGTATGCGCAGTAAAAAAGACATTTTATCATGTCTGTGATCAGCGATTTTCTAAAAATTTAAAGGTATTCCAATAGAGACATAAAGAAAAAGGCATGTAAGCAAACATATCAGAACAAATCTACACATACATTACTGATTTCTATGCATGAGATAAGTGTGTTGATGAATTTTAACTAAAAATAGATACACACTCTAGCGTTTTATCGATATAAATATGTGCAGTCTAGTTATCAGTGTAGCTATCTCCCATGACGACTTAATGAGTTTGTTTTATCCACATATGACATAAAAAGTGTTAGCAGCTTATTTCTTCCATTCCATTATAATGCAATGGGTGCAAGCGGGTTGTTCTTTATTGGTAGACCCTTTACTATTGATCGAAACAAATGAACCATAAACAGCAGGCGAGATATATTACTTAGGAAGACGTTTATTTCTTTCTCTTGTTTCGGTATCCAGAAACTTCAGAATAAATTACAGAATCTAACTCGAACGTATCTTACCGATTAACTTAAATATACACATTTTAGTATAAATAAGGTAATCCGTCCAAAAGGATAAATCTTATATCATACCGATATCGGCAACTCAGAGAGTTCGTCATTTTCTTATCGTCTTTATATTTAGTTACTATAGATATAAAATAATTATGTGTTTTTGCATATTAAGCATATTTAAGTGTGTTTGTAGGTTCGAGGCCCGCAACGTTAGTTTGACTATAGACTTTGGATAAATGTGCACATGCCTTGAAAAACAGATCAAATTGCCAACATGATAAATGGCTAGTCCCGTATTCATTACATAAGCCTTATTAGACAGACATTCTCTATATCGGAACCAAACACGTTTTCTCTATATTTCGTGATAGTGTGTATTACAACGAGTACGTGTATGGTAGCTGTTTTACAATGTTGCTGGAAATGTAGTACGTGCATGGTAGCTGTTTTACAATGTTGCTGGACATGTAGTACGTGTATGGTAGCTGTTTTACAATGTTGCTGGAAATGTAGTACGTGCATGGTAGCTGTTTCACAATGTTGCTGGAAATGTAGTACGTGTATGGTAGCTGTTTTACAATGTTACTGGAAATGTAGTACGTGCATGGTAGCTGTTTTACAATGTTGCTGGAAATGTAGTACGTGCATGGTAGCTGTTTTACAATGTTGCTGGACATGTAGTACGTGTATGGTTGCTGTTTTACAATGTTGCTGGAAATGTAGTACGTGCATGGTAGCTGTTTTACAATGTTGCTGGACATGTAGTACGTGTATGGTAGCTGTTTTACAATGTTGCTGGAAATGTAGTACGTGCATGGTAGATGTTTTACAATGTTGCTGGAAATGTAGTACGTGCAAGGTAGCTGTTTTACAATGTTGCTGGAAATGTAGTACGTGCATGGTAGCTGTTTTACAATGGAAATGTAGTACGTGCAAGGTAGCTGTTTTACAATGTTGCTGGACATGTTATTAGTTTGCAAATTTCCGTTTGTGTGTTTCTTCTTTGGTAGTGTCTATTTTTGGGGGACAGTTCGTTTTAATTTTTTTTCCTCACGAACAACAGTACGAATAAATAGAAGAAAACATTGTTTATGCAACAACAATATGCTAAATCCATCATTTTGCTGCAGATCACCCGTCTACTTCAGTGTGTAAACTCGGGGCATATGCAATAACTTCCACAAACATCCGGATTGTTTTAAATGAAACTTTGACAATGACATGTATTGGCAGCAGTAGCTTTCCACCCTCACGTTATACATGGACACTGCCAGGTGGAGAACTAATGAACAGAACACATCTCATAATTCAAAGTGTGCAGTCTAGCGGTAATGATACATACACACTATAAGTGGTCAATGAAATAAACGCAACTTTGGAAAAGCAGGTCGTTACTGTAAGCGTCACTGCCTCTTATACTCTTGAATTTTTATGTGAGTATCTTCAAAAAGGCAAGTTACTTGTGTGTTTGTCTGTAGTGTTCAATATAGGTCGCAATATGTTCATCTCACTTATACATCAATTTAGTATACTAACTGGTTATATTATGGTTAGTCTTATTTCAGTTTGTGATTCAGAAAGGAAGTTGTTTTATTTTTTAATATATGGTTAAACATTAATTAAAGTATTATTCATATAAGATTTGACTTAAACACTATACAGTATAATTGTCACTTATTGTAGACCCTGTGACAGAACTTTATCTCTATCATCGAGATGAACACGATCAACAAATTACCAGTCCCACCATAAGCGTTGTGAGAGGTCGTGAGTTCAGTTTAAGATGCAGTGCTCTTTCGAATCCTCCTGCTAGTTATGTATGGACAGCAAATGGTTCTGTGTCTGCAACAGGTGGTAATTGGAGTACCCCCTAATGGACGACACCATTATTCATTGTATTGCTAGCAATACTTTCGACCCGACCGGGAAGGAAAAGAGAAACACTTCTAGTTTTATAAGCGTTACAGCAAATGTATTGTGTAAGCGGAATTTATTTAATTAATATTGTTCACTGGTAGCGTTTACCATATGATTATTTCGGGGAAGAGTTATCTACATACTGTAAGCATATACGAGATATATAATCTATGAAACTAGGATGAGTGACACCCTTAACAATATAATTGGTATATTATTAAGCAATGCAAAGGCGTTTTAATTAAATAAAGTAGAAATACTATCAACCATTACAACTTTCTTGCTTACAATAATTAACAAAACTTCTTTTAAACTGGAAACTTCAAGAGTATCGAACTCACAATATAGGCACCATAAGAACAACAGTCGATGTAACCATCGCCGCATGTCTGCATGGTAAAAATACAAGTGAAACGTATGGTAATTCTATATTCTCGCGTCAAAACGTAAGCAAGAAAAGGCCAGTAAAACACGTTCTTGCGATATCAGGACTTTTTCTTAGAATGTATGCATGTAAAAATATTAGCATTTGCGCATATATCTTTTTGTACCTTTAATTATGAATTGAAATATCAATATATTCATGTCTTTTACTATTACCAATCGCTTTTTGTATACAAAACATATTTCATGTAGAAAGATAGCGATTCCAGGAAAATTCGTTCATGTGGTTTATTATCAACCATCAATCATATGCATCTGAACATTTGTATCTAGTTACCCCAGAGACACCGACGTTTACCTTTCAAATGTGTGGACCGGCTGTCAAAACAAACCACTTAAAGGTTATCCAAGGTCATTCCGTCAAGGGTACGTGTACGACGACGAGTAAACGTATTCCTGGTTAAATGTACCCGATAACTTTGGTATTGGAAATGAGTTCGCTATTAGCAGTGTCACTAGAAATCACAGTGGAGGGTATTCGTGCATAGCTTATAATGACATGAACACAACGTTTGATGGAAATATCAAGGGAACAAATCAATCCAGTTTCCAGCTAGATGTTCTAGGTAAATTTTTGTACATGTATTAGTTCACCGTTAAGTTTTAACACTTTGTATATGTATACATTTTATAATACATTACGTCATAATTAACATGTACGAATGTTAATTTATTGGCTTAAGCTATTTTGATTTCATCCGATCTCTACTTTTCAGCACCAGCGGTTGCTCAGTCTATTGAAAATGCTACAGCTTTATTGAACACATTGCTGTCTATCATGTGCCCTTTAATGCCCGGGAATCCAACAAACACGAGATTCACGTGGTTTCCATGATTGGATCGAAGCAAAATCTAACGTTGACAAGTGTGCGGCTTACTGACGAAGGGTATTTCAAATGTAGAGTTAACAACGCAATGGAAGCCCCAGGATGTGATATTGAGGAGGCATACGACGAAACACCGTTTTACGTAGATGTGCAATGTAAGTGAATTTTATATATTGAATCAACATCGAATTCATAAATATAGAAATCACACAATACGACCTCAGTGTCATTAACAAACATAAGCTATTGTGCAACGTCGTATTACTAGTATTTATGTTGTAGATGCTACCAACATAAGTAGATTTTATGCAGGCGGGTTAAACTTTGTATCTAATATTACCATAAACGAAAATCACACTGTGACGTTATTCTGTGAAGCTGCCAGTGACCCCGTCGCTAAACTGGCAATCGTAAATATTACTCGAGGTGGTGAACGTTTACTGGGGGAAGAGCACGATAACACAATATCCGCCAGTATTGTAAATTCAAGATGTGAATTCGATATGGGTGTATACCAATGTAAAGGAAAAACACCCATAATGCAGATCAACAAGTGAGAGAAATGGAAATCATGATTCTGAGTAAGTTATATTAATTGCGACATTTATTTATCATTTATTTGCCGTGACGCAGATTGTTAATTTTAATGTTCTGTATAAATATTTATTGTATAAAATTATTATTTTAACTGAAGGTAAGCCGAGACCTTCACCATTTTCTCCACCGATTACCACTGGCTTTAGAAGATCAAATGATTCCGTTGTCCTCGTGGTCACTCTTGTGGCGTATCCTCCTCCCAATGATACATCTGCATATGTTTGGCGAAAGAAAATGAAAAGAAATGGCGACTTGTTAACACTAAACACTACTAGTGAACTTCAAATAAAAATTTCAGAAGACAGACTACAGGCAAACCTGTCAATATCTCAACTACAAAGTGAAGATTTTACCAACTATTCGGTCCATGTTTACAATGACTTAGGCTCTACAGAACAGGAATTTGTGATTCGAGCAAATGGTATGCTTCTTCAACAGTTCATATCTCACTTCAAATACATTCATTAATAACCAAATATGTCAGGTAATAGTTTTTATTTCTCACCTTATCTGGCAACCAAAGTGTTTTCATCATAGCCAAACCAAGTGTTCGACAACGTAGAACTGATCAAAGGAAATCGCACTTTATGAAAGAATAAACATCAATTCCATATAAGCCTATGGATGAGACATTATCAAAATATCTTGCCTGTATTGCACAGAGCAGCCAGCTATGCCACAACAATTTCATGTCGTGGACGACTTGGTAACTGACAGTTCCCTACAGTTTGAATGGAAACCGGGATTTGATTGGTGTTTAGACCAATGGTTCGTGATTGGTTACAAAAAATCAGCCGATGAAACTTGGACGTGCGTACACGCCTCTGCAACAGTCACTAGGGTGACTATTGATGAATTAGTTGCCAGCTCTAATTACATGGTCAAAATGTATGCAAAAAATTCAATTGGAAAATCAAATGAGACAACCGTACAAACCGTAATAACAATGGCTGCCAAATCAGGTATGCATGCTTTTATGGAGTTGCATCTTTCTGAGTATTAAATATATATATATATAACTGATTATAGACCAAAGACAAAATTCTGATGTTTTTCACATAGTAAATACTACTTGGAGTATGTTATATACTTGTATTATGTATATCTTGTTTCCGATAGAAATTTATACCTTTTCACTAGTTGATGTATTTCATATAACGCATTTCCATTTAACATGATTCATATAGTACACCTAATTAACAAATATACGTTGTTTTAATTTGTTTGTATTTTTACTATAATTTTAATGACGTTTGATATCCTTGCAAATACAAACAAAGCTTTCATTTAGTCTATATATAACTATAGCTGGTTAAAAAAACTAACTATCGAAATGCATAACATTCCAAAGAATATTATGCATTATATATATATATATATATATATATATATATATATATATGACCGGTTAAAGACTGTCGATACGATCTGATTTTTGATTTTTTGTTCTGCTTGTCCTTTTAATGCCTCCGGATTGTGTGTAAGAAATTCGAAGATAATTCTGATACAAATATCGCGGAAATACATTGTTTTTTATGTTCGCTTGGATTGTAAACAGGCAAACAGTGATTCTGCATTTCTGGAAGTTCTGACAAAGAATCACATTCATATGACTACACATATTTCAATTAAAAACTCGGAAATGTAATGTGTAAATATAATGTTTCCTTCAACTATACATGCTATTCCTTAACAGTACTTGCTAAACAGTCTACGGTGGGAGTTGATACAAATCATACGCTTTTGTTCTTATTTATAATTACAGTATTTTACCATTTCGGCTTCTATCAAACCATGTGTAGATTTATTTAACATTATACAATATAAATCAATATCTGTATATGTTTGGCTGTAAACTCACTATTTCAAGTAACAAAACAGTCAACAACCTATGAAAAATCTGTAATCTTACTTCTACGTGAACGTGACCCAACAACGTTTTGACCATTTTCAAATTCCTACAAGTTCATGTGCAACTTTAGATGACGTGCAGAATGCAATACCCTGCCATTGACTTAAGTTTTCACATTAAGTGATGATCTTGTTCTAATGCTGTTCAATATGTGTTTGCATTACACGAATTGAAACGTAATGGAATGAAAAAATCACTGTTACTAACTATTTTTTAAAGTTGATAAGTTGAAAACAGTACATAATAAATTCAGTTCACTAAAATATTGTTATGTATAACTTAAACTAAGAGTTTACGCATGTATTTGCTGTTATGAGTCGGGTGAATCATTCGTGCCAAATTTACGTATAATTCAAAGACGAGACGTTGCGTCATTAAATCGATAATGATGTCAGAGTTTCAAACACGAACTTGTAGGACACGCATTTACCGGATTAGATGCTAATATTAATGTAGATTAAGCTTATTTCATTTCAGTTATGAACTATTGTATGTTAGAATGCAGTTTAATCAATGTGTTTATTCTTTCTGAAGTGATATCATGTAAAATTTATTAAATAGTTTTCGTTTTTGCAAGACATCAAGTGGTTATCAATTTTGTAATAATAGGCCATTGATTATCATATCTAGGTGAGTATTTAATATTGTATTCCCTATAATAAGAGCGAATAACAACAAGTGAAACTCATTTTCTATAACATTAGTTGTTTATGTATTTCATAGCATATGTCACCCTTTATATTTCTATATCTTCTTCTATATGTAGGGTATTTAACTTTTGTAAATAATAATCTGAACTTAATGTCATTGATGCAGAATAAGAACTTTTTAAAATGAATTATTTTTTTGAAGTTAACGTAACATGGTATTTTTTCAAACTATCTAACATTATAAAAGAAAAGCCGCCGTGATCACTGTGATAACACAGCTTCATCTGGCATGCATTTTTCCTCACTTTTTTTTCTCAATTTAGTATGTTTGGTTTTGAGTTTCACTATACAACATGAAAATGTCCGTTTTTGAAATACTGTTAAAAAACTAAAGTGACCTATTATAAAATGTGATAAGAATATCTGAATATTAAATGTATTAAAAATTTATATTAAATCAATGGACGAATAATGTCCCAAACAACGACATAACCAAAAATAATAACGGGAACATATTACAAACTGGAACAACATGAATTGGTCTATAACATGTTTTATAATTCAATAGATAGCAGTTCCTCTTCGCCTGCCGGGCCTTTAGTAGGAGGAGTTGTAGGCGGCACTCTTGTGGCAGTCATCTTGTGTGTACTGTGGAAATTAAGAAGCAAATTTAAAGGTACGTAAACATGGATTGTTGTTGTAATATGAAAAATGAAAAAAACTACAGGAATTGTATTATTTCAAGTAGTACTACTTTTTATTGTTTGAGTAATATTAAGGGCTATGTATATAGTGTCCTTGGGTTTCTATTTATATAACTGGAACATATTTTACAGGTAATCCTGGGTCTGCAACTCATTACGATGACTTATTTCTAACACAGTATGTATCGGTAGTGTTATATTTACATATGTGGACACATAGTATTGATATAGTTTATACTAATTTTGTTGAACTGTGTATTGTATATATAACGTATTTCATGAACTATTGTAACACAACTCTATAAATAGTATAACTGTTTATTACAGAGCGAGCAACCAAGCTGCCAATTCGAACTCCGATTATGAATCCTGCAGAAATGGTATTATCATGATCACCATTAAGCATAATTAACCTTTAAGCGTAGTTATGATTAAAAATCTGCATTTTATTGTAGTAATGTTATTACATTGTTAAATTGGATAACATCGACATTTAATACGGGTCAGAATACCGAGTGCCTAAGACGTAATTACAGTTGATTTAGCCATACTTACGATATAGACAAATTTCTACGATTGCTTACGGCACTAATTAAGACATGTTATAAATCGAAAAGTAATCCTTACGTGATAATAGGTAATAATTATAACAGAGGTTACTCGTAATTACGTGTAACGAAGTAAGGAGCTATTATGTCGTAAATATGATATTATATGTAATAATTACGAGATTAAACAAGTGTTTCACTCATTTGCTAACGGGCAGTTGCCATTTACAACGGAATGGTAAAATATTTTAAAGCAATTCAATTTATGGTTGTTCATTATTTTCAGAATCCCAGCCTAGCAATCAGTACGAAGCCCTCGCTGAAACTTCGTTTCGTGAATATTCGGTTCTGTCACAAGGCAACACACAAGAAGCCTATGCGATGATCAATAAACCATACCATATCGTTTCGAAAAGTGAGTCTGGCTTGGTGAAAGAAGAAAATGCATATGTTAATTTGAAATTGTCGAATACTTAAAACAGTTTACAGTCTTGTTATTGGAAAAGTAATTTGTGTATTAATGTATAACCATAACTAACTGCTGTTAGAGTAAAAGTGTCAGGATCTGATTAACAATGTTGGTAATATGGAATTCTGATATATTAACCATTGAAGTATACTGATGAAGTCAAGATGTAACCAAAATTTAAAAAAAAGAACAGAAAAACTAAAATTCACGTATGTGATAGAATTAATTTGCATTTCGTATTATTATATTGATGTCGACGGGTTATCACCCGCTAGAATTGCTACTACAACACTAAACATCGGCTATGAATTACTATGAAAAAGGTCATAAATCAACAAATGCAAAGTATTAAGTTTTAAAAGCCAGGAATTTTCATATTTCTACCATTCAGAGATATAGTAACTCGATATGAATATTGTACATGTCGTCCCATATATGCAAGTGCATGTGACAAATGTTATTTATAAATATATATTTAAGTATCACATCTAAATTGTTTTTGTTGTTATGAAGATAATGTTATGTTGATGGTATTTTCGAGCAACTAAAATGTTTTTGTTATTTTCAGTTTTCTTTCCGCAACAAGCGCATCCAAATCTTATCTGGCAGATATCCAGTTATCATAATTAATGATAAATAGCATAGCTTATGGCATCCAAGTTTATAGACCGTAGCTTATTCAATGTTAGATGACGTACCGACTTGTTAAATTATGCCTGGACTTGCTCATTTCACATAAATGCTGAATTACCAATACTTAGAATGGTTGTACTCTGCTCGTCAAACTGTTAAGGCACATTTTTTTCTTTTATCTATATAAATGGATAATCTAAAAATTATTTCATACAATTGTCGGGGTCTCAATAACAGTAAGAAGCGTAGAGATGTCTTTGACTTTTTAAGATAAAAAAACACATATTTACTGCCTGCAAGACTGCCATTTTACTCAGGATATGGAAAGTCAAATTTATTCAGAATGGGATGGGGAATGTTATTTTAGCTTTGGATGTTCAAATTCAAGAGGTGTTTGTGTTTTGTTTAGTAAAAACATACAAATCAAAGTACATAAAACAGAAAATGACTCATTTAGAAACTATTTATTGCTAGACATGACATATATCACAAACATATTTACTTTATGCACTTTATATGGCATTAATAAAGATATGCCCTCATTTTTTACAGATAAATTTACAAAAATAGATCATTACGAAAACGATGAATTTGTTATTTGCGGAGACTTTAATCTTGTACTGGATGTAAACGTGGATGATTCAAATTATAAATCCTTTAATAATAATAAAAAGGCTAGAGAAACACTAACGTCTGTAATCATGGATAACAATTTAACCGGTACTTTTAGATATCTGAATGGTTATGTCCAACAATACACATGGAGACGGTTAACACCGTTACAGCAGGCTAGGATCGATTTTGTCCTAACTTCTAATAGCATTTCCTCTAAAATTAGAAAATCAACTATAGATTTAAGTTATAAATCAGATCACTCAATTATTTTATTAGAAATTAGTTTTGGAGATATAGAACATGGGAAAGGTCTATGGAAATTCAACAATTCACTGTTAAATAATATTGACTACTTAAATTGCATTAATACTTTAATTGAACATATTAAGAGACAATACTGTATTCCAATTTATAATATAGAAAACATAGAACACTTGACAACAATGACAAACAGTTTGTGATAAATGATCAACTATTCCTAGAAACGTTACTTATGAAATTAAGAGGAAAAACTATTTCATTTTCATCATATTTAGCTAAGTTAAATAAAAACAATGAATCTAATTTAATTAAGAAAATAGAATAACTTGAAAAATAAATCACTACATGAAACTAATACTGATCAGCAGCAGGAATTACAAAATGAATTGGAAAAGTTAAGGGAAAATAGACCTAAAGGTTCACTTATTCGTTCAAGAGCTAAATGGCTAGTAGATGGGGTGCAACCTTCAAAGTACTTCTGCTCTGTTGAATCAATCCATTATACAACCAAGTCAATACCTTTTATTGAAACAGGAAATGGTACTAATTTGAATGATCAAAATGATATTTTAAATGAAGCAGTTTCATTTTATAAAACACTGTGCAAAAGAAATGAAAATGAAATTGGATATGACATAAATACTGATTTAGCTAATGCCCATTTACAGAAACTCAATAATGCTCAATCAGAAGCTTTAGAAGGACTACTTAGTATAAATGAAGTTGCCTTTACACTTAAAAATATGAAAAACGACAAAAGTCCAGGCTCTGATTGTTCCACTGCAGAATTTTATAAAGTGTTTTAGAACAGATTAGGCCATTTCATAGTACGAAGTATAAATTATGCATTTTATAATAATTAATTGTGCACAACTCAAAAACATGGAATAATAACTTGCATCCCCAAAAACAATAAACCGCGCTGCTATTTGAAAAATTTAAGATCATTAACCTTATTAAAACTGGCATCTGGGACTACAGCAAATAGATTAAAACAGTACTTGATGTTTTAATCTCCAAAGATCAAACTGGTTTCATTAAAGGGCGATTTATTGGTAAAAACACTAGATTACTTTACGACATCTTGAAATATGCTGAAGATAATAATTTGCCTGGGTTACTTATGACAATAGATTTTTAAAATGCATTTGATACCTTATCTTTTATGTTTATAGAAACTACTTTTAGTTTTTTTTTATTTCGGACCAATGGTTCAACAATGGATATCCATGTTTTTGCACAATACTATGGCGTCCATACAAATAAATGGATTTTTATAGAACACCTTTTGCATTGAGAGGGGCTGTCGTCAAGGGGACCCGATACGCGCTTACATTTTTATTTTATGTGCAGAAATTCTAGCTATTAAAATCAGACAAAGCAAACAAATAAAGGGTATAACAATTAAAGACATAGCATACAACATATCACAACATGCTGACGACACTTCTCTATTACTTGATGGATCTGAATCATCTCTTAATTGTACGTTCGACATGCTTCATGAATTTTCAACATACTCTGGATTGAAAATAAACTATGATAAAACTAATTTAATTTTAATAGGCTCTATGAAATATACTACAAGGTCGATAAAAACAAAATACAAACTGACATGGGGAGCAACATCTTTCAAAGTTCTTGGGATAGTGTACGACGTAAATTTAGAAAACATAATCATGAACAAATTTGATAACAAAATCAACAGTATAAAAAATTTAACAACGCACTTGAATCGCAGAAATATCACACCGCTCGGAAAAAATAACCATCGTAAAATCACTACTTCTCCCTTACTCATTTATTTGTGTCACTACCAACACCAAGAATAGAAATTATGAAACAAATTAATAAACTGTTTTATGACTTCATATGGGCAGGCCCGAGCAAAATTAAAAGCACAGTAATTTTTAAAGAATATAATGACGGAGGTTTAAATATCGTAGATGTATGTTCTTTTGAAAAACAAATGAAATTAACATGGCTTAAGAGACTGGTGATAGGAGACGGAAATTGTTACACACTTGTTAAATCCTTCATTGATATAAAAAACTTTTTAATACTGGCAAAATGTTTGTTGAAAAACTTTGCATAAATTTAAAAAATAAATTATGGCAAGACGTCTTGAAAAGCTATATATTGTATATTGAAAAATTTGCATATAGTCAATAGTGAAGATATTCTCTATATGCCTTTGTTTTACAATGAAAATTAAAAAAAAATTAGCAATAATTATATATATATTAAATGTCTGTATGAAAGAGGCATTCGATTTTTATCAATATGAAAGATAGAGAAACGTTTTATCTCCAAAGAATCTTTGGACTACCAAATTGGAACAAATGTGAATTTTCTACTTACCAAGGTCTTATTAAAGTTATAAGTAAATTTATTAAGACTTTGGAGACATATTAACGTTTGATAATAATATTCAAGGACCTGTATTAGCAACATACGTAAAGAAAATAGTTCAAGTCCTAAAGAAGAAAAACATGTTTCTACAATATTTATTTAAAACATTGAAATCCCAACTTGTCAAACAAAATGGAATTCAGAGTTCTTTGGTATTGACTGGAAAAGTGTTTATCCACTTGTGTTTAATATTAGTAAAGATAGTTATATCCAATGCCTCCAATGAAGAATAGTCCACAGAATCTTGGGAACAAAATCCAATATGTTTAATATGAAAATAGTTACTGATAAATCTTTGTACATTTTGTAAAAATGAAGTAGAAAATATAGAACACTTGTTTGAAACTGTGTACATTCTCAATATATTATTAATTTTGCTATTAACGTTGTAAATAGAAATAAACAAAACTCACCTATCCATCTAACATGTCAGGAAATGATACTTGGTATTACAAATTCAAAAATGAACAATTTAAATATGTTATGCCTAGCAATTAAACGATATATTTTTCATTGCCAGAGAAAAACAGAAAGCCGTCTAATTTTGGACCCGTAAATAGCCTCAACCACTCATTACAAATTTATAAAACTACAAATAAACTTGACGAAGGATTAAAAGATTGGTTACTAGTCAGCATGGTTACAGATATTGCTTATAATGAAATTGAAATAGTACTTAATAATAATAGTGAATGAATACAGTTTTCTGCATTTTTTATGTCTACAATGTCATCGCACATAGAATATATACTCAATGCAATTCATTCTCTTTTGTTTATATTTGTTGTTGTGCAATATTATCTGCGACATAGCATTGGTACATATACATGTAATGAGTCTATTCATTGTATTGTAAGTATTAACATTTTTGGTACATGATTATGTATTAATGTTATATATGTGTATATGTCTATTATGCATGCCTTCATTTATGTATGTATGTATGTATGTATGTATGTAAATATACTATGAGCAAATAAATTATTGCGAACAAAAAGTTTAAGTTTAACGCGCAAAATAAATACAAATACATTTATTATATAAATGGAGCAGCAATGGTGCAACCTACCTTTATATTTTATTTGCCAAACAAAAAGAAATAAGAAA
Organism: Congeria kusceri; assembly: GCA_027627225.1. Classification (NCBI taxonomy): domain Eukaryota; kingdom Metazoa; phylum Mollusca; class Bivalvia; order Myida; family Dreissenidae; genus Congeria; species Congeria kusceri. The sequence goes on along the minus strand of CM051029.1, from coordinate 4,902,986 downwards.
TACAGTGGCTGATACAATTCGTACCGGATGTATCAATAAATGTGCTCGTAGACAGATAGTCTACATTTCGCTGTTTTGAACATAACATTACAACAACTGATAGTTAACCATTAGTTTAAAAAGCTTTATATGTAAATTATTATAGAATGCAACTTGTTTGAATATATGTGAGGTTAATTTTTATTTACACGTACATGTTTTGTGAATAATTCTGAGCCAAGTGTGAGGTTCCTGCGCTCATTAACCGGTTTAAAGCCCCAATGCTTTGCATTTACCGTTCCAAGGCGGTGACCCCAGTTTTATTCATGTGTGTTTTGGGTTTGTTATGTGTTTTTGTGACGTCCTGTGTATTGTTTTTGGCAATTGGTCACTTGCCATAAATAAAAGACCTCGGGTCGCTAATAAGAGTTCTCTCCTGCTGACACAGCTGGAGTTTCGCTTGCTTATATTTGATTGTAACCATATTATTAACAATTTTACAATGAGGTTACGCTCTTGTGTCTTCGACAACTGGCATGTGGGAATCTGTTAAATCTTACACAAACCTACGTTCCAGTACATACATAGTGAGAGCAAAAACTTTAGGTCAAATCTACAAATTCGTACTTGTACATGTTATGCGTTTTGTTTATGGTCTTATACGTATGGTTTTACACTGTTTTGCTTGCGATTACTGTCTTCGCGTGGTTTGAATAGTTTTAACATTGTACATGACATATTTATATGCTTTACCTTGATGATAATTTTTAATATACATATGCTACTGGTTTAAGGTCGACATTTTATATTTCAATCGCATTGTGTTGAGTACAATTAATTTTTCATATTACTGTATTGACAATGCTACAAATTATTTATTTTTATTTTTAGACAGAATTGTAAAAACTACAGTTAGTCCTAACAACATATTTTATATGTTTCAACAATATTAAAGATACATGTACCAGGAACTGTATTTATGAAGAACATTAAGTTATAAACCACAATAATCTTATCCTTGTTTATTTTGTTCGTAACAAAACTAAAACAAATCGTAACTATGTAAATGTTAAAATATCAGTTATCGTAAGTTGAATCTTAATTAACCCGGAAATGTTCGGAAAGGTTATGCACGTGTTTCGAATTCATTGTCTGGTGTTAACAATGGAGCCAAAACGAACACTATCGGCACCTTTTAGTGCAAACGATTATTTGGTATAAGCGAATATAATGGGGGACCATCAAACGTATTTGCAACACAGCTTAAGAATGTACAGCATTATATAAGCGTCATAAAGTGATGTTTAACTCTGTCATATTCATTAGTCTGATACGAAAAACATAAATTAATGCATAGAAGAGGAATTTAGAAAAAGGAATACGAAAGTTTTTGTGTGAGGACAGATTCTAATATGTGATTTGATTTGATACTTATTTACATCTTTTGACAATTACATTTAAGAAATAACAGTAAATTTAAAGAAGCAGTTATGGGAAGTGTACAAGCAAAGTTATAAAGCAAAGCAGAATATCCAAGACAAACGCTAACATTGTCCAAAAATGGTCAACACACATTTCTACCTATGCCGTCTTAATCCAAAATCAGCCTCGAACATATTGTTAAGTTTACAATTGACTTATGCATGGCCCCGTGTTCACAAATATTTAAAATGTGGAATTGTATTGTATATATAGGCCTAATCAACAGGTGAAACAATCCAATGAACTACAGTCTGTATTGTTACATTACTGATTAATAATGTAAAATAACATAAAACAAATATACGTTGTAATAACGGTGAAATATAAATACCGCTATTACCAAGTTTATTAGTTTTATTTTAATTTAACAAACTTATACTGCACTATATTATAGTTTTGCTTACGAGTACATGTATTTATATTGCCTGCTGTATTTTTCAGTAATGTAACAATCCAGACTGCCCGCTGTACATATGAATTCCACAATATGTTGATACAGTTAAAACTAAACGGCTTACTACAAATAAAGTGGTACATAAAGCAATTGGGAAAATAATAACAATTGTAAAATGGTGTTGCTGATCAATAAGCTTACATTAATTAGCAAACGCGATTCATTACGTTTATAACCTTATTTCTCAAAATGCTAAAATATCTAACAATCTTTACTGCTCAAGTGTTTGGTTTCATACATCACTTTAAATTTGCTTAAATTATTAAAATGTGAAAATCTAATAACAAACAGAAACACATTGACAGAGAAATATAAAAGAAGATCAGGTGTACCTCATGCTTAAATGAAACAGGAAAATGAAATAGGAACATATTTGCTATAAACACGCTATAGTAATAAGGTAGTTGTCTGAGTTTTCACACACATGTTGGCAAGTTAAATTTATATTCTTTATTAACAATCAGAAGTATGTATATTTGAGGTGCACCTTGAATGAAATTGTGTTATAATGTCCATTGATGTTGATAACCTCGTCTGCTTTTCATAGCGGCTATTAGTGGAATTCGAAGAAATTTGCATTATGCCGCACATTGCATGGAGCAAAAACTCTGAAATAAAGTATATTGTGTTCCCTTTACATGAATTTACGTGTAAATAAAATAATATTTAGAGTTTTAATCCATTATAAGACTTAGTTGGTCTAATGATTTAAGTTGAACATCTCATGTTTTATTATAAATAAGTGTATATATTCGGTTTAACTTCTTTTCATGTACATATATATTGTATATCCCAATATCAGATTTGTTAATATCGGGTAAACATATAAATTGTAATATCTATTGTTGAAAAAAAACATATATATACATATATAAATGTGTTTATCATGTTGGTTTAGAGTTTATGCTTTATGCTAACCATTATATAATTTTAGTTCATCTGCCAATAAATATATGTTCTTAAGTGCATAAGAGCACCATTCAAAACCTGTTTTCTCAATTCAACAAACATACCTTGTGTGTTTTTAACAGTATTCCGTTGTAAAGGGTACCACAGCTTCCTTTTAACTGAACAATACGTCGTTAAACGTTGGCTCTTGTTTGCCTATGTGACCTTCAAAATATTGTTTGTTGTTAGAGCATGATATATCGAAATATTCATGCATGCACTTGATATTATTTAACACGATATCTTGATATTGAAATAGTTGTCAAACATATTCAAACACAGTACATGCTCAAATTAATTAACCGACAGTAAAACATATTGATCCATGTATCAGTATTTCAAACAAAATTTGATATTATGTTTGGACACAATAAAATACAAAATATCTGATATACAAAATATAATTTTGAAAAGACTCTGTTTGTTAGTTTAGCATTTATTTCATTATTGGTTTGAACATATTCAGTTTTCATTATTTGTTTATTCATTACTTACAAAATACTAATAATATGTGGGTGTTCAAAGCTATTGTATACCACACAACATATTATTCATTTAAACCAAAGTAGTAATTAAAAGAAAATTACAGGATGTTGCTTTACAGAGTGTTATATGCATGTGTTACAATTCTTGTTTTATTTTTAAATCTTTTTACCAATATATACATGCTGTAAACATGCTCCATGTTGGGGATCTAGGAATGACATCAAAATCCATCTTCTACAGGGATAGCCACTGTCTCATAGGATATGGTATTGTCCATTCTGTATAGGGATGACATCAACATCCATCTTCTACAGGGATAGAAACTGCCTCATAGGATATGGTATAGTCCATTCTGTCTATTGGCATCATCGTTGCTGACTGTATCTGTTCCCTTAAACGGTAATTACACAGAATTATTCTATAGAAAACAATTTTTCAAAAGCAAAATTATGTGTATGCATATCTGGTATTCCTTTAAAATATTTTAAAGAAGACTTAATAAGTTGCCCACATGAACTAGCATTTAAAAAAAGAAATTAAAATTAAAATATTATTTGTTTTGATTCATTCTACTTTATATATCATCCACGGAAAGCCAAAAGTTGCTATCAGCATAGGTGCAAAGAAGACTGATAGAACATTCTGTCTCTTAAGGTAGCAACCCTGATAAAATTTGAAACTTAGAAACATCTCAGATGTTTTGATTTTATCTTAAAGAGCTCATAAAACTCTGCACAAATCAGTTTGAATTGTTAAATTATCTTTATTACATCAAAAGTTATGATTATTTGAAATTTCGGAAAAATGGTCATTTCGGTGAACATTTTCCCTATATGTAGCCTTGAACTGTTGAGTCTATTCGCGGACCCGCTTTTTAGGAAAATTTACTTCTTTTTTATGTAGCTTTTTTTCTAGACAAGGGATTACACCCAAAATTTGCATACTGATAGCATTTTTTCTGCAGATTTCAAAAAATGCATTGGTTTTCTTATAAGAATGTGATTTGTCACCTTAAATTTGAATCAAAGTGAAGTAGTCACGTATTTTTTTTTCGTTTTTAAATTGTAGGAGTCGGAGTCGTATAGCATGGAATGTAAAATAACGCAAATATTGTTAATTTTGATTGGTCTTAGTACTATAAGGTAAAATAATGTAAAATATATAACAAATATTTTTTATATAAGACATAGTATTGCGAAATCTACTTGAAATGTCGATACAACATGGTATGTTGTTATAACATTATATTAGTATTATTACCAATTTTCGCTTCTCTTTCAAACTAAGAACAGTACAACAACGCACATAGAAATATACGTAGGGCTAAACAAAAATAGACACGAGTATGCTCTCCAGATATTATGGAGACCAATAATGCCTTGTAGCAGTAGAGACATTAAACAAACATATATCTATCTTGACATCTTAACAATGATTAATATGTTAACATTTCTATAACATTCTGAGACCCTAATTTTGTTTCGCTTTTATCAAAATTAGTACTCACTAACAATGTTATGTACTTACACGTATATTGTTAGATATAAAGTAGTTTGCTTGGCATCGTGTGTTTCTACAACCGAAGTAGATACACACAGCGGTGCAAAAAAAAACTCATAACGTGTACTTTGATTGTCTTGTCTTGATACTGTTTTGTGTTGTTCATTTGTTGTACTTCGATCGTCTTGAAAATGTTTCTTATTCTTGTTCATCTGTCAGTATGAGCATTGCTGTCTAGAATTGTTGTACATGTATTATTATTGGAAGGTTAGAATAAGATCCTTTATTGCTATGTGGTTGATTTCGAAGTTCACATCGAAATTCATCTTGGTGGTATCAATTTAAAACTGTATAGCATATGCATATTTTAACTCCTTAACTTGCATTAATTAAATTCTCAGTATGACATTATGATTGTATGGCTACTGCGAATAAAGCAGTCCTACTCTCACGTCAAGTATTCTGCTTTTTCTTCTACTTCTTCCTCTCTTTACATCTACCTAACTCCTACAGCAAACCTAGAAATCAAATCCTGAGTCCAGTCATAAATTGTATACAGCAAAAACAAATAAAACGTATCATGTCAGCGTTTCAATCATACATTGTTTTTATCGGGACTGTCCACGATGATTTTTACTAAGCGCAATCCTCAAAACGTTGTCATGATTACGTATAGGGTCCCTAAAATAATGCCCTTACTAATACATATCCTGCTTCTCAGTCAAATATGGCTTAACATACCGTACCTATTGTCAGTAAAAATAAATCTAGTGGTGACAATGAACGTGTCATATAATATTAAACATCCATGTAATCGTCTTCTGTTTGGAAAACACAGCTTTTGCAATATGAAATTCTCTTCTAATGCATTCACTGCACTTACAACTGCAGTTCTACTTATGTGGCTTTCCATTATTCTACTCCGCTCAGGCGACATACATCCAAATCCAGGGCCAGATTTACTTAGTTCATCAATTTCTATCGACACCAACAATACTTCTGAAAGTTCCTTTAAGTTAAATATAGCATTAAATACTCATCTATCAATTGTACATTATAATATACAGAGCTTGGCGAATAAGAATGAACTCGTGTACACTGGTCTTAAAGATTTTGATATAATAGCACTTACAGAAACTTGGCTAAATGACTCAATTCCTTCCTGTGATATACATTTTACTGGTTACCAAGTGCCTTTCCGCAAAGACCGTCCTCTGGATTCTCATGGTGGTGTTGCTATTTATGTCAAGGAACAATTAGCTGCTAGGCGAAGGACTGATCTGGAGTTAAATCGACTTGAATGTCTATGGGTAGAAATCATCCTGAACAAAAACAAAAAACTTTTAATCGGTGTTTTCTATAGACCTCCTAATGCTGATACTTCATACATGAAACTTATTGACGACTCATTTGGACTAGCTAGTGAGACAGGTATAAAGGATATTATCATTACAGGCGATTTTAATTTAAACACACGAAACCCGTTATCGTTTCGGAAAGTAAATGACTTATGTCAACAACACAATCTCAAACAGCTAATAAATGAGCCCACACATTTTACTGAATCCACTTGTTCTATAATAGATCTCATGTTTGTCAGTGAACCTAATAATATTCTATTAGCTGAAACAGCTGAACCATTTTTAGAACAAAACATACGTTTTCACGTCCCAATCATCGGATTTTTAAATTTTAAAAAAGCTGTGACGAAAACATTTTATCGGCAAATCTGGCGATATGATATTGGGGATTATGACAAGCTACGTCGCTTATTGTCTGATGTACATTGGCAGTCTTTAAAATCCGCAGATATTGATATTTATGCTGAAAATATTACAGCTATTATTTCAGAATGTTCAAAAAAATGTGTTCCGAATAAACTAGTTTGTATTCGACCCGATGATCTACCCTGGATAAATAAAACAATTAAAACAAAAATTAGGCAGCGGAAACGTTTGTATAAGAAAGCCAAAACGTCTAACACAGAAATATCTTGGTCAAACTTTCGACGAGTTCGAAATGAAGTAGTATTGCAACTTCGTCAGGCAAAAGCAATGTATTTTAAAAATATGGCTCTTAAATTAAAGTCGCCTGATCTTTCGAAAAAAGACTGGTGGAAGACTCTTCCTTTCTCATCTCAAATAATACTAGAAATTCTATACCCCCATTACTAGACGAACAATCTGATTCAATAACTATCGATGATATTTGCAAAGCTGAATTGTTAAACACATACTTTGCTAATCAATCTTCAATTGACGATTTTAACCATGTACTCCCGTCATTGACGAACGTAAATTACACACAACTTGACTTAATCAACGTGTCTCACCAAGATGTTATCGATTCAATAAAATGCTTGAAAATAGGTAAAGCGTCTGGTCCTGACGGTATCGATAATCGTATTCTTCGTGAAGCAATGCATGAACTTAGTTACCCGTTATGTGATCTATTCAATTCTAGTCTAAGAGCTCATGTCATGCCTTCATGCTGGAAAATTGCAAACGTATGTCCCGTATTCAAGAAAGGCGACCCAAAAATTGTTTCTAATTACCGACCAATATCATTATTAAACACATTAGAGAAAGTGTTTGAACGAATCATTCATAAATACATTTTTAACTTCCTTCGGTTGACATCTTTTTTTACACCGTCACAGTCTGGCTTTCTTCCTGGAGATTCTACTGTAAACCAATTAACATATATTTACAACACGTTTTGTAATGCATTAGATAATGGCTTGGAAGTAAGAGTCGTATTTTTTTATATAAGCAAGGCATTTGATAAAGTTTGGCACAATGGATTATTATGGAAACTTGAACATGCTGGTATCAGCGGTGATCTGCTATCTTGGTTCAAAAACTATTTATCAGATCGTCAACAAAAAGTAGTACTTCCTGGATCACACTCAAATTTAATCTCAATTAAAGCAGGAGTTCCGCAAGGGTCAATTCTGGGTCCACTTTTATTTCTTGTGTATATTAATGACATTGTAAATGATATAAGTGCGCACATAAATCTTTTTGCTGATGACACCAGTCTATATATGGCAGTAAACTCGCCAACTGAAACCGCCACTACGATGCAGGCAGATATAAATAAAATATCAAATTGGGCAGATAAATGGCTGGTACATTTTAACCCATCCAAGTCAGAATCTATGATAATTTCTCGTAAATTGAATAAACCACATCATCCGACGCTAAATATGCAGGGTATTGATATCCCAACTGTAAATGTCCATAAACATCTTGGTGTCCAACTATCAAATGACTGTACATGGCATGCGCATATAGCATACATAAAGGACAAAGTATGGCCACGAATCAACATGTTGCGAAAGTTAAAATATATTGTTGATAGAAAAGCTCTCGAAATAATATACTTTTCCTTTATAAGACCTATTCTTGAATATGCTGATGTAACCTTCGATAATTGCACACAATATGAACGCGATGATTTAGATAAAATCCAAAACGAGGCCGCGCGCATCGTATCCGGCTGCACAAAATTAGTTTCACTTGAAAACCTTTATAAAGAACTCGGCTGGGAAACACTTAGCCAAAGGCGACGCAAACATAAATTAATCCTGATGTACAAAATGATAGCTGGCAATGCGCCGCAATATTTAATATCCCTCGTTCCTTCTACGGTAGGCGCGTCTAGCCAATATGCGTTAAGAAGTGCTTCCAACCTTCAAACTACTCAAACGCGTACTGTTAATTATTCAAACTCATTTGTGCCGTCTACGATAATTGAGTGGAATAACCTGCCCAATGAAATAAAAAACGTAGAAACACTTAGTTTATTTAAAACGAAATTAAATTCTGATAGATTTTTACCGAATCCTTTATTTGCATATGGAGACAGACGCCCGCAGATGCTACACACACGAATAAGGACTAACTGTAGCGGGCTTACAGAACATCTTTTTCTTCGAAATATCGTTATGTCCCCACTGTGTGAATGTGGCTCAGTGGAATCATCCTGTCACTTTTTCTTCGATTGTTTGCGCTTTGCCCATATCCGCGATGCATTTATCAATGAAATAAACAATTATAGCATTCCAACGCTAGATGTTATTTTACATGGAGATAGAAATCTCGATTTTGACACCAATAGTAAGATATTTGAAGCAGTTCATAAATATATTTTAATGAGTAAACGGTTTGATACATAGGTTTGCTTTCCAATTTACTTCTCTCTTCGCTCTTTTCTTTTGTGTCTCAACACAATCCACATATAATGTCTAACTGTATCTCTTTTCTTTCTTGTTTCGTCTCTCAGCACTAACCTTAAAATGGCTACCTTATATGGCGCATTTGCTATGCTTATTAAATGTCAATGTTTTATGCTAACATATGTCTACATGCAAAAATAATAAATATATTATGTCCGCACAAACAATGGGTAACTAACAACATCTCAAGGAGAAGAACTCTATAAGATGGTAATCTTTCGTTCTAATCCTATTCAAACTGTGTATTAAATTAACTATCCATAATATTGTTTGAACTGGTATATTGTATATAAATATGCTTGTTTGGAATAAAATATGTTTACACCAAATAACGCAAAACATCCTGGTGAATAGAACTACTTTTTAATTAGCAAAGTTATATATAGTTAACAAACAAATTTCAAACAAACACTACTCAAAGCTATCATATAAATAGTATGTGAATCATATCAATAATAATTAGTAATATGTGATCTTGTAACACAAAATGAGATGGCTTCTGCGAAAAAGCAGCAGGGTAGATGTTTACAGTCTCTAAATTAATTTCTTTTTATTATCCTGTGTATTTATTAGTATTAACATATGTCATTTAGATTTGTTGCCATAATGTATTTATTCAATTGATCACAATATAATAATATAACATTGTTAAGATTTTCACCCTGCTAGTATTTCACTTGAGATCTTTCCCTAGCAATAACACACTGTCACAAAACTACTACTTTTCAAATTCATAAGTATGTCCTCTGAAAAAGTTCAAAGGTGGACTGGTATTTGGAATGATTGTTAAAATACCACTGTCTTCCACTTTTTAAACAATCCGGTACCATGCCAAAATCAATAATAAAGTCAAATTTGACACTTTGGATGTCATCCCGGGCTGGCCATACAAACACACCCTTTTGACGACATGCAGTCATAAACTTGACCTTAACCTCATCATCTTCTTTTTTTAACACACATCCTGGGTACCAATTGTCTTGGTATGCTACAATTACGTAGTCGGTGACTTTGATGTTGTCGGCCTGAATTTTGATTGTACAGTTTTCTGTCTCGTCATTTTCTTCGCATTTATCCACACTTTCTTCTATCATTTTTTGCTTTGTGAAGTTGAAGATTTCAAGCACAATTCCATTTGTTAATGTTAGGGATTTTTCAACTTGCTTGTTTATGATGGAGTTGCAGGTGAGTCCCACATCCTTGCAGTATGGTCCTGGGTACTCCATTACTTGTACATGGTACTGTTTGACTCAATATTGTCAATTCCAACTGAAAAATAACAAAATAAAAACTATTATGTACACATTATCAATAAATTATGAATATTTTGTGCAAATGTTTGTGTTTTATTTATATCCTTCTATTATTTGCTAACTTCAAGAAAAATACGAAAAATGGTACGAACAATGCCAATAAAATTTCGAGTTCGTACCCAATTCGAACATCATACTTTTTTACACAAATAAAATATATTCAGCATGTTTATCGATCTGTTTCGTTTGAAAACATGTATTTTAATCAATTTCAAGCGTTTATTTGTTGTTTGTGCAACACATGATCGAAATATTCATTACACAACGAGTCTGTCGTTCGTGTCAAAATAGCGTAGTTTACTATCGCTTCGTACGCAATACTTTCAAATCGATTTTAACATATATTTTTCGTTCTTAATCATAAATCATAAACATTAATAATAACAATGAGTGTAACAAACCTTTTCTGATGCTTTTTGTTAATATTTAATCGGTATCGTTGGATAATTTTCACATTTTCATCAATGACTCGCCTATCGATAGAAAACAAACATGGCGCCTCCTTTCTCGGGTCAGTCTCGAGGTCAAACCGTATAAATGCGCGTCTTTGTTTAAAAACGCGGATATGTAATATTTCGTTCCGGAAAATAATTTTGGCATCACAATTTAATTTAGAGTTTCTTCTTTTTAGTACTATATTCGAAATTTTGTTACATAAATCAGAAGTCATTTTATAACGCGTCAAAGTTAAGGACTATTTTCTCGGCGTAGGATGGTCCTACATAATTTTTGAAAACACCATGGAAAAGTTCATTCATTCCTGAACAAGATGACGTCAATCTCATAAATATTCATGATGTTTTACATATCCGCAGGTTTATTGTAAACCCATGTATGTTTCTGACAGCACTACGAAAACGGAGATAAGCGGATACGCATATTTTAGCCCAAGATTTTCTGAATCAACTCGGTATTAATCTTTAGTATGAAATAATAATAAAATAAAATGTATATGTTTAGAAAGATAAAACATTCCCCTTTTAAGAACTTTTTATTTTTTTGATTTTGGTTTATAAATATTGATTTAATCAAGCATTAACCACGAGTGGTATAGGTCATTCCCATTAATTCTCCGATTGAACTGATAAGCAATCAGCTGTTATCAGGGTTGCTATTTAATGGGAGGAAAAATAAGAGCTAGAACATGTCATTTCAATGATTAATTTATATCATATACACATCTATATTTAGTTGTTGTGCACTGTTTGAAACGAGAGTTACATGTATAAACACATTCCCTATATGACAGTACTTCGACGAATAACGGCCTTTACAGAACTTTCAACAAATACAACCTTGACATTCAGGCTATTTTACCCATGTGCCTATTTCTAGACGTCAGTAGAAATCACACAACTCTAGTTCAGTTCTTAATATTATTTAAATTCATAACAATATAGTCATACACTTTATAATTGTTTACAGTCTCAAGTCTAGATCCAAAACCGATATGATCCCAATAGAATCAAAATGATGACTCAACGGATCAAGTCTAAGTTACATAGTTATTCATCTTGAAGTTCGAGTATATAATAATAAGAGAATGTGTCTAGTAACCCACTTAAACAACTATTTACAGATATACTAAATTGTCAACAGATAGACATGTAAAAATCATTTACAAAACGCTAAAACAAAACAGCTTTATAATACATACAACACATTTTTCCTCTCACACACATAGATATTACAACACATATCAACATACCATATGTGGTTTGGACTTCACATAGTCTGTCGTTCTGCCTTCATCTGCCTCCCTTCATCTGAACACTCCGACCCGTGTTGTTAGAACTGCATCATTATAATTCTGGCGCACAATAAAAAGAAAATGATGATTAACATCTATAACAAAAATAAAAGAACAATGAAATCTCGACTACAGGTTCAAGTTTACAACAAAATTTAGAGGCAGAACACTACTCATTTCTAAATCACTTATACTACATATATACTACACAATGTGAACAATACAATTATTACGAACCTTTCAGAAGAAATATCAACTGATGAACGAAAAATATGCATCTCTATGACAAAAATCGCTGTTCACATTTTGCCTGCCCAGAACACAATTCATGAAGAATTTTTAAAAAGTTGGGAAATGTCACCTGACTGAAAGATTTAAAATAAGTCAACTGTGACAATTGGTCAGTATGGTCAATGAGGAATAAGCTGCTACCCTTGTCAGAATTATAGGAAAATTCTACCTGGTGACAAATGGATGACAGATTATGACTTCGCTTGGTTGGCTCTTGTAATCGTGCATGTTATTGTGTCTCGTTTCTTGTTGACACAATCGGTACACTTCGATGACTGCACTTTGTCTACAGAGCCAGAGGATCGACTCTGGATACAGTTGATCTATGGACATAAAACACATTAGTATGAACTTTTAAAGATTCAATTAATTTGTATGATAACTATATAAGACTACTAAACAGCATATGACATTCATATTTCAAGTCATCCGTAAAACTTACGTCTATAAACAAGTCTATATCTGTAAATAAAAAATACACAGTTTTATATAAAACATTTCATGAGTTATATAATGTGGAAAAATTCCAGAAACATGTACCTAATTGTGTAAGTTCGAAATAAACCACAAAACGGCTCAGCACACCTTGTTTTATATTCCTCATACACAAGTTTGTACAAAGTTTATATCCGAATTCCGATGTATCCGAATTTTATATCACACATGGAGATGCCTTATGTGTATGTCGTTCAAATGACATGCTTTTTATCACATTGGTGTAAAAGAAGAAGATAACTTGTTAATATAAATAAGCTCCACAAATAAGTCCATATGAAGAAATTAACGTAGCATGTAAGCAAAATTTGCACCCTTGCAATGTTAAATATTCGTATCCGGTTTATGTAAATAAGTTAGGCGTGAATGCACTAAAAACGAAATGATTACAGCCCCAAAGTAAACTTACCGCGTTGAAACTGCTACTGATTGACAGTGGGTGAAATATAATGTAAACAAACACCGGCGCTGAGTGTATTTCAAGATCTCACGATATTACTTCTTCAGTAATGGAATGCCGATTCATCCTCAACACTTCCGGAGTAAATTCAAATAATTAAGGATAAACTTAGGTGAAAAGCTTCTTAACTATATTTGTATTCCTTAGATATTAAGAAACACATATAATTCAAGGATTGTAAAAAACTTAAGTAAAATTTTTAACTAAGTTTCTTCGTGGATCATGAATATGGCACAGACATGCAGATCAACCAGAGAAATCCAAATGAAGTTACAAATGTCACAGGGTGAGAAAATTGTGCGGCCAGTCCGGGACTCGAACCCGGGGCCCTTCGCTATCATGGCGAGTGCTCTCCTGACTGAGCTAACCGGGCCGCCACACAACTTCACCCCTTTAAGTGACCAAGTTCATGCCGTGACATACACACTCGCTCAAATTTGAATTCGTCCTCGAATTCACTAAACCCGGTTAACTCTCAGAGGGCCCGTGGTAATTATATAACACCATGAATTCATGAATATCCCATACGTTCAAAGGCCGCTTTATAAAATAATTATCAGATTAACATAACAAACTTTGTCAAGATTTTGGTGACACTATGGAATGTATTACATGTATGGTTCGTACTGAAACAGAAAAAGGATGGCTTCAAATGTGATTTGAAATGTATCGTGCAAGTACGGAAGAAACTAAATAAATATTATTATACATACATTTTATACAAGTAACGGTCAAAACTTAACATTCGGATGATAAACAAAAGTTTAAGCCCCAGATATGTGGCAAATGTTAAACGAAGTCGAAAAATGGTTATATTCCATAATAAAATATCGAACTATATACAACAACCTCTTATACCGTCTCTTAAGCAACTCAGAAACTGAAAATAAACCGTGTATACAATTTTAACCGTAATAGTTCATAATGACTTAAATGACTCTGTTATTCTAGCAGCTACGCTGAAATACAAACCGAATGTAGTTTAATCACTGGACCACACAATAGTCACGTTTAAGATTTCGAAAGTAATATTAAAACCCACTTACCAGCTTAACACAGCTTCAAATATCCAATAAAATGTGCTTTTTGACGTCCATATTGATTATTCGGTGCAAATGTCTCACTTAAGAATATGCGGTGCCGAATAAGTTCACCCCCCCCCCCCTGTTTACATATATTTGACAATTGTGAACTATTTGATTTACTTGTTTTACTTAAAAGTTAACAACTTAATAAACATGAATACAATTTGATACTTAATGTATTATTGCACTTGTTGTTTTAGATGTGACGTATACGTTAAATATATTGCGATATACTTTGCATTCCATGATCATAGATAAAAAATTATAAAACATTTTAACTGCCGTATTTATAATAATAATAATAATAATAATAATAATGATGATAATAATAATAATAATAATAATAATAATAACAATACTACTACTACTACTACTTCTACTACTACTACTTCCAATAATAATAATAATAATAACAATAATAATTATAACAATAATAATGATTATAAATAAGTATTATGAAAGCAATCTTCAACAAGAGATGGCTTAATTGTTTTATTTGTGTTAGTTCCAGTATCAGATGTAACCTTGACATCAGCCGTAAAAGTTGTTTCCGTCTTACCCAATGTGACAATCAGTCTTACAATTTCGCCTACGGCCGTGTATCAGGAAGCCAGAATGTACTGTAATGTTTCGAATAGATACGGGACAATCATATCCAAAAGGACGCTGTCTATCAAAGTGTTGAGTAGGTTTTGTTGTCAGCAAGCATGGTAGTAATCACATTTAAAACTTAATATATCATAGGATAGTTTGCAATTCTTCCTTCTAAGAAACACAGAAGTTAAAGTACGCGGACAACACTACAACAGATTGTGCATAACAAGTGTACATAAAACAACATCATTACAAGGAAATACAAATTTTGTACTGATTACAAACAACAATGACAATATATATAATCGATGCTGCTTTGCAGCTTAATCCCTATATTAACTGTCAAAACGTACAGAGCATATTGACGCCTCAATGACGTATAACATTAACGTTTCGTCACATTGTTGCAACAGATTAGTGCGTGTGTTTAATGCACTCATAGTATATATGCATTGTGTTTATTAATATTTGTTTTGGGACAAAAAAAATGAGTATAACAGCCATGTGGGAAGTTCCATAATTTTGTGAAATGGTTGTAAATGCAATTCACTTTTACAAGACACTATAGAGTTTATGGATACTATTTACGTGCATAGGTTAACTACAAAATGTCTAAACTCAACAACATCTACAAATATCATTAAGTCAGCAACTATGTGGGCGGATTGGTTAGAGATTCTAAAATCTTCACCGTCTCTGTCATTTAAGATGCTACACAATGTTAAATTTATTCGACCGCTCCATCTGGGAAGTCATTTCTCTATATGTTGATTAGTATGTTCTGTACCATGCTTTAGTGTCAATTATTTCTTGAAAGCTTATTATTGTACAGGCCAAACTTGCAGTAAATAAGGAAATGATGTACGGAAATAACATTGTATTAATATATTAACTAACAACACGTGTGCATTGATAAACTGTTGTTGCAATTTACTACAATTTATTAACGATACAACTGGCTTTCAAATTGTTCAGTATTCTACACAAGATGATTTTTTCCGTAATACACACACAATAGTTTATTTTCATTTATTAAAATATGTGCTTGATTTTCGCAAAATGTTTGGCTTTCGTTTGATATCTATTGTGTCGGCTGCATCTATTGACAAAAATATAAGTCCACGAACTCGAAGAACAAACAACGCAGTTCTAAAAAGTCGACTTCGTTGTATATTAGGATTGGGATCTGAGGTAGGGGTCAGTCTTATTCACCTCCTATACATATGTTATTAATCATTATGATACATCTTTTTATAACACAAATATCAAATACATTTTATTATATTTTATTTTATTTTTCCGTGTTTCGTGTTTTCAGTCTATCCATCAAAGCCTGATATTATGTACAAGGCGGTCGTTGTAAGTGGAACTATTTCTGTGATACAAAGTAGTACTGTATTACTACAATGTAGATCTTCTGGAAACCCAACGCCGAACATTTCATGGACCTTATCAAACAGCACAGCAATACACACCACGTCGAAAGCACTGAAATTGGATGAAAGTGAAAACGCAGACGTAATCACATGCACTGCTACAATTGTTATGCAGCCAACGTACGAGCCCACGCAAACAAGATCAAATACAACAAGTTATCTTGTCAATATTTTACGTGAGTACACGATATTGTTATTTTGTAACGTTTTTTATGCATATGTTTTGATCGTAGCATTACCCCTCTTTGATGGCATCTAATAGTATAAATCACATTTGTATTGTTCTATCCATTAATAAGTTTTCTATTGGTACGAATGAAGAACACTTAGTTTGAAGAACGTATTTGTTTAGATTCAGGACACTTGTGTCTACTTCTTACGTCCATGGGAACACTTTTACTTCTACTTGTTTAATGACATGAGTTAATTGTCAAATATGTGTATAAGCGGTGATCACATACTTTTCTTCTTCTGGTTATTAGGGCAGAACAAATACTCCTATCCGTCCGCAATGTAAGTATTCCTTAACAATGTAATTAGAAGTAGTGAATAATTGGACATATTGTGTATGCAATATGGTAACGGGCAGTGCACAGTACAGCCACAATTATATTAAAATTAATTGGTAATTCACTTGTGGTTATACATGCATTTCTATGCAGTTCATAAATTAACTACATCAAACATGATGCATACTATTGGAAGGAGTAGTTGTATCGGGGTGTAGATTTCTAGAGACAATACCCTCGATCTGCATGACTGCATTTGTATTTAAAATTGCAGTTCATGAAAAAGAAGAACATGTTCAATAAATGCTGGTAATTAGTAAGAGTCCTGATAATTTATTTTGTTTCGTGTGACGATATTAAATGTGTCTCTGTTTTTTCTTTGCAAAACATATACATATATATAAATATAGATGTATATTTCAGTGACATTATTAAAGTCACTAAATTCAATTTCATGCATTTTAATAACTTTTCTACATATAAATTATGTATTGTAAATACTAGATATTTTTTCTACGCAAAACATACTGAAACATAACAAAAAAACATATTAAAAATATTTACCAATATAAATGTGTTCGCAAACAATAGTCGATACTACTCGTTCAGCACACAGTAACAACTCAATTGCATTTGATATAGATCCGCCATCTATCACAGCCTGTACAATCGGAAATTTACTGGTAATATCATATAACATACAGGCTGTTAAAATTATGAACCATTTTCAATGACGTGTACCAGCAAGAGCAATCCTCCTGCCTCAAGATATACATGGATACTACCAGGGGGAGAGCAACAAAACGGACGGACACTGACATTACCAAATGTACAGTTGTGCGTCACTAATGCCTACAAACTGGAGGTCATCAATGAAATGAACGCAGTTTTCACACAACGGGTCGTTACTGGAAATGCAACTGCATCATGTACAACTTTTACGTGAGTATCTCTGTTAAAAGCCAATGCATTCAAGTTGTATTAGTCTAAAGCGCTCAATATCATACGGAGTTGATTTAATATGGTAATGTTTAAATATGTTAATTGTTAATAATATAAACAACATATTTTACTTAAAAGTATTAAACAACTAATACTCATTTAAGAATTGTCATAAAATGGATCACATTTATTTGACATCTATTGCAGATCCTGTAGCAGGACTTGTTCTCTATCATCAAGGGATGACTGAGCAACAAATTACCAGTCCAACCATAAACGTTGTAAGAGGTCGAGTTATCAGTTTAAGATGCCATGCTACGTCAAAGACCGCTGCGAGTTATGTATGGACATTGAACGGAATAGTGATTGCAGAAGGTCATTATTTTAACACTTCTCTAGTGAACGACTCCAGCTTTCAGTGCATGGCAAGCAATTCGCTCGACCCGACTGAAAAAGAAAACATAAACACATCTAGTTTTATGAGCGTTGCTGCAAATGTATTTTGTCAGTGGTTTTAATTATTAACATATCATTATCTTTATAACGGATATATTTGTTTAAATGCGTACTGAATACAAGTTTATTGCTAAGATAACAGGAAATTAATTAAAATGTCATATAGAAAATCTTTAGCAGTAGTATCGGTTAATTACGGGAATTACACTGGTGGTACAAATGCTTAGCCATTTTTGAAATATATATACATACGTAATATTGTTCAAACCATGATTCTGATAAAAATATTTGTTTACAGTACACTGTAGGTCTTTAGGTCTGTAGGAACTTTGCGGAGATTCAAATTACACATTTGTATATGAAATCGGTTATGTTCTTTGGTGTATCATCTTATCATTCGTTACTAGTTGCCCCAGAGACATTGAAGTTTACATTTCACACTTGTGGGAATGATGTCCAGACAAACCATCTGAAGTTGATCCAAGGTAATTCCGTCAGAGGCACATGTACCACAAGGAGTAAACCAGGTCCAATGTATTCTTTGAGGCCTGATATTTTTGGTATCGGCAAAGCTTTCTTTATCAGCTATGTCAGTAAACATCACACTGGCAAGAACAGGTGCATAGCTTATAATGAAACTAACACAACATTTGATGGTAATATTCAGGGAAGAAATCAATCCAATTTTCAGCTAGATGTTCTAAGTATACTTTTTTTTAAATTTACTTTTGAAGTTAAACAATTTGTATGTGAGTACATTTTTTAAGTGATTATCTGTCATTAAACATGCACCGAAACGTTAATTTACTGGCTTAAACAATTTTTATTTCACTCAAACTCTGTTTTCAGTACCAGCGGTTGCTCAGTCTTTTGGCAACTCAACAGTTTTAACAGAACATTGTCTGTCTCGTGCCCTTACGCACCCGGAAATCCAACAGAGACGAGATTCGCGTGGTTTCTCGCCAATATATCCACTATTGTATCGAAGCAAACGTTTACGTTAACGAACATACAACTTACTGACGAAGAATATTATAAATGCAGAGTCAATAACACCATGGAACTTACTAGATGTAGTATTGTGGAGGCATAAGATAAAACATCGTTTAACGTAGATGTGCAATTTAAGTGAATAGTGGTTTATGTAATCAATTATCATTGTTTTCTAACATATAGAAATAAAACATACATCAGTGCCGTTAACAACTGTATAAACTATTGTGAAACATCATGCTATTTATGTCGTAGATCCTGCCAACATACGTAGATTGTATGCCGGTGGATTGAACTTTGCATACAGCATTACCATTAACGAAAGTCAAACTGTGACGTTATTCCGTTAAGCTGACAGTGATCCCGTAGCTAAACTGAAACTCATTAACATTAACAATACTTGAGAAGGTGAACGTTTACTGCGGGTAGAGCACAATAACACAATATCCGCCAGTGTTGCTTATGCATGACGGGAATTGGATACGGGTGTCTACCAATGTATAGGAAACAACATCCATAATGCAGTGGAACAAATGAGAGAAATGGATATCATTATTATGTGTAAGTAAATTATTTGAATCATTTATTTAATAATTGTTCTCTATGTAGTTTTAAAGCTTTATATAAATAATTACTTTTTTAATAATTATTTTTGTACGAGGGATGATCAAACATAATGTAGATTGTTTTCATATTTTTAGACATTCAAAACGTCTAATCTATTAACCTCAATACTAAATCTCTTACTCGTATACTTATGCATCTATATATCTGACCATGACATGTGTTCACAAATGATACTTCAACAACCATTTTGGATTTTATTGATAGAACAAACACAACTGTTGCAAACTGTGCTCGAAGGCTCATAATTGATATTTTTTAATTTTTTTTTAGGAACATATCCATGGGTATTACATATAGTAAACATCTAAATACATTATGTCTTCAGATTTTGTTTTGGTATTGCAGAGCAACCAGCTGTTCCACAACACACCGAAATTCATGTCGTTAACTGACAGTACAGTAATGACAATGTAAACATCTAAATGCATTCTGTATTCAGATAGTTATTTCGGTTTTGCAGAGCAACCAGCTATGCCACAACAATGTCGTGTCGTGGAGGCCTTGATGACCGACAATACTGTAACCGTTGAATGGAAACCAGGATTTGATGGAGGAGAAAAACAATGGTTTGTTATTGGTTATAAGACAGTAGAAAGTGAACATTGCACTTATAAAATCGTGTCTGAAACAGTTACTCGAAAGAGCATTAATGAATTAGTTGCTGGAAATATGCCGAAAATTCAATTGGAAAAACAGATGAAACCACAGAGATTACAGTGATTTTAAAATGTGTTTATGTAAAAGTTTATTTTAGCTATACAACATGAAAATATCCGTTTATGAAATGTTATTCAAACACTTTAGTGAACACTCTAGTGAAGAATTAATAGTTAAAAACTTAACCCAAACAATGAATCAACAAAAAATTACAATTATAAGAAACATAGAATACAATTAATTCGTATACATCCTTTTGATGTATTTTATTAGATGGCGACTTCCCCGTCGGTCGGGGCTATAGAAGGAGTAGTTGTGCTGTGGAAACTAAGGAACACATTATTATATGCATACGTAGACGTATGTTGTATTGTGAATTTGTGATATAAAGAAAACTTATTTTATTGTGGACTTACTCCATGTCTATCTTTGTCTTGGGGACGATATTTTAATTATTGGCACATACTTTTCAGGTAATCCTCCACCTGCCGCTTATTACGATGACTTATACAGAACACAGTATGTACTAATATATTTTAAGAATACAGTTATATTTATATTTTACTAAGGTATGATAAATATTTCTAACTTGTTTATAATAAAATATTGGATGACCGATTTTTCGAACAGAATACCTGATAATTTAATTGTTTGTTACAGAGCGAAAATCCCTGCTGCAATTGCGAGCTCCCGATATGAATCCTGCATAATCGGTATGATAATACATGTAATCGCAAATAAGCATTTTTATTTGTTTCCCCTTCCAGTGATGATATAACCCGTTATTTCACAGAACACAAACAAATATCATATAAATACTAATAGGAACCATGCATAATAGTGTATGAGAAAAAAAAACTTACTGAAGCATGTATGATATTCATCGTAAGTACTTTTAAGGAATATTAAGCCATGGTGTCATTTCAGAATCCCAGGCTAGCAGTCAGTACGAGACCCAGGCTGAAACATCGTTTCATGAATATTCGGTTCTGTCACGAGCAAACACACATGAAGCTAACGCGTTCAACAAGAAGCATGCCAATGAAACTTCAGCCAGGGATTCAGACGTGATGAAAGACGAAAATGCATATGTTAATTAACATTGTCGAATACTTAAAACAATATACAGTCTTGTTATTGGAAAACTAATATGTGAATGCATCAAGTAAGGGGCCATTTCCAACTATGTGTTTTGGATCCCAATATGCATTAACAGCAGTTTAAGTAAAAGTGTAAAGATATGGTTTACAATGATGCTTATGTGGGATTCTGAAATATTAATCATAGAAGTACACTGCTGAAGTGCTAATATAAGTAAAAATAGAAAGAAAAAAAAAACGAACAATTAAGATAAATAAATAGTCTTACGAATGTGCTAGAATGTACTTGTAGTTCGTATTATTCTATTGACGTCTACGGGCTATCACCCACTAGTATTACTTCTTGAACACTAAACATTGGCTATGAATGACTCTCAAAAGCTTTACATTAGCAAATGTAAAGTAAGTTTTAAAGGCCAGACATATAAAATGAACAACATTTAGGGACATGGTTACTCAAAATGAATGTTGTATATGTATTTCCATATATGCCAGTAACACATGTGTATTCATCTATTATATTCAAATATTAAGTATCAATTATTATTTCTGTTGTGCAGTTATTGTTATGTTCATTGTATTTTTGCACCTTTGAATGTTGGATGTAACCCTGTTGCAAACCTTTATACATTGATATGACGTTGTTTTATCTCCTAGCAGAGTCTAGTTCGTTGCCCTCACCACACACCTCTGCAATGGGCTCAATGACAAGAATGCTGTCAAAAGATAACAAAGGTATTTAACGCACATTTGATTGTTAAGACCGATAGCATAGAAATAAAGAATTAATGATTTTTTAATTACCACAAATTGGAAAAAAAATAAATTTTTGATTCTTATGATTGGAACATTCTTATTGTTCATTTGTCTAAGTTCCATGCTTTTCATGAATTACTGTTATTCTAACACTAATATCAATTTAAAAAACAAACTGAACAAGTCATTTTAAGGACCGTCTATGAAACTTGTTGCGCAGTATTTGAAGTTTGAAATATATAACACATTCAAAAATTTACAAACACAAACTCACTTGGTCGGTTTCTGATCACGTATAAGTAAATCTGCACAGTAAATTCATGCTGCGTTGTTAAAATTACTTATGCTTTTTTTATTTGTTGAACCACATTAATTAGTGTCTTCATTAAATCTTGATACCACACACTCGTAGTAAAGGTTTATTAGACGAGCCTCGGAATTGAAATACAGCACTGATAGAAATGACAGGATTTCTCCATGCAAAGGAACTACAATCCTTTTACTGGAAACTAGGACACCAACAGTCTTGAATATTATGATCATACATGTATGACTTAAACCACGCGGATTGCATGGGACTATCTTCCGAGCCCACTTCAGAGGTGAATGCAATGTAGCCGGTGTGCAAGAGATTGTTAGACATCTTGCATGTGGTAATCTTGTTATACCGTTAACAAGGGAAGAACGCCGCTGATTTGACTGGTGTTTGATTTAAATATGCCTTATTTATACTATCTCAAATTCTTATCGCGTTAGAGTTAAGTTTCTTATACGTTTTTAAACCATTACTCGTTGTTAGTATATCATATTTTTTTATCTGTGAATTTGCTGAGTCTGATCAGTTGTCCATACCTAATATCATAAACTATTTATATATTCACAAGCAAATGCATTCACATGGTATCCGACATTCAAGTTAATACACTAACAGTACACAGAGAGTGAAAGCAGATCTACAGATTTAATAAGATATGTACATGCTGATGTGATGTTGTTTGTTGATGGTCTGATATGTGTGTACACTGTATTGCTTAAGATTATTATGTTTGCATGTTTTGAATATTATTTTCATTGTATATTATAAAAATATGTTTTACCTTACTTGATGAGAGTTATTAATATACATTAACAACTAATATAAGATCAACGTTTTATATGTCAATGACATTGTTTTCATTATAATATATTGTTCATTGCAGATAATATTACTGTATGAGCCCATATTAAGTATGTATTGACAAAACTACGAATGCATTTTCAGAAAGGCAATCGTATTTTATGTTTTAACAACATTTATGATACCAGGATTTACGAAAAAGAAACTAAAACATTTTTACCGCACATTGTTTTATTCTTAAAACTACTGAAGTGAATCTTATTTCAGTTTATCTTAAAAATCAGTTACATTTAAGTCAAATATTAATTACGTTGTAATGCTAAAACTGTATATTAAAACTGGAATTCTTTTAAAATGCAGGAGACGATATCTTGTATAAAATATGGAACCAAACCGAAACTGATTGGCAGATTTAAGTGTCAACAATAATTTGTAATAAGCGGTTAATAATGGCAGAGAATAGCGGTTTACGGGAAGGTTTCTCATTTAAGGTGTTTGCGACACCGCTTAACCAGTATACAAACCTCTTAAAGTGTTGTTTAAAACTGTCATATCCATAAGTCTGTTAAGAAAAAACAACAACAACATAAATGAATGCGTTAAGGAGGAATTTTTAATGAGTCACATAAACGTTTTTATGTGAGGACAGATTCTACAAGCGAATTGATCTTTTCACAATACCATTTAAACCAAAACAGGCAGATCAGAGAAACAACAATTGGAAGTATACATTGTCAAGCTCAGTTCTAGAGCAAAGCGCACTATCCAAGTCTGACACTAACAATGTTCGAAAATGTGATGGTTTGGTGCAAACACATAATTTTCACATGCAGTATTGATCCAAAATCTGCCACAAACTGATATGTTTAATATTTGTTGACACTTTACATGTATCCATGTACATGGAACCGTGTTCACAGATATTTAAAACGTTTATCAAGTAGGGATGCTTTTTGAATTGTCATTATAGATGTAGGCCTAAGCAATAGGAAAAACAACTAAATGAACTATACTTGAATTGCTATATAAATCTATTTCACTGTTTAATAACACCTATAGTTGTTTTCATTGAAGATGATAAAGTTCGCTTTACCATACCTGTTAACAATCCAAAGTACATTTACGTACGCAATGTGGTGATTGTACATAGAGTCTAAATATATGTGTATCACCAGTAACAAGCAGAGCAACAATTTGATAACAATCACACGTATATTGATAAAATTGAAAAACTAAGAATGTAAGGCTAACAAAACACACACTGAAAGAATAATATAACATAAGATATAACACCATTCCAATGGTAACATCATCACTCTGAAACACATATACAATACAGCAAATGATGGTGTTGCAAATGTTAACATAAAGCTGAATAGTACCATAAACTAGTATGTGAAGGGCACTAGATCATTGTTTGCAAAAGTATAAACATCATTCTAAATATGGAATTCCCAGTCATTGCTTACATCAAATAGACAGTATTAAATAATAGCGAAGCGTTTGAATACACGTAATATACATATATACTATATATTGCATGCAATGATCAACTGTAATAATGACATTAATGAGATCAACAGTCTAACCACATTAAAACATTGAATGCTCATCTTGATTCGCCCCGTAGCTGACACGAGTCTTCAGTATGAAATACCACGAACATTTGTTATACTATGTATAACTAATAGAAGGGTAAATCAAACCTATCAGATGCAAGCCTATAATCCCTTATTTGTACAACACATACTTCCTATTGGTCAATAAATACTTGTCATACATGTGCATGAGTACACTGACGCAACCAGCTAGAAACCCATGGAGAAATTCCATAAAGCATGTAAACTAGAAATGTCTTGACAATTATAACCGTACAAGTGACCCAGAAGTCCCCAATACACGTGTTGATATTACCGTTGTTTTCGGCAGTAATATGTCAAAAGACGTTTTTCTATGTATACAGTACATCGAATATATATTTATTTATCAATTGATACCATAAATTAGTTCATTATTTTCGATGTTTTATTGCGATGGATTAACCGTACCCTAGTTTCTGCAACCAGTATTCAGGTAGATTTATTAACATGTATTACCCATAAAAACCCCGTTTCGGTTCATTGGTCAGCATACAGAGTTGAAACTTTGATGAGTTACTGCTGTTAAAACACCAGTTAATAAAAATTGAAATGGGTGGGCTGCACTTATTTTCAGAACCATTCATCTTAATGTGTTCCAGAACTACCAGTGATATGGGAATTCATTCAATAACTGTACAGTTTGCAGTATCCACATAAACAGTGCACATTAGCCGACATGGGGGAAGTATTTCTGAATTAAAATTAACCACACACAGTGTAATTTATTCAAATTATAATTCGTACGCGCCTTTAATGCAAAATAGCTTTCGTATTTGTAATTGTGATTTAACATTGTCCATATCACACTGTTTTGCAACTGTTCTCAAATTTTAAACTTGTGAGCAAGCTAAATATAATTGGATATTGGCGCGAGTGACACTCTAACATGTACATGCCGTAACAATAAACCATCACCATCACCACCATCAGTAGTCGATTTATCGTAGTTAACCTCATTTAAAATTAATAACATTGAACAATAAAGTATAAGTGAAAAGTTTAAACGATTTTACAGTATTACAATGTATGTATGTCTGCACACAGTATGCCAAAATGAAATCGCTCATATTATGTGTGAAGTATGGTCTATATTCCATAATCAACAGTTATTGACGTTCAAGTAAAATAATTGGTTTGGTTTAGCATTGTTCAATGGTATTACGGCTTTAAATATTTGAATTGGATCTTATAAGTATTCGGGAATAAAGTAAGACATTTATTGTATTTACAATATACTTTATATGTGTATTACCAGGGCTCCATATAAGTTGTTAGGCTAAAGGGTACTGTACCCCCGACCTTTTTGGTCAAAGAGTATTTTACCCCCTGATAATCATCTTTAAAGGGTAGTGGACATTCGTAAAGGGTATTTTCGGAGCTTCAGATAGGAGTTGGCTTAAACGGGTTTTTTACCCCATGGTATTAAATGTGAAGGATATAAATGTGCATGTAAATATTGTTAAGTAATTGTAGTT
This sequence comes from Congeria kusceri, assembly GCA_027627225.1. NCBI lineage: Eukaryota > Metazoa > Mollusca > Bivalvia > Myida > Dreissenidae > Congeria > Congeria kusceri. The sequence goes on along the minus strand of CM051029.1, from coordinate 4,876,201 downwards.
TTTAATAAGATTCATTAAGAAAGTTAACTGCAGAACGAAAATGTGTTGTTTTCAAAATACTTAAAATGTTAAAGGGTTTTGGCAACATTTTACAGTGTATTTACACAAATATCCATCTTATATGGAGCTCTGTATTACTATTGATACATTGTATATGTAAAATATGTACATTGTTGTTATTTTCATTTAGAAACATGAACAATATTTTCAAAGAAAATATGTTTTATAGTTCATTTGATAAGTCCTATCACAAAAAGTGTTATTGCTCTTGTTACATCATATACAATCTTGACATTTAGTATTTTTCTCAAAATAATGACAATATATTTTAGTAAAAAATCAACAAATTAATGTATTTAAATCTAAAAATGTGGTAACAAATTGTGTGTGTGTTCACACATTGCCACAAAAATATAAAAGACAATCTGGTGTACCTCATGCTTAGATGAAATAGGAACTAAAATGTTACAAACATACTTATTAGTTTAGTCTCTGAATTTAAACACACATTTAGGAACATGTATTAACATTTAGAAGTATGTATTAGCGAATGAAGATTTCTGTATCTTAGTCCAATATGAGGTGCATCTTAAATGAAGTGTCGATTATGTCCATCCAAGTTGATAACTTCTGCTTTTCATAGTGGCTAGTAGTGGACTGCGATGAGATCTGCACATGTTACGCCGCACTCCGCATGGGACATACACTCTGAAATAAAGTATCTTATGTTTTGTTTACATGAATTTAAATGTAAATAAGACAATTTTTAGAGTTTTACCCATTATTAGACTTAGTTGGGCTAATGATTAAAATTGAACATATGATATTTTTTTAGAAATAAGTGAGTGTGTATATACATTTGAACATATACATTTTAATTTCTTTCAATACGGAACAAGCATTAGCATCACTGCATGCAATGATCATTAAAGTACATACACAAACAAATCATATAGTAATCACATTACAATACCTAAAATAGTAATTCATCTTCGCATAATAATATTAAGAGAATGTGTCTAGTGGCCCACTTGAATCACTCTTTACACATATACACTAATATTTCACCATATAGACATTTAATAATCATTTGCAAAACACTAAAACATTACAGCTATATAATACATACAAAGCTTACACTTTTCCTGTCAAACGCATACAAATTACAACGCATATCAACATACAAAATGTGGTGTGGACTTCACATAGTCTGTAGTCCCGCCTCCCGCTGCCACCCTGCCTCTGCACATTCTGACTCGTGTATGTTAGAACTGCAGCAATAGAATAATGGTGCACAATAGAAATACAATTATGATTAACATACTTTCTATAACAAAGATAAAAGAGCAATGCAATCTCGACTTCAGGTTCCAGTGAACACGAAAGTCAATACAAAATAATTACAGGCAGAGCATTTCTCATTTTTAAATCACTTGTAATACATGAATAATAGACAATATCAACATTACAAATCGTACAAGCCTTTCATAAGTAATATCAAATGATGAAATAAAAATATGCAGCTCTATAACAAAAAACTGGCTGCTCACACATTGACTGCCCAGAAGGCAATGAATGAAGTATTGAACAATAATGGGATATTGTCACCTGACTAAACAGGGTTTAAAATCACTCATTTTTGACTATGGTATGGTCAATTGAAGATAAATTAAATCCAATTTTCAGAATTAATGGAAAATTGTACCTGGTTATAGATGGATTAAAGGTTATTTGTTTGCGTGGTTGGCTGTTATATTCGTGCTGCAGGTAATTGTGCATCAAGGCCTTGTTTCCTTGTTGACAGAAGCAGTACATTTTGATCACTGCTGCTTTGTCAGAGTCTACTGAGGGTTGACTCTGGCACTCTTTTATCTGCGGACATAAGGCACATTACTGCGTAAATTTTTGATTTCATGAACTGGTAATTATTATAAAAATAAGACTATTGAACAATAAACGTGAATCATATTAAAAGTCATTCGTGAAACTAACGTATATGCAAATAGTACATGAAACATGTAAATAAATTTAAATCATTTAATTAGTTAATAGTTATTGTGGAAACATGCCAGACACATGTACCAAATTATGTTAGTTCGAAGTAAACCAAACAACGAAAGAGCACTCCTTCGTTAATATTTCTGAGACACTAGTTTGAACACATTTTACATCCGAATACCGATGTATCCGAATATTATATCAAACATGGAGGTGCCTTGTGTGTGAGTCGTTCTATCGACATACCTTTATTCACATTGGTGTATTAGAAAATAGATAACTTGTTAATATATTTACGCTTCAAAATTAAGTTCATATTAAAAAATTAACATAGCATGTAAGCAAATATTGGACCGTTGAAATGTCAAATGTTCATATCCGGTTTATGTAAATAAGTTAGGCGTGAATGCACTAAAATCGGAATGATTACACTGCAGTAAACTTGCCGTGTTTAAACTACTGGTTGACATTGAGTGGACATATAAAAAATAAACAAACAACGGCGCTGATTGTTTTTTCAGATCTTACGTTATTGTCTTCTTTAGTTAAGGAATTATGAATCTTCTGTAACACTTAAGGAGAAAACACTTAAGTTAAAACTTGCTTGAATAATACTTACATTTTTCTTAGATATTATGGCAAAACCTATACTCTCAACAAAAGTTTTAACGCATCAAATGGAATAAATTGAAATTGTTGTTTTTTCTTTATTTATAAGAATTTCAGCTTGGAATGTCAGCTATGGTTATTAGAGTTATACCTGCACGTGTTCCGTCCAAAATATTGTAAAATATACATAAACATTATAACTTTTGTTGAGTTCATATAAAGTCGTGTTTACAACTGTTTAGATTTGTACACAGATTCTTCGTGCACTATGAGTATGACCCCACAACCACAAACCAACCAGATACACCCAAATGAAATTACAAGTATACGCTGCAGAGAAAATATGTTATAAAATCATATGCTCAAATAGTATACGTAATTTATCGGTATTGTAATAGTCATTGGGCACCAGCGAAATACGATAGAAAAATTGTCAATAATAAAGTATTTTCACATAAAGTAAATGTAAATTATTGAATATGTACTAGCGCAGGAATATTAATGATAGTAGTGAACATGCAACTAGTTGTATTAATACATTATGAACATGTTTCAGTTTCGATATCAGTAATAATGTGTGTACGCTCTGAGTTTAGGCATGAAACTTGTTTAGTTTGTGTAGTTCTTTCCAGAGCATACATACACAAGCTCAGGATAACACAATCCCACACATTATATACTGTTATTATTACCGATAATTATGACTTAGGACATTTATAGCATTTTAACGTTGAGGGGTGTTTATTCTATATAAAAAGTTGTATATATTTTGGAACATAATATGCAGCGATGCGACCAACACAACGATGGTATAAATTACGTCTTGCCATACGCTTATTAATTCTCAAACATTGTCCATGGTACTTTATACATGTAATGTTCTGCTTGTTATTTTGCAGGAGTACATAAACAAACATATACTTAATGAGTGTCCTCAAGCAGTTCATGAAGGATAGCCTACATAATGTTGATTGTTGAACGCTATAGGTACCGGGATGTTTTCTTTTGCCGTGTTGCTGTCCGTCTGTCTATTTGGAAACCTATTTTGTCGCCGTAAAAATATGCTAAATTTAAAGTGTATGTATTTCTGGTGATTTTAGTTCCTTTATATCATGTATGTGTGTAATCCTGCGCTCAACTCATTATTGTGTTACCAATCTGCGTTTCGGTATTATCATTTGAGATGAAGATTTAATGCAAATGCTGACAACATGTTAAAAAAATCTCGCCATATAAACTGTTGTAGTGACGTCATTTCAATGCAACATCTCTTATTGACACACCAACGTGTTTTTTTTTTCAAAACAGTATGGTCTGTATAAAGGACACAAATTGCATTTTATGTATACTGCCATTATGTCTATTAGAAAATTAAACTGTGTTGGCCGCAACGCTTAAAATAACATTTGAAATACGCATATTTTTTATAGACCTATATGATAAAAGGGACTTAAATGCATTCTGAAGATGTAAAAGATACATATATTACATGTGCACATGCTTAAACAAACAACATCATGATATTATTCTTTGTTTTACGCTATTTTGGGACAACCCTCGTCATTGTTACGCCATCGGGAACTCGGACAGCACTTTAATTAAAGTGTGTAAACATTAAACTGGCTTGCGATGTAAATTGATGTAAACATCTTTCGTGATCAGAGAAAATGTTTCTTTTCACTCCTGGCTGAGCCACTCGTGAAAATATCAGTTTGTATGAAAATTCCATAAATAAAATACTAGTTTACACCGAAATAAACAAATATCCTTCAGATACGTTTTAATAAGTGTTTAACTTACATATTAATTATACACGTCAATCTTAGTTTATTTGCACCAAAAGCAAACTGTCGTTCATATCGTAGTCCGACATCAGCCTTCGACAATCAATCATTGCAATTTTCCTATTTGGGATAAATGACAGTAGGTCCTGGACTAGGAAAGCCGTAGGTTGTAGAAAGTAATTTCAACGTAAATATTCCTTTTCCACTCGAACTATATTATCGATTCAGGTATATATAAACACGTATATCTTCTCCATATGAATTTGTTTTTATTGGCAGTTGGTGTATTGATAATAATTTACTGTGTTGAAATGTATTAACGTATAATCCTAATATTTACACTAAAGGTGCAGAAGCTCCTGTATTAACATCCAATTCAACATCGGTTAAAGTCAATGAAGTTGTTCAAATAGCCTGAACACATTTAACCGAAAGAGTTGTAGACTGGTGGCGCCAACCAGCAGGCGATAGTACGTTCCGAAACATCCTCACAATCGGGTACGTTGGCAGCGAATGTACAATTATACCTGCGACGCTACCGGCTGAATTTTCGAACTGTGGGAGCAGCGGATCGACAACATTAACGTGGACACTAAAACCCGTGAACTCAATCAATAACAGTGACAAGTGAAAGTGCTCTGTTGCCATGAATTTTCAAGCGACATAACAGCAATGAAATAACATTAAAATTAACTAGTGAATGTCATACTTCTGTTGCACAATTCGCAATACAGATACTTTTTGTCGAACATTTGTTGCATTATATAAGTGTGTTCAATTATATCTCTGTGTAATAATACATAAGTTTGGCACGTGCTCATTTTATGATCAGTTAGCTCCACTATGCCAAACAAATTGTATGGATAACGACTCTCCGTGTAAATTTTGAGCACATATCAATAGTGATGGATGGATTATTGTTGATAATATACCGCAATAAGCCTCTTGTAAATGTATTGTTCGATATATATAAATGTAAGCAAAAATTATAGCACATTCAGTATAATATATTTTTGCTCTGCACGTGTTCGTATTTTTAAATTTCTATAACTATTTCATTTATATATGATATATACAATAACTAATATACACGTTTTAATAAAAGCAAAAAATTAAAATAAAAGTTACATGTATATTAAACTTGCAATCCAAAGAAAAAAACACGCACATTTTCGGAGTTTAATTTGCAAATTTAATGTTATTTCATGTAGTTATGTATGATCCAACTATATGAACAACTTAATTGAAATCTAGATTTGTGTATGTTTTAGTAAAGTATGAACCATGTGATTGGCTCCGTTTTTTAAATTCAGTTAGGATGCATTATTGGCGTTGCTCGGTATGTAAATCAGATAATGACATCGCAAGTCGGTCGTCTTATGTAGGAAGAAATTCTCGAGTAATATCCTATACGTACAAAAGCCGTCTTACGAAGTTAATATCATACTTACATCACAAACTACTCCAACAATTATGGTTACAAAATGGAATGTATCACATATATGGTTCTTACTGAAACAAAATTAGGATGCTATTGGCTTCATTGTGACTTGGAATTTATCATGCATGTACTGAAGAAAATAAATACATATCATTAAACGATATTTATAATTGTCAAAACTGATCATTTATTTATCGATATTATTTTATAACACAACTGTACAACAAGGGCGTTCATTTACGAAACATTATACTGATGTTAAACTTAATTTCGGACGCCCGTTCTTAGTAGCTAAATATTTGTTCTGCAAGTTATATATGTCCTTATTATATATTTGATTACTTATAACAAGCTGAACAGCTACCTAATGAATTAACATGAATGTATGCATGAATGATTATTTAGATGCGACATATATCGCTAACATTTGTGAATATGTGTTTGTATTGCTTACATGTACATCTATGTCTGCGTGACTATGAGCGCACGCTATTATATTATTTGTACTTCACCAAACGAATTGAATACGTGTTTGGCATTTTATAAATATAAACTTATAACAGTGATACAGACACGGTATACAATGGAATGATTAAATGGTATCATTACGAGCATATTTGGTTTGTTTGGTTTCAGTTTGGTGTCACAATTATACACATTGTATTAGTTCCAGTGAACTATGTAACATTGACTCCGGCATTACCAACAATTTCCGTCCTACCCAGCGTAGCAATCAGTTATATATGCCTTGTATCATCAACGGGACGTCCAGCACCCCATCATCACCTGGTAGTTAGATAACAGAACACCTTCTGACTACACGGATAATATGGACCTTACTGGACACAGAAGCAGTTTTACGGTTGGAGATGTGACGACGAGCAGCCTTACATTTACCCCTACCCATGAGTACCACGGATCCAGAATGTCTCCAACGGGTATGGGACAATCATATCCAACAGAACACTGCTTATCGATGTGCTGAGTAAGTGTTGAATGTCAAACAAATAAGCATTTAATTAGTTATGAATCATTTATTGCATATTGATTTAACATTGCGCTGTATACAAACGTTCACAGTTGTGAACACGGACATGTGTTGCTCACGTTTTATCCAAAACATCCAGTTTTATTTTGATATAATACTAATAATAATAATGATGATAAGAAGAAGAAGAAGAAGAAGAAGAAGTAGAAGAAGAGGAATATTAATAATTATAATAAACGTTTAAACTTACTTGAAGTACAGCACTATTGTGTCGTCGACACATGCCACTGTCATAAAGAAGTGTTCATTAAATTACATCTTAAATATTGACAACTGACACCGAAATCTTACCTTCCAGCAACTTCTATATTTTTGATTTAGCAAATCCGTCTAAGCCGACAATTCTGTTACAATACCGTCATTGTATGTGAATCTATTTTTGTGATAGAAAGCAGTAGTGTATTACTACAAAGTACCTCTTCTGAAAACCCAACGCCAAAAATGTCATGGAGCCTATCAAACAGCACAGTTATTAACTCCACATCGATATCACTTAAATGGGAAGAAAGTGAAAACACGAACGTGGTCACATGCAGTGCCGCAAGTGTTATGCAGCCAACATATAGATCCACGAAAACAACAACACATACAACAATTTTACTTGTCCATATTTTACGTGAGTTCCCAATATTGTTCGTTCTGTTATGTGTTATGCATGCACATGTGATTCGTGTAGCTTACCCTCATCTGATGCCATCGTATACTAACAATGCCTGCGTATTGGACAGTCCATTAATCAGGTTCCTACTGCTACGAATACACCACAACCACTGAAACGAAACTTACGTGTTTAGATTAAGGGCCTTTATATCCAACAAATTAATATGTTCTAGAGAGATAACCTTTGATTCACATGTTTGCATTTGTTTTAAAATTGCAGTTCATTATAGCTTGTGGTATTTACAGCTGATGTGCATTGTATATATATACATGTATATATTCTAAGAGGGAGGATATAGCCATTATAAAAGTTATATTACAGTGAAACTATTACAGTGATTAAATGCTATTTTATTAATCTTAATTACTATTCTACCTGTAAAGAGTTTATTTATAATACGAGTTGTTTTTCTATATAAAGCAGTACAAAAACTAAAAAATATTAAGACTAATAACTATATTTACGAATATAAATGTGTTCGCAAAAAATATTCAATATTACTCATAGCGCACAGTAACAACTTCATTTACCTTACTATAGATCCACCATCTACCCCAATCTGTACAATCGGAAATCTACTGATAGCATCATATTATATACGGGCTGTTAAAAATGAACCATTTTCAATGACGTGTATTAGCAAGAGCAACCCTTCTCCCTCACGCTATACATGGACACTGCCAGGGGGAGAGCAACAAAACGGACTACAAAGTCAAGCGGTGAGGATATCTACACATTGGAAGTGATCAATGAAATGAACTAAACTTTCGCACAGCAGGTTGGTATTTTAAATATAACACTTGAACTATTATGCACGTATCTATGTTAAAACAATATGTATCAATATTGTTTTCGTTAATATTTATCAATACCAGTCGCAATAATTGTTATATTAATATTACCAACAATGCATAAGGAGTTTATTATGGTACTTTTTTCAATCAGTAAATGCCTGATACAATAAACATGTACATTTTACGTATAACTAGGTAACCATTCTAAAACATGCATTAATCGTTTAAGAATAATTATAAACTGCATTGTATTTATGTTTCATCTATTGAAGATCCTTTGACAGGACTGTCTCTCTTTCTTCTAGGGATTACTGAGCAACACAGTAACAGTCCCACCATTAGCTTTGTAAGAGGTCGAGATGTCCGTTTAAGATGCCTTGCGTTGTCGAATCCCCTTGCCAGCTATGAATGGACATCGAATGGTGTGGTGTCGGCATAAGGTCATTATTGGAACACTACTCTCGTGAACAACAGCAGCATTCAGTGCATGGCAAGCAATACTCTCGATCCGACTGGAAAGGAACCGAAAAACATATATAGTTCTATGAGCGTTGCTGCAGTATTGTGTGAGTAGTTTTATTTATGAAAATATAATTAATTTCATAATAGCGGGTAAAATTGTTTAAATGTGTACTGAAAACAAGTTTATTGCTAAGATAACTGGAAATTAATTAATATGCAATATAGAAAATCCATAGCCGTATTATGGTTTATTACTGTCATTGCACGCGTTGTGTTAATACTTCTGAGTTATTCGTGAAATGTATATACATACGTAGTACTGTTTAAAACATTGTGAAAACGTTTGTTTATAGTACGCTATAGGTCTGTAGGAACTTTGCGGAGATTCACATAACACTTTTGTATGTAATCGGTTTTGTTCTTTTGTGAATCAATTGTGTGAACAGGTGATATATGCATTTTGGTTTGATTATTCCCGTTGTGTGGATCTGATAATTATCATGTTATCATTTGTCTTTAGTTGTCCCAGTCTCACCGACGTTTACATTTCAAACTTGTGGGAATAATATCCAGGCAAACCATCTGAAGGTGATCCAAGGTCATTCCGTCAGAGGCACATGTACCACAAGGAGTAAAACGAGCCCAGCGTACTCTTGGACACCTGATACAAACGCCAACGTCTCTGCAACAGTTGCTATCATTACCATTAATGGATATCTGGTATGCATTGTTCCTTCATTACCAAAATACAGCAAATTAAAATGAGAAAAATATAAAGCAATACAATGAGGTAACAATGCATACCAGATGTAGCACGTGTTATCAAAGTAATAGTTTTGGTTTCTTCTGATTTTCCAATTTAATTTTGTGCATACATCTTGACCTCATAAGAGGTTCCAGCAACTAATCCATTAATGGTAATTCTAATAACAGCTGAAGATATTATAGGACGAAAAGCAATACTTGAATTTCAAATAATTAAACGCAATACAAACAACAGCATTAAAAACTCCAATGTAAAATACTTCTAGACTTATTTGATGTTCGTACACTCGCCAATGTTGTTACAAATTAATTTGCAACAGTGCATATTTCATAGAAGGCCAGGACTGTCTTATGTCATCATGATTCGTGTTCTCATGTCCAGGATTGTCTTATGTCATCATGATTCGTGTTGTCATGTCCATGATTGTCTTATGTCATCATGATTCGTGTTGTCATGTCCAGGATTGTCTTATGTCATCATGATTCGTGTTGTCATGTCCAGGATTGTCTTATGTCATCATGATTTGTGTTGTCATGTCCAGGATTGTGTTATGTCATCATGATTCGTGTTGTCATGTCCAGGACTGTCTTATGTCATCATGATTCGTGTTGTCATGTCCAGGATTGTGTTATGTCATCATGATTCGTGTTGTCATGTCCAGGATTGTGTTATGTCATCATGATTCGTGTTGTCATGTCCAGGATTGTGTTATGTCATCATGATTCGTGTTGTCATGTCCAGGATTGTGTTATGTCATCATGATTCGTGTTGTCATGTCCAGGATTGTGTTATGTCATCATGATTCGTGTTGTCATGTCCAGGATTGTGCTATGTATTCATGATTCGTGTTGTCATGTCCAGGATTGTCTTATTATGGCAATAAGACGCGTCATTATGTTAAAATAGTGTTTCATCATCTGCTATGTGCAGGTGAACTTGTCATAAGAATATGTTATTATGGCAAAAAAAACGTGGTATTATTTTAAAATAGCATTTCATCATGTGCTATGATCAGGTGAACTTGTCAAGGGAATATGTTATTATGTCAAAAAGACATGTTATTATTTTAAAATATTTTTTCATCATGTGTTATGTGCAGGTGAACTTGTCAGCAGAATATTTTATTATGTAAAAAAGACGTGGTATTATGTTAAAATCTTGTTTCATCTTGTGCTTTGATCGGGTGAACTTGTCAAGGGAATATATTATTATTTTAAAAAAGACGTGTCATTATGTTAACATAGTGTTTTATCATGTGCTATGATCCGTTGAACTTGTCAGAAGAATATGTTATTATGTTGAAAAGACGTGTTTTATTTTAAAATAGTGCTTAATCATGTGCTATGATCAGTTGAACATGTCAAAAGAATATGTTATTATGTCAAAAAGACGCGTCATTATGTCTACAACTAAAATTAACTTTTTGACTTTTATATCATTCGCGCATGCTTTTATGTCTAATCGTATCGTTACCGAAATTGTAGTGAGTGAATGCTATTTTACCTCAACAACAACAGCATGTCATTTGAACAAAATAACATACCGTTTAAAAATAAATGAACTTACTTTAGACATGATTAGACACTGTGACACCAAAATAAAACTTACAATTGACAAAACAGCATGTAGGCCTGACATGATAGCACTGTTTAGTAACAAAATGACTCGAAAAGTATGCAAGAATTAGTAACACAGCATTCGGACATAATAAGACACAGTCTGAGCAAATCAACAGCATATATTTACAACTTTTAAACATGCTATAATAACACACTACGCTGACAAAATCACACGCTGCACTTGCATGTTAACATGCTCTCTTGACAAGATCAAACGATATTTTAACATAGCAACACAAGAATTCGACATAACATGTCACATTGCATACAAGCTAACGTCTTGAATTGACAAAACAACACGTGTACATAACATAATAACACATGCGAAAGACAAACTCACAATATGAGAAGACGAGATGAACCGATATACTGACAAGACAACATTAAAGTTTGACATAATAACATATACTGCTAACATAATAACATAGAAGATGACAAAACAAGACACTCCTGGCGTTCCATTATATCTGTTTTAATTTATAATTTGGATGTGCATTGGTTTGGTACATTTAATGTAATGCATGTACAACTATAGTTAATAAGTCGGTGCAATGTGCATACAGTAAGTATCGTAATGGTTATGTTTTTTCGGAAACATTTACTAATAACCAAAACACAATAATGTTTGGATAATTAATCTTCGATGTAACATCTATGATGCATTTTATAGAAATGATAATTCGCTTGATTACTTTCGTTTAAACATGTTTTGGTAAACTATTCTAGTAGCTCTGTCAGTGTATGTGTAGGTGTATCTCACTTAAATAATTAATGTTCTTACTCTATGCTTTTAATATCTAGTTTTTCAACAAAACCAAGACAATGACACAAAACAAGAAACAATCAAATAACAGTGTTATTGGGTTAATATTTGCCGTCGAAATAACGTTGAAAACGGTTTAAAAACATGTTTAACACTATACCTTTAAAGTTTCGGTTAATGCATGTATATGCTATTGAGCTAGCCCAGTGGTTGGAACACTAACTCCACACCTGTGCGGTCGGTGTTCTATTCCACGTCGATTTTTTTTAATATTCAATTCGTCCCAATTTTCGATGTGTCTCTAAAGGTACATAAAGTAGGGGTGATGCGCAACACACGGGTCCATACGTGCAACCTCGGCGCGGAAAGACTTCATAATTACTACGAAAAACAAGTGATGTAAGTATGTCTGATAGAAGTGATTATTTTAGCAGAGAATGACACCATAATATTTTACATAATAATAATAATTATCGCACAAAAACGTTTGTTTACTTAATTTTAATACACTAAACGTTTCGGCATGATGCCTTCGTCAGAAGCAACAAAAATAATAAACATAAACAAAGGAAGTGACGTCGAAAACCTGTATTTGTTTTATTTATTTTTTTAAATAATATTTTACACACAGTTTGGTTGACCACAAAATGATGCCTTCCGTATCTCTGCATTAAACATATCATAACATAAAATTAGACGACAGTGTATAGAACTAAATTGTACATTAACACACTAAGACATAACTTTTCAATATTTTCATTTATAAACCACATTATTACCTTTCACGCATAATGTTTTCTAGATCACACATATTTTGTTAATAAAATTCATTTAAAAACGGATAGATGACTTGTTAGATTGAACAATTAAGACACAATACCTGAAGATATAAGAGCACGTGTGCAGTGTTATTATACAATAATCATATGATGCATACAAATATGATCATTAATAGTAACAATACCCTTCAATGTTTTGCTGTTTAATAGCCACGAATTAGAACGACTAAGTTTGTTTATTGGGCGATAAAGAACGCTAATGCGAAAATTATTTCGATTGTAACATGATTTGACAAATATGTAGGCAATTGTAATGAGAACTACATTTTACTATGCTCCGCTCAGAATTGGGAATACTTTTGAGTTGTTTATTGGGTAGTTTAATAGCGATACTTTTGTCTTTGTTTAAAGAAAAATTAGCAAGTATCGTGTTAGAATAGAATTAAACGAATTAATTTCCAAACAGCTTTTTTAAGGAACTCGAGTGAGCACTCGACATGATCCTGAAAGAAGTACACACTTCACTAAACTTATAACATCGTTAGAGTAGTGCAGAACTGATAAAAATGATGGATGGATGAAATGGCCACATTAAATTTTCACACTGTCAGCAATCGATATTTGATAGTAGTTTCGTTATGAATTTAGACAAAAAAAATGTCGAAAGGTTTTATAGTAAATATCAACACTAGCAACAACAACAACAACCACAACAACAACAACAACAAACATAATTGCAGTACGTATCGTGTAGTACACTTGTTATTCAATGGGAAAAAGGTTTGTAAAATATCTGAGAAAAAAAAGCATATAATTAAGTATTATAAATCAACAGTCAAACCTCGTTCGCCTAACTGTAAGAGGAAATAATATTATGTTAATGAGAGGAACGTTGAGAACTCTTTTTTTTTATTTTATTTCGTTCGATTATTCTAGACAGCGTATTTTTTTTTTTCACGCGGCCAATTAATGATATAAATATTATTTCCCGTTAGTCATCAATGATTAGTAATTACGGAGTGTTGTTTGTTTGACGAAGTGTCTTACATCGATAATGCGTTAAACGCATTGTCCAGTATACATGTGTAAATATTACGTTGTTTTTTGATAACCTTCCCACCATACAAAAGAAACAGGTCTACTGTGCAATCGTTACGACAACATGTGGCCAGTCCATAGTAATTGGAGTTGCAGGATATACATTTTAACAGCATATGATGAAATGAAGTTCGCATGCATACGTTCTAAGGCATATCTCTGACGAGGACATTTTACTATTACGGCTTCTATATTAAAAAGTAATATATTCTTATCTGCTAACATTATTAGAAACATTGTTGTTGTAGGTACATAAAACCAATAACTGAACACGTATAAACTATTTGTTATCAGTGTGACAATATAATAAGAAAATGGGCACAATTTAAAAAATACAGTAAACGTGTAGAAATAAATAACTGCGTGCGTGTTTATTTCGTTAGTATTAGTGTTTTGTACACTAAAACAACGGTCAACTAAGCCTATATACAAAATAGTATGGTGTATGACTGTACACTAGTATACGTTAACAAATCGCCTACAATAATTTTTTTTCCAAACCCTTCTTCTTGTATTTTAAATTAAATGTATGAATATTAACTTCGTTGGGTTATGTATATCCTTGTGTATTGAATCAAGTTATGCATTATCTTTGCGTGAACTCGAAATAGGACTTTACACGCGTTTCTCGTATTATTCATACAAACTTTCGACACTTACGAAATAAATTACGATAATTCCTTTCTTTAAATGAAACTTTGCTCAACTTGTCTGCAAATACGCTTGCTGCCGTAATGTATTTGTTGAATACAATTTTGCTTTAATTGTGTATCGAGTAAGTCAAATGTATTGCATGATCTAGCTATTAAGTGTATAAAAACATGCCAGAATGATACTTATTTTTCATTATACAAATTTGCTATTACCATCTTACTTTTTTTTAAATGAAAGCCACACCAACAAAGCTTTGATTTTTTAAATTAATAAACTGGCCACTTCATGTGTGCTGTCTGTCAGTGTTCTAGCAATGTCACTGGATAGGGCGCTCTATGAATAAAGTTGATAGACTACTTTAAACCAAAAATATTATTATAGAAGTATACTCTGGAATTAGATGACAATATGGCATGCTAGTTTAGGCATTTTTTTTGTTATGTACAGCAATATGCTGAACTCAAATTGTTGTTCGTCAAACATGATTATCTCTCTCTTAAAACATCTCTGCTTTCAGCGTTTGAATTAATTTATTCGCTGCACAACTGAAAACACTTAAAACGTAAACAAACCAAAGTACACATTTTGAAATTGAATAACTTCCAGCTTTGAATTGATACCAATCTAATTCAGCTCAAACCTTTTCGTAGCTTACCTGAGCAAAAAGTGCAGAGCAATATATATTGCGCGCCACTTGTCTGTCATCCGTTTAGATACCATTCGCACAAGACCCAACAACACCACAATTAGGCTTTCCAACTGAGAATAATGTAAGGTTTCTATTTCTTTCAAACAGTCTGAATTGTTTATATTCCACAACAAGTTTTATAATCGTGGCCACTTATTTGCTATAACGGTGGAATTATACACAGCAATTTTCTTTTTCTTTATTGTATGCAAAACAATAGATAAAAGCTAGATTGATGCGAATATGGTTTTGCAAAAAAGGCATAGTTCGTGTTATATTATCATTATTATGTGTTTGTTTTAGCATCAACCTTGCAGTGGAGATCAGTATACGACCTTGAGGAATGTATCTGTTTTAGTCTATTTGCATGGGTAGTTGCTATCGTCATATTACCGTTATTCCATAACATTGACAGGGTGTCGAGGACCGATTCGAAAGTCTTACCTGGGACCCATTTAGCAATCAGTTTATTTCCACATAATATCTTGCATGAACGTACACAGTTCGATGTTATAAACGGTATGTAGACAGCGACAGTTACACGTATTATGCAAATATCCTCAGCGCAACAACGCACACGAGCTAAACGAAGAAAATTAAGTGTTACCTCGTGCTGAGAAAGTTCTTAAGTGTCTTGTCATTTTGTCCAAACTATATTTTTAGTGCAATCATGGATTAATGGGTGTAACATATAGTATATAACCGTGTCTGACCATGATATACAGAACTTTCAACAAACTTGTACGGAAGTCGAAAATAGTTATTTGTTTCCACTACATATTCTTGGTGTGTACAACCATATGATGTTTCTAATTGCACACGTTTCATATCGACCTAAAACAAATAAGGTACCTTCATATTTTGTAAGGTTTCCAAATGATATTTAACATCTAATTAGTATTGCCTATTTGTTGACAAAAGTTATCATTTTAATAAAACATGCATTGTGCGAATGCATCAGTGATTTGCATATTCGAGTTATACATTAAAATATACCTGTGATCTTCCATCCTCAGACAACGTAACCGATTTGAACGCTTACATGTTACACGTGCGATGATAATTATACCGTTGTTTTTATAGAGAACAATGTCCCAATGAGTTGTAACGATCAGTATTCCATACTAAAACACGTATTTGCTCCAACAATATAGCATGGCTCCCATTCGACAGAATAGTGATCTCTAACGTTGGATTAGATTTGCTGCCAATAGCATGACTAAGTGTATCACATTTGTACACCAGGTGAGCAGTATTGGTCAAAATATCCCTCTTGGTTTAGCTAAACTTCGTAAAACACACGTCTTGTCTTATACCCATAGATCGTTGGGTTTTGTGAACATTGTTTTTGATATGATGTGTTGTATCAATTGTTGAGGTCATTTTGAAGAATTATATGCTTAAATCGCGATTCTAACAGTTTTAAAGTTATTCTTCAATTTTTGTTGATGGATTTATGAGCATTGAGAAACCGAGGTTTTAGACCAGGAAATTTTATGAAAAGAGGACGCACATAATCTGCGGTAGGAGGAAAACAGTTTGATTGCAATATCTAAAAAATGTGTCAATGTCGGTCAAAACATGAAGCATTTGCCTGAAATGTGTAAGATTATAGTGGTTTCTTGATGAACATCTCTATAGGACTGTATATGTTGTGATTTCATCACTTGATTAACAACAGTGTTATTTGTTGGCTTTCAGTTGAGTCATATGATTTCCCAAGAAAACCGTGTTTATTGACACTTGTAATAAACAATCACAATTTTAAAAGAACCACACGTTTGGAATTTCAGCAGGAACTGTGCCTTTTCAGAAGAGTACATTTTGATTTCGAGAAATTACCGGCCTTGTGATGGTGATGTCACAAAGAAGTAACATATACGCTTTCGAAGGACTGGTTTGAGGTTGGTGGTGAGTTTGGTTTTACAATATTAACCACTTGCACAGCAGCTGTTCTTTCTAATGAATATTGTATACTGTTCATCAATATGTTTGTGCTGATCAATTTGTATTCGGACATTTAGTTTTTAATTGAAGTGTTGCTTATATTTGGAGTTAATTAGCGTAGAACTATGTCCGCCTAACCAATACAACTTGTACTATTGGAAGTTACATGTATTTACTGCGCGTATTACATTTCAATATGTTGTGTGTGCGTTTTCTATGCGTCAACCATATACAAATAGAACTGATACACAATAATTTCAATAACGCAAAACCTATATTTTAATATGCTGCTACCCTTTCTTGTTTGAAAAGATTGGTATGTTTGTTCCAACACAGATATGCCATTCGTTTCTCATTCTATGAACGCCATAATTTATTCACAGGAGACACATATCACACACATATTTTTTGTCAGTTTTTGTCAGAATACAGTTTCAATTTAAGAACGTTTCAACCAATTTGGAAAGGAATTATATCAGGGCCCAATACAGTTATATATTTTCTAGCTCGTTTACTTACAAATAAAACCTTTATTCTGTTCTGCACGGGATAACAAGAAGAGTACAGAATGCGCCCCTATATTCATGGTTTGCGTAGCTCGATGTCCCCTAACGTATATGGTATCCCTCAAGATATGTGACACGAACCGTGTTTCTTGATAATCTATTTCTTTGTCTTGAAATAATATAATGTTATTTGTTATAAGAACGTGTTCTGATTGGACTTATATTACAGATAATATTAGTTCTATATGCAGTCTATATTGATCATTCTATTTAAAAATGTGCCCACTTAATGCGAGTTAACAAAGAGCATGAAATACAAACTGTTATTAAATATTCGATCCAAATTTAAGTAAATTTGTGTTCCTACCAACCTTTTCCAAATTAAAATAAACAAAACACTTCGGTTTTTTAAAACTTCTTCTTCAAACAATTTAATACTTGAAGGATATTGAACACCTGGAATCATTTATAAAAATGTCACACGTTTAATCAAAACCACTTTTAGCTATTTATAATTATAATGATTTGTGCTAGATTAAAACAGTTTAATAACATACCACACAAAATACCGTACACAACTCACCAAAAAGCGTTTAATTTTTTTTTGATTGGCATATACTGGATGTATTGTAATATAAAAGACCAACAAAACTTTGCAAATATTTTATTTGCAAATAAATCAAACCACTGGAACACAGGAACGGTGTTCAAATGCGTTCAAATATATTTACTGTTTTCCAGTAGTTGAACATGGGGTGTTAGGTACGTTTAGGGATTAGTGCCATAACTTATTTAGTTTTGATATTTTTCGATGAAATTATTCAAAAATATAGCTTCATATATTTTCTATAGATTTATTGCCATTATTTTAAATGGTTCCGATAGTCAGCAAAATTTTAATGTCATATCAACTTCATTTGGACGTGAGCGGCAACACTTTCCAACGGAAAAATACAGTTTTTCATTTTAACTGTAAAACAGTCGGATTTTTTTCAAAAGTCTCCCCGGAATACATTACACGCGTATGGAATCTTTGAACCCAATATTCAAAACGGTTTTTAAAATTGTCTGACGGTATTCTTCTGATACTTATTCGAACAACGACAGGTACATGCAGATCTTCGACGCCATCAAACTTAAATGACTAGTGATTATTTCATGCACACTC
Source organism: Congeria kusceri (assembly GCA_027627225.1). Classification (NCBI taxonomy): domain Eukaryota; kingdom Metazoa; phylum Mollusca; class Bivalvia; order Myida; family Dreissenidae; genus Congeria; species Congeria kusceri. The sequence continues at coordinate 4,857,416 of CM051029.1, read as the reverse complement.
GCAGTCTGTAATCCAGTTTGTAACGAATGCACGTATTTTCCCTATACCCAGAATAAATAAATTGGCCTGGTGGACCAGAATGAAAGTGAGTTAAAAGCGATCTGTTGATCGTTACATGCTCGTCATACGGCTCAACAAATTACTGATACTGTGTAAGATTCGAATACTGCCCTTTATAATCCGAAACTCAACTATTTTTATTGTAATTCATGTTTGCACCGGCAGACACATTATTATGAGGACAATTTGTGAAAAGTCCTTTACACGAATCTATATGAATACGAATGTGACTTAATTCTTAGTATACGTTTGTGAGAGAGGTTTGCTAGTATAAGTCAGATGCTAGTATAAATCAGATATTTAAGCTTCAACGGTGCACTTTTACATGTGTTTTCTGATAAAGTGGTCGAATTTAATTATTGATTCCTAGTACCCAGTACCCGACGATATATAAAGTTATAAAAAGAGACTTTACACAGAATCCAGCAAATTTTACATTTGAGATAGTCATGTTCCCTAACTGGAGTGTTGTCATGCAATATTATGGTAAATTCTGATGCATAGCTCTCTTGTTAAGATATGATGTGTACATACTTACATCTTTAATACAGAATACAAGCAGTTGAATAGCATGTTTCTCATTATGTGCAACTCCAGTTCAGTTTTTTTTTCGTCCATCTTTATTCATAACTGTTATAAACACGACGAGGATATCTGGGCCCGTCTTCACCAACCTTTTCCTAGACTCAAGACTAATAACAAAGAGTACATGTATTATTGAAACTGTTCTATTTTTGAACGCTGCATATTAGAATCGTACTTGGAAAGATTCTCCATTTTAATTGCAATAGTTGTTATTACAAACCAGTGTTACTGACATAAGCATCATTGCTATTTGCTATTTTAGTCTTAGTCTGTACGGACCTCTTTATTCTTAAGTGACTGTCTAAGAATGGAACCAGTGAATACGTGGATCTTTATTCCTAAGTCTACGAATGGGTTGGTGAATGCGGACCTCTTTATTCTTAAGTCTAAGAATGGTTTAATGAATACGGGCCTCTGCATTCGTAAATCTACGAATGGGTTGGTTCATATGGGCTTCTTTATTATACACTCTGAGAATAGTATGGTGAATACGGGCTTCTTCAGTTTTACGTCTAGGAATGCGTTGCAGAATACAGCCTCTTTATTTTTAAATCTAAGAAATGGTTGGTGAATACGAACCTCTTTATTCTGAAGTATAACACTGGATTAGTTAAGACGGAATCTTTATTTTTAAGCCTATGAATGGATTGGTGAACACTGGTCCATTTATTCTTAAGTCTAAGAATGCGTTGATGGCAAGTAGTTTATTGTAAAGTCCATGGATATGTTGGTGAAATTTAATACGGACGACTTTATTATTATGTCTAAGAATAGATTGGTGAATAAGAACCTCATTATTATTGAGTCTAAGAATGGGCTGGTAAATACGGGCGTCTTTATTCTTAAGTCTAAGAATGGGTAGATGAATACGGAACTATTGTTATTGTTATTTCTAAGAATGGGGTGGTGAATTCTTGCGGACCCTGGGCTGGTTTACGAGACCTGTGGGGACACCTAATCTGAGGTATATCTTGTTGGAGGCAGAATCATAGAATCAACGATAAATCATCGTATTATCCGTTTAGTATAAATCCAACTATTTCTTACGATAAAGCCTTCTTGGAGATGTTGGAGCCCGATAGAAATGCCAACTATATCAAACGCAGCACTCATAACTATCATCATAACAAGTGTAACTTTGTAACAGCGTCTGATATATCAATGTGATTGAATCATTGCAACTTCTTGGCCATGAAAGTTTGCACTTTGATATGATGGATAAATATCAAGATGACTTTGACAATTAACATCGTTTTTTTATTTGTATAATTATTCAACCAGTATGTACCAAAATGACTACTTTTGTTTTTAGACCTATTGTTGTAAGTTGATCCAACAACCATTTAACCCAATCATCCCGCAGACTCACATTATTAATATTATATACCGTTTTGATAAATATATCAGCAATATGGATTTTGCATTCGCGACCAAGCAATTAGTAAGCTAGACCACGTATCTTCTTTTGCCTGGCCATATGTCTGATTAATTTTAGATTGATGGCAATAAGCATTTTGCTGATTCTGTTGCCAACATGGGATAATTAATGCCATGTGGTAGAATGTTTTGGTCATGTTTGTACTGTTCTTTTATGATAGTTTTGAACGATTGATCTTGTACGCTGTTTGAGAGATTGCATATATTCACAATTAAATGGAACGTGAGGTTTGAATCTTACCGTATGTTTCCCCTTCAGTGGCGCATAGTCGTAAATGACTTCTGAAATACATGTGTCAACTTATTGTCACAAGATCATTGACGTCTAACGACATTTCTAGCAACTTCACAGTCATCAGTCTCTAAAGCTTGTTAATACTGATTTACACCATATATATTATATAAATCAACCCGTATATGGAGACTGCTCCATGTTAAATCGTACGAAACGGTGATAATTTCTGGGATCTCTCATAATACAAACAGTGTATGTATTAAAGTGTTAAACTGTATGCCGTGTAGATATGTTGAGTCTTCATATTTAGTTTCCGGAACAGAGCCCTAATAAATTACTTCGTGTAAACGAACATGTATCAGCGTACATGATGGTAATTACACGTATCGCTGTCTACACACCTTATCAAGAATCTTTCACAATGGTGTTATATTAAATACGGCAACACATATTTGTATATATTGAAGAAACGAATTAATTCAAAGAATTAATTTCTTTAAACCCAGTATAAACATTTCAGGAATTGGAAAGTAAATATCACATATGAAAATATTTAAATTGCATGTGTGTTAGATTTGTTATAAAAACCATACAAGTGCTTTGATCTGAAAAGTGTAATTTGACAAAAATATTACAAGAAAACAAATGTAGACAAACGGAAAATCCGCCAGTCAATATTACATTGGCGTAGGTAGTCTTACGTTAAGAATGCAGGACCACGCAGGTCGACGAAAGTTAACATACGTGTACGTAGACAGTTATTTGCTGCTTAAGTACGACTACGCACGACAACTTACTGCAACCGGCGTCGACTAAAGTTGTCTTGTATGCAGACGAACGACTTCGCGCGGTACAGTCTCCTGACAAATATTCATGTTCATTGTTTGGAAATCATGCAACATGATAAGCCAGAGAAACAAGTTTGTTTGTTTGATTGTTTGGATTTTTCGCCGTATTTAACAGTATTTCAGTCATATAACGGCGGTCAGTTAACTACTCACACTTTTCCTGGGTAAGCTGGTTTACCAGCACTAAGTGCACATACTGACAACTGCCCTACTTGAAACAGAAGTAGGGGGAGAATGGCCGTAGAAATAATTGTATGACCAATTCCCACACAAGTTATGTGGCCGGGCTGGGGATTGAACCCGCGATCCTCTCGATTATTAAACGAGATGTTGCAATACCATGTCAGCTTCAGTTGTTTTAGGCAACAATATTAAAACGGACTTTAAGAGAAATATTGCATTTACTCAATGGCCCATATCCACAAAATGTCGACATTGTTAACTGAAATACATAGGACATTACAATGAAACCTCCTCATACCCGTTATACAAACATACCCGAGAAAAACCATACTGGTTATAATTAATGACCTTTCAGTACTGAATAATACGTTAAGCAATTTATCATGTTGATGGTAATATACGTACCCTTGGCGGTATGCCAAACAAAATATATGTAGCATTATTTTCTTCTAGGTTGGGACGGTATAGCGCACGGATAAATATGTGACTAGTATCCATATAAGATTATTTGAAACTGTACACAGTATTATACGTTTAAGTATCTGATCTGTTAATTGAACTGTACGATTATCAGTCCCTAGCGTGGCAGCGAAAGTTGTTATATTTATTTCCAAGCAACGTATTTTCAGACTTTGTAAGTATATTTTTCAGCGATGAAGTATATAAACTTGGCGTCATTCGTAGTCGTAAGTCAGTAACATGACATAAAACATTATTTAGTCGACGCAGGAGCTCTGTCTTACAGTGTCGTACAACCATGCACGTCCACGAAGGTCGACATAGGACCTATGTCAAGTCGATGTAGGACTTCGCTGATTTCAGATTTATCCAAGACGATGCAGGACATTACATACGACGGCCTACGTCCTACGCAAGTTCACGCAATACTTTGTAAGAATCTCGCCTCCAGTCGGGAGGTTTTAGAACATGTTCCAAAACCATCTACGACTGATTTTTAGACTTAAAACAACGCACGACATTCTTAAACTACGTAGGAACACCCATGACTCGGTTAGGATTTTTAGGTGTAGTACTGATTAATACCTGTCTTAAGCCCTAGTCACACTGAGTCGTAGGACTTTCGAGTCGTAGGACTCTAGGGGTTGTACGATGTCTGATATCATCTAGATATGGGCTTATCAATGCGGTATTAATACACCATGGGAAGCCAAACAGAGAGTATTATGAAACACGATGATGATATACCATGTCAACATTGATGGCTTAAGACAACAATATGAAAACGGAGTGTAAGAAAAATATTGTATCTTCTGTATAGATCTAAAACACTTTGAATTGGTATGTTTTGTCTTATTACTATTTTGCATAGCCCGTTTTAAAACATATTCTCCAATGTGTATATATTTAATTAAATATGTTAAAACATATGCATTCAGATTGAACTTGAATTGGACAAAATTACTCCTGTGTGTTTTTATCAACATTTGTAAAAAACAATTGTGCAATTAGTCAATTTACGGTTAAAATACTCTGTTAAAGTAGGTTCCTAATATGAAGATAATGTATACTAGTTTTGCAAGTAAACATTTGTTTAAGCGTGTACCACTGCCACGAATAAGTTATGGAAAAAAACGTTTTTTATCGACTCATTGTTTTTTTGTTCTGCCTGGTTGGTAGGTTTTGAAAACTCTACATACGCGTTATACAAACACACCCGATGACATTCTTCCTGGTTATAATTAATGTCCTTTCATTACTGAATAATAAGTAAAAAAAATAATCGTAATTTTGATAGTAATGTACAATGTACGTAATCTTGACGATATGTCAAACAAAATAGCAATATTGTCTTCTAAGTTGGGAGGGTATAAGGCTCTGCTAAATATGTGACTAGTATCCATATAAGATCATTTGACACTGTGAAAAGTAATATACGATTATGTGTCTGATTTGTTTATTGAACTGTATGATTATGAGTCCATAACGCGGCAGTGAAAGGTTTAATATGAAATTTCAAGCGAAGTGTTTTCAGACGTAGTAAGAATATTTTTCAGCGATGAAGTATATAACGTTGGTATTATGTGTAGTCGTAAGTCATATTGACTTAAAACATTATTGAATCGACCTCCGACAAAAGAGTAAATCGTACGTCGAGGCAGGAGCTCTATCCTGCCCTGTCGTACAACCACTCACGTTTATGCAGGTATACGTAGGACCTATGTCACGTCGACGTACGACTTCGCTGATGTCAGATGTCTCCAAGACGACGCAGGACATTACATACGACGTTCTACGTCCTACGAAGGTTCACGCAAGACTATGTAAGAATCTTACCTCCAGTCGGGAGGTTTTTTAACATGTTCAAAAACCAGCTCCGACTGATATTTAGGCTTGAGACAACGCACGACATTTAAAAACTACGTAGGAACACGCAGGACTCGGTCAGGATTTTTAGTCGTAGACCTGTCTTATACTTGTCTTAGCTGCAGTGTGACTGGGGCTTTAGCTGCAGTGTGACTGGGACTTTAGCTGGACTTTACCTATTTGAAACACTACTATTTTGTTCCAGTAGTTCTTGTTGGTTTGCCGTTGATAATCTTGACTAGCTCACACTCTTTAAACAAAGCCGCACTTTTAATGTTACGGATATTGCTGTACGCTTGGAGTAATTTCGAATTATAATAATCAAAATTTTTTTTGCGCCTGTAATATTTGTGTTAAAGTTCAAACACAAACACAAATGATTGACATTGGGTGTGTTTTTCATATTCATGCCATCGCAGAATATCAAATTATGAATATGTTTAGAATGTTAAGATTTAACATGCCGAAACGTTGCATATAAACCCATGGTAAAGTTGCACCGAAAACCCATGTCTCTTCATGCGACGTTAAAATAGCTTGTGTTTTAACAAAGTTGGTATGTCAGAAAATATACAAAATGTGCGTTCTTATACAAAGACAATATATGTTTAAAAAAATCTCAGTTTTGTTATGCATAAATGCTTACTTCCTTTAATGGAAATGTAAAAGAAAAACACCTGGTTCAATTGTTGTCCTTGTAAGTTTGTGAAGTGAATACAATCATAGGTTATTTGACAAAATTGACAACGAATACCTTAGGATGTGTCGCCCAAAACCTAAGAAAGTAACCGTGACATACATGTATATTTATTCGTGACTAGTTGTGTATTTCGTAGTTCATGAGGCCCATCTTTCCCGAAGCGGCATTACGTAATGTGTGTGTACCGTCAATCCTTAGCTAAGTTATTTACTTTGCAGACACATCTAAATGGGGATAGCGGGGATATTACAAATCATAGTTGCAATTTAAGGACATCGTTTTGTTACTGAAATATGTTTGCTTGTGTCGAGGTACCCATAGGAAACCCACTTGTATGGTATTGTAGACACAAGCCAAACAATCAATTCCTTAGCTAAACGGTACTAATGTTATTTAGTACAAAACTCTCCGTTCGTTCTCATGAGCGATACGGATTTTGCCCTGTGAAAAAGTATATAGTAATCTAGATATATAGTTTGAGAATGAGCAATAACCCAAGCCAAATTAAAATTAACGCTGCCTCAAATTAATTAGTTCAAATAATTATTAATAGATAAGTTTAAGTGCTAAGCTCTATATCAAATGGGGATGCAGCGGATACTCGAAAATACCCTCATTCTCGGTTCCATAAAAAATATCTCGAGTTCGGTTCCTCATTGGAAAAATCGGGTCGGGTCGGGTATTAAATTAATAGTGCAATTCAACTTTTTTAATCATCGTCATATTTCTTAAAATTCTTCTTAATCTAAAACCATATTCAACAAATTGATAAAAACATATCCCAACAGGCATAGCTGTTTCTATTTGACAGTTTTGTTTACAAATAAAAGCAAATATTCTGCTGGTCTATTGGATATTTGAGTGCATCGCTGAACGAACCCCACTGAATAGCTGTTTAAACGTCTTATGCCAATAAGAGTTTCAAACCGTCCAGTTGAAGAAATATGTGTGGCAGGGTGCTTTGGCTTTTAACGGGATTGATTTTAAACTCAGAGCATCGTTATTTATATGATCAAACCTAAGTAAATGTCAAATTTTTCGTTAATGGAAAGAAGTGATCAAATATTTACTGCGAACGAAACTGTTGACGGTTGGGAGTGTGGTTATTCAGTAATCACCCTTTCCTTTTCCTGCGCCATTTATTTTCCCCGTCAAATTCACGCATCGAATGACGAATCGATACTTTTATAACGCATAGATATGTATACACAAGAAGCAAGTGCCATATTTAATGCTGAATTATTATCGTAAACCCAATGTAGAAAATCTATGCAAATAACTTACCGAACAAATCTGTATTTTTCGAAACGATAATATTTTGTTGATTACTAGATTTTATCAAGGTTTAAATCTTAGTACTTAAATATCCTGTAATACAACAAATATGTTTACATGTATCTTTTCAGTTCAGTTTTAACTTGATAATTTTATTGGTTTCCTTATCATTCAACTCAAGTCATTAATAGGAAACAATGACATTTTGGGGTAAAATACATGTATATACTCTAGAGCTAAAGGAATTGGGTCATATTCGGCCCATAATTCTCGTATACAAACAACAATGTTGATGATACAAGTCCAGTGAAAAATTAAGGAAACAGGTACAGTTCAAACTTCATGGTTCCTTTCTAACAGTATTACAGAACTATTATCCGATCACGACATATTTGTAGCTCTAATTCTGCTGCAAATTAGCTAAAATCTGATCTAGTTTAGATGTTAACAGTATTACAATTCAATTAATAACAAGGATATCAGTGAAACCGATGGATGCTGTCCAATGCGCTTTGTCAAGCAATATAAATTCAATGAGAAGAGCAGAGATATCCAATGATTAACAATCACTAGACAGGAGCAAATCTGACGCCAAACCTGTATGTGAACATGTCACAAACGAGAATAATTATATTAATCGTCTAATCGTCAAAGCAGAAACAATGTTTACTTATCGGAACAGCCCTCTAGAAGTACAAAGTTGATGTGTACTTTTACTTATATAAATACCCGACCCGACCCGCAAATACCCGACCCGAAGAAAGATACCCGACCCGACACAAATTTGCCTCCGTGTCATCCCTTATATCGAATATATATTTGCATGTAAGTTTCCTCTTCTTCTTTGTCTTGTTCTGTTTCTTCTTCTTCTTCTTCTTTGTCTTTTTCTTCATCGTATTATTATTATTGTAATTATACTAATTATTTATATTTTTAATAATACTTATACTAATACTACGAATACAAATTCTAATACTAATACCAATACTACTACTAATACTACTACTACTACTAATAATAATAATAATAATAATTATTATTATTATTAAAATTATACTACTACTACTTCTATTACTACAACAACAACAACTACTACTATTACTACTTCTACTACTTATTATTATTATTATTGACTGTGTCAATGATAAGCATAAAACCATTACAAATGTAAATGAAACCAAAAATACCCATCAATGGGGAATAAACCTGCGCGTTTCTTTACATGAAATACAATGTATTAGCTCCCCTTTGTATAAGAGGTATTGCGCGGATCATATTACATGCTGTGTCATACTTACTGCATGCAATTGTCGCATGTTAATGAGATAGCCAACTGATAGCATATCGCCTGACTTAAAACCTCATAAACATGTATTTAACTATGTCAAGGCTCCGTTATTTGCACATAACAAACCGTACTTTAAAGGCTCCAAATCCGCATTAGGCAAACACTATTTTTCTTTGTGCAATGTACACAACTGAATAAAATAACATTATGCGTTGTACCTTTTTATATATAACAATATAATAAACAGCGTTTTATTAATCCGAGAATCATATATAACCATGTAAACTATTTATAAATACTAAGAATGTTTACATATTCTGAAATCTGTTTACATTCCGTATCAAGTCCATTCACAATATCAACCAATATCCCGTAACCATTTTATAAAGTGTTAACTACATATACATGATGGTACATGGTACTGTTAGGCATTGGATACTATATTTTCTTTCAATATTCTTCAATTCCGAATACATTAAGATAGTTCTTATTTTTCAAAATCGCGTGCCTTTAACATTGCGTACGTGAGTGTTTGCGCTCAAAATATGTCAATATGCCTTTGTTAATAACAACCAGGTGCACGCTTCATAGCTACACATTGTACCTGTGCAACCTGATATCACCTTGGGAAATCCCGGTCTGATGCAATCAATACCCCTTCAAAGCTTAGTTTTGTATTCGATGAATGAGGTGTTGCAAACCTGTCTGTCGCTTATTGGAAAGATTGAGTGTGGTTGCCGTGCAGCTTTGAAACAGGAAGAAAATATTGACTTGAATGTATTTCCGATGACTTACCCAGACAGAGCTGTTATCGGTGAAATACTTCCTATCTCCCGGGTTTAAAACTTCCTTGTGGAACGAGTATTTATAAGCCTGTCATTATATTATTTTTCCGGTAATGTAAACAACATGTTGTAAAATACTGCTGGCGTTAAAATGGTGAACAATTCGAATGTCATGTAATTAGTTGATTCAGTTTAACGCCGACACTCCCTCGATATTGCTTTGTACATGAAAACTAAAAACAAAACGCCCACATGATACAAGTGGAAGAACGATATACGAATAACCTAGCAAAGGCTCATTATAACGCAGTTTACCCTACTCGTAGATACATTTTGGATCTTATTTAAATCATTACATATGTCTGCGTGCTTATACATCATTAAGAGCTTTTAAATGGCTGTCTGAAGTAGATTTTACAATTTATAATACATAATTAGTGTCACAAACATTGCAGACAATCACATCAGAAATCAACTATGCAAGACAAAACTATAAATTCTTACAAAATAACTATTTAAGCATTCAATTCAGTGTGGGGTTATTATTATAATGCTTGCAATCCATTATATAAAACATAATAGAAAATGTCTGATCAAGTTCCATTCTGGGTGATTTACGCATTCAGTCTAAATACGGGTATTTATAGATTATATTTAAATATTATAAGTGCACGAGGCTAAGTAATAGGTTGTCGATAATATTGTGTATAGGTAAGCAGTAACTATTGTCTAAACGCTTCAGACCATAGTCTAAAGTGTTCACTCAAATTGACTGTGACCATAGTCCAAACACTGAACAAAACACAAAAACACTTCAATGTCATGTGCAAATATTGCGAAAATTTAGGTCACAGCTACATTGATTGCGGCAAATTTGCTTGCAGAGGCTTCTTCAATGTCAAGCGCACACTGACAGCTACTGATAAACCTGTATTCATTGTTTTATGTCCGTGTGGGCATGATATCAGCTTTTATTCTTCCTGTTAAAAACCTTAAATTTCAAGTTACCCTGCAAGAACGTAATATTTAAGATAGTTTGTCTGCAGGTATTCATAAACGCCTTAGGTAAACACAATCAATTCATGTCAGTTAAATTTAAAGCCTGTTCAATCTGAAATACAATCGGACATAGGAGCGCTTATATAGCTATTTAACGACTAATATATTTAATACTAAACAAGCTGCACCATGCGATAACTTAACGAATGGCAATTTTAGGAATGTCTTATAATCCGAAATCATGCAGGGTTTAACTTCAACTCGAGAAATCCCGCTACCATGACAGTGTAGAAGCGAATTACAGGGCAACTCATTTTGCGATGTGATAACTCTCTCTAAACACACCTTTTCTCTTTGGCAGAGACTTGTGGAAACACTGCTCTATGGTTAGATTTGTGATTATGCGGCCCTGGCGTTGTCCACTTTATAACTGAGTGGACATCATTGTAGTCTGTGCTTTGTCTTGTGTCTTGATATTCCCTTTTATTTCGGTAATTATTTCGATCGAAAATCTTCGATTATGTGTCATGATTTAGTTTTCTGTATTAAGTCATGGGATAAAAATAAAATAAATAACTATGCTGTTGTTTTATAAAGGTAATTTTATTGGCTCAGTACAAAAAGTAACCCACTAACCAATGTAAGCGATTCAGATTAGACTTGTAAGCTTCACTAGATAAATGCATCTTAATTTAAAACAATAAAAGGTTAATTTGTTAAGCAACAAGATTCATTGGTACATAACACAAATAAACAATAATGTAGTGTGGCTATATACATATGTATTGAAATTGATAAATTGATAAATAATGCCATATATGTTTGTTATATAATCTATCAATAGACGCTCTCCCATTGGTCCGAACAGCCATCGGTGACTGAATATAAAAGTCATGTGCATGCCCAAACTCATGTCTTTCGAGCTAAAAAAAAAAGATGTGTGGATTTCCTAAAATTTGTACCCGACTTGCACATACAAATTTACACACCGCAACAGGAACCTGAACTCTTACATGCAAATCAGCTAAAATACATTTGTGGAATTTCTCTCTTGGTTCCTGACATATGGATTGAAACCTGTACAAATAACAGTGAAACCATCACAGCGTTCTTTTCTGTTTACGATCAACAATGACGTCATTTTGTTGACTCTCTGACGTCATTTTATTTGTTTTGTTTGATTCAGTAGTGCTTTTCGAATTTATCAGAATTTGGTTAGTTAAATAGAATCGGCGTTAGATTATAAAAAAGTTTATCTGCTCGTTGATTTTGCTTTAAAACTATTGATAGATTATATAAAAAAAACATGTATAATTGTTTTGTTACGATGCTTATGTCCTTATGTATATTGTCAATACTCTTACTTTTCAAGGGGTGCAAAACCAGAAGTTACTAACTGAGATTGACTGCAATCAAGTTCAGTGGCAATGGCAATTAGTACCTTCTAGTTTTCAACACTCGAAAATGATCGTAAGTATGAGACATGGTATAATTTGAGACAATTCAGAGACGCAAGTAAAAATAAGTCAAACAAGCTCTTATTGCACATAAATCATGTATATATACAGCGTTCGTGAGACATATATTGCATAAAAATATTAGGTAAATATCTTGTGATGTAAATACAAAGTTTAAACAAAACGTGTTTAGTAAATTGTTATATACATGAATCACAGTGGGTTTATACATTTTAGAATATGCAGTCAGAATGCAATAAATTCAAAACTTACAAATAACCTATCTGATATAGGGAAAGCTTTCAGCAATAATTGTATTCCATTTATAACACATATTTTAATAATAATACTTGTATTTATATAACTCATAATCAAAATAATTAACTAATCCTGGTAAGTATATTATCTATTGTCATTTGTATTGTCATTTTCTCATCGACTTTCAGTTACTGAACATTTTTTTTTTTCACAATGAATACCATACGGAAAAACTACTTTCATTGATTCTGTCACAAACACATTATGTGTTTGCATACACTAGACACCCGTCGACATACTCCTTCATGAACTCATGGCAGAGCCGGTACTGTGCCTGAAATGTTTCGGTTATGAAATCAGAAAATTTGTTCATATGGTCCGTCAGTAAGCCAACCCGCCAACCATACATTGAGGATAATCTGTCTGTCTGTCTGTCTATCAGTCTGTCTGTCTGTCTGTCTGTCTGTATGTGTGTCTATCTATCTGTCTGCTGTATATCTGTTTGTCGGCCTGTCCGTTTGTTGGTCGGTCAGTTCGTCCGTCCGACTGTCTGTTTGTCCGTCCGTCCGGCTGTCTGTTTGTCGGTCCGTCCGTCTGTCCGTCCGTCCGCCTTTTCGCCCGTCCGATTGTCCGCCGACCCGCCGGCCTGCCGGCCTGCCCGCCTGCCTGCATGCCTGCTTGCCTGCCCGCCATTCCGTCCGTCCGTCCGTCCGTCCGTCAGTCAGTCAGTCAGTCAGTCAGTCAGTCAGTCAGTCAGTCAGTCAGTCAGTCAGTCAGTCAGTCAGTCAGTCAGTCAGTCAGTCAGTCAGTCAGTCAGTCTGTCAGTCAGTCAGTCAGTCAGTCAGTCAGTCAGTCAGTCAGTCAGTCAGTCAGTCTGTCTGTCTGTCTGTCTGTCTGTCTGTCTGTCTGTCTGTCTGTCTGTCTGTCTGTCTGTCTGTCTGTCTGTCTGTCTGTCTGTCTGTCTGTCTGTCTGTCTGTCTGTCTGTCTGTCTGTCTGTCTGTCGCTAAATGGTGTCGCCACGTTATTAAGGATTATTATATTAATTCTTACACATAATGTTTTGTTGGATATAAAGTTACCACATCTTATCCTACATAGAGTGTACTTTAACCCCAACAAATTCTGCCTGCATAACTGCCTGTCTGTCTGTCTGTCCGTCTGTCTTTATGTCGGTCTGTTTATCTGCCTGTCGGTCTTTCTGTCGTTCTATCGGTCTGTCTGTGTGTGTAGGTCTATTTGTGAGACTGTATCTTTATATGATCTGTCAGTGAGTCAGTGAGTCATAGGTCTGTCTGTCTGTCTGTATGTATTTCGGTCTGTGTGTCTGTCTGTCGGTCGGTCCGTCCGTCGTTCTGTTGGTCTTTAGGTCTGTCGGTTTATCTGTTCGTCTGTATGTCTGTCTGTCAGTTTGTCTGTTTTTGAATGTGTGTCTCTCGGTCTGTCTGTTTTACTTTAAAACTTGTTTTGAAGCAAACTGCAGTCTGTCTGTTTATCGGCTGGTTTGTCTATGGGTTTGTCTGTCTATGTGTCGCTATGTCTGTCAATTTACCGTTATTTTTGTCTATCTGTCAGTATGTGGTATTTCTGTGTGTCTGTTTGTCAGTCTGAATGTGTTGAGTTTATATTGTACGTTTTTCTATCGGAGTGTCTATCGGTACGTCTGTCAGTTCGTCTATCGGTATTTTCATTTGTATCTCTGTCAGTCTGTATATCTGTATGATTGCCTATTAGTATATCTGTTTATTTGTATGAGCGTCTGTCAGTCTTTTTGTTTGTTTTGAAATCTTGTTGAGTGTAGAAGTGAATTATCGGTCTGTCTGACTGACTGGTCGTCAGTTGACTTGTCTGTTCGTCTATCTGCAAATCTGTATATGTGTCACTATGTATGTACATTGTATGTCTTGTGTTTCGGTCTGTTTTTGCACATGATATCGTGATATTTGTTTTGTTGTCATTATGCCTTTATGTCTATTAATATATGTGTGTGTTGTTTCTCCGCCTGTCTGTTTGAGTGTCTTCTATTATGACCGCCTCTCGTTCATAGTGCATATCTATCGGTCTTTATATCGGTCTGCCTGTATGATTCTATATATGTTTGTCTGTCTGCGTGTGTATACATATACAACGACAGTTTTGATGATGGTTATATTTTCTCATCTGTATATAGCGTCAATATAAGCAACTCACTGTTTTATCCAAGGACAATGACACTTTAAACTTGACTATGTTTCAGCTATTACAATGAGTGGTGCTTTTTATTAACAACAACAACAACACACATTTACCTCATTATTGCATTTAAATTTACCTCGTTAGTGATGACTTGCTCACTCCTACGTCTGATCATCCTCACTGTTTCTGCCACAGCCACCTCCCCATCCCGTTTGCTTCGCTCCATGAGGCACCATAGCACCGCCACGAGACCACTGCGACTGTATCCGTCACTTTAAGAATAATACAGTGATTCAGTAATAAGTCAGAGCTTAAATTGTCAGTTGACCCCAATGTCAATTGTTTTGTTTTCGAGAGCATACATGCATATGCTTTGTTTTATATGGTGTTATCTTATCATCATTCATTAAGTCCTGAAATATATGCATAGAAACAAATGATAATTAATAGTAGAAAATAGTACGTACCTGCACTGAATCCCTACTGGACCTTCTGTGGAAGCTCGTTCTTGAACGTCGGTCAGCAAACTTAGTAGTTCGTTTGTCTTGCACAAATCTAACTGTTTTGACCATTTTGTGAATCGAAATACCTGGACATCGAAACTCTCCCGCTACAAGGAGAATAAAATATAGTTTAAATTGTTGTACAAGAGAACGTCGACATATGTTATTACGCATGTACATGGTAATTCACAATTTAAGTTACTGTTTACCTCTCCGATGTGTTTGAATCTCACAACATATTCTTGGAAGTGCTGCTTCTGTGCGCACGATATTGATGCGGCAGTAAAAGGACCTATCACAATACTTTCTCCGCTCTCTGGTAAGTAGGGTTCCATCTAAACATAAGTACAGTAACTTATGTAATTGTTTTACATATTTATATTGCGTTCTGAAAAAACACAGTGTATTATAAAGCACTATACTTGTTTTGATAACTGTTAAATAAGTTGAAAACACATATTATCAGTATCTTATATATACAATCATTTTGGAACGCACTGTTTTTGTAAAAAAAAATATATTACCTGATCGCTCAATGTAACAACAGTCTGAACGTAATGGTCGTGTAGTAACCGAACAAAATCTATTTCGGAACTTGTGTTCGCTGACTGCGTCAGAATCAATCTGTCTCCCTCTTGAAACGTCTTAAATATAAAACAACATAGGACTTAATATCGCGATTTAATAATATTTATATTTAAGTAAATACTTAAAATAAAAAAGCACTCAGACTGAGCAGATCCCCGCCAAAGAAACTCATTTCATGCTCATTCATTCATAAGTTGTTGACTGAAGTTGATAACTAACATACAATCTGAAAAACAAATCAACGCCGGCAAAACCATACCCACCGCGACGGAAACGGGGGTTACTATTCTGTGCTTATGCTTTCGTTACTTACCGAGACGTACACGGCATTAATGTAGTCTGTGTGTCCTCTAGTGTTGATGGCATTAAGTACGGGGCGATATTTGTCGTCTGCAAGACACAACATGTGCAGCTGTTACAAAACATTTAACACATTTGAGTTACGTGTCCATAATTTTAAAATCATAAACTTAAAATACAATTGTATGTACGACAGTTATATCTGGTGAAAAACAACTAATAGTGTACCTGGAACAACACATGGATCGACATTTTTACTCATGTTTTCTGGTTTTTCACCATTTAAAACTTTTATGTATTCACCGTCTGCTGTTTCTTCTTCACGATCAGAAATATGCGACTGGCAAATCGTCTATAGAAGCAAGACAAACAGAATGTCCATTGAGTTCTATTTCATTAACTTACAATTATTTGATTAGATGTACGTGCAAGTATTTGATTAAAATATAAAACAAACGAAACAAACAAGACAATTGCAGATAATATTTGTATGACACACATTCTGATATAATTTTAGTCCAACATTTTGTCTAGAACATAATTGGACCAAAACATATACAATATTTTTTTCGATATGAAAATGGATTAAACTATTGAGTTTATTTCTAGCATTATGGACGAATCATATAATGTTAATGCAGTAGCAACAAACTGTCATCTTCTTAACACTAGGGTGCTAGGTTGACTTTGACACCTAGCCTGCGTGTTAGAGAAGCTCAGGCGACATGAATGCTTTATATATAGTATCTAACATCGACACATATTGTATTTTGTATGCTTATTAACATTAAATTAATCGGACAGGTAAGTATTCGAATACCTAAATGATATTCGAATATTTTCATTATTCAAATATTCGAATATTCGTTGCCATCCCTAATTTATTTAACTAATTAAAAAACAAACACCCGGATTTGCTCGCCTTGTTAGTTAATAATTGAATTTGTATACTGTCCAAATACTCATATATATGTAATAAGAAAAAAAACATTTTGTGCAGGTATTACTTGATATTCCTGGTTGAGATAATCAGATGTGCGTTTGTTTTCTAAATATGCCTTGTTTGACAGCACTTCGCCAACTGGACTCAGAGCTTCACACAGCACCTCGTGGAGGTATAAATATTGGTTCTGAATAAAACATCAAATTTGAATACAAGAAGACATACCATTTGATAAGCTACACACGTTTCCACTGCTTAAAACTGTATATTTGAAAACATATAAAATGCATTTAAAATATATAATCAGTACATGAAAATTGTCATTTATTTTTAATGTTTAGTTGGCGAGTATATAACTGTACTATTAAACCTTTGTCTGAACCATGTTGATCCTTTGTTCACGAAGCAATAGTACGGCGTTAAACACGTTTATTTGTTTCTCTGATACTCCTTGATCGTAAAGATAGTCTAGTGCTATAAATGTTCCTGTTCGGCCCACACCAGCACTGAAGAACAAAAACACATTAAGGTCTGAATACAATGTGCAGTAACATAAAATGATTACTTTAACTACAATATATCCATTATTTATATTAGTGCAGCATATTTAAAAAAACGAATGGCAAACCTGCAATGCACAATCCAGGGAGCTTCAACAGGCTTTTCTACACTGCGGACCTTGCGCCAAAATAGCATAAGGGAAAGAGCTGTATCTGGTAAATCTTTGTCAGGCCATGATGTGAAGTGTAAATGAGTGACAGTCTTAGAAGAGCCCGTCTACGAACAATAATGTATCGTTTTCAAGCTCATGCAAAAAAACATAACATCGACATATATATGAATGTATAACATGAAGATATTACATCTAAAATAACATAATTGTTATTTAAATAATACCCGAGTGCATTGCAACGTGCGAATAACAAAGTCGGCATAAGTTTCTTCTGCAAGGAGATGTATTGTAAAGTCACCATACTGACAGTCATTTCCGGCACCTGTAGGCCAGTACTGGAAGCATTTTCTCTGTAAACATATTTTATGTACAAATACAAGGAAAGACGGATGTTGTTGTTTTTTAAACTCGTATTACACATACACACACACGTTTTATACATGGCATTATTAGATGAAACAGACTAAACCAATATAAAAATTACACTGTGTACATTGAGAGACAGCAACATAATTGTTCGTACGTTCGACTCCTCTACTAGATTTGTGACCATGACCACAACTCTGACATTCTTCTCCCAAATCAGTCTCCATAAATCCGCTCTCGTACCAGCTAATGGCCCTACCGAATACAAGCAAATACAAATAAATGAATAAATAAATAAATAAATAAATAAATAAATAAATAAATAAATAAATAAATAAATAAATAAATAAATAAATAAATAAATAAATAAATAAATAAATAAATAAATAAATTAAATCATTAATTAATTAGTAAAAAAAAAATAAAGAAAGAAAAAAATAAAAATAAATAAATAAATAAATAAATAAATAAATTATAAATAAATAAATATATATAAATAAATAAATAAATAAATAAATAATAACTAAATTTAAATAAATAAACACATAAATAAATAAATAAATAAACTGTTGAAACAAGCGAATCAACAAACAAGCAAACATGTATAAATAAATAGATAAATTAATAAATCAATAAATATAAGCTTTTACCTTGTGCAGCAATATATTTCTTTGGCGAAAAATAACCCTGCAATAAAACGTATAGTTGTACATGTGTATAATTGACAAATGTACACATTTCATTATTATAATGCACACATTATGGATAATAACGTATACATTACATCTATGAAGCTGGCATTGATGAAATCCGTGTCGATATCGTTTCCGATAACAGCAAGAGTTACCCGATTTTTATCGTCTGCAAAAAAAAATAAGACTTAAATTTTCTGTAAAAAAAATATACTAAAATGTCTGTATAAATTGGTTTAAGAAAATACTTGGTATTTAACGACTATGCTGCAGATTGGCCTTTAAATTCAAAGGTTCTAGTGACTTATTGTTAATGCTAAATGTGCTAAGTTCGTATTGAGCATTGCATTTCAGTGTACTATGTACCATGTAAAAAACATGTTAGATTCGTTTCAATCCGAAGACCATTATAATACATGAGTTTAAAAATAATAGTAATACAATTTGTACTTTGTTCCTTGTTTGATGGAGTTGGGGTGGGGTACACGAATGACCAAATGTAATCATTTATAAGTTAAAGACAGGACACAGTTACACTAGTATCTTTTTTTTTTTTTTTTTTTTATAGCAAATTTGTTTTGTGAACAGTGGCCATTTTTGCACGATGTTCATACAACAGTTAATGTTCACCATTTTGTTTGCATGGAACGTATACAAGTGCGTTTATTCAGCTCATTAAGTTTTTATGGATGTATATTTGTCTACATGTTTCTTTTGAAATTTAGAAAACAACTTATCATATGTTGCCTTTTACAAAGTGGTACTTTTTTTCTTACTATTCAAATTTAAGCAAAGTGAATCTCCAGTTGCGACCGCAGGAGAGAGCTCTTATTTGCAGCCCGAGGTCCTTCATGAATTGGGTGTTTACACCAGTTTACGGGCGCCTGAACCTCACACTGGGCCCAGAATTATTCACAAAACATCTTAGTGTAAATACAAATTAAGCTCAAAGCATCGCAATTCAAATTCAGCAGCATTCAAAGAGAATACTTTTCAATATAATTACCATTTAGTTACTCAATGGCTGGATATAAACAAGAGTACTTAGCATAATTGCAACTTTCTGAGGCACGGTGAAATGAAACAAAAACAAGTATCAACTACATCTCGTCTTCTCATAAAAATATTTAAAGACATCATATATTTCAGTTTTCAGATCATCATCATGCATTTTCAGGAAGAAGCCGTAATGATGGGTGTAAAAAGCCAGGTTACGTAGCTTTGTTATATATGTTTATAGTAAACTAAATAAAACATTATATACTATTCTACATTTTCAAAAGAATCATCATGCCAACAAAACTTAAAACAATAATTTCATTTAATGAACGGGAATGTTAAAACCAGTTTTTAAATCGGAAATGCAGTAAAATATCAAATAAACGGTCACTTTTGATCGCGCAGTTATAACTCCTTTATGTTGTATGTGGGTCTGCAGTGATCAGCTTCAGATCCGTACCTAATATATAGGATACATCTTTGCAAATCATCATCATCATCATCATCATCGTCATCATCATCATCATCATCATCATCATCATCATCATCATCATCATCATCATCATCATCATCATCATCATCATCATCATCATCACCGCCACCAAATGCACTTGGTTTCACTATATGTTCGAAAGACATGTTGGTTCATCTGTTTATCATACATCTGCTTTGGCACTAAATTGTATATGACATTTATAGTTATATATATCAGAAAATCTTTAAACATATAAATCAGTAAATTCAAACACACACGCATCGGTAATTTTTGTATTATTCATTTACTGAATTGTAATGGTCTCTTTTCGAACGAAACTATTTATTGAGACAAAGCTATTTATACTCGAAACTAGTCATTGATTTGACTTGAATTTCGACTTGTAATGATAATTATTCAAAACATAGTAATGCCTTTTTGTGGTATCCTGTGCCAACGGTCACAGGTGTATTGCATCTGACATGTTTATATAATATAGGAATTTAGAAAAGAAAACAATATTATTCACATATAAATGTGTATATACCCATTGTCTATAGTTTATTGTTTTCGATGGTACTACGGTGTACGTAATAAGTCGAAGTGGCGGGTTAGGTCGGGTACGTTTTACTGAAGTTGATGTGTGTCTTTTGCCAAATTGAGCGAGTGAAACCAGCGAAATTTTTCCAGTTTGTACCGTTTTATATTCGCCCTTATATGTATGGTCCGATCGTTTTAGGGTTGGGGGAGGGGGAGGGGAGTGGGGCGCGCGCCGGGTTCCGCTAGTGGATTATTATTATTATTATTATTATTATTATTATTATTATTATTATTAATACTTTTATTATTTATTAATATTGGTATTATTATTATTATTATCATTATTATTATTATTATTATTATTATTATTATTATTATTATTAAGTGTATTGCTTTATCTCTAATACTGATATACTCTTGCAAAAAACACTGCGCTAGTAGGGCAGCCAGATTAAATTATTAAGTTATAACAGCGTAAATTTTATTACCGATTGAATCTTAGATAAAGCAGTATTGGTCAACAGATAGCAACCGAAAATCTTCGGAAGATTTCCGATAAGTACCGACTGAATGTCTATCGGCTAGTACATTTGATTATATCAGCTTAAGAAGAAAGGCGAAATTTTTTAGTATGATTTTAACGGAAAGGTTACCGATTCGTTTTAACACCGTGATATTAAAACGACAAAATTTGTTAGGATGTAAGAAATCCAGTATCGCCAACCAATAAGCATGTGTTTTTTAGTATAAGCGCATTATATCCTTTTGATAAGAAAAAGTGTACCAAATTATTCAGTATACGTTTGGCCTTCACTTTAATATATTTACATTTGCTAACACGTTTCAAAACGTCACTGTAAAAGGATGGGTGGGATATTCCGCTAGTTAAGAACCGCTTCAACGAAAGATTGTATTTAGAAACTAAAATACTATATTTTGTATAGAATTTAGTAATTTGTTTGCTATAAAAAAACCTTGTTTTAATAATTTCTTTAGTTAATGTAAGGTTACGGTCATTGAAATATTTTTTGCATGAGCAAGCTCTTGCATATCGAACTAATTGCGAAATCTTTATGCCATAGGAAAGACCTTTAGGAATATTTCCATCAATGAAAGGGACATTTACAAGTTCGAAATTAAAATCATCGCGTTTGTCATATAAACTGGTTTTAACTATATTGTGAGTAATCGTAAGATGTAAGTATAGGAATACAGCATCTCTAAAGGATAAACACGATTTATTTAAGGACAGTTCTTTAGGGTAAATGTTCTGGATATTTTGTTCAAAGAAAATGTTATCTATATTTTATATCATCAATATATCTACTAGTTTGGTTAAAACATTGAATCAAATTTAATTATTTCAAATCATGCCTAGCAATGCTGACCAGATGGTAACATATAATTTGTCGACATGTTGTTGCAATTTATATTTTGATATGTTCACATATGAGCACATACTTATTATAACCTGCACATACTGATGATCCTTTGCTCTGGTCTACTTTCGCTGATATTATACAATGCAGAACATAAATGTTAAGCATTATTGTTTTATTGTTTACCATTCTATATAAAAGGTAATTTAACACTTACATGGGTACATATTTTTATATCTGTTTTTCGAAGTGTTGGCTGGCTTCATGGCTGCGTTTGTGGAATACTTTATTTTCTCACTAGCACAATTCAATGCCTTAAAAGAAAGAAGTGGAATGATTATTCATATTAAAAATAATTAACGTCTTTGTACATATTATGTAAATTATTTGACAGGATTGGTAAATAAGTATGTAAGTGGAAGTAATAATATTTAAATACTTGAGTTAAACAATGCATTATAGTAAATTAAAGTGATATGATTTGCTTACGCTATATTCAGTGAACACATCTGTTTTATTTTCCTTATCTCGAACAACAGTCTCTCGTAAGTTCTGAACGCTGATTTCTCTACTCTTCAACTGCTTCATGGTCTTATAGAGATTGTCATATATTGGATCGTACTCAATAGAAAAGGAGTCTCGTCTTTGTAGTACAGATTTATCTTTAGGAGGTGGGTCAACAATGACAGTTTCATGCGTTTGTGAACGTTGGACCTTATTTGTCAGAGTCATTGATTTCCCTGCAAACATTTGTAAACCTTGTATATCGTTTTTTGAAGGTACTGTTTTCTCTTCACTGTTTTGTGAAGTGTGTTTTTCGAATTTAACAGGTGCTGATTTCACTGCATGCTTTTCGGATCTCTGTTTATTGTTTTTGCTAACATACGGTGTTATTGTATGTGTCTGCTCACTTGAGCTTTTACATTCATTACCGGGACGCGACGATGCGGGTGCAGGTTTGGTTGTTTTCTTCTCAGGATAAGGCGTAAGCATATCTTTGAATATTTGAAAAGGTATACATGTTAGTAGATAAAACATAACTAATATTAATTATTACATCGCATTTGACATTAAATACTTCATTTTTAACCACTAGATCACTTAAACTCGATACTCATTATGACTGGTTGAACTGGATACAGCAATAAACAAATGAATATTAATTATTAATCATTGCCTACCTGTGTTTGCATATGTGCCGTTTTCATGATTTATTGACCTTCAACAAATATTTAACACATGAAATACAACTAATAAAAACATAACACTATCAATTTATAAATAACACAATAATGCAAAATACGCAAATACATTCCATACAACTGACTTGTAAATAATATCCGCTTCAATAGAATCAACATGAATCAACCATACATTTATATGTGTTAATAACTAAAAAGCAACTTAAATTTCTGAACTTCATACCAGTCAATAATATGATTTAATTTAAATGCTATATGAGTCATACCTTCTCGTTAGTATTTGCTTTGCATCAGAGTTGTGCAATGCTAAAACACAAAATAAAAAGTACAGGTAAAAACACATTAGAATAAGTTAATATAAAAATGTTGTAGCAAATATTCAACATTGTGTCAATGGAAGTATTATTTTATATGTTTCATCCTATACAAGTAATACTTATCACTAAACAATAAAAGGTAGAATATAATTTTATAGTCGTTTAATAACATAGATTTACCTCGTGTTCTGTGTCTCCATATCACAACTATTACAACGACAATTATACCCACACCAGCAGCAGCACCTATTGCACCGCCAATAGCAGGCGTAGCCGAGCCCTTGTCAACTATAATTAAACAAATACATTTGAACTATGGAACACAATACAGATCATATTATTCATTTGCCGATCTTTAGACTACAGTTGATATAAATGGTTTCACCAGTTGATATTACCTGCATCCACAAGTGTAGTTTCTGTTATTTCCTTGGTCCATTCTGATTTGCCTATTTTGTTTTCTGCCAGCATTTTGATTTGGTATGTCGTGCCAGGTTTTAATCCCCCAATCGTCCAAGTATAGCTTATAACAGAACCTGCCACGTAGATATCTCTCCAGATTTTAATATCGACCTCTTTGTATCGAATAGTGAAGTTCTGATCTTGGCCGTCATTAAAACCAGGAACCCATTTAATAACAATGTCCGTTTTTCCTACTCGGTCAATAAGCAAGTCCTTCGGAACATATGGATTTGCTATAATAATTGTACTCGTATAATTAATAAAACTTATGCATATACATACGCGATTATTATTGTGAATCTACTAACTTCATCAATATTTAACTCTAGTTAAGTGTTACGATGTGTTGTGTTAAAACATAATTATAAAACGAAACAAATTCAACTTTGTTATAAATACATACACTGTGAGTGTAAGGTAAACACTTGCGCTACTGAACCCAATGTGTTGGAAACGTTTGCCATATATTCCGCATAATCTCCGAGCTGCACACGGAGAATCGTCAGTTGTGTCTGCATTTTGTCATCAGAGGTATTAATCAGAAAGTTGTTGGAGTCACGGGACATATCTTTCCACTCATCATCTACACGTTTGTACCAACTGAAGTCTGAAGATTTTGGCTCCGGATAGGCCATTATTGTGAAGGTTAACACAGCCGAGTCGTTAGGATAACAGAACAGTACATAGCTCCTTGCTTATTGACCGAGTAGGAAAAACGGACATTGTTATTAAATGGGTTCCTGGTTTTAATGACGGCCAAGATCAGAACTTCACTATTCGATACAAAGAGGTCGATATTAAAATCTGGAGAGATATCTACGTGGCAGGTTCTGTTATAAGCTATACTTGGACGATTGGGGGATTAAAACCTGGCACGACATACCAAATCAAAATGCTGGCAGAAAACAAAATAGGCAAATCAGAATGGACCAAGGAAATAACAGAAACTACACTTGTGGATGCAGGTAATATCAACTGGTGAAACCATTTATATCAACTGTAGTCTAAAGATCGGCAAATGAATAATATGATCTGTATTGTGTTCCATAGTTCAAATGTATTTGTTTAATTATAGTTGACAAGGGCTCGGCTACGCCTGCTATTGGCGGTGCAATAGGTGCTGCTGCTGGTGTGGGTATAATTGTCGTTGTAATAGTTGTGATATGGAGACACAGAACACGAGGTAAATCTATGTTATTAAACGACTATAAAATTATATTCTACCTTTTATTGTTTAGTGATAAGTATTACTTGTATAGGATGAAACATATAAAATAATACTTCCATTGACACAATGTTGAATATTTGCTACAACATTTTTATATTAACTTATTCTAATGTGTTTTTACCTGTACTTTTTATTTTGTGTTTTAGCATTGCACAACTCTGATGCAAAGCAAATACTAACGAGAAGGTATGACTCATATAGCATTTAAATTAAATCATATTATTGACTGGTATGAAGTTCAGAAATTTAAGTTGCTTTTTAGTTATTAACACATATAAATGTATGGTTGATTCATGTTGATTCTATTGAAGCGGATATTATTTACAAGTCAGTTGTATGGAATGTATTTGCGTATTTTGCATTATTGTGTTATTTATAAATTGATAGTGTTATGTTTTTATTAGTTGTATTTCATGTGTTAAATATTTGTTGAAGGTCAATAAATCATGAAAACGGCACATATGCAAACACAGGTAGGCAATGATTAATAATTAATATTCATTTGTTTATTGCTGTATCCAGTTCAACCAGTCATAATGAGTATCGAGTTTAAGTGATCTAGTGGTTAAAAATGAAGTATTTAATGTCAAATGCGATGTAATAATTAATATTAGTTATGTTTTATCTACTAACATGTATACCTTTTCAAATATTCAAAGATATGCTTACGCCTTATCCTGAGAAGAAAACAACCAAACCTGCACCCGCATCGTCGCGTCCCGGTAATGAATGTAAAAGCTCAAGTGAGCAGACACATACAATAACACCGTATGTTAGCAAAAACAATAAACAGAGATCCGAAAAGCATGCAGTGAAATCAGCACCTGTTAAATTCGAAAAACACACTTCACAAAACAGTGAAGAGAAAACAGTACCTTCAAAAAACGATATACAAGGTTTACAAATGTTTGCAGGGAAATCAATGACTCTGACAAATAAGGTCCAACGTTCACAAACGCATGAAACTGTCATTGTTGACCCACCTCCTAAAGATAAATCTGTACTACAAAGACGAGACTCCTTTTCTATTGAGTACGATCCAATATATGACAATCTCTATAAGACCATGAAGCAGTTGAAGAGTAGAGAAATCAGCGTTCAGAACTTACGAGAGACTGTTGTTCGAGATAAGGAAAATAAAACAGATGTGTTCACTGAATATAGCGTAAGCAAATCATATCACTTTAATTTACTATAATGCATTGTTTAACTCAAGTATTTAAATATTATTACTTCCACTTACATACTTATTTACCAATCCTGTCAAATAATTTACATAATATGTACAAAGACGTTAATTATTTTTAATATGAATAATCATTCCACTTCTTTCTTTTAAGGCATTGAATTGTGCTAGTGAGAAAATAAAGTATTCCACAAACGCAGCCATGAAGCCAGCCAACACTTCGAAAAACAGATATAAAAATATGTACCCATGTAAGTGTTAAATTACCTTTTATATAGAATGGTAAACAATAAAACAATAATGCTTAACATTTATGTTCTGCATTGTATAATATCAGCGAAAGTAGACCAGAGCAAAGGATCATCAGTATGTGCAGGTTATAATAAGTATGTGCTCATATGTGAACATATCAAAATATAAATTGCAACAACATGTCGACAAATTATATGTTACCATCTGGTCAGCATTGCTAGGCATGATTTGAAATAATTAAATTTGATTCAATGTTTTAACCAAACTAGTAGATATATTGATGATATAAAATATAGATAACATTTTCTTTGAACAAAATATCCAGAACATTTACCCTAAAGAACTGTCCTTAAATAAATCGTGTTTATCCTTTAGAGATGCTGTATTCCTATACTTACATCTTACGATTACTCACAATATAGTTAAAACCAGTTTATATGACAAACGCGATGATTTTAATTTCGAACTTGTAAATGTCCCTTTCATTGATGGAAATATTCCTAAAGGTCTTTCCTATGGCATAAAGATTTCGCAATTAGTTCGATATGCAAGAGCTTGCTCATGCAAAAAATATTTCAATGACCGTAACCTTACATTAACTAAAGAAATTATTAAAACAAGGTTTTTTTATAGCAAACAAATTACTAAATTCTATACAAAATATAGTATTTTAGTTTCTAAATACAATCTTTCGTTGAAGCGGTTCTTAACTAGCGGAATATCCCACCCATCCTTTTACAGTGACGTTTTGAAACGTGTTAGCAAATGTAAATATATTAAAGTGAAGGCCAAACGTATACTGAATAATTTGGTACACTTTTTCTTATCAAAAGGATATAATGCGCTTATACTAAAAAACACATGCTTATTGGTTGGCGATACTGGATTTCTTACATCCTAACAAATTTTGTCGTTTTAATATCACGGTGTTAAAACGAATCGGTAACCTTTCCGTTAAAATCATACTAAAAAATTTCGCCTTTCTTCTTAAGCTGATATAATCAAATGTACTAGCCGATAGACATTCAGTCGGTACTTATCGGAAATCTTCCGAAGATTTTCGGTTGCTATCTGTTGACCAATACTGCTTTATCTAAGATTCAATCGGTAATAAAATTTACGCTGTTATAACTTAATAATTTAATCTGGCTGCCCTACTAGCGCAGTGTTTTTTGCAAGAGTATATCAGTATTAGAGATAAAGCAATACACTTAATAATAATAATAATAATAATAATAATAATAATAATAATAATGATA
Organism: Congeria kusceri; assembly: GCA_027627225.1. Lineage (NCBI taxonomy): Eukaryota > Metazoa > Mollusca > Bivalvia > Myida > Dreissenidae > Congeria > Congeria kusceri. Next base: position 4,829,444 of record CM051029.1, on the reverse strand, counting down.
ATAATAATAATAATACCAATATTAATAAATAATAAAAGTATTAATAATAATAATAATAATAATAATAATAATAATAATAATAATAATCCACTAGCGGAACCCGGCGCGCGCCCCACTCCCCTCCCCCTCCCCCAACCCTAAAACGATCGGACCATACATATAAGGGCGAATATAAAACGGTACAAACTGGAAAAATTTCGCTGGTTTCACTCGCTCAATTTGGCAAAAGACACACATCAACTTCAGTAAAACGTACCCGACCTAACCCGCCACTTCGACTTATTACGTACACCGTAGTACCATCGAAAACAATAAACTATAGACAATGGGTATATACACATTTATATGTGAATAATATTGTTTTCTTTTCTAAATTCCTATATTATATAAACATGTCAGATGCAATACACCTGTGACCGTTGGCACAGGATACCACAAAAAGGCATTACTATGTTTTGAATAATTATCATTACAAGTCGAAATTCAAGTCAAATCAATGACTAGTTTCGAGTATAAATAGCTTTGTCTCAATAAATAGTTTCGTTCGAAAAGAGACCATTACAATTCAGTAAATGAATAATACAAAAATTACCGATGCGTGTGTGTTTGAATTTACTGATTTATATGTTTAAAGATTTTCTGATATATATAACTATAAATGTCATATACAATTTAGTGCCAAAGCAGATGTATGATAAACAGATGAACCAACATGTCTTTCGAACATATAGTGAAACCAAGTGCATTTGGTGGCGGTGATGATGATGATGATGATGATGATGATGATGATGATGATGATGATGATGATGATGATGATGATGATGATGATGATGACGATGATGATGATGATGATGATGATTTGCAAAGATGTATCCTATATATTAGGTACGGATCTGAAGCTGATCACTGCAGACCCACATACAACATAAAGGAGTTATAACTGCGCGATCAAAAGTGACCGTTTATTTGATATTTTACTGCATTTCCGATTTAAAAACTGGTTTTAACATTCCCGTTCATTAAATGAAATTATTGTTTTAAGTTTTGTTGGCATGATGATTCTTTTGAAAATGTAGAATAGTATATAATGTTTTATTTAGTTTACTATAAACATATATAACAAAGCTACGTAACCTGGCTTTTTACACCCATCATTACGGCTTCTTCCTGAAAATGCATGATGATGATCTGAAAACTGAAATATATGATGTCTTTAAATATTTTTATGAGAAGACGAGATGTAGTTGATACTTGTTTTTGTTTCATTTCACCGTGCCTCAGAAAGTTGCAATTATGCTAAGTACTCTTGTTTATATCCAGCCATTGAGTAACTAAATGGTAATTATATTGAAAAGTATTCTCTTTGAATGCTGCTGAATTTGAATTGCGATGCTTTGAGCTTAATTTGTATTTACACTAAGATGTTTTGTGAATAATTCTGGGCCCAGTGTGAGGTTCAGGCGCCCGTAAACTGGTGTAAACACCCAATTCATGAAGGACCTCGGGCTGCAAATAAGAGCTCTCTCCTGCGGTCGCAACTGGAGATTCACTTTGCTTAAATTTGAATAGTAAGAAAAAAAGTACCACTTTGTAAAAGGCAACATATGATAAGTTGTTTTCTAAATTTCAAAAGAAACATGTAGACAAATATACATCCATAAAAACTTAATGAGCTGAATAAACGCACTTGTATACGTTCCATGCAAACAAAATGGTGAACATTAACTGTTGTATGAACATCGTGCAAAAATGGCCACTGTTCACAAAACAAATTTGCTATAAAAAAAAAAAAAAAAAAAAGATACTAGTGTAACTGTGTCCTGTCTTTAACTTATAAATGATTACATTTGGTCATTCGTGTACCCCACCCCAACTCCATCAAACAAGGAACAAAGTACAAATTGTATTACTATTATTTTTAAACTCATGTATTATAATGGTCTTCGGATTGAAACGAATCTAACATGTTTTTTACATGGTACATAGTACACTGAAATGCAATGCTCAATACGAACTTAGCACATTTAGCATTAACAATAAGTCACTAGAACCTTTGAATTTAAAGGCCAATCTGCAGCATAGTCGTTAAATACCAAGTATTTTCTTAAACCAATTTATACAGACATTTTAGTATATTTTTTTTACAGAAAATTTAAGTCTTATTTTTTTTTGCAGACGATAAAAATCGGGTAACTCTTGCTGTTATCGGAAACGATATCGACACGGATTTCATCAATGCCAGCTTCATAGATGTAATGTATACGTTATTATCCATAATGTGTGCATTATAATAATGAAATGTGTACATTTGTCAATTATACACATGTACAACTATACGTTTTATTGCAGGGTTATTTTTCGCCAAAGAAATATATTGCTGCACAAGGTAAAAGCTTATATTTATTGATTTATTAATTTATCTATTTATTTATACATGTTTGCTTGTTTGTTGATTCGCTTGTTTCAACAGTTTATTTATTTATTTATTTATGTGTTTATTTATTTAAATTTAGTTATTATTTATTTATTTATTTATTTATTTATATATATTTATTTATTTATAATTTATTTATTTATTTATTTATTTATTTATTTTTATTTTTTTCTTTCTTTATTTTTTTTTTACTAATTAATTAATGATTTAATTTATTTATTTATTTATTTATTTATTTATTTATTTATTTATTTATTTATTTATTTATTTATTTATTTATTTATTTATTTATTTATTTATTTATTTATTTATTTATTCATTTATTTGTATTTGCTTGTATTCGGTAGGGCCATTAGCTGGTACGAGAGCGGATTTATGGAGACTGATTTGGGAGAAGAATGTCAGAGTTGTGGTCATGGTCACAAATCTAGTAGAGGAGTCGAACGTACGAACAATTATGTTGCTGTCTCTCAATGTACACAGTGTAATTTTTATATTGGTTTAGTCTGTTTCATCTAATAATGCCATGTATAAAACGTGTGTGTGTATGTGTAATACGAGTTTAAAAAACAACAACATCCGTCTTTCCTTGTATTTGTACATAAAATATGTTTACAGAGAAAATGCTTCCAGTACTGGCCTACAGGCGCCGGAAATGACTGTCAGTATGGTGACTTTACAATACATCTCCTTGCAGAAGAAACTTATGCCGACTTTGTTATTCGCACGTTGCAATGCACTCGGGTATTATTTAAATAACAATTATGTCATTTTAGATGTAATATCTTCATGTTATACATTCATATATATGTCGATGTTATGTTTTTTTGCATGAGCTTGAAAACGATACATTATTGTTCGTAGACGGGCTCTTCTAAGACTGTCACTCATTTACACTTCACATCATGGCCTGACAAAGATTTACCAGATACAGCTCTTTCCCTTATGCTATTTTGGCGCAAGGTCCGCAGTGTAGAAAAGCCTGTTGAAGCTCCCTGGATTGTGCATTGCAGGTTTGCCATTCGTTTTTTTAAATATGCTGCACTAATATAAATAATGGATATATTGTAGTTAAAGTAATCATTTTATGTTACTGCACATTGTATTCAGACCTTAATGTGTTTTTGTTCTTCAGTGCTGGTGTGGGCCGAACAGGAACATTTATAGCACTAGACTATCTTTACGATCAAGGAGTATCAGAGAAACAAATAAACGTGTTTAACGCCGTACTATTGCTTCGTGAACAAAGGATCAACATGGTTCAGACAAAGGTTTAATAGTACAGTTATATACTCGCCAACTAAACATTAAAAATAAATGACAATTTTCATGTACTGATTATATATTTTAAATGCATTTTATATGTTTTCAAATATACAGTTTTAAGCAGTGGAAACGTGTGTAGCTTATCAAATGGTATGTCTTCTTGTATTCAAATTTGATGTTTTATTCAGAACCAATATTTATACCTCCACGAGGTGCTGTGTGAAGCTCTGAGTCCAGTTGGCGAAGTGCTGTCAAACAAGGCATATTTAGAAAACAAACGCACATCTGATTATCTCAACCAGGAATATCAAGTAATACCTGCACAAAATGGTTTTGTCAATGCGCCTAAAATTTAATGTCACCACGTCACCGTTTGAAACACATCTTGGATGGTTCTACCGGTAAGACAAGTAAGGATATCCGAAAGAGGAACATCTGAATTCAATAGCTCTGCCTTCTCGAATGCTGAATGTACTGTTGATGATGATATCAGTTATTGACACAACTGGTTTTGAAACTGGATCTGGATAAACAATCAATGCATGTGTTATTTATGTTGTTTTACATTATTATAATTATGCGTTAAAAACAATCATTTGGCAACCCCACAGAAGGAAAGATGGCTAGACCGATATACAGGCAGACAGGGACAGTCTCACGGATTTCAAGCTGACAGGATGACAGAGAGACGGTAAAATGGACAGAAAAAAGAGAGAAAAACAAACAACAAACAACACGAAAACACAAACAAACAAATAATTGATTGATCTTACGCTGTACTTTCGTTCTTATGCTTTTGTTGAGTATTATGCTGACGGTTTTGTAAACATATTCCGCTATACAAGACAAATTCCCATTACGGTATACAGTCGGAGTATATTTTAAATTGCTGGTTACGACATCAGAGCTGTATGAACTATTGGCCATATCAGAGATGTTCCTGTCATCTTCAAACCAATATATATTAGTCCGGGGCCTTGGGGCCTAGTCTGTGAAGTGACGCATGCGAGCGTTGATGCCTCATTGTAAATAGTATAGGAAACGTCATTCTGTTGACGCAGCGTTAGCAAGAAGAGTGGAACTGAAACAAGACATGTTTGTCTTCAACATGGTTTGTTCGTTGTATTTCGCATTTGTAGAATACAGTTGAAATAGTCCAGTTATACCATAATAAAATATATCAATTAAAAAAATAGTTTAAACTTACACACGTTACGTTTTGGTAACAATTAAATAAGCAAACATTAAAACATGTACTTCATGAAAAACATATATTCCCCACGTTATCTTTGTCGTCTAAAAATAGCACTTTAAATGCATTTATCATTCATGTCTCGGTTCCTCGCTTAATACGAGCGGTGTATTGTGAATGCCGTGTGTGCCGGTTAAACAACCATTACATCCAGTGAAAAACAAATCGAACGCATAACATGACATCGCAAAAAAAAACAATGACGTCATTTTATTGAGCAACACGATGACATCACTTTACTGAGCCTGTAAACTTAATCTCACAGTGTTAAAATATAGCTTCATTTTATACATCTTATGGGGCGTTATTTCGTCAATGCTCGAATAATGATGGGATACAAGTGTGTATTTTTTTTGAAACATGTTACTGTGTGTTCCTGTCGACATTAGCTGAAACAAAAACTCCAGGGCTGTTATCTTAAAGTTCTTTGCCTTCTAAATAATATATTGCTTTTAGAAAAATTGGCTTAATTTTACCAACAAACTTCAAATTTTCTTATAGTCTTTTTTTAAGCACCTAGAACTCTTACAATTTTAGGTACTAGTAGCTTTCATTTTATTTATGTGCTGCAAATTTTGCCTTGGAAACATAGTTTTGAATATTATTAAGTCACAGTTTTTTTTATTATTTATGTATATATTTTTTATTTTATTTTAGTGATTTCGATTGAATGACTGAAATGTTGCTTCGCTTTAAATGTTTCTGGTACTACATGTATATTGTTGTAGCTGAGTATAAGTGTATTTTGATATTCATGCCATAAGTCATGCCAGGCAGTATATAATTATCCTCATAGTAAATAAATGATTTTTCATTGAAGTTGATCTCTTCATTAAAAAACTGTCTTAAAAGTTGTTTCACTTCATATAAATCTGTATTGTTTTCTAAACAATTAAGCAATTGAATCTGAGAACGTGTGCGTGTTCCTATTTAATTTTAACTATATATTATATTTGTAAATAGTTGATGCCACGTAAGTATGCTGTTTTGTCATTTTATGTACTTCATTATGTGATCAGGTGATATTAGATTGTATAAAAAGCGTCTATAATGTTTCATGTCTGTATGCACTGGTACTGTATTTAGTTAATCACCTAATTAACTATATTTTCAATTGTAAGCTTGATCGTCATGATGTAGTAGTAGTAGTACTAGTAGTAGTAGTAGTAGTAGTTGTTGTTGTAGTAATAGTAGTAGTAGTAGTAGATGTAGTAGTAGTAGTAGTCGTAGTATAAGTAGTAGTAGGAGTAGTAGTTGTAGTAGATATTATAGTAGTAGCAGTAGTCGCTGTAGTATAAGTGGTAGTTGTATATTTAGTAGTAACAGTATTAGTAGTAGTAGAAGTAGTAATAGTAGTATTAGTAGTAGTAGTAGTAGTAATATTAGCCGTTGTTGTTGTTGTTGTTGTTGTTGATGCTGTTGTTGATGTTGTTGTCATTTTACTAGTACAAGTAATATTTTGGCAAACAATCAATAATATATCGTACTTTTCAGACTTAGGGTGTTATAGTCTCTTATCGCTTCTAAGCCATCTAATACCATTGCGCATCGCCACCGTTGCCCATCATGTGATAACGTTACTGTCTTCAAGACACAAGTATACAATGTTGTAGAATAGCAAAAACATTCTAGGTAACTTGAACTCTGAGCACATTGTCCACCGAATAACTGTTGGTACAGGACTATTTCCTCGGAGTTGGATCCTTGGTATGTCTTACGCCAGTAAACCGTTTTCACTGGAGAAGATGTGAATGAGAGGCTGCTGTTAACAAACACGTCATCCGCATCGGTCGCTAGGTGGATAGTCGAGTCAACAGCTGAAATAGATATTGTGTCAGAATACGAAAGTCAAAGTTTCGATTTTAACACAAATTGTTTTGTGATATTTATTAAAACTTTCTATCCAATATATGAAGACATTTCTTAAGTGACGAACGATTTACACGTGTTAAGAACAATACGATTACAATGATGAATTCAATCGAAGTATATTATACTGTTGTGAAATATGAAACAATTAATCGTGAAATTGACTGTTATTAATACTAAGCACTGTGTCCATTTATCAGTTATGAGACAAGGGCATGTCTCTGAACATAGTATCTAGTCATAACATCATGTGTTTTGTGGTCATGCAAATAAAAATCAATCTTGACAAGTATTGGTCCTTACAGTAAATAACTGAAACGCGTTGTTGCAAATAGCATGCACAGTCGTAAATATACACTCGTGGTTTTACATTCTTATTATGGGATTAAGTTCTATTAATAGCGGTCACGTCATTTTGCAATTTCGCACAAACGAGATGAAACATTGGCGAAATATTGTCCCGAAAAAAACAGTATTAAAAGATTAAAGATTTTCATCAATTGATCGTGGCCTGCTGTACAGGTTTTAAGGTGAACGCACTGGTTAAATTATCTGTAATAGATATAAGCCTCAAACTGTCCATTAAGGGGCCCATGCACTTTTAATAAAATTTTCAATAATATGGTCAATGCATGAAATCGACAGCTTTATTGACGTGTGTGGGCTATATTGAAGACTGATGCAATATATTGAAAAAATTGAGAAATCGCTGATATTTATTGAGAGTCTGTCAATAATATGGCAAAGTGGAATTATACATCAATAATATGGTGCAATATTTATTTTGCGATAAAATATGAAAACTTGAGTGTGGCTATAAACTGATGCATTGTGTCATTATCTGCAGTCGTTGTTTTAAACTATCCCTGCTTCATGCGAACACGTTTTCAAAGGTACTTGGATTTTGCATAAAATTGTTTAAGATATAGAATGGCGATTTAAAATTTCCTTATTTCAAGGCCAATACTCCACCCAGTATTTTTATTTGCTTGTTAATACCACAATGCCCAGCACAGACACATTAAACTACAACAGAATCCATCCTTGTCAGACCAGGTTCAAATCACAAATGAAACACAATATTAACTAAAATAATTGAACAGTGTGTGGGTCAAAATGAATGTTAAATTTATTGAATCCATAAAATTGACCATACAATGTAACTATCTGAGCAGCGTAGTCCGGTATTGTACATAATGGACAGTTTGAGGCTTATATGTTACTTAAGGTACTGCCAAACCAATATTAATTATGTTAGCAATATCCATAGGTATGACTAGCTCAAAAAAGTATATTTCATAATAATACAAAATACTGTTATATTAATGATTTAAATTCCCCTAAAAGAGCCTCTTTATTAAATCAGTACACACATCCTGAGTTCCACGTGCTTTTTTTTTGTATACCAAGTCTTTGCAAACTGCGAAATGTTCATTCAGGTAAAAACTAGTGTACAGGGAGGATGTTTGATTTCGAAGACGGCATATAAATAATCTATTGCTAGTCGCAACGGCGCGAGTGACCTACCAAATGCCTTAACCAGAAATAATATAAAATGTAATATTGTTTCTAGTTAGTGTATTATGCACGTGTATGCACGTGTTAAATTCTCCACTTTGGATATGTATATTGGATATACATGGCTTATTGCATTAGTGCAAAACAGTAAGGTATCTGCGAACGTTGCACTGAGTTTTAATATTTGATGTAAAGAGTACACGATACATGTTACTATGTTTACCAGGCGTTTGTTAGCAATATATAATTTATAATAAACGGTACATGTATTTTCCAACTGCAAATAATTTCAACCGCAAATGATCAAAACATTGCTGTGACGTCATCCCATTGTTCTCAGTGTACCATAATTTTAATATTACACGGGAAGCAGTCCAATGCCTGGCTTGTTTTGGTAAGATATTGGAGTGTAGTCGGTTAATAATAGACCGCACTTGCTATATTTTAATAATGTATACATGCTTTCATCTACGTTTATGTTATGTTTATAAACTCTGCTTATATAGTCGATTTAAAATTAGTTGATATTGAAGAGATCCGTTTACTTAATAGGAAAAGCTGCAAAATCATTGAATACATAAACACTAAAACACTGGTGGGGTGGGGTTTGAGTACAAACTTTTCGTATTGTTTTCATATTTGATATCGTTTCATTTGCGGTTCCTATCCCGAGTTTAATCATTGTGATAACTGTTTAAGTCTACTGTTTTATTTTGTTTTATAGATTTGTGTGCATTGTTTAATTCTTCACATTCCATTTCTCTGCCCTGGCTGTCGTTGCAAGTAGTGTCTGTTTCGCTGTGTTCCGTATTATACATTACATGTATATCGCCGGTTAATGATGATAACAGTATGTTAAATTTTTCACCAGCGGTGTAATAGACGTTAGTTTTCATGTTTCCTTTGGTTTTTGTTGAATTATCAGAATTATTGTGTTGTTTTTTTTGTTTTCTAAAGGCACAGGTATCGACAACCGTGTGTTGAAAATATGGGTACTAATTGTGTTCCTTGAATTAGTCATTTAAGCAACCAGCTACTTTGTAAAACAGCTTCTGGGTCGTTTTGTGCAACATCTCGAATACACCGTATTTTATCAGCTTTTCAGCTAAAACGTAGTTTAAATGTGTTTCAAATCAATACTTTCAAGGTTATAAACACCGAACAATATACTAATGCATATTTCAACTATTTAAAGGCCAAAATTAAAATCTACTCATGGGCCGAGTCGTACAAAACCGGCCTTAATGACAAAATTTCACATTTTTGGTATTTGATCATTTGGTAAAGTACATTATGTTAAGATATGTTTGATACAAAAATATTTCAATTCGGACAAGAAACGTTATGCACGTTTATGTAACGTCACGTAACTAGCATTGTATGTGACGTTAAGAAGTTAGCGACACGTTGAGAAACAATTGCGCGCGTGTGCAAGTGCAAATCTGTTTTTATTAGCTGAACAAAATATCAAATGTGCATATCATCATCTCGTCCAAAATTATTGTTAGTTAAGTAGTAAAAAACATACTCAGTCTTAAAATAAGCCTAGCACAGATAAAACGCCACGGTATACTGAAGGTAAAAATGGACAGCATAACTGCGATTAAAATGTTGCTTTTTATGCCAAATAATGCTTAAACAACCTGCCTGTCTAATACTTACAATAAAACACTGAATTCAGGATTAATATAGGAACAAATATAACGGATCGGACTAAAAACGAAAAGGTTATATGCATTCTAATATGGAGCGTTGTGATGCGTTGAAAACCAATTGCGTGCTCTATATTTTTAAAGCAGACAATTCATATAATTATTTATATCTTTTATACGAATTGTTATTTTATGTATACACATTCTGTACGTTTAAAATTAGGTTTCGTTGCCTAGCAACAATAGAGCGTAAACGTACGCGTAGCAGGTCGGTCCACGTGTGGCATGTTGAAATAACAACAATTGCCGTGATGAAAAATATAAAAAAATAAGTCTAAACGTGTATAATTAAGGAATGTATGACTCATTAACAAGTACATATTATTGTTTTACCGAGATGTACTATATCTTGCGGTAATGCATATTTGAGTGGCATTTGGTGCACGAGTATTGCCATCCTAAAAAGTTGTACAATCTCTCATTCAAAGTTATAAACGTAACCCAGCCATTTCTAGGTTAATACGTCTTACAATTTACGTCATTGTAACAAAATGTAATTTTGACCTACCATAGTTTAGTTTATATTTGACAATGTTGCTGTGCAACCAGAACACTTCATTATCACTGTTCAATATGGTTCTGGCGAACGTTCAGTGAAAACAAAAAGAAATAAAACAACGCAATTAGAATCATCAAAACGAATGGTATATGTATTTATGTATTATGTCACCATAAAACTGCATTGATATGATGAACGACATTCATGCTGGTATTCAAAACACTCAATCAGCACAGCCACACCTATTCAGCGTTTGGTCCCGGCATGTATTCCTGCTACGCAAGACGAACGTGCGGACGGACAGATTTGTGAAGATAGTCATGTCTGGTTTTGCTCCGGCCGGGCACGGGGACAATTTCCGGGCGAGTAGTATTATTGAACTGGAATGTGGGGTCTTTCTACATGCATACTGTCGAAAGCGCGGCGATCCGTGACGACCTCAACGTGACCATGCCTGGCTCTGCGGCGGAGAACCTAACCTTCTGAAATCGAAAAAACACATTTGCCTTTATGCCAAAATGCCTTATAAGGCTTAAATGTAATAAACAAGGACTCATTTATTTGGATAACTGAATGTTATACATACGTGATTAAGATTAAAGAATATTGATCATAAGTTTTAAATTATTGATAGTACTCATACGCATGATGCTGCCTTGTTCCAAATAGCGCATTGAAATGCTCTCCAAAAATCTCCTTCCTATTCCTCCAGGACCATGTCGGGTATTAAACAGTGGTGTTGATTGCCGACAACTAATCTACGACGGCCTCTAATTGCTCCATACTCTCACAATCCGTCCTCCTGTAGTGTCTTAAAGTTACCAAACCCTCCTTCTAAGTGGCATTTCGCATGTCCGGCAATGATGTATAATTAATAAAATAATTACTGTTACGTAGTAAATGCCTGGTCGCAAGATTCCATTTATATTGTGTTGTTTTTATTATTTGAATATTAGAATATAAAGTAGTAATTCATACACAAGTCATTATTAAGATACATGGTTCGGCTTTTTGCTTGCTACGTGTATATGCTTGCGTTAATAATGATTTTATAGCATAGCTGTAACATACCAGTCATTATCTTTAAAAATATTTCATGAACACATAAATTGTATTAATTTAAACAATACGCCAAGTTGACACGTCTTTCATATTTAATGGGTAATAAATTTAAGAGCATATATGTATAAATACCTTGACAGTTATCAACGTCGATGACAAAAGACACTGAATGCCCACCATGGTTTTCGATCACCCAATCTATCGTGTAATCAAAACAGAAATTACTACTTTTCATTATTAAACTTAACAATATGCTGACCCTTTTCATGTTAGTAAAATATTGTTTTATATATAATACCGGTAGGATTTTAGAGCTTTCTTAACTAATTATCAAATAAAGAAACAATACTGATGCTTTTAATTTAACATGATGTAGATATACACTGAAATCACATATTGTTATTAATAATTTCAAATCAATACTTTGACGTTTTATTTATTTTCAAGCAGTGAAATAGTGCATAGGTACATACTTATTGTCAAATCTCGACAAAAAAAGCATACAAAAGAATGAAGATGTCGGTAGACGGAATTGAACACGAAACGACTGAGCCCAAGACTAATTAACTATTCACTACGCCACGGAGTCCAGTTGTAATTTACATGTTTGCAAACGTCATATTTAAAATTAGTCAGCGAACGAACAATCGATAATGAATCGACACTTTTGACATGTCAAGAATATGATCAACTCGTTCTGAAACCTGAATTAATGGCACATTGCACATTCTACGTATTTAATATTACACATAGCTAGATCAATGCGATAATAATTATTGAATGTACAAAAATGCACGATTTCTGAAATTAACATGGTAATTTTGAATGAAATATATAAATGTACATTTTTAAAGAAATGAGCATAAATTAAAATGTACATGTATATCTACAGAAGCCAACAGTGGACTTAATATCTCTACATATTACCAAATATTCGATCAATCATTTCGATTTGGACAGTGTAAACAGTAGTTGGAAAACACTAGAACTGAATCAATAATTCAGCGACTGCTTACTTTCAGTTGCATACTGTTCATGTTATGGTCGCAAAATTAATCAAATTCAAACGAAAACTTTCTTAATATTATTAAAGTGAACAAACGAATGCTGACCTCCATATCTTCCTCCAAGCTGCCACTTCACAATTCAAAATAAAGTATATTTAAGTAGTTTTCACCAGACAAACTTGAATACTTCCTGGATCAAAACAATGACGTCACTTTAAACAGGTTTTTCAACAAACGTCGTCAATGTTATTAAGGCCGGTTTTGTCGAGATACGGCCCATATCTGTATTCTCGATTTGAACCTACATCAAAAGGACTTTGCTCGTTAGCAATAGGCTACACATTTCTTCATAGTATTGTATGCGTCTGTAAATAACTGAAGGTAGACACGCATCTCGTTTAATTGATATTTAAGATCTAAATTTAGACTTGATACGCAATTTAACGGAATATTCATGAGGTGCCAGGTCAAACCTTATGCACTATACCTGTATTAATTTGTATATATTGACTACGATTCAAGCTTGCATTGCAACGGGCTGTAGTCGATTTTAATTTAGCTGACAAGATCGCAGTGGTCGTAGTGGTGGAGTGGAGGTCTTGAGTTCGATCCCTACTCGGGTAGCGTTCGAATGATCTTTCTCAAAAAGACATCGAGTGCTGGTTCTAACCATGAAAAAGACTCAAGATTGTCTCAATAAGTCTTAGGCTTTCGACACAATCCAGCTAAAATAAATAAGTTTAAACTAAACTTAACTAATTTAGCTGACAACAAAAAGATAATCCATATACTTAAAATATGGGAATTTCTAGGTTTTATTAAATACTCTTGTTATGGATTAGTATGCTTTGATGTATCCAATTTTACCTGCGTCCATGTTAATTGATATCAATGTCGCATACTTGAAATGCACGTATGTTGCAGTTTAAGTATATATACATACAGCAAAACTGTGCCTGTGTCAATTTAATAGTAAATCATGTTTCTACCCCTGTGCTATATAATCTCCAAACAAGTATTTAAATATCGAAATTTTACTGATTGTATAAGAAAAGCAACGAATTATGTACTTACCTACAAATAAATAGGCGGCATAGAGCAATACACACCGAAGAGTGTGTATTCTCAGTTGATTACAGACTGTGGTCATAGTGTACATGTAGTAGATCTAAACATCCACAGGCACTTTTTACTGAAATCCACAGCCGTGTTAAGTAAATCTAAACCATATCCACGTTAAACACACACACATACACATTTTTGTACTCAAGTATGACGTACCGTTTGGGTCAAAAGTACATATACGCACAACAGCTAAAAATAGATGTGACTGCAGTCATAAAATTGTAACCGCGGTTACAATTTTATGACTGCGGTCATAAATTTATCACTGCGGTTATATTTATAAATATAACTGCAGTTACAATTTCTAACAACAGTTATAAAAATATGACTGTTGGTACATTTTTCTGCATGCAGTTTCATTTATTTCCGTGGATCAATTATCAACCAATCATTTTTCACTTTACAAAACCAGATCGTTGACCATTTATTATTTTTAGAAATGATAAAATACACGATAAATTATAAAATCGCATTAAATATGATTAAATTAGATATTAAAATACTGTTCCTGCATTTTTGAATGCGTTATAATATTTTGATAATTTTAAATGAAATGTTATGTAAATAAGCATCCCGCAGTAAATACTTCATTCGAAAAAATGGCGGCCGCCCAATTCGTTAAACGAGCATTAGCAATTATTTTGTCGTGTGGTAGAATTCTACTTGGTGATAAAAGTTGCAATGTTTTAAACGACTCTCTGGTAACTCTTTACTCGTTGCTACTGAATATAAGAAGAATGTGCTCAGAACACGCAAGGCTGGAAGAACTGGCAAACATTGTCGTCCGTATGATTGAATCAATCGAGAGTCATAAGGAGTGTTTATTTATATTTTTGTAAATTTTGTTTATGCTCGGAGCTTCCATTAAATCTAATGAAATATACTTTTTTTTCAAATCTGTTACTAGAATGACCAAAAGCAAGCATTCGTGCCACATAACTTGTGTGGAGAGAAATGAGATTGGTTATGGACTGAAGTAATTTTCATTATTTCCATTAAATTCCGATTCAGTTACTGGCATAAGTAGGTGCACTTGGTACCGGTAAACTGCTTTGATCGGCTAAGCTTGCCCAGTAAAAGTAGATTTACTGACCTCCGTTATATGACTGAAATACTGTTAAATACAGCGAAAAATACAAACAAACAAGCAGGGTTACAAAATTGACAAAGCAGCGGTAAAATAAACATTACCTGTAATTTATGGGGATTATAATGACTCGATACAATAATAAATATTATGACTACTATTGTATCGAGTCATTATGGCAATGTCAATGACAAATATTATAATAATATGTGTCATCAACATTGCCATGATCCATACAATTTTAGTGCAGGATACAACTAAGGCCAAACTTAAATAATTGTGTGTTTCAGGAAACGGTCTCAGAAAAGTTAGGTAGAATCAGGATTGATTTTGTTTTCAACTTAATAAAAAAACCAAATTGTGGTCAAAAACCTTGAAAAGGGTATAAAATACATGTATGACAATGGATTTCACGGAAAACAATCATCGCTAAAAACTTTAGGGTCTGTGGGATTTCGCTGCCCAAAACACATATTATTTTTGTAGACCAAACAGTTGTGTTCATCGTGACATCATTATGAGTGCAACACATTTCCTTAAATGCATTTTCAATGCTGTGTTTTTACAATCTTAAAATACCTCATTACCTGTTGTTAATTGTCATTTAATGAAATTTTAATGAATGATAACCAATTTATTAAATAACACCAAATATCTTTGTTTCATTCATAAAAGTAGTGCGGTGAATGGTTACATGGCGAATTGGTATTGTGACGAATCTTTTCTAATTAGTAATATGGATATCAATTATCATGTCATGTTATTATTTAGTTACTAATATTGTACATAAATATAGGACCAGCTCTTAAAATCTTGTAAAATGGATCAGAATATACAAAACATTGTAGTTTGTTGACCTTTAATGAATATTAACATTTGCACTATATTAAATTTCTCAATTTGGAAATATCAATTGACAGGGGATTTTACTGTAAAAAGGTAAAGATTTCATTATCACATGTTTTCATGACCTTAAATTATGGAAACCTGTGTAGATAAAGTAGATACTGTTTTTTGTTTTGATAATCTTTTGTTTTATGTTTGTAAAAGACAGCCTGGTTTGGTATTATGTTCTAGATAGAACTGATTATGATTTGCATTGCCGGCAAATGGTCAGCACTGCAATACTCATCAAAACTTTAAAGTTTTCTCATTCTTATATGTACAACCAAACAGATGTAGTTATTAATATCCTATGAATTTCATTTTATCTAGTTAACCATAACATTCAACTCAACGACTCTCTTGCTGAAAAGGTGTTACACTGGTATCACACATTTATTAATAATAAGGTCGCGGTGGCTTAGTGGATATGGTGTCCACCTAGCGATTGAAAGGTCCCGGGTTCGATCCCCACTCTGGGAGCGTTGTCAGGACCTCCCCCTAAGACACCAAGTACTGGTTCTACCCAGGAAACAGACTCGACAGTGTCTCAATAAGCCTAAGGCTTTCGATGCAATCAAGCTTAAATAAATAGGTTTAAAACTAAAAACTATTAATACTAATATTATTAATAGAGCAATTTGGGTGCAAATCGATTCTTATAGATATAAATTTGCAGTTTTTAAATATTGCTCAAAACTATGACACTGCCAATAGAAAACAATTTAAAACATCAATGTTAGGCACTGCATAATTTGTCAGTATATGATTTTTTATCTAATTTCAGTTCAACTTTCCCATCAGTCAGGTTTTTTTCTGCTCGTCAACAGAGGACGTCCCTTATATGTGATTTTTCGAGAGCAGCTGGGTACTTTTGTTGAAGCTGGTACTACCCGACGGCAGATGGCAGAGCTTCTCCATGTGTCAGACTCATCGGTCAAGAGTAGACTTAGTTATAAAGTGCATCAGGTTTCTAAATAAATATTAACATTTCACATGTATTATACTAGTTCACAACAGGGGTTTCAATAGTTGAAGAAGCCTGCATTTTGTTGAGAGCAGATTGGAATTTTGTCAAATCTCATCGCTCACTCGGTGAATAATCTGCCTTGTACTATTTGATTATACCCCACAAACGAAGTTTAGGGGGGGGGGTATATAGGAGTGATTTTTTCAAATAATTTTTGGTATAAATGTGTTACATCATAGAATACAGATCAAGTTCAATGTTGTTTACAAACCACTTAATCGTGACATAGTTATGGCCCCTTTTCAACTTAAAATTCCCCAAAAATTTGATTTCCGGACAATAACTCAAGAATGACTCGACATATTCAAATAATTCTTGGTATACATGTGTAGCATCATAAAATATGGGTCAAGTTCGACTTTCGTTGGTTACAAACCACTAAATTTTGACAGAGTTATGGCTCTTTTTTTGACTTCAGTTCCCTTTAAACATGATTTCCTGACAATAACTTAACAATGGCTTGAAATATTGAAATAATTATTTGAACACATGTGTAACATTATAAAATACAGGTCCAGTTTGACTTGGGTTACAAACCACTAAAATTTGACACAGTTATGGCCCCCTGTTAGCTCGAATTTTCGAAGAAAAGGCAAGCTATTCAACTCGCCCCGGCGTTGGCGTCGGCGTCCGAGCTAGGTTAAAGTTTTTCGGTATCTAGTTTCTCAGGAATGGCTTGAGGGATTTCATTCAAACTTAAACATTTATTCCCCACATTAAAGTGAACCTACAGGCCAAGTTTTGTAACTCTAGTTTGAATTTTGTCAAAATTATGTGCCTTTTTACACTTCAAAATTTTACATATAAGCTATATGAACAGGTTTAAGTTTTTTGGTAAGCTAGTTTCTCAACTGGACCGATTAAGCTATTGCAGTGAAACTGCAGTTATAGATACCTTATAGCGAGACCTCGCTAGGGATTCCATATGGGGTGCTTGGGGTCAAGGTCTCTGTTACTAAAAATAGAAAAACTTGAGAACAAATTGAGATATTTTTATAAAACTTAATACATAGATACTTATATCAAGGCCTCACTTGGGATTGCATATGGGATGGGTGGGGTCAAGGTCATGGTTACTATAAATAGGAAAACGGTTTCCGCACAATAACTTAGAACACATTGAGATATATAAATGAAACTTAATACATAGATACCTTATATCGATACCTCGCTTGGAATTGCATATGGGGTGGGTGGGGTCAATGTCACTATTACTAAAAATAGAAAAACGGTTTCCAATCAATAACTTGAGAATGCATGGAAATATTTTAATGAAACTTAATACATATACCTTATATCGAGTCCTCGCTTGGGATTGCATATGGGGTGGGTAGGGTCAAGGTCTATGTAACTAAAAACAGAAAGACGGTTTCCGCTCAATAACTTGAGAACGCATTGAGATATTTTAATGAAACTTAAGACATACATATACCTTATATCGAGACCTCACTTGGGATTGCAAATAGGGTCAAGGTCAAGGTCACTGTTACTAAAATCGAAAAACGGTTTCTGCTCAATAACTTGATAATGCATTGATATATTTTAATGAAACTTTATACATAGATACCTGATATCAAGACCTCTCTTGGGATTGCTTATGGTATGAGTGGGGTCCAGGTCACTATTACTAAAAATAGAAAAACGGTTTCCGATCAATAACTTGAGAATGCATGGAAATATTTTAATGAAACTTAATACATAGATACCTTATATGCTTGGGATTGCATATGGGTTGGGTGGGGTTAAGGTCAAGGTCACTTTTACTATAAATTTTAGTGATGTGCTGACTTTAATGGATTTCGTTACAAAAATTTGGTTTTCGTTGACTTTCCATATTTCTTGTTTAAAAAAATATGCCAATAACTCTGACAAGCACAAGAAAAGTTGAGCTCGCTGTCCTCCGACAGCTCTTGTTGACTTAAATTCTTTAAAAATATGGACAATAACTCATGAAAGGCTTCACAGATTTAAATTACTTTTGATACATAGGTGTTACGTCATAAAATACAGATCAAGTTCAACTTTGGTTACAAACCACTAAATGTTGGCTCCTATTGAAATTAAAATCTTTCCAAATACATTGTTGACCAGTCACAAATTAAAGCATTCTCTCTATCTGTCCATTTCTTTCGAATGGATGCCATAGTTGTGTGACAAGGCCATATTGTAGGGGTATATCCGTCACTCATGTGACAATTCAAGTTCCAATCGTTATGTGATTGCCGTCTTAAATAGCAATATTGAAAAGGCAGACAAATATTTGTATTAAACAAAAGGTGTTTATTGCAAAGTGCTTGTTCTTTATTGCCACAAATAACCATTAAAGAGCATTTAACAAATATCTAGAAACAAAATTGCCGCTGACATTAATTTAAAATTTCACTCTTCTAAATTTAAACCCAGTGTTCATTAGTTTGGACCTGGGTTTTCAAAATCTGCAATTTGGCAAGTGTAAGCAGGTGAATTGATTGTAGGGAAACCCGTGAAGAACAAAAATATTCTCTGAAATGTCTTGTTTAGAGATTGACCAAGCCTGAATTCTTATTTTTTAACTGTAGACCAAATAAATGCTTCAAGCTTCAAGCCTGCCTTTGTACTGTATACATTGCAAAAATGAGAAAAGATAATTTATTTTCATTAATTGATAACAAAGCTGTACCATGTGTTGTTTAGTGTAGTGTACAGTATGATAGCTGTAGTTGAACATGCTAGTATTTGAATATAAACACGGTGAAACTCAATCTCTGTCAGCAGGAAAAAACGCTTACCGCATTAGCAGCTCGAGGTCCTTTATTTATGGCAAGTGACCAATTGCCAAAACAACACGGCACAACACAAAAACACATAACACACATAAAACATTCATGAATAAAAATAGGGTCAACGCCTTGCAACGGTCAATACAAAGCATTGTGGGTTTAAACTGATTTATGGGCGCCTGAACCTCACACTGCCCAGTTTTATTTATAATACATTTAAGTGTAAATAAAGAGTCCAATCATTTGATAATAAAATAAATAGATAAATTGTGCAGATGATAGCCATTTTTGGAAAGGTCTTTAATGAGAATTACTGTCAGATATTTCTTTTACCTTGAAAGTGATTATTGGATGCGGTTGTGTTATATATGTACGTGCAATGGAATTCAATTATTAGAAAATTGATTCAGATGTACAAATGATAGGGGAAGATTTAGAACAAACTAGCAGGGTGCTGCACCTTTTTGCCCCCCTCCCCCCCCACTGCCCCTCTGGGCTGGTCAACACAGAAATGTTGAATAACTTTTGAAATTTAATATATTTTTGCAAATGTTCATTGACCAATTAATATACTACAGGCTGGTCCGGATTTGCACCCTGCTCCGTTTTAGCAGCACCCTGCCCCTTTTTTTATCCTAGATCTTTCCCTAAAATGATATTCAAAATGTGATCGCTGTGCCTCACCCCGCCCCTTCTTACCCATAAAATACGCAAAACTTCCAAATCAGTCAGACTCCATAATTTGCAAGCTGTATAGCATATCACGTATTCAACACATTACTTACAGTGTTAAATAAAAGATGCAATAATGTTGTTAAACATGTTACATATACTAATGATACAGCCAATTTTTTCAGTTATCCATCCATAAGTTATTAAAAGTTCAAAGAGTGTATCACTGTAGTCTAAAAATCAAAGTATATCAATGGATAGTTTCTATTATTTGCATGTGAGAAAACTCTAAGCATGCTCAATTTGTTTTCAGACACTTTGGTCTTTGACTACGCCAAACATATTCAACCTTGACCAATGAAGAACTTGATGAACTAGTTAGAGAATTTACCCAGGAGAATCCTTCTCTGAGCAAGAGAATGATTCAAAGCCTGCTGCAGAGTCGTGGACATCGAGTGCAGAGACAGAGGGTCGCTGACAGCCTCATACGTGTAGATGCTGCAGCTGTTGCCTTGAGATGGTGCCATTCCATTAGACGCCGAGTGTACAAAGTAGCCGGACCGAATTCTTTGTGGCATATCGAATGAAACCACAAGTTAATCAGGTAAATATGCAACAGTAAATGAATATTTAGGACTATAATGTATTTGTTGTTTGATTTTGTATAATATGCAGTTTTAGCTCACCTATTGTGCGCTATTGTGGTCAGTCTTTGTCCAGCATGTGTTGCCTGTCATCAACAATTTAATTTCAACAACTTCTCTGAAACCTCTTGGCGGATTTTTACCAAACTCTGCAGGAATGTTTCTGAAATGGTCCTTTAACAAATTCCTTCAATTCATTTGAAAATATTGAAATCTGGTTGCCATGGTAACATAAATCTTTAAAAAAAACTGGAAAGCTTAAAAAATCTTGATGTCAGAAACCACTGGCTGGATTTGAATATAGTTTCACAGACATGTTTCTTGAGTGACCCTCTACCAAATTCCTGCAATAATTTTGATTTATTAAAAGACATGACCACAGGGGCGAGTCAGTTTTCCTTCAAAGGCTATGTTAAAACTTTGAAATCTTTGTGTCTGAAACCACTTGCTTCATTTAAAAACAATTCACAGAAATTTCCTTGGTATGGTAACCCTCTACCAAATCACTTCAAATCATTTTGATTCGTTTAAAACATGGCCACCAGGGGTCGGACGATTTTCCTTATAGGACTATATTGAAAACGTTGAAAATGTTCTAATCTAAAATTACTCGCTGGATTTAAAAAAAGCAACAAGGAAATGTTCCTTGGGAGAACCTCTACCAATTTCCTTTAAATCATTTTGATGCGTTAAAAGTCATGGCCGCCAGGGGGTTAGTAACTATGACTGTAAACAGCTGTATATGCAACTTGACAGTCTTCCCATCGGAAATTACTTGCTGGATTTCAAAATTATTTCACACAAATATTCCTTGTTTGTCTGTCTACCAAATTCCTTCCAATAATTTTGATTTGTTTAGAAACATGGCCATGCTGGGGTGGGGAAGTTTGACCGTGTATATGGCTATATAGGCAACCATGAAAACCATGACAATCTTCTCATCAAAAACCTCTTATTGGATTTCAAAATAATTTCAAACAAATGTTCCTTGGTTGACCCTCTGCTACATTCCTACACATTTTTTTCAAACGTTGAAAATCAGTCTTCGCTCCGGCCTAGTGCTTTCGATTTGGAGCTAGTGGAATTTTTTACGCACTAGCCCAATCGTGCTAATGTTGTTTTGATTTTTTCAACAAATTATCAAGGCACAATGTTATGATCAATTATGATCAGAGCATACAAATGTTGATAAATAACATTTAAAGTCTACCTGGAGTGCATTGCGATAAAAGTAAACCAAATAATAGTGATAATATTGCATGTGTATAACCCACATTTACAGAATGAATTGATACAAGATTACCCTTAAAACAACATAATGCAAAGTAATAAACCTCGTGGCCAATCATTCTCCTGTTTGGTGTTACCTAGGAATGTTGCTTGGAGTTTTTAGTGGCCATCCTGATATATTATTTAAAGTGTATATGCTCTCTCTGTTATTGATGTATCTTCAGCTCACGTCACACTTGAAAGCACCATATGCTGTCATTTCTAAACAGATATTGCATATTTTTCGTTGTTCATGGTGGCATTGACGGGTATTCGCGACTGTGTGTTTTCCTGCAGGCATCTACTAACAACCGTGCAGCAACGATGACGAAAGCCTTCATGACTGAGACCAGGATGAATGGTGTGCCTTCCAGAGTCCGCTCTGACAAAGGTTTGAAGAATACTGGCGTGGGAGCCTTCATGATTTCTCATCGGGCCCTGGTCGTGGATCCTTCATTACAGGGAAGAGCGTCCACAGCCAGAGGATCGAACGGCTCTGGAGGAACATGTACTCCGCATGCACCAACGTGTTCCACTAGTTCTTTCACCATTTAGAGTAAACTGGTCGCTTTGACTTGAGCTCTGAACTTCACATGTGGTGCTTGCACCTTGTGTACGTTCCACTTATTCAGAGGGCGTTGGACCGTTTCCGAGATGGCTGGAAATGCCTCAGGAGAGAGGGGCAGGACACACACCAAGCTGTAACTGCAGGGCATGGTGGAACAGGTTGGTCGGGGTCACAGAGGGGTTGACGGCATGTTCTTCCATCCAGAAGCGGAACATCTCAATGTCTCTGAAGAGGAATATGGGATTGACGAGGATGCTTCTGTAGCTGCTACTGATGCTGACGATTCTGCATTGCCAGAAGTGCCTTCTGTTCCACCACCAATTGACGCTGCTCAGATGGAAGAACTCATGCAGATAGTTAGGCCTTTAGACGCACAGGGTTTAGCTGTTGACATGTTTGAGCAGGCAGTTAACTTTTGTTCTCGAGCAGTGAACATGTAACTGTAATATCAACCAAACCTGAATGGTCACTGCACAGAGTAAAATTAGCAGTTCTGTCTATTCATATTTAACTTTAATATTATATGACTTCAAGGTTAAATATTAGTATATCAGACAATTTTTTTTATACACTGAGTTTGTTTTAGCTCACCTGAGCACGAAGTGCTCAGTGAGCTATTCGTATAGGGGACCTCTCCTGCGTCGTCCGTCTGTCGTCCGTGTGCCGTCAACAATTGGGTTCGTTTATTCACGCTGGAGACTTCACTTTTTATCCAATCTTAACCACACTTTCACAGTTTATGTATGACCGTAAAATCTCGGATGGGATTGTTATTGAGTCTGATCACAACAATAACAGTACAGTTATTGCCCCTTTATCATGCAAAAAAAAAGAGCAAAAATGCATTTTTCCAACATATATACTTAACTATCCATCCAATCTTAGCGTAACTTTCACAGTTTGTGTATGACCATCATATCTCAGCAGATGCAAAAAAGGGCCAGATCGTGTTTCAAACACCGGAGTTATTGCCCTTTGTTTATTAAAAAAATATACAAAAATAGACATTATTTAGAAGATAGACTTCATTTTTCATCCAATCTTCACCAATCTTGCACAGTGTGTCTATTACCATGAGATTACAGTTGAAATCGAATATAAGCAAGGTCGGACGATCAATACTGGAGTTATTTCCCATTGTTTGTTATAAAAAATATGCAAAAATGGACATTATTTAGAATCGAGACTACATTTTTCATCCAATCTTCACCAATCTTGCACAGTTTATCTATGACCATAAGATTAAAGGTGAAGTCGAATATAAGCAACATCGGGCCAGAAACACCAGATTTAGTGCCCTAAAGTCGAATATAAGCATGATCAGGCAAGAAACACCGGAGTTATTGCCGTTTGTATCTGGGAAAAAACATCAACAAGTTATCAATGATTGGCTTGCACACATGATTTTTTTATTCAATGTTGACCAAACTTACACAGTTTGCGTATGACAATACAAATCGATTGGTACAATTGGATTTCCAACAGTTGGAAACCTTGCATGCAGTTATTTGAACATGCAACATTGATGTCTTCATATTCTGCATTAACATCATTTATCATCATTGGACAGAACATTATCAAAGAAAAAGCAAAACTTAACCTTATAGCACAGCCATCGCAATTAGCGCATTGCAACTAGTTCTCTAAAACTGTCTGCAGAATGACATCACAATGTACTGTTTCTGTATTTGCCAGAATTGTCACTGACTTAATGAAAAAGGGTCAGGTAAGAATATCCAGAACAATTATTTGAGATCCATTAGCAAAAACGCCGCACATCCACTACCCAGCGCGTACTTTAGTTAGACCATTGCACTAACCGATGTTTTAAATCAAATTGATCCTATCCCCCTTTGCGTATTGTTCATATACCTTAATTTTCAAACCTGTCACAACAGTATGTTTTTCATCTGTACCAGTTATCAGGTGAGCGCTTTGGGCCACCATGGCCCTCTTGTTTTTACATTCCATCTTTCCCAAATTATCTTGTCAAGGTATAATTTGTGTCGATGCTTTTTTAAAAATCATTTGCCTGAATCATTTTTGAAATAAAATCTTGTATCTCAATGTTTGCAATTGGGGTTCAAATAAAGAATACCATATCAACTGCATTTTACCAAATAAAATGAATTGTGTGCAATTTAGCTCACCTGAGCATGAAGTGCTCGGTGAGCTATTGGTATATTTTACAACAGTATTGTCTCCATTTGTTTGAAGTTAATACATACTGGCTCCAAAAAATTATGTAAAGTATAATTAAAATATAATGGCTCTGAATTGTCTTGCAATTGATTAATTTCCAGTTTTGAAATAGCTGATAAATTATGAACTTTTGAACTCATAAGCATTAATAAGTTTATTCAAATGGATTAAATAAAGTGTTAGTAATGCTTTTCATTGTCTAGAATTCCCAATGGCCAAGTGGTTAATCTGACAGGTTTTTAATCCCAACGGTTGTTGGTTGTTGACCTGATGAATTTTTTCTATATACTTTTACTTTTTTTTTGGTTAGTCTAGATTCTTTTAAATTCTTGCATTTAAGACAAACAATGACCTTTTTCAAAAATAATAAAATACTTTGTGCTTTTAAATACCGTAAGTTTTGTTTTTTATAGGGAAAGAAATATAATAGTTAATCAGCTTTACAAATGATTGAAGTGCATTATGGCCTACTTTTCCATCATTGTGCTCAATACTTTCACAACAGTACGTTCTTCACCTTTGCCAGGACTCAGGTGGTCCATCATGTAATTATTGTTTGTTGTTTTTGTCACATTTATTGAAACGTTAATCATCATATAGATTCAAACGCAACTTTCTCTTTTTGATTCAGTAAATTTGAATTAGCATGAACACAGACTATGACAGACTGTGTTAAATTACATCTACATAGCTTAGTTATGGCGCTGTTATTGATAAATTATGTCAATAAAATTATACAATATGTACCACTGTGTTCTGTTGTTGTTATTTATGACGTTATAAACGATTGCCTCAAAATGTAACTTGCAAGCCGCCCGACATAAAAGCAAAGCTTATGAATGTATACGAGGGTTGTTCGTAGACTGGTGTTGTAAAATGAAATAGTATAATCTAACAATTTCTCTTTGAGTCTTTGCTCAAACATAATCACTAACAATATTCTGCATTTTAATAATATTTTACTGCTAAATTTCCTGTATTTCCATAGTCTAAGCAACACAACGACTGAAGTACGGACAACCCTCGTAGAATGATTAAACACATTTTCCATTTAAAATAAAAAGTAACGAAAATTATATGACAGTATCACGAACGAACAGGACATGCATCTATAGATGACGGGGCATTACAATTAATGCCATTTTTGTATTTAATCTGAAAAGTACATGGATGCTTAAAATATATTTAGTGATAATTTGAAAAAGTTTAATTCTTCTGCATTCCATATATATTCAAATCCACCTTAATTTGTTTTTCATCAGCAAAAGTGTTTATATTATGCAAAGTGGATTTTCTCTCTGTCCGGATCGTCAAAATTACGAGCATGCTAACGTTCAGGTGAGACAAACAAGCGGGCTTTCCATGATGATCATAATGAGTGAAAGCTGTAAAAATTCGTGGAGACAAGTATGCAGAACAGAACACCCCTTAAATTACACCCACGTAAACAATAAGGGCAATATAACAAGTCCAGGTGTTAAAACATATGGTATCCGGACATTGGTTCCTACACTATTTTTGACCTAGGCGGACATGTGTTTCTTTGTGATTATGAAACCACCGACATTTCGTTCCCACATTGTTTTGATAGTCCGGACATTGGTTCCTACAACATTTTGGCAGTCCGGACAATCGTTCCAGTGTAAGATTATTGTATACCCGGACATCGCGGTCGATATGGTGTATTAAGCCGCGATAGAAAGTCACCATTTTAGTATTAACAATCAAAAGATCACTAATAATGTAATGTATTTGTTGAAAATAAATGAACACTGTTGTAATCATCTTCTGATAGCATTCGAGTTACGAATTTCCCTTTTTTTGTTGCAAAATGCAGTTCAATCATATTTTATGAGTAAGTGTTATACTGTTTGTATTGACACTTTAACAAGTAACAAGAAATGTCTTTTGAAAAGACAATCGGCGTTGAAGTTAATATTGAGATGTCATATTTTACCCAAAACATAATACAAGAGGGACAAGATGATCAGTTACGCGACTTTTCGGACCCCAGCTTTTTTAGTCCCCACTAAGGAGACTTCTCGGACTGTAGATTTTTCGGACACCGTAAGAAAACTTATCGGACCCAAATTTAATTTGAGATAAATTCAAACATTATTAAAAATCTGTACCCTGAATAAACCGATCATACCTTCTATGTTTTCACCGGTGATGATGAATAACCTAAATGTTAGTAATTTACAATACCATAATTGAAACATGAATTTGTCAGGCACATTTAACAAATCAGCATTGTCAGAAAATAATTGCGGGAATGAATGAAAATTATTATACAGCAGACGAGTGTACATAGTTGTTAAATAACGCACTATACGTATCATAAGTTTTGCAAATATTGTATTCATGCTACGCAAATGAAGTAAAAGTAACTTGAACTCGTTGACATTTTGACGTATTATGAGACTTCTTTCACCACATTTTATTCATAGAAAGATGTTAAATATTTGTAGAGACTGAATAACATCTACTGGAGAAGTTGAAAGAAAGGTGCAATTATAATTAATTCTGAATAAAACTCAACCGCCATTCAAATATAAATAAACATGCACAGTAAGTTTATAAATATAAATTCCCCGTTTATTGAAATTCTCGGGTTTATGATTCTTCGGACGCTAATTGATGAATGTACATTAACATAGCTATACCGCGCGCTATTTTTAGAATTATGCACACTTTGAATACGCTAGAATAGACCATTTCATACCGATCTTCGCCGAATATCTACGTATAACTCCGAAACTTTCCAGAGCACAATCATTCTCAGGTATGGGTCAACCAATGGGATCATTGTAATTGCTAATTGCCGCTGATGTAGGCTAAACAAAATAATTATTTCATTTGTGAATGAATATTACATTATGTAATCCAATGAGTAAAATTGTGTGAAATAACATTCATTCACAGGAAAAATAGTCAGTCGAGATGGGTGGACAGCGGGACGTCGGGTGATCGAGTTTGGTGTTCTGTTGGATAATTTAAAATACTGATCATTGTGTAAACTTGGACCTGTTCTTGTTGACGAGATCTGCCGCTGTAAAAAAACATCTGAAAATTATGTATCGGCGAAATGATGAGAATGGTCTAAGAGACACCTTTTTATCCAAAAACAGTGACATTTTGCCAATAGTCACAATCTCCAAGAAGAGTATTGATGAAGTTATCACACAGATTTGCCAGTTTTTTTTAAACACTTGTTAACACAGTGTAATGAAAATAAAAAGTGTTCATTATTTTTCATAATTTGGTAACCAAGCATATGTGAACCTCAGGTAGTTACATTTGTATTTAAACTGTTTACACAAAACACTATTTCTTTAACATTAATACAAACACAATTCATTTAATATCGATACTGCTATCAGATTATAATTAGAAAAGAAACAAAAAATAACATAGAAGGAAAATATTTGCTTTTTTACTTGTCTTATTTCTCATGATTTACTTTTTTTATAACATAGGGTTGCTTCACTCCAAATGTTATACCTTGAGATTTTTGTGGTAAACCTATGTCAATTTATACCTTTTTCATTTCAGATAAGGTTATATTATATTTTGGTATTACTGATTTTGACATACTATGAAATAAAAGTGGATTTTTTTTTACAAAAATGGGTGTTTGGCGTATTTTTATTGTAATTAAATCTGTTGTTTTTTACCATAGGCTTAGCCAAATTTAATGTCATAAGTATTGTTGGTCAACTTTAGTACTTATGTTTGTTATACTTTTTCATAAGATACATCGTTAACGTATACATTAAAGCTATTCAGGAATAAATAAAATACATTTTTACAATATGTGACTCATTTTTTTAAGTGTACCCCATCAAAATTTTAGGGTGAAGTAGAAACATGAGGGGTTATAACAAAAATCGCATTTTTTGTCAAAACGTGTGGTTAGGTTTTGTTTATATTTCACAGTTTGGTTTCATAATAGATTTAATGATCAAAGTTAATAAGAAAGTCAAGGTCTCAAAAAAGTCCCATTAAGGACTTTCTACCTTAAAAGCATGTGATAAAAAAGATCTGACACTCGTTGTAATTTCATACCATATTTTATTAAACTCGTCCAAGAAATTCGCCAAAGGCTCGCTTACTAACAAAATTTCTGAACTCGTTTAATAAATTATGGTATAAAATGACAACTCATGTCAGATCCTATATTTATAACTTTATTTTAACCGCTTATGTAAACAAATATGTAAATTTTAATCACCAAAAATATGCAACAGTTATTGGTAGACATCAAACCATTGTTGTAAGTTTGCATTCCCTTAAATTAAAAAAATTGCCCAATTCTATTGGCATTCAATTTTCCCGCTGCATAAAATTATCGCAAGAAATCTAGGTCAAAAGTGATCTAAGACAGCTACGCCGAAAATATATAGGCTTCCGGTAGTTAGCCCACATAGCTGACAACAATAAGCCCCAAATCTGTAAGATATAGAGGATAGCCTCTTTTCCTGTATATTCGGCCACTTAAGAGCTAAACAGCTTTTTATACCCTAATGAACACAATTTCAACGCCAGCGAGACTTTCATATATAAATTTAAGGTCTCTCCTACTAAATAAAGTCCAGATACTGTATAGATCAGCCATTCACTTTGTTACTGACCAATTATAGGAAGGTACCCTAGCAACCATGGATTTGTCAGATGTTTCCTATCATTTGGTTATAATTTTGTTACAATTTTGATATAATTCATAGAAGCATTCTTTATAGACGTACACACACCTGCATCCCAGCCAGCAAGCATATATCTGATAGATATCGGTATATCGATATCGCATTGACAAACGGCCCGATATATATCCGTTATCGCTAGCAAGCATGCAGACCTAATGTACATATCGGATAGATATCGGCCAGTTGTCGGCTATCGATATAATAGTTCATATTTTTTGTAGTTTTAACTATATTACTGTCAACCAGGGAAGCATGCTGGCTGAAAACCAGTATAACGTATTCCACTGATGATTACTCATTAACAAAATGGTATATAATAGTATATTTATATGTCCTTTGTGTTATTTCGCTCCTTTATTTATGCTATTCTTTCATTGTGGGAATCTGTGACAAAAAGTTGGAAAATTGTTAGTTGACCAATCTGTGAACTGGTCCCTTTAAATAAATGAATACTCTAAACTAATGAACCCACAATTAAAACAAATTATACTGAACACACTTTTGTTTTTTGACGAATTACCTACTTTGCAATGGTGGCTCTTGGGCCTCTTTGGATGACAATAAGGTCTTGGACTTGATAACGTTCATCACTGACAACCCGGCTGCATATCAATATGGACAAAATCATCTAATTTGAAATTGTCATTTGGACAGATGAAGGTAATCAAATATACATTGGATGTAGTAATACTTGGTCAGAACATGCAGTTCACTTCTATTGATGTGAGCAAGTTAGTAACACATTGTTTAAGCAGTTTCTGCATAACACCATTACAGAGATCAAGTACAATTTCTCCAACTCTGATTTAATAATTATTATTATGACTCAACATTTTCTGTGTAATATTGTTACAGGTATGTAAAATTGGAGTGTATAGTAAAACATTTATTGCATTATTTGACTACAATTATTAATTGAACTACTTTCTGTGATCAACTTCTCACACAAAAAATAATAGTAAGTTTACTTTACATACATTCCAGCTGCCAGTGCCATACAGTGTCTGCTTTGAACAACACCATTATCATTATCGGGTGGAGTGCTGCATCAAACACTGGCTAAGGAATTTGACTGAGATAAAGAACAGTGGATAGAAAACATTCTACTCATCATTAATATTATGAAGACTTCTAAAGTAAACACTCTTAAATGTGTGATAGGGACTGGAAAGTTCAAATTTATGAAGTTATGTTTAATTACTATAACCACAATTCTTAATAATAAGTGTACTATGTGGTTTATTTAAAAAACAAAACAATTTAATGACACACACTGTTTAGTGTTACTTAATTGATTCACATTTTTCATGTTTTTGTGAAGACATGCAAAGGTCTTAAAATTCTTATTCTTTTTAAAGATTTGATGCAACTTATATATGATGCAAACAAATAACATGTAATTAATATATATAATCTTGACTGAACCATAGTTTTCTTTTATTTGCAAAATTAAATGTAAAACTTTTGTCAGGATAACAAAGAAACCATTTCATCTAGGATGCTTTTGGAAGCATAATATTGTCAAACATGTCTTGTTGTTTTTTTGTGCTTCAGTGTGTTTACACTTTTTACTGGAATTGTCTTTGATTTTGTTTTAATTTCCAGTTTGGATTCGAATTAGATTTCCATTTGTTTATATGATTTTTAAATATTGAGTTTGATCTAAATTAAGGCCATCGAAATGTGGAAATTTCAATTTGATACTAAATGTCTAATACAATTATTTATCGCTTAAGTATTGCTGAATTATTAACTTTTTCAATTTTGTTGCACGGGATGCATAGCATGTATGATGGTGGATGATGCTAATATTCATTAATATCTTACATATTGATAGAATGCATTTGTAATTGTTTTCAGTGGCGATGCAACTTACAATAAATTATTGCATTTCTTAGCTTTTCCATGGTGACTGTCACATCACAGACATGTTGGAAGTGACTTTGTAAACAAACCTATAAGATTTCAATGTGACATGTCCTTTAATGTTTGTAGCTATAAACTCGTAACTGATTTAAATATTAATTAAAAATGAAGACGTTGAAAGACATATAAACCTTTGTTTAAATAAATAGTGTATACACTCCCTTGATGATTTCTATTGCTTCTGTTATATTTATCACAGTTTGTTGGGATTGTTTTATTATAATTTGGTTCTCAAACGTAGTAAATGTTTTGAGTAGATAGACTTGTATATAGTTATTAACAATGAAGATATGTACACTTTCTTGATTGTTGTTGCAAACTGCACATCATTTTGAAATTTAGCATTAAAATAAACAAGCGTGGTTATCAATTCCAAAGAAATTGACAACATCGTCGAATAGATATCGGACCAATGTAGGCTTGCTAGCTGGAACGATATTGGCCCGATGTCTATCAGATATACGTCCGATAAACAATGCTCCGATAGCTATCCGATAAAATGCCGATTGGCAAAACGTTGATCGGAAAGATATCGTGAGCGATATCTATCCGATATTGTTGCAAACATATATAATAGATATCGAACCAATGTAGGCTTGCTAGCTGGAACGATATTGGCCCGATGTCTATCCGATATACGTCCGATAAACAATGCTCCGATATCTATCCGATCAAATGCTGATGGGAAAAACGTTGATCGGATAGATATTGTGAGCGATATCTATCCGAAATATTCAAAACATATCGGACAGATATCGAACCGATGTAGGCTTGCTTTTTGTGACGATATTGGCCTGATTTCTATCCGATATGTATCCGATATGCAATGCTTCGATGACTGTCCGATCAAATGCCGATGGGCAAAATGTTGATCAGATAGATATCCCGAGCGATATCTATCCGAGATATTTAAAACATATTGGATAGATATTGGACCGATGTAGGCTTGCTTTCTGGGACGATATTGGCCCGATGTCTATCCAATATGTATCCGCTATGCAATGCTTCGATGACAGCCCGATCAAATGCCGATGGGCAAAACGTTGATCGGATAGATATCGCGAGCGATATCTATCCGATATTCGGAACATATAGGATAGATATCGGACCAATGTAGGCTTGCTGGCTGGGATACTGTTTGCAAATGAATGTTTACAAAATTCCTGGCTTATGCACAAACTGTGTAGCAATTTTTGGGAATTTCTTTTAAAATTAAATCTTAATTTTCTCAGCCAAAATCTAGAATTCGCAATTTTTATAACCAAAACTAATATTTATGTGATACAATTGTTTCAATACAGATAACTAACACAAGTCTTATAAGAAATAACAGTTCATTTCCATTATCTGGGGGTGGCCGAATCTATAGGAATGGCTGAATCTATAGGAAAGAAGGATATTTGTTGATTTCGGTGTAAGATCGTATTTTATTTCACGTGTGTTCATAGAAAATGATATTTTCACGAGTGGCGCAGCCACGAGTGAAAATATATATTTTCTATGATCACTTACACCGAAATCAACACATATCCTTCTTTCCTATAGATTAAGCCATTCCCATAGATTCGGCCACCCCCAGATTTTTCTTTTTATTTTATGCTTTTGGGCAATAAATAAATACAATTGCGCGAGATAAGCTTAAACGTCACAAGTTCGTTTATTCTGACGTCATAAAAATGACGTCATAAATGATTCAAAAACTGTCACTCGTTAAAATGGTGTGAAAAAGTGCCATATTTTGTGATTCGTTGTCGCTAAATTATAATTTTGTTGAATTGTATAACGTGTTTTATGTAAAGACATGCATGTACATACTGAACATGTATATACATTTGCTAAGGGTTGTAAACCACTACTTGTAGATCGATGCTATTTATGGAAAAATAGTCCGTTTTATGTCATATTTTCACTGCAGTGAAAATATAAAATCTTATTTATTTTCACTGCTCCAACAGTGAAAATATAAAATTTTATTTCACCAATAAAATTTGATATTTCACTGAAAGTATATAATAAATATCTATATAAGAATGTAAATTAATGTGATATAAATATTGATATTTGCAATACGCGATAAGTACATAATGGGAGGCCATGAAGGCACTGCAGTTGTTCGCTTTTGCGTAACATTAAACATAACTCACTTGTTTTCTACTTTTAAATTCATATATTATATAAAGATGCAATATACCGTTGGCACAGGATACCACATAAAAGACATTTATACGTTACGAATAAATATGATTTATAGTCGAAATTCAAGTAAAATCAATAACTACTTTCGAGCTTAAACAGTTATATCTCAATAAATAGCTTAGTTCCCAAAATTATAAATAAACAAACTTTGTGATCATTATCAATCACAACGAATTTCATGTTGTTTTGTGTATTCATACAAAAGATATAAAGTGATAAAGTAGAGGGGTGTACACAAAGTTAGCTCCAATTCCTGGCGATTTCATATTTCTTTCCTGCACCATAAGTCAGCGAAATTGACACAACGTCGACTTCACTTGCCGTATTATTTCACAACGCATTCATACGAGTCTGTCTGTCCGTTAGTTCGGTTCGATGAACAAAAACACAGTGCATAGCACATTTGGAGACAATTTATGAGCATAATGTGAACGTGTGAGTTAATTAAATGACATGCACCTTCGAAAAGAGATCATTATACTTCGGTAAACGAATTGTACACATAGTTCTCGTGTGTGTTTGAATTTAGTCAACTTCGGATTTTACATGTTCAAAGATGTTCCTGATATATATAACATTAAATGTCAAATACGTATTTAGTGGACATGCACATCAAACAAGGGCAAATTACTGCCAAAACAGGTTCATGACATAAGAAGAACCAACACGTACGTCTTTCGAACATAATACGGTGAAGTATTTATTTATTCAGTTAAACAAAGTGCATTTAATGATGATGATGATGATGATGATGGTGATGATGATGATGATGATGATGATGATGATGATGATAATGATGAGAAAGATTATAACTATGTATCATATGTCTTTGATACGGATCTGTAGCTGATCACTGCAGACCCACAGACAACATAACTGCACCCTAAAACAATTACGCCCACATCCCCCTCACCCGAAATCCTGGATCCGCCCCTCATGATGATGATGATGATGATGATGATGATAATAATAATAATAATAATAATAATTATTATTATTATTATTATTATTATTATTATTGTTGTTGTTGTTGTAGTTATTATGCCATTTACCTGTGTTATTTAGTGACAACTAACAAAACGATGGCATGTTGTTTTTACAATAATCTATACGTGCCAACTTCCTCGCAGTCTGTGATGGGGCTATGGGGTAAAGGTCTCCTAAAGGTCTAGGGTCCGGTGATTACACAGTTATCCATGACATCTTGTTGTTATAGTGACCATTCGCAAAAAATCGACAGTCATACAAAAACAGTGGTCTTACACTTTTGAAGTTCATTAGTGTTTGGTTGAACTTGTTTACTTTATAGCACACGAATATCTCGAGTTACATTGATTTTTCATTGTATTGGATTGGAAATTTGTCGGTAAGTTATACCACCTTCATTGTTTCCATGATGTACGCGCACAGTGCTCAATATTTAGGCAAGGTATAACAACAATTCATTTACATGGCAATAGAGCTTATAAAAGCTCAACGCCTACATATAATATAAAAACGTATACTGTGAAGTTATGGCAGAATCAATGGTTAGATTGGAACTTATAGGGGAAATAATAACAAAACAAAACGAAACGGAATCTTTTAAGTTCAATGTTAACGTCGAGATATTATGGAACGTTAATTTTATAGATACATAATTATATACATTTGTATGACGGTTATTAGCATCGTTTTAAAAACGTTGTATTTTGTTTTATTTACGCTGTTTTCATTTGACTAAAACAGTTTAAACCAGTATTTTATAGTATGAATTTACCGTTTTTCCCTGAATGGTATTCGTCCTCAATCCCTATAACGCGCTAAAGCTGGCTGACTTATTGACGCATTGTATTTAAAAAAAAATCATGTGTACGACTTCGTTCATGAATTTTATTTGGCATGAATGCATTGATATTAGGAAAAAGTATGCAAAATACGCCTAATTTTGTCCATCTTAAAAGAATGTCATGCTTTGTACATTTTTGTGTCGTTATTTGAACGGTGTTACGTAAGATGTTATGTTTTGTCATATGTTCTGCCTATAATTAAATAGTTAATACATTTTAGTAAGCGATTATTATCCCAAAGATTTAAAATAATTATTTAGTTCAAGACATAGCTAGACATATATGGAAAACATATTGTATCATATATTGCCCTAAATGCTGGTACACAATTCGATAATTGTTTATGTCCCTTAATATTGGGATTATTATTTTTAAGTGTCCCTATACTTAGGGTAATTATGGGGTAGTTAATTTCACGCCGATAGAGTGACTATGTTAATATACTATTGAACAACAAAGTTTAGGGGGAATGAGAACATTTTCGTCCGTCTGTCTGCATGTCCGTCATTCTGTCTGTATGTCTTTATAAACATATATTTATATATGTTTATAATATATTATAAACATATTTCTCTACAGTTTAGCTTTAACACAAATTGAAAAATGTCACAGTACAACATAGTGTAATGGAGTAACCTTAAATAAGCAGTAACATTTTCAAAAGAAAAAACGGTTTTAAATAAGAAATTTCTAGATATTAACTGTTGAATGTCATTTATGAGCTTTCCATTTCCAACCATTATTGTTATATTCCCTGCTTTTTGTTCAACTTTAAATTATTAATGTTAGTTTTCTACATGTGTTAAAAAGGCACAGTCGTGCCGCATATAAGCGGTACCTTTTGTTGCAAGTGGCCACAAAAACGCAATCGTTCTCTATATGCGTTGAAAATCGCCGCATAAACGCGTTTTCTCATGTGTTGGCGGCGACGTGAATATGCGGGGTTACACGGTCGAGCATTTTTCGGGCGTCTTCGGTATTTAAGACCGATACTGTATATCTTTATTGTCTTCAATAATGATAATAAATGTTTTTGCATGGTACATAATTTGTCTGTCTGGTTCTACTGAGTTCTCGTGTTTGCAAAATGATTTCTATTTTCATCAGTTTAATATTTGTTGAGCATGATTTGTGCTCGTTTGAATATATTATTCCGTTGTAATGTAACAATTATTATGAAACCATTTTGGAGTATGTGGTTTATTTGGGTACTTTGATTGTGATTCAAATTTTTTTTTTTTCCAAATATGTTGGCTGCTATATCATGTACATGTATATAATCCGTAATACGTTTTATTTCACAGTTTTCGTAATGTGAGTCATTTAACAAATCTATATTTTCTTTTAAGAGTCTTGAAATGGTTCAACCAAACTTTAAGTGAAAACAAGCTTAGTTTCGTCTTTATTCTAGTTATTGTACTACAGTTTATTTGAAAATAAATAGCTGCGTAATCGGAAAGTTGTCGAGTGTTTTGAATGTATGTACACCATAGACATCGTTTACATTTACAATTAAATAATCCGTTATATTCAAACCTCAAAAGCATTCATAATTTAATAGAGAATTCTCACTATAATTGAATACATCACGTCGAAATATAACCTAATTAGATTGAAACACTTTCAAATCAAATACGTTTAAATACTTGCATTTAATAAGTAATAAATTACAATTAACCTTAGCCTGTTGAGTAGAAGCTGTTAAAGTAACAACACGGTATCATGCAGTGTTATTAAAATATAGCTCTTTTTTCGAGTTTCGAAGCAACTAGTGGATAAAACATTGCTGGCTAAAAAATTAAGTCGAAAAGGTATACCACTACCGATGAACCATAACTATCATGTGTATTACTACCATACCGTACGTAAGACCCTTATGCCCCCCCCCCCACACGGTGTCAGAGATACGACACGGAACATGCCATAACACGTTTAAACAGTCTTTAATGTAATGTGTTATGGAACCGTTTAGTATGATGCTTTGCCAATACACATGCCGAAAATTGAACGAAAACTTTACATTTGTGTACATTTGTGTCCACACTGTTACCAAAGACACTTCCTTTATAAAAGAAAACATCAACAAGCAAACCAACAAAAAATTGATATTATTGAAACATACTTAGAATATACATATATAATGTTGCTTGTCACCTTGAGAAGAGTGTATGTGTAATTATATATAAATGCACTAAGTGAGATTACAAAAGTAATCGATGTTATCAAATATGTCTCAATAGCTGAGGCTATTATTAATCCCAGTTTAGTTTAACATTCCTATATTGGTTTATCGACGTTCGTGGATGTTCACTTTCTTCAAACTATTATTTTTAAATTCTCAGCAGGTTTCGTGATATACTAAATTATTGAAGAAATATGGATTACAGTAATCTATTGTGTCACCTCTTAATTATTGTCACTGAAAGCACGTTTATCGTACAAACGAAATATTTTCGTTATTAAATTTAAGTTTAGCTGCGATATAAGTTAAAACCTACAGCGAATGTACACAACATTTAATGATCAGTTTTGACAAATATTCATTTTATGTAACATACTTTACCTCATCAATTAGGTCTTCATTTTTAATAACTAAAAACATGAATGTAAAGTCTAGATGTTTGGCCCATTACTGAGTTAACATTAGTTAACATAAAATACTAAATGTATATTATTTGAGTAATTTCCCTTTTGCTTACTTAACTGCACCAACTATTTTAATATACCGCTAAATCCCTAATGACATCTTTTTTTTACTCAACAGATGTACCGCATTATTTGTTGTTATGTAGATCTGTAAAACTGTTATATAAAATAGTGCATTTTTTAAGGGCACGAAATATGTCCATCGGGGGTTCTCGTGGGTCGGATGTTGCGGACTTGGAAGACTTCAGAATACCTGCCACACAACAGAATACAGGTATAATGGCCATCTTAAAGCATATCAATTACGTAATGATCATTATATTTAAGGGAGTTTAAAGTTTCGGAAACACCTACGGACAAGCAAATAAGTGCCCACACTATAAATATAAATGTATATCATATTGAGCAATAGCTTTAACAATATAGAAATTGAACAGATATTGAACAAGAAATGATGTTTGCATAATGGAAGGCTTCACGATCTTATAAATTTAATGATGAAATTCACTTAACAACACTGCAGAATAAAAACAATATCAAAGAAGTCAACAGCACTTTTAAAGACTAAACTGGTGGCATTATCGTTTATAGCGGATCTATTTCGACGTCATCTCAACACAGCCGTGACCGAAGCAGTGGCATTTACAGATGATTATACAGCGTCTTTGTGATGTTATCTAAAGATCTAAGCTAGCAATGTGCATCATAATGGTCTCACACTTTTAATCCATTGTCAAAAGGAGAGCACACACGTATTCAAAAATTTATGGTTGCGTATATATTTTAGGGAGACGATCAGACACCAGCGTCGTTATGCGGTTAAAAACTACGTACGAAGGGATGAAGAGGAAGGCGTCTGAGCTTTTCCCGGCACTTGACGGCAAGGCCTTTGACATTTTGGAGGGCAAGCAAGGCAACAAGTTGACGCGTATGGATACTGACATAAAGCTTGAGGCGATCAGAACCAACAAACGAAGAGGAAAGTTTGCCCGGCTTTTGATTTTACCGGAGAATTATATATCGAGCGAGGTAAACTACTAACTTAAATACATATCATACAACCGGGTTTACTAATTATGCTAATTCACCAAGGAACTAGCAATCGTAATAGGATTATACATTAGAAAAAATTTATTATTAGAAGGTATTGAACAGGGACATCCGAATAGCACAACCTAAGACTCCTCAAGTACAATAAACTGACGGTAAAAACGGGTAACATTTGTAGAGTCACGGCTGATGTATGTAAAAATATACTAGTAAACGTCGATGCTCAATATTGTTACTACCACCGCATGTGAATGTTTGCAGATACGGATGCGGATGTGGCCATATGGAAAAGTGGCACAACGCATATATAATAATAACTACATGTACAGTAATCTTGTAATTTATTGTATTATAACAAAATCCGGCTGCAGCTGGTAGCAATGTCATGCCCGTTGACAACCAGTGGTCCGACGACATGGTTCACACGTCGACGGACACCAACCGCCCTCCTGATATGAACAGCTCTGGTTCGTTGGGCGCACCGTCCACTGAGAAACATTGACTCGTCAACCGTCCCAAGTGTCGCCGACGACCCTGCAGAGGAAGATATCTTAACCCTTGGGCTGGAATAATCGACTGAGGTAAACTTGATTTTTACAGGTCTTTCGACCCGTATCAATTGACCGTACAGTAAAACTAAAACGGAAGTTAGTTTAATTTATGGCAACTTCAAAGGGACACGCTCGAATATGTTTCCTGTCTAGAACCAGTATTTCGTGTGATTTTCTACAGATCTTTGGAATAATGCCCGAATATGCAGCAAAATCAATGCCTCAAGGCGGACACCATATCCGTACAAGTGTGACTATAAGTTCCAGTGTAGTTTCTTTACTGAATCGCACATGGGAAAATACATTTTATCATCCGAATAACATACTTCTTTGAGCATAATCAACAGTCTTACTGAACATTGTACAGTATAAGCATATTCGTTTACGCTCTGTGGAATATTTCTCAAACTTTCCGCGAACGAATGAAAACCGTTTGCATAAAAAATGATTCTGTTATAACATCTTAGCATAAGACTGCTAGGAACACATGTAATTATGCCCCCATCGAAGAAGGCGGGGTATATTGGTTTGCTAATGTCGGTCGGACTGTTGGTCGGTCTGTCGGTCTGGTCTGTCGGTCGGTCGGTATACCACTTTCGTTTTCGCTCTTTTAATTCAACAGTTTTTATTCGATCTTCACCAAACTGCATGAAAATTGTCCAACAGTTCATAGCCGATCTTTACCAAACTTGGTGAAAATCTTGTTAGTGCACTCTTAGTCTACCGGTATTCACTTTTGTTTGCTTCATACATTATGCATCGTCAAATGCAAAATGACTAATATAGATCTAGCTTATATCATAAAAACGAGAACACACATCAGTATAATTTTAGAGAATCAATAGTCTGTTTACTTTTGGTTCCTTTAAACAAACAAAATGAATAACATATAGACTTATACTAAACACGAGAACAAGAAACAGTAAAATCTCCGAATATCAAATTGAGCGTGTAATGCTAGCTCAATGAATACATTGATTATCTTCATTTTGTAGTAGAGAAGCACCTGTCCACCCAACGTTGAATGACTTCCTGCCAGAAATAACAACAGCTTCGAACTTTGGGTACGTTGCAAATGTATTTTTTTCTTGACACAACGTTCTTTTGATACCGACATTCTCTTTTGTAATCGGCGTGTACGTTGACAACGATGTACTTGGAGTACACGAATATGTACTGATGTCCACGAGATAATTATATACTCATGTGCTTTTAATTATTATTCTGAAATAAAATAAACCTTAATTAATACAATTATCTTTCAGAGATACCAATCTATCCGAAGAGTTGAAGGAGCGGCTACGAAACCACAGTCGTGCTGTGTTTGACGGGTCGTCCGATGACCCATTCTTTATGGAAGTAAGGCGAGCGACCGCGCTGAAAGACGCACTGGGTCTGGTCTGGATCTCACAAGAGGATCTTGCAAACCCGCTTAGGATCCGGTTCCTATGAGAGGAGGGTGTCGACCTGGGTGGTTTGCGACGAGAGTTCTGGAGCCTCGTTTTGCACAAGTTGACCCATAATTCGTTAGTGAAAGGTAAATTATTTTACAAATAAATACAACATGTCATTCGTAAGGTTATTCAGCAAACATACTCGATAGTTATAACTATATTAATAAATGAATATTGTTTTAATACTGAAAAGTATGCACGTAAGTAATTAATCGTTTATTGTTGTTACATGTGTATAAACATCGTACATAATTGCATCATAAAAATAAGCAAACAAAATAACACCCGACCCAAGGCGTATGTACGTCATTAGTTATAACTATTTAGAGGATAATTGTTGATTTCGGTGTAAGATCGTATTTTATTTCACGAGTGCTAATGTAACATGATATATTCATGACTACCGCAACTACGAGTGAAAATATCTATTATTATGGTCACGATCTTATATACTAGTATAGCAAGAAAAAAAACTCGAGGCCGCTTAATCGTTTTATGTGTACATTAAATCATGTGTTTGAATCGTAAAATTGACATCGGTACTTTTTATGAGTGTGTATAGACAGTTTTTGGCAAAATTGCTTTATTGTAGCACTACTAATTGTACGTTAGCTCTTATCAAATGTTACTGAAATGTATACAGTGTTACTGAATTTCTACAGACAAACCAGATCGTCTCACATTCCTACTCAACTACATAGAGTTACAGAAGAGGACCTTTTACCATCTGGTACAGTTAGCGGCCCTGTCCATACTGCAAGACGGTCCAGGGTTCCCCATACTCGCGGACGCGGTCGTCATGTATATGGCCGGGCAATGTGACGCTGCGGTTAGCAAAG
This sequence comes from Congeria kusceri, assembly GCA_027627225.1. Classification (NCBI taxonomy): domain Eukaryota; kingdom Metazoa; phylum Mollusca; class Bivalvia; order Myida; family Dreissenidae; genus Congeria; species Congeria kusceri. The sequence goes on along the minus strand of CM051029.1, from coordinate 4,787,390 downwards.
CCGACATAGACGACCGTATCGGAGGCGTTATTGATCAGGTACCACAATGAACCAATCATCTGAACATACATTTTGACAATCTTATTATAAAAGGTATAACATCACTGTGATATTATTGTTCGTAAAATCATACCCTATCCGAAATAATAGCGTAAACAACGAACAGTGCGTATCGACTTGTTTAAAAATCATGATTATACTACCGGTAAACCATTCGTTCTTGTTTTCAAATGCATGTTAATGAATGTATATGTTATCGATGACTTTATTTAAAATGGCGTATCGACGGTTAATACAGTATAATATTTTCAAAAATAAAATTCTATTTTAAGAAGTATTTATTAAATCACTGCTTAAGGCATGGGTCTCGTTTTATGAAAACAAATTGTTACCGGTATTATATACGGACTTGGTGACTTTAGTGATGTTGCCTTTTTATTTTATTGCATTTGACAAAAAGGTTACCAAGCTCCAAATAATAATGCCGGAGCTGTGTATTCATAGGTTTAACTGGCCCCGTTATTCGTTTACGATGCATTGATGATAACATGCGTAAAAAACATTTATTGCAGATGAGAACGACGCGTGATTTGGCGGAGCTCCGACAGTTGTTTAGTACGATCGCCAGCGAGGCATTAGACGTCGGTTTGTTGTGCCCCTAACAGCGTTCAGGCATTAACACATTGTCCTCTAAGAGGGGGCATTTGCCAACGATCTAGTGGCCTCGTGTATACAGGAACTAGATCAGTTTATTGAAATACGTCCTGGAATTGCTGGTTTGCAATATTGACTTAACATATTATTTAATGATAATACAATTATTGTGTGTAATGCGTATTATCTTCTATAAACCTAAATGATCGAAAGAAAATAATATTGATGTCTTAAAAACACAAATTTTTAAAAGGTAAAACAAAATAATATAAAAATTTGTGTTTTACCAAATGTTCAGATGTGTAGGTTTGGCATTTGGAATCGGTGACACAGATATGATCATCTAATGTATATCAATTATAATCAGTAATCAAACCTTGCTTCAGCAAACAATATATTTGATGTTCTTTTAAAGGTTATGGCCATTACAAATTAATTTTCGCAGGTATACTACTATCATATGTCCCGGTTTTGTATACATAAATAGGTTTAATATAATCTACCGGTAATAGTAATTTGCAAATATATTACATAATGTGTTCACGTTGAAATGTTTATCAACTCCCTTCCGGCTTGAGGACTCATGACGTTCTAGAAATGATCGCGTCGAATGTGTGGCCGCTACTGAGTGGTCGTCTGCGGCCCATCACTGCGGAAGCCGTGAGAGGTCTGCTACAGTTAAGATACCGTGAGGGCAATCAAGGACAGGCAGATCTAGCCACTGCACATGCGTTCCTGACCTTTCTGCAGGCGACGAAAGGTAAATACAGAAATGAATCATGCACAGGAAACAACTTGAGAGATTGCTAGATGTTGTTCAGTTATTGATGCGGTGATTATATTGTAGCTATACCCACACTTATTATTCAACGCGTCCATTATGGCTTGTCAGCTTTGTGCGGAGTTAAAAGCGACGCATACCAATTAGAGGTTCTTATGTTCAGTTTGAATTATGTGGCGCTTGATATATTAATGGATATGTTTCTTTTTGTACCGCTATACCGGCAGCCGGCATCCACAAGCTGATAGACGTCGAGTTCGGGTCACAGTGTCGAGTGATCACGTGCGCGATAGTTTTAACTGTGGCGCCAGTCACCACGACAGACACAGACGAGTCGGTGAAGTTCTTCGCTGGAATGATAATTAACAGCCTGACATTTGCCTTGGAGTAAACTTCATCTTTGGAATGGTGTCGCGGTAAATAGTTCGCCGTGAAAACTGATATATTTCGATAATTTTGCCGAGAACTTGACTCGACATTATCATTTAAAACGATCTAGTGACCCAGAAATACGTGTGAACCTTTCTCAAATTATTGTTTATACTTATTTAAGTATTTCATATGTAAACCGTCATATTGTATGGGATCTAAAATTAAAATTATATAACTTTATGTAAGATATTAATAATATACTAAACACTACTTCAAAATAATCGTTTATTTTATTTACAGCAGCACGAACGTATTAAGATCTATAGGAGTGATCTAGGTTTTAATCATCCTTGTTAACCCAGGTCTGATATATGACGTATACTACATTCGACGATGAGTTATTATACATTTGCTATACATGTACGTTTATGTGCAAAAATTAACGCTGTTATTTATTCATACATTTTGTGAATGTATATCATTATGAGTTGTTTTTTTTATGTGTTACTGAAATATTAATTCTGTACGCATATAAAGCAAAATTATTTAATAGCCACGCATCAGAACGACAAAGAGTTGTTGATTGGCCGCTAAACAACATTAATGCGAAAATTATTTTGATTCTAATATTAACTGCCAATTATTTTACTATGCTGCGCTCAGAATCGGCACTACTTTGTGTATTGGGTAGTTTAACAACGATACTTTTGTTCTTTGTCTGTAGAAAAATTAACGAGTATCATGTTAGATCATACTTTATCTTTGCCTTTTGTTGTTTTTTGTTGGTGTGAAATGTTTAAAGCATAACTTTCAACACATGCCATTTTGGTATAATAATTGTGTTCTTAACATAGTTTTGCATACTAATTTTGTTCTTAACATAAAGTTTGATTAGTTTGTTGTGTAAATACTATGTCCGCTAACATCACATATTGGTTAGTTGCTAATTTGTTTGAAGTCTGTTTCAATTGACTATAGTTTTCTCTGTGTGTGTCTTAGGCACACATTGCAAGTTTATCAACAATACTTAACAAACAAGTCATGTTTTATACTTTTTGTATTATCATGTAATGTAATGTAAACCAGGCATGAATTTATACAATGATTAATAATTCAACTAATTAAAACAATAGCTAATTTGTTAACATTTGTTTCCTAAAAACATATTTATAGAATGTATTGATCAGTAACATTAACTTACATTTGTCAGTGGTTGGAAACTAATATTAAAGCTGAACTAGTACATGTGTCTATATAGAATACAAAGATCTAGACAATGTCTTTGCTTTTTTACATGACTGTTGTAACGCTGCAATTGGTGAAAGGTGCCAAAGATTTGTTTCTCTGTATATAAAAAGTGTCAAATAAACAATTTTATAGTTACCATTAGTTGTGTTGATGTTCACATTGATAATGATTTGCAAACATAATCACACATAGTTAATGTACATTTTTGACAATGTAGGATGATTGAATGCTGAAACTAAATGTGACATCCTCAGAACTGCCTAGTATAATGACCACTTGTACATATGATAAACATACCATGTATGGATTATTTAACGCATAAACGCTATGTAATAATAATTAACAATGTCGGAATAAATGGAGGCATCAGAAATCACACAAGTTTCACATAATTCAGATGAATCAAGTTCCATATTATACACAAAACATTATAATAATTTGATCCTTAACAATAAAAAAGAATTGTGAAAAGATATAAGGCAGGGGTGTGAAATACTAAAAACAGATTCAGTTGTCCATGGTCAAGATCGTTGCAAAAAATATAGTTGTCCGCAAACAAAAGTCACTCATAAATCCAAGTACTAATACGGTTATTATAATTTCAGAATGTTGGTTTTCAGTATAATTATGTGCTTCAAATTAGTAGGAAATGCAGTTTTTTTAAATTCTGGATTCATTTGGCACTGGTTTTCAAACGTATATTCCTGTCTCAAGTCCGAGAGGAAGCACCCCAGATCTAAAATGGCATAGAAGCAACCATTCATGATTGGTTAAATTTAGACTCAAGTAGACTTCCCAACTTCTATGAAATGTTTTCATGTCTGTATTGTTGGCACTAGGGTATATTTTCTAACCCACACGTCAGCACAATAGTTGTTTCTTAAATTCTGAGTATTATATAATTTGACAGATGTTTTACAGGTATATTCCAAATGTTGACAGATACCTAATATCTCCATGATCGTTTTATGCTGCTGTAGAGTTTGTTTTCCGTCATTTTTAACAAGCTGTTTCATTCTAAAAGTGTTTCCCATCCTTCTGTATATAGTTGGATTCCAGACAGTGTCTCTGTTTAGAGCTGGAGTTGGTGTGAGCAATGAATAATTATGAAATAACTAACAGCCTGGTGCTGAATATTGTCCATTCATCGAAATTGCTTCAGTCTCATATGAGTGTATATGCTTATGTTGCCAGAAAAGTCATAGTGTTATCCGCAATGGCATATGTCTGTTTGTTTGACCAAGCTCTGGCTGATAACAATGTTCATCATATTGCTGGTACTGGATTTGCACATTGCACATCCAGTTGTATGTCTGCGTGCCCACACTTCCAAAGTATTATCCTCTATTTCGCAAACAGCAAATCATCTGAAAAGAAAAATTAAATATTACAACACACATGTATACACTTTACATGTACTGCGATAAAGTTCAATTCACAAAACAGACTTGTTCAGCATGATTGTGTACACCTGCTACACTATATTGTTTCCTGTCTTCCATATGTCATTATATACTATTAAGTATTTGTGTGTAAATGATACATACAACTGAAAAATGGGTTAAGAGTAACACTTATCTTGAATAATGATTCAAATGAATTGATACAGAGTCAGCATTATTATAAAATATTTTTAAAAAAAATAATGTAATGATATTAACGATAACCATATTTTGTTCATGTGAACTACATACATGTAGTGTATTTTGAAATATACTACCTCAAACAAGTGCTTTTACATAATTATGCTGCTCCCCCTTTTAGTCCTAATTTTATGTAAACGTTTCAGTAAATATTTTAACGACTTATGTTTACCAAACTCGGAATCTTTTATGTAAAGCTGATGACTTTTTTTCTAGTTTGTTGTTAAGAAATAAAAACATTTTAGCGAAAATCTTACAATTTGAAATATATTGTTTTGAAATTTAAGAAAATGTGAAAACATGTCTAATTTTCAGACAGTTCTGTGCATTAAATAATTGACTTAAAAATGTTTTTTTGAACATATATATGAATTTATCCTGCTACTAACCCAAATAGTGACCTAATAAAGCGGTGACCGTATAATCGTGTTGATATCTGGCAATAGATCACGTGACTGTGATATACCGTCAATAGGTATTCCTACGCGCCGGATAACAACAATGTCGAGAATGACACAGCATACAGTCTACTTACCAGAGTTTTTCATCGATACAAACTTTGTGTTGTCTAGTTTAACAGAGTTAAACAACAAATGAGTTGTTTGCCCTCACATTCCATTTGACTGGTTAACAACAACTTCCAGTTCCATTCCATTTCAACACACTCGAATCTGATGCAAGCGGGTTATTCTTTGTGGATAGACTTTCTTTGGTAAACCAACAGAGCATAATCATCAAAGAAATAACCTTTTATATTAATTTCCGATAAAAAGAAATGAAAAAAAGTTATCAAAATTTAACGTATAACTAAACATTTTATGATTTATTTCACTTTCAGTTACACTGTCCTCCACCCACAACTAATACTATCCGAGTAAATCGTAGAAAATTGAAAAGGAATCAATCTCACCGTTTCCATTCGAGGCAAATATTCCATACAATTTTTATCTGAGTGCTATTGCATAATATTACCCATCCGAAACAGAGAAACACTAAATATTTATTCCGATTTCATGTAAAACACTCGCGTTCTGGTTTGACTACATTGTGTAAACTAACAACTCAAAATGAATGACGTAGTTGGTGTGACGTAATTTAACTCTTTAAAAAGCAATATAATCTGGTTTAAAACAAAAGCAGATTTACTACGTCATTTTCGTGTTTTACTGACATCAGCAAATAAGATTTATTAATATTTTACTTCTGCTTTTTGAAAAAGGTAATTAAGAAATAGAGAACTATTTTTTCCGGGTAGTACGCATTCATGCAAGCGAGCTATTAGGTCGAGGTCCGTCTAGAATGTTTTTTTATTTAAAACTTTAGTGTTTGGTGTTTTTAAATTTAATTGAATAGAAATCACGATAAATAGAATAAACGGTAGGTGCCGGGAAGGAGAAAGTTTATCCGGTTAGGCCCGAAAATAAAAATAGGGCTCGCTAAAGTTCGCCCTATTTTCATTTCTTAGCCTCACTGGATAAACTTTCTCCATCCCGGCACCAACCGTGTATTCTCTATATCACATCTTTAATGCAGAATTTGCTGGGTAGCAATCAGTTAGTGCTTTAAACAAATTTTGTAGCATACATTGCTGATTGATATATTTACTGTTGCTATGATATCGACTCACCCCTTGTTGACTCACCACTCTTTGAAAGAAGATCTGCGCCATTTGTATCAAGATCATTTTATGTTTATTTATGGTAGTGACATGACATTTATATATGTGTGCTTATTATACAAAATGAATTCAATAATACTAATAGGATTGATATTTAATTATTAATTATATTATGAAAAAAAGTATTATTATTTAATAGCTAAAGTCATAATACACACATTAAGCTACAGAACTTCAAAATATAAAAGATATAAACAGCATATAATTATGGGATGAATTAATTTACTATGGGGCAATTTTTTTCATATGGTGGGAGCTGCCATTAAAAGCTGGACAAGTCGACATATAAATATATTCAAACTATTTATAAAAATATAAAAATGATAATTAAGTAATCCGAGGGTTTGTAGTAATAGTAGCTCAGTGGCGTAGCCACAAGCAAATTTAAGCCGAGGCAGTGTAGAGGGGCCCGGGCCGGGGGGTGTGCACGGCCCATCCGAGATTATTTTTTTACCTAGAACGTCTCTGGTGCGTTTTGGAGGCCACTTAAACCATGTTATAACACAAAATAACCAGAATCATTAATTTCCCATACATGTATGTACAAACTGTCATGAAATCAACAATTTAATAGCGAGCGATCGATAAATATAAGGATCAAGAAACCTGATGCTCGGAGTATAGAAACACATGGTTACGTACATTTTAATGCGTTCTCTTCGTTATAACGCATGTATAATTAATTTAACAAACATTCTTTAATAAATTATATAAATCTGCAAATTTTTGCTCAGGCAGCTGCCTCAGCCTGCCTCATTGTGGCTACGACGCTGTAGATGAAGTGGTCAGAGTGTGTCAATCAATGACAATTTCATAACTATAACTGTATCAAGTGACAATTGTTAAGTCTACTTCTACTGCCTCTATGTTGGTGTTTATTTACTAGCCTCCTTCACTTAGTTTTGTAGAATTTATATATAGATAGACTTCTGTAAAATTAAATATTTCTATCTATTGGAAATAAAAATCATTCAACATTCATGATTAAAATGAACAATAGACTAGTTTGAAACACTCCTTTTTATGCAAACTTTTAAGTTACAAGTACAACTTCAATTTTAATGTTTTAAAAGCAAAAAGAAACATAACAACAATTATACACCATAAAATATACATTTATTACCTAAATTATCGTAGTGCATACTACTGAATCATCTTATTTACAGACGATAACGAGGACTCGTTGTGTGAAGTACTGTTTTTATTTATTTACGCCGATTTTTTGGTCTATGGAGGATGACATTTTGATTATATCGCAATAAATATTTACTGTTTAGGCGTTTTGTAAGATGTAATTTCATTGGTCAAGCAGACTGCGTGCTTATTTATAACTTTGGGTCAGACAAAATGTAACCGCGGTTACAAAGTTATGACGACTGTTATAAATTTATAACTGCAATCATAAAATTGTAACCGCGGTTACAAGTTTATGACTGCAGTCACATCTATTTTAAGCTGCAGTGCGTATATGTACTTTTGACCCAAATGGTACGTCATACTCAAGTGTACTCAATTTATGAAGTAAATCGATACGACCAGAACGTGCTTTTAATATCAGAATTTACTTGTTACTAGTTTAACTACCTTGTTTAACCCAACTTCCACTACTTGGGGCTCAGGGTATAGCAATGTTAGCAAGGCCCTAAAACAACAAATCACATGAACCTCAATAAACACAATGGACGATAGTCTAGGAAACAGTGAAAGCAAGTCGCCACAGACTACCGTGATCCTGGAGGTCCTGTATAAGTTACAGTTGTTACGTATGCACACATTTTGCGCATTTTTATATAATCGTGTTTATAATTTACTTGAATGTGTTCACTAGAATAAATTGAGCATTTCCTTTCTCATGTCTATACGTTTTCTGTACGTCTATTGACTAACATCATGTGTACCTTAAACATAGCAGGTTGTGGAAAAACAACATTTTTTTAATTGCTTGTTATCAAATATATGAATACGGTTGAATACTATTAAAAGTATAAAACATGATCCTGGTATTATATCTATAGATCCACCAACGGATGGAGATTCAAACTGTTCTTTTCAACATGTCTTTCTCAATTATGCAACTTAGCCAGTATTGGTATTACGCGGATTATGAAATATACTAATATTACTGTCGGCACAACGCATTACATTACTATCAACTATTTATATACATGTAATCGTATATAATAAATAAAATATATGTATATACATTCGCGATCATAATTGACAATCGACTATCTGAATCGATTTTTAAACTCTAGTTAGGTGTTACTGTGTGTTAAGTTACAAACTAATTTACAAAAAACATATTCAACGTTGTAATATATACCTACATTGTGCGTGTAACGCAAACACTTCTGCCGTTCAACCCAATGTGTTGCTAACGTTCACCATATATTCTGTGTAATCTTCAAGTTGCACAGTGACAATCACCAGTTGCGTCTGCTGTTTGTCATCAGATATATTGATCAGAAAGTTGTTGGAGTCAATGGACACAATCTTCCATTCATCATCTACACGCCTGTACCAAGTGAAGTCGGAAGACTTGGGTTCAGGATAGGCCTTTATCGTGAAAGTAAACTCAATGTGCCGATTCGTTAGGAGCTCTGTACAATTCGGTCATTGGAGGGGAAAATGGCGACGCTCTTGGTGAACCTATGCAAGAAAGCGCTTGTATTATGCACGTTTGAAGATTGATAGCCAATATATTTACTCGTAACGAAGTACGGTATGATATACTTGATTACTTACATTTAATGAATAGAGTCAGTAACTGTTTGTGTTGTTCTTTGTTATAACGGTTTTGAACCAATCATTTATATATTCCAGAATCGTATTCACATCTTGCTTGGTTTACGTGAGTTTTGGCTTTATGTGCTTCTGTCTCAACTAGGCTTGTTTCACTTCCACTAGTTGCATTGACGATACTCACATCAGGTTCAGGGTTGCCATCGGCATAACATACCAGCTCCACTGTTTCGCCTTGGTCAACAATGATGGTATTGTTTGATTCATTTGCCCTGAACGCCCGTATAAATGTCCCGTCTAGAAGAAAACTTGCTTGTTAAATATATATCTGAACACCAATATACCAATACAAATAATTGAAACATGTTTTTTTCAAATAAAGTAGACATTGTGTGATACACAATGAAATAACCTAATTTTAATTAATAGTTTAATGTGGTCAATTAAACATTAACTTTCCAAACGTTAAAAAGTTTGAACACAATACGGAGTGACGAATAGTCATAATAAATCACAATTATTTTTGCATCGTGTCCTGTATTTTCAATATAAACAATATACACACATTCTATAACGTTTTTCTCACAATTTCTTAAAACGCCGGATTGGTTTACTCAGATATATGTTTGTGTTGATAATTAAGTAACTTCAGATATTGCATGTATGACGCTAATATAATGCATTTTTTGTACATTTATTTATGAATTTAATTGTGTTCTTTAAAGTTATAGGTATAACACATTTAAATATCAACGCAATGGTTATTTAACTTACATGCAACGTTTATATAGATTGTCGACTGACTGATTCCGTACACTACTTCATATCCAAAAGGCTGCATTTTGTTCGATGCATTACATTGGTATTCCCCTTCATCGGTCAATCCAATGTTGTTGATTGTTAGCGTTTGTCCTGTACCCACCACTGTACTCGTGTCTTTCCTTATCCATTTAAAGGTTGAGGCTGGTGGATTACCAGCATTAGTTAAGGTGCATGTAACTGTAAGAGACGAGTTGAGTAAAACGCGTTGGTTCTGCAAACGTCTGTAACATCAATTAAACATATCATACATTTTTTTTAATTGCAATTAATATTTAGGGATGAGTATACATGCAAGTATTTATGGAAACCATTTTGATGATTGGAATTATGAAATGTAATACACTTGCTGGAAGCAAATCAAAAATGTAGATTCTTTTCAAAATCTAAATGAAAATTATATAAGATATTAAAATAAGACAATCCATGTACACTTACGCCCAATATTGTTTGACATTACTTACATAGCACATTAAAGATAAATGTTAGGTGCGCTGTCTCCTTAACGCTATGTCCCACACTAGCTACCATGCTGTTAACTGCTCTGCATGTTAAATTTGTGTTCAGGTCAGTGCTCGCATCGATAATGAACAGGACATTTCCTTCATGTGCCCCAGGGCCATACCCTGAACTACTAGGAGCTGGAATACTGCTAGCAAAACACGATATTGTGAACGACCATCCTTTAATGACTTTAAGAACTTGGTATATCTGTGTGCTGTTGCTGTATTTGGCTATTATGTTGCCAGGTCAATCTGTAAAGTAAATTACTTTTTAACTTATAAATAAATAGGTATAGCCTGCTATATTTCATTTCAATTCAAGTTATTGTTGGATGAACTATATAGTCGATTCTAATATGTACATAGTACATTTAGATATACTGTTGAACATTTTCTACCAGTTACGTTTCCTTTAAATGTGGTCTCCATGGTATTCTTCGCCGTGCATGTGTAGTTTGTGTTCGTTGTGCGTGTGACATTTGCTATGATTCGAATACCCCATTCGTGTCCTGGGCCCCAGGAATATACACAAGTCGGCATACTGTTACTAAACACACCAACTTAACGGTACGTCCAACTATAACTCTTATGGTTTCGTTTGTTGTTGCAATCCAACTTTTATCTGAGTTTGGTAGAATGTGATAGATGATCGTAGGAACAACAGGTCCATCTACAAAGATATCAATTGATATCAATTTGTTAAAAGAAACACAATCGTTATTAACACTTTATACGTTTAAAATAAGAAAGTTCCAAGTATTAGTCAGTGAAATGCTTAAAGAAACATAATTCCGTTAAAGACATAAATTAACTTTATTGTTTTCGTGCAAACATTCCAACATGATTATTGTTACTGTCATATTCAAATTGTGAAGGCGTCAATATGTTTAATGATTATTGAGTGACAGAATATCTGGCATCTGATGTTTGATTTCCTGTTAATGTTCAAACAATTAATATTTATAGTATTGATACAAATCACCGAAGCCATTACTATTCTTGTGTTCCTGCGAAAATAAGTTTGAACAGTTAAATTTAATACACGACACTATGATTTTTTTGAAAAACTTCATTGTACTGGACAGTGTTATTGTATTAGTTATACGAAACATGCATATGTTTTTGTATTTCGAAAGAAGAGTTGTGTAAATTAAACTATGACACATTCTCTATAGCGTGATATTGTACAGGCGAATCGTTTGAGAAATAAAGCCTTTTATAACATGTTTTCAATTCCAAAGTAGAAATACAACATTCATCTTTGCAATTTCAAAGGTGGCTTGAGACCGTTAATATGCGTTTTGGTAGATAATTATATTTATTACACAGGTTTCTATAATAACTCGGAGTTTATTGTGAAAGAAAATTATAAACACATCTACGTACTTACAAACGATATACATTTACTCAAAATATATGATTATATTAGTTCTTACATATTACATTTACGGACACATTTCTTGTTACAACTTGGGTTGTTGTCGTTCCGTCTTCTTCAATCACGGTGTTCGATTAACATTTATTCGGAACATATATTTTTACTCACACAATACTGTAGCGGACAAGTTTCTCGTTACAGTTTCCGTTGGCGTCGTTCTGTTTTCTTCAATCATGGTGTTCGAAGCAATGCATGTCCAAGCCGTATCATGCTGTATACTGGGGACGGTCAGTAAAGAGGAATTGGCCTGCTGCCCCTGCCAGAATCCCGTGGCCGGAGGATTGGAGTCACTTTCACAGACGATGTCGATGTCGTCACCTCTAAGCACTCTGATACCATTGTCAACGAGGGCCAGCCCAAGGTCTTTACTAATAAATTGTTGATAGAAGGCGGGTGTGTAATGAATGAATAGTATGTCTTATAAAAAAGCGACAGAAGTCTGATATCTAAAAATATGACTATTACCATAAGATACTTAATATAATTACTTCGCATATGACGTTTAAAATTTACAGCATTTGTTATCCAGCGTTTCTTAAAATACACAATATAAATTTAAAGGCATCAACAAACGAACTAACATAATACATTGATATTGACGGACGTCGTGCTCTCTGTAGTATGTGTACTAATGGTTCCATCCAGTGAATGATACGTGCTCGATGCCTTGCGCGAAACGGTTTTTTTCATTGCGACTAAAAATGAATGTTAAACACGTTTTGGGTGGTTCCACCGGTAAGACGGGGTTGGGTATCCGGAAGACGAACATCTAAATTCAATCACTCTGCCTTCGCGAATACTGATTGTGCTGTTAATGACTACAGCACTTATTGACACAACCGGTTTTGAAACTGGATCTGAATGAACAATCAATGCATGTGTTTTTTATTTTGTTTTACATTATTATAATTATGCGTTTAAAACAATAATTTGGCAAAGACACAGATGAAAGGATGGCCAGACCGACAAACAGGTAGACAGGGACGGACTGACGGATTTCAAACAGGATGACAGACGGACGGTCCAATGGACAGAAATAAGGAAAAACAGACAAACACAAAGAAACAAACATAAAGAAACAAACAAACAAACAAACAAATATTGGTTGTTCTTACATTGTACTTTCGTTCTCGTGCTTTTGTTGAGAATTACGCTGATGGTTTTGTAAACATACTGCGCTAAACAAGACAAATTCCCATCACGGTATTCAGTCGGTGTAAATCTCAAACTGCTGGATACGACATCAGCGATGTATGAACTGTTGGCAATATCAGTGATGTTCCTGTCATCTTCAATCCAATATACATTAGTCTGAGGCATAGTCTGTGAAGTGGTGCATGTAAACGTTGATGCTTCGTTATATATAATGTAGGAAACGTCATTCTGTGGACGCAGAGAAAGCGAAGAGAGTGGCCCTGAAACAAAAGAAACGCCTTAAACAATCATTAGATAACACGTGAACCACGCCGTGTGTGTAATCAGTTAACAAACTACACTTGAATCAAACAGCTGTTGACGTCCTTTTATATTACCAGGTGTGTATTGATTTAATTAAATGTTGAAAACTTACAGATGTTCCGTCTCTGTACCAAATTTATGAGCAAAAGTTAAAACATTTACTTCATGAAACATCAAAGTAACACGATTATTAGGATATGTCGCAAATATACCTCAAAGAGAACATGTCGTAATTGCTGATAAATGGATAAATGATTTAAAAACATAATAGAGATTGTTGCACCGGAATGTGATTCGAATGCCTTTGTGATTTTATAAAACCACAATGGAAGCACTATTGTTAGACAAAAAACGTTTAAAAAAATCTTAACAAACTTTTATAAAATGTATGTGATCGGGAATACTTTCCACGGATATTCAACGAAGTCGTGTATGATATTATTTTGAAACGCGGTTTGTTGCTCGATGCGGATTCGCAAAGTCGGCGTAAAATGCATGACAACTCTTAACAACATACATGTAAACGAGAACATAAGATACATATAGTGTTACTGAATATAGAGCATGTAAATATTATCATTACACCAGTCATATCAAGAGCACGAGATATAAATAAGTTGTTTTGAGAGTGATAATTTCTAGAAAGTGATATTTATAACATGATTTTTTGTGTGCAATTCTTTCCTCATTATATTACAAAAAATATCGCTGTAAATAAAAAATAGAATAACAGAGGCGATATAATTGAATCATATTTCGTTGTATTTGTGATAGTGAAACAAATATTGAAAGCCGCAGTCCAGATAACGATTTTTGTATGAAAATCAATGCTCACAAAATCTATTTTCGTTTTGTATATTATTACATCTCCCCATTTCTATTTATAAGTTACGGTTTACTTGAGGCATGCAAATTTATACTTCGGTGGCATATCAAGTGTTAGGTATATTTCTGTGTTAAGTAAGCTTTTATACTGTTTGCAAAAATGACATCGTAGTAGTAAAGAAATAGTAGAAGAGTAGAAGTAGTAGAAGAGGTAATAGTAGTAGCAGTAGTAGTAGTAGTAGTAACAATAATAATAATAATAATATTATTATTATTATTAGTAGTAGTAGTAGTAGTAGTAGTAGTAGTAGTAGTAGTAGTAGTAGTAGTAGTAGCAGTAGTAGTAATAGTAGTAGTAGTAGTAGTGGTAGTAGTACTAGTTGTCATATTTTGGCAAATAATTAATAATATATCGTACTTTTAAGACTAAGGGTGTAATAGTCGCTTATTGCTTTTAAGCCCTCTAATACTGTGCCGCATCGCCAACGTTGTCCATCATGAGATAACGTTACTGTCTTCAGGACACATGTAAACACTGTTGTAGAGTTGCAAAAACATTCTAAGTAATTTGAACTCTGGATACATTGTCCACCGATAAAATGTTGGTACAGGACTGTTTCCTCGGAGTTAGATCATTGGTCCGTCTTACGCCAGTAAACCGTTATCACTGGAGATGATGTAGAGCATGTGAATAAGAGTCTGCTGTTAACAAGCACGTCATCCGCATTGGTCGCTAGGTTGATAGTAGATTCAACAGCTGAAACATACTTTGTGTCAGAATATCCAAAGTCTACTTTATATATAAACATATATTGTGTTATGTCTTTGTTAAATCTTGCAAAACAATGTATGAAAGCTTTCATTGAAGTGACAAACCACTAAACACATGTATATAGCAATATAATGACACCATATATGTAAATGCACATATGTACAATATTTAGGGCAATAATTAAACTGGACGTTGGATTTTTTACTAAACATTATAAAAACACAGCATTGTGTGCATGTATTAACTACTAGACTATATCTCTATATAAGTTGCAGCAAAACTATATTAATCAATAAGTGTCTCAAAATGGCATTATACGTATATCGCAATATAAGTATACAGCAATACTGCGCATTTGTCAATTGGATAGTAAATAATACCCTTGTGCTACATGTTTTTAATCTCAATGCACCTACCTCAATGCTGAAATATGATCGCTGACTGTACAAGAAATGCAAAGATGCAAAGTACGTACCTACAACTAAACTGGCGGCATAAAGCGCTTAGTGTACTACAGCCTTTGATTATAATGTACATACTGTACGACTCTCCAAGCGCTTTCAACTAAAATCCACTATCGTGTATTAATAAATAAAACTAGATTTTGTCCATGTTCATACATTTCGTAAAGTGTACTCAGTATATTAAGAAAATCGATCAGCACGTGATTTTAGTTTATGAAATTACATGCTAATATTTAATTTCCGTGTTTACGTGCGTAAAGGGTATAGTCGATTTGCATGTTAAACTTTAATAATCCTTTGATAATCGAGACAACTACAAACATTGTTTGAATTCTGTATGCCGACACACCGGAAGAAACTATTTTGGAAATAGAGATATTATTATCGTAGGCATGGTCATTTAACTTTGTGTACTTAATATACATTGAACATGGAGTTTACTATGTAAAATGTAGGACATCCAAAAGACGTTAAAATACGAATTCGAAATTAGATTTGGGAGCTCCATCACATAACACGATTTCAAGCTCAACTTCACCTCTTGTCCGCATTGCTGATCCAAAAACTTAAATTCATATTTGTCCATTTGTATGTTTTTTTCCCCAAATCACACATCATAATTGAATGGACCAGAATCTGGTTTGGTAAATCAATACATGCACGAGGTTCGCCCATTACAGTGCCATTAGTTTACACATATTCATTTAAGCTTAGTTGTGTCGAAAGCCAGAGGCTTTTTGAGACACTTGCGATCGCTCCTGGGTATAAACAATACTTAATGTCCCGAGTAGGGATCGAACGCACGTCCTGCCGACCGCAAGGCGGACATTATATATATTACACCACCTGGAGCTTTTTAATCCGATTTGCAACAGCATGATGATTGTCCCTAATTAATAACGGTTCTGTAAAACTTGTGTTGTATATGTCGCCGGGTGGTAAAAAGTGTGCAGCCAGTCCGGGACTCGAACCAGGGAGCTCTCGCTTACAGGGCGAGTGCTGTACTGATTGAGCTAACCGGGTCGCTTACGCAGCTAATCGCCAAACACAGGGAACAGTGCAAATCTGATCCCGATGAAACCACGGGCAGGCTCTATATAGAATTGCTCGTGCGACCGTCCCACGTTGGGCGCAATTTCACAGAGCGAGTGATCTACCGAGTGAGCTAACCGGGTCGCTTACACAGCTAATCAACAATCCCGCTTTAGTTCGCTACCATGACATATATACATGCATACTATTTGCGGTATTGTAAACATGCATATTGCACAAAAATTAGTCCTTTAAATCGGTATGTTTATTAAATACACAATAAATCATAATCACTGTTTGTTGTTCTAGTTTTGCATTTTATTTAACAGAACATAAAGTTTATTTGCAACTTAAGCATATACAGCTCATCGTCATATGCAAACAAGCAAAAAACAAACACATGCGTCAGAATAATGGTAAAAATACATATATGAATGTCGAGTGTAGTTGCATATATCAATAATAATTATATGACTTAGTGTGAGAATGTCAGGATTGTATGAGAAGGCTCGTTTATACTATAAGATAATTAATATCAGTTTTAAATTAGTTAAATTTAGTGGAACAACAAACGTTACACTATATTGATAATTACATTACTAACAGAACTTAATTGAAATGATTTTATATAGTTAAAATAAAGAAGAGATAATAACACTTTAGCAAAACAAAACATAAACTGAATTGAATTATATATTATCAGCTCTAAGTTTAAATGCTTTCTTATTAATTGACTTTATAATATTGAACGAGAATATGGTCAGTTTGTTCGCTTGATACGATGTAAGCGTCGCCAATAAATTAAAGCTCTGCCAATACGGAAAAAAAACTAGGTCAATATGGAAAAACGCGGCCAATACGAGATTCAGCCAATCAGGATTCAGGATTAGCTATCGTAAGTCAGTATTGTGATGTGGTTTAAAGTAAACATGTACACAAAAGCTAGATACAAAGTGCTTTAAATTAACGAGTAATATGACGATACGATATATATATTGCATTAAAAAACTAAGTTTGTTTGTGTTATACATAAACTTTGGTGCACAATTTAAGTTAAATGGTAACCATAAAACATTAGTTTTTAACAAGGCCGTGAGTATTGTGTACACTGTTTGTTCTGATACATACGAGTGATATTATGCATTTGACTTTGAAAAACAAAAATATTTGCATTTTGTAAATTACCAATACTTTACCGCGCTTAGGTGGACCATAAGCACATTACGTGTATTATATTATACTGAATAAGATTTTAATAATTGAAATTGACTGTACTGTTTATTGTTGGTGTGACACTGCATTCAATGAACACAGAGTCATGCTTAATACATATGTGTCAGACAGCATGCAAGCATTACTTCATTTGCAGAAGATGACACAAATAAGCAGATTTCTATATTGCAAAATAAGGCAGCTTGATTAAAATTGCAGATATAAATTTCGATTGAAAGTGGCTGCGTTTAAATTGATCACTTATATTTATATAAATCACTATTCCTGAAAAAAATACACAAACTGCAATGCTGATATAATTTTTATGTTTTGCATAATAAATAGCTAAGCATACGTGATATTGTATTAATGCCATAATCATGCGAAACACTCTTCGTCATGTCGCCTCATTTTGTTATTATAATGATACATCTAAACTAAAACTAATGATAATAAACTACTACTACTATGCATGCACATGCAGGTAGTTCTATGTTGTCTAAATTTTCTTCATTACACATGGTATCATTTATGACAGGTATTTGAAACTCAAAGACTTAAGTTGTTTTTGCGATTAGTTAACGTTAAACTTTAAATTTGTATACGTTTTATCGTTACTGAAGGCGGTCGTTTCTACACTTTCTAAACCATCTGATGGACTGCAGTTTGAGGTTGGGTTTGTTGTACCTGTGATTGCCATTGCAAAACCGGAGTATTCATGAGCGGTTGTTTTAGCAGAAAGAGTTTCGTATTGACCAGGTTGCTCAGAATCTGAAAGTGTAAACATGTACATATGTAAACTAAATATATGTACCATCATCATCTGTATGGATGTTTAGCCAATGCACATTTGATGGTTTAATATGCAAACTATTTGAAACTTGTTATTACCAGCAACACATCTTTCAAAGCTCCGATCTGAAGAAGTTGTTATGTCCAGCCTGAAATAGATAACGCACATAGATATCCATTAAAACACCATTATATTAATATATTAATCAGAGGATGTAACTAGTTATATTTGCTTGTTTGCTGATTCTGTAGGCTGTACGTGCACACATATGTCCAATAATGTTTAGCTTAGACTGGAAAAAGGCAACAATTAGATTAATCTAATTAATAAAAACAAACATTATACAGTGTTCAATGTAGACAGCAGTATGTTATTCAGTAGTTATTATTACAAATCAATACGCGTGTATTTACAAGCTGCCACGACTAAGTTAATACATGCAATCTGTCTGACCTTGGTGCCTGTAAGTTATTGTACTGTCCAGAAGAACTGCATAGCTCTGAAATCACCAATATACGAAGTAATAAAATAATATAATAGTGTACTAAACTGAGAAGCATTAATGGTTTCACGTTGAATAATATAAAAAGTGAGAACACTACATTATGTTTAGTTTAATTGATATTGATATACTTGTTTTAATAAAAATGCATTAGGGTAATATTTTGCTTATACATACCTCCTGTCTTTCTCAGTTTCTTACGAAGTTTATAAATTAACCTCTCAACGGCAAGTATGAGAATGCCTCCACCGATAACACCACCCAGCGTTATACCGACTAATAGCGATGTAGATGTAGATTGTTGTGTCGTAAGAAAAGCACGGTCTTGGGTAACTTAAACATAGCAATATTTCGAGTGACATGTATAATGAATGGTCTTTAGATAGTTATATATCATTATTCAAAAACTTCATTTATATTGAAATATACTGACGAAGTATACCAACCTGTAGTGTTTGCCACAAGTGTACTAGACGTTATTATGACCGTCTCCTTTGATAAACCAACATCGCTCTCAGCCAATATCATTAACTCGTAACCCGTTCCTGGAACCAAACCGTCTAAAGTGTACGTATCCTTAAGATACAAACGAACGTCAGTCCAATTTGTAGTTTGTATCCTTCTAAACCTGATCACAAAATGTTGTTCGTCTCCTCCATTAAAACCCGGTTCCCAATGTAGTTCCAGTGTGGTATCTGTGACTGATCGGACACAGAAGTATTTTGGAACATCTGGTTTCGCTACACATTAGACGGAGAAAGCAGAGCTAATAAATACCGACTGGAATACATGTAAATACAGAAGGTCGGAAAAACCAAAGTGTTTGAAACGCATTCGTACAAATAAAACGCATATACATATTCAAATCGAATATTCATTTAAATTACTTGATGTTTTTCCTAATAATTATCAAAACCGAAATAAACTATTCACCGAATTCAACGCACAGCACACGCATGGGTATTCTAGTGCGTGATTAGAGAGTGCCATTGATATGACCAAGCTTATCCAACACATTGCTTTAAAAATGTGAAATAAGCTGTTCATTATATTACGTTTTGAGCAACCCCGTTGCCAACAAATACACGCAATTTTAGACCAGACCAGACACCTAAATGTATATAGTACAAACGTATACTTACATACAATCTTTATTTTGAGTTCAGCGATCGACGTCGTCGAAAATGCAGTCAGTGAACCATTCAGTGAATAATATGTGTTTCTCGCCTCACAAGAAATGTTTTCATCTCTGAACGTTCGGTTCAACTTCAGTATTACAGTGCTTCCGACCGCATGTCCTCCTGGATAGAACCAGCGGTAAGATGGAGGCGGATATCCGTCGGCAGAACACAGGAACTCCACTGGGATATCTTCGTGGACAATTGCAGTTTCCGAGACGACAGTGTGATTAATTGTGATTGTAGACTTTGAAACTGGGACTGCAACGAGGAAATATGTCAATAGGTATTAAATCATTTTTATTTCACTTGCATATTTATTGTAAACTTAAGGACGATTTATACGAAGTGTTACCGATGCATATCGTTATAATCTCACGAGACAGCATCAAATACGCCTTTTCAGTCCGAACACACACTTACTGTGTGTTCGGTCATTCATGAACTCATGCTTAGCATATTGTAATTACGTGCTTGAATTTGCCCATGTCTTTGTACATGCACGTGTTTTTCGTGTTAATCGATATCATAACCGTTTTATTCAGTAGGATTTTTGTACCTCAATACAACTGGTTTCCAGTACGTAAACTTCTAGTCATATATTCATCGTGACAAACTATTTTTCTGCATACAGAGCAGGTTCAGATAAATGTATCAAAGCAATATGGATTCCGGCTTACAAATTCTACTTATTTCGCAGCAATGCAATGAGATTAACAAAATGTACTTAGTGTAATACGTTATTTAAGCGTTTGTCCTGGACAGAAATACATGACAACATTCAGCAATAGTCCGATTTTCATAAGAATTTTTCTTCGTTTTGGAATCTTACACAGATTTGCGTGTGTTCAACACCAGCGACATTGACCACCACTAACAAAGGAAACTTCGGACGCACTAAGACTATGAACTATAAGTACGTATGTAAGGGCTGATAGTTATATTCCAGTTGCAGAACTGATATGTGCATGCGTTCGCAATAAGGAAGACACATGATGAATAAATATTTTCCCAACGGGTCTGCCGTTTTAGTGTTTTGTTTTATTTTGTTTGCCGTTCTTGTTGTTTTGTTTTCTTCGATTTGTGTACTCTTTACTAAATGTTCTAGATAAAAGTACGGTAGAAAACTTACATTGAATGAAAATGTTTGTGACTCTTTGCATTGTTATAATGGTTGTTTTGAACGAGTAGTATGCTGTACATGACACATTCTCACTGGTGTATGAGGTTGGAGTATATCGTAGAATGCTGGTTGCAACATCTAAACTGTATGTATAGCTGGCCATGTCTGTCACGTTACGGGACGCTACAAACCAGTGAATGTTTGCCCCTGGTCTACTTGTTGATGTGGTGCACGTGTAGGTCGATTGTTCATTGTATACTGGATATGAGGCGGTTGTCTGTGGAAGCAGTGTCAAGGAAGTAAGGTGGACTGCAATTAAAAATATGATCATTCACAACTATATCACTATCACAAATCTTATAATAAAACAACAAGTTTAGAAGATGCAAATATTGTCCTCGTGCACCAGTGAGAATTCGGCATCTATAGCCAACTAATTATGCCAATCGAAAAGCATGATCAACGTAACAAATGTTGTATTATCACGGGATGGCTCCGTGTAAATCGCACGCATACGCTCACGCGCATGCAACCATTCAAACGCACGCATAAGTAAATGTGTTTGCTGTCATACAGGGTATGTGTTTGCAAACCAGCAAAAGTGGGTACAACTTCAAAAAGCTTATTTAAAACAGGCAGCTGTTAAATGTATTTTTTATATATTAAATTTGTATATCTGAAGTGATCAAGCCCAATATTTGCTAACGAACCGACCAGAGACACTTAATCACATCATTAACATATTTTTAAATGATGAAATTTACCTAGATTACTTAACATAAAAAATTATTTGCAATGTTGGGTAAAATTGTTGATAAAGAAGTAGTACTACTACTACAACATCCACTTTTACCACTACGAGCGTTCCATGACAAGTCCATGGATGTTATTAATAGAATGAGCATTTAAGGCCTATCAGCACTACAATCTATTTCGACATAAATCGTTTCCGGTTCTGTTAACGGTCAACAAAAATCATTCAAAACGTAATGCACAGTAGTAGTAGTGGTAGTAGTAGTACTAGTTGTCATATTTTGGGAAATAATCTATACTATATCGTACTTTTCAAATTAAGGGTGTAATAGTCGCTTATCGCTTCTAAACCGTCTAATACCATTGCGCATCGCCAACGTTGTCCATCATGTGACAACGTTACTGTCTTCAAGACACATGTATACACTGTTGTTGAATTGCAAAAACAGTCGAAGTAACTTGAACTTTGAGCACATTGTCCACCGACGTACTGTTGGTACAGGACTGTTTCCTCGGAGTTTGATCCTTGGTTTGTCATACGCCAGATAACCGTTATCACTGGAGACGATGTAGAGCATTTGAATGTTAGGCTGCTGTTAACAAGCACGTCATCCACATTAGTCGCTAGGTTGATAGTAGATTCTACACCTGTAATAATAGTATATGTCGAATATTGTTAAACAAAAAAGACGTAAACTTTATATATAATTCCAAATTATTATGATAGGTACTCGACATGTTCGATCATACATAAATAAACCGATTATATAGTGAACCGTGTGCTAAGTGTTCGATATATATGAAGATGTTGGCTATAACTTGTGTATCCATAATACGAATTTCCACTGCTATTGAATGATTTAAGAAATACAATGTTTTGATAACGTATGACCGTTTTCGTTATGCTCGTGTACAGCCCGATAGCCATGGTAAAATGTCAAAGTTCTATAACACAGTATAAGCGTTTTGCATTTTGAATTAAAATGTCTGATAATTTAATATTTCGCTTATAGTTATATTGAATCATAAGTCTATGTTAATGTAAATACATAAATAGCATAAGCAGTTGAGGGGTATAATACATATGGCAACCTAAGGAAATTGATGTGAACCGAGACTGAAGGCCTCGGTTGGTATCACTCTTCGAGGGGGCGGGGCTGGGCAATTTTTACTATTCCCTTTTAATGCCTATGTTATTAATTTTATTATACCGAACACATATAATTTAATATAAATTATAAACTATGCATACATAGTTAAACACCGAAGCGTTCATCGTCATTGATTTGTTACTACATTTTATTAAGCGCCTACCGGTTATCAGCAATTATGGAGTTCCCGGAAAACACAAGGTTCTAGTTTTAATCCCATGCGCTAGGTAAATTACCATATGTTACATTCCAACGCAATGGAATATTAAAAGTATGCAGAGACGGTAATATGGGATTTTTAAAAAGGAAAACAAAGTGAGATTTAATAATAATCATAAGTATCCATACACGACGATTAGAATGTATAGCAATATAATGATAGTTATAAGATTTAGTAAATACGAATTTTAGACTCTGCTTGCACTTCAACTGATTTGATTGTAAAATACGTACATTTGTCTTGAGATGCGGCATCTTGGAAACAGACTATGTATCATATCACTACATGTATAAGGATTTAAGACTGATATACAGCTGCCTTGTACATTTTGCTATGTATCTAGCATGTATATCAGTAAATATTTGTATATACATGATTGTACTCGAAATCAACTGGAACGTCGACAATTTAATTAAAACCGAACCGGATCAAAATCAGCGTACAAACAATTTGATACCAATAACCTGTAGATTGTATTATTTGTTATCCTCGTAAATCACACCTATTTGAAACATTTACCTAAACGCGTACTTTGCTACTGTAATAATTGGAACAATAAATTATCCATAAATAAAGAATGATTCCAATTATTTCAAAAGAAATGACTAACATTCACTAATGATTACGCAGAATCGGTGCATGTTTCGTTTCAAACATATATACAAACATTTAAACACACTAGATAGCTAGTCTATAGTCGGTATTGTCAGGACCTTGAAAATGTACATTTCAATGCACAACTACAAAATGACGTCTCAAAACAATTTGGAACTTAGGGTTCATGTGTTCTCCGACCAACGTGATCGCTACGATCCAAATATGTATTCTTTTTAATAATGCATGTTGATAAATTAACATATGTATTATGTTTGTATTCGTTAAGACTGTTATCAGTATTATTAAGAAATGTAAAACATATGACAATAGGTCAACTTTGAGTAATCAATAACTGCATGTACGTAAACTTGCGTAAAAGCTGACTCAACAAAATCAGATCTGCTCCTAGATTTTTTGCATAAGAAAACTCAGCGGTTTTGTGTAATGTTTCGAAAACCGTGGTATAATAGGTTACTGCCTGGCCATGTATTATATATCAGGTTTGTCACCTGAGCCTCACCGTTATATTAATCTAAGCCTTACCTGATATTCTACGCCAGACCAGGTGTATCATGTTATTCTTTATATCACGAATCAATAATATGTAGACATCTCATGAATGTTAATGTATTGTGCCTTTGAGCTTTAACTGTGTCTTGTAAGAATAGTAAACGGGTCCTATTATACAATACATCAACTCATTGTAAAAAGATAGCCATGTTGTAATTTGTTTGATCTTAATGTGTCATCTTCTATGAATAAATATATTATTATTATTATTACTGTTATTATAATTATTATTATCATTATTATTGTTATTGTTATTATAATTAACATTTCCATATGTATTACTACGGACAATTTAGTGAAATTGAGTGAAAGATTTACGGCAGAAATACGAACAATTTGCAAAATCAAACATAAACAAAAAAAGATGTGACAAGTTAAGCGTCGCAAGATGTGCTATATGTACACTTACACAATATCGAAATTAAAAACCTATTCGGCAACGATAATCGAGTAACTTGATGTTTAATAAAATTTAAAGAAGTTCATGTATAGCTTTGATAGTTGCCAACGTTAATGCGCATGTGCGTATGTATATTTCGTAATTGTTATCTTCATGTGTGTATTGTAAGATAAAACATGCTACAGTAAAATGAGGTCTTCAGTGTTTACAGGAATTCTAGCACTTTTCGTTACTGTGCACACAATTTCAGGTAACTAAGGTAATTTTTAACATTCAAAAATGGATTTGATTTAAAGAACACTAGTTGGAAACAAGGCTTGATACTCTGCTTATAAATTTATTATTGAAGATGAATGTTGTAAATTTCAGGTACCTGTATCGACCGATTCGTTTACGTTGGTGAACAAGCTGTGACTATGCTGTATAATTTCTCAAGTGACTCAGTGCAAATTACATGTATGAAAGGCAGCAGTAAAAAAGGTGATTGTTTCTTCCTAATCGCGGCTGATTGCCAGCTTAATGTGTATCACTCGCTGGGGATTACGCCATATCTCATAACGGAGACAAAAAGACTATAACTATTACCATAACAACATTTGATAGCAATTTATCGGGAGAGTATATGTGTTCAAAAACAAACAGCGCTGAAGCGGGTTCGTTCTGCGTAAAGGATCCAGGTACGTTTAGAATGTTTTGAATTTCTGCTAGATAACGTATACTGGTATGTTTTGATGGTATGTTTTGATGTTATGTAGACTTGTTTATATTCATTTTATTTGATGCCAACGGCGCTCACTTTTAGCGTACTATTGTGATATTAGATTTTCCTCAGAATGAAATGATGCTTATACACTTATATAGGTTTATTTTATGTACTCATTGACATTTCGTCCATTTCTGTCAGTCGCATAGAATGGCTTACTGATAAAGATTAACGTAGAATTGTTTTTAATATTTGAATGCAAATAATGTGTATACTACTTATATTGTATTTTTTTAGCTACTTCTTCATCACCCGCAAGCAATACAGATGGGACAGACGGTAAAAATATAATGAGTAGTACATTAATAAATAAATACATAAATGTATAAATACACACATAATAAATAAATAAATAAATAAATGTATAAATAAATAAATACATAAATAAATACATAAATAAATACATAAATAAAAACATAAATAAATACATAAATAAATACATAAATAAATACATAAATAAATAAATATGGATTATATATACCGCATATAAGTAAATTAAGTCTAAAAAAGTAAATATATAATAAATCGATGGCAATATACATAAATCAATACAAAGATACATACATTATAGCAACCTGCGGTTTATGTTGTTTCAGAAAAAAAAGTCACCCAATTGAAAGACAACAACAAACAAATCTCATATTATTTTATAGATGGTTGCCACAATTTGCATTGGAACTGTATTTATAACACTAATTGTAAGGTTTATTTGCTTCTTGAACAAGACTTGTATTAACCATTGCGGAGAAAAAGATAAAAAAAATACACATAATCAGTTGTGAACAGGAAGATCCGTTGTGGTAAAGAAAATACTACTATTTCTTTTTAAACATAGTGCAATTCAATTATTTCTTAAGGAAGCCTATTCAAGAAAACACATTCAGTGCATATGTAGAATGTGTGTAATGTGTTGTTTAATAAAGTATTCCACTTTACGATTCATGCTGTTTTTGTTTTTGTTATTATGTATGACCGGTGAAAAATAATTGTATTTAGTATTATTAAAGTTTGTGATCCATTGTTTTTTAAAAGCAGGTTGGGACACCATTCTGAAAATCGGCCTTCCCATTACCCTGTCGGTATTGATGCTGTTTTTCATCATCTACATATATAAAACAGATATACTTTTTGTTCAATGTAATTACATACAAGTACATTTATATATTCATTTAGACTTACTAACGATTGTTTAGAAGTAACAAGTTAACCGTGGTAATTAACGGACGTGGATATACATAAATGATATAATGGCGCTGCTTGATTCTTCATCGAATAATGTACTAGAACTGCAAGAACACTACATGAATTAATTTGTCTTAGTAAATTTATGACATCAGGCATACAGGCTAAAGCAACATGCTAAGACATTTATAACGAACTGTTTTTACATGTAAATACCATTTAATATGTGCTTGCAAGTTTAATATTATTATTTTTATATGTTCAAACATAACAAGAATTAGATGTTCCTAATATCAATAGTAAGCACACAACTATAGTTTACCCCATAATAGTATTATGTTAAAGATAATCTTGCCATGCATATTAACATTACATAGTTCAGTTTTATAATTTTAGATCCAATACGGTAACTGTAAGATCCAATATCGTGATATGATATCCAAAACTGGCAACAAATATGGCCAAGCCCATATACACAGTCACTGGCTCTGACTTGTTCTGTCACACCAAACACGATACTACGAATAGTCATGGGAGAATATAGTGTTTTTGTAGTATCGCGTTTTTCGTAGTATCTCATCATTAGGAAATTCCGTTAGTAAAGTAACATTTAGCGTTAATTCGCGGCATGTCGAGACGATTACGTTAATTAATGCACTTAAACTATTAAATGCATTTGAAAATACATTTGTGTATTTATTCGCATTATAAAGCAAAACAATGTATAAAATCAGCAAAAAAATATAAATTAGCAAAGACATATTGGTAATTACGAAAGTATTTTAATTATAATCTCACACTGCACACCATTTAACGTGGATTAATTTGGTAGTTATACTCGTAAACAATTATGTTTGACCATGGTGCAACAAACTGGCTTGGTGCTTGACTTGACAGAGGTGTAAAATCTTCGTCGAGAAGGTGTGCAAAGTCTCCGTGACAATCTAATAAGTAGTATCGCATTAACATTTCACTGCAAACGTTATGATGGTACAGAAACATATGTTCGTGGTAAGGCATCTTTTGTTCAGTCGCGAATTCGTAGTATCGCATTTTTGCAGTTAAATATATAAGGAAACGGACGGGACCGGCCGTCTTATTCGTAGTTTCCCGTCATTTCGTAGTATCGCTATTCGCGCGTTTCGACTGTATATATTCAAGACCATGATCAAAAATAAAATCGTTACACATTGCTATTTTCAGCGCCAGTAGGTACATCTCTTCATTTAGGCGGCTCTGTCACTACGATTTCGGTGTTTTTTTTATGCGCATCTTTTCAGTGGAGTAGATTTAAATCTTTAAAACGGAAGTGTCTTGACATATAATAATATTTATTAAATATTGTGAACACTATATTTATCAACAAGAATAAAATATTTAGTCAATATAATTGTCATTTTTAATAGTTGCAGTGCCTCGTGATTCAATTATTTGTGAAAGTTTGTTAATATTCTGAAAAGGAATGTAGGAACACGCAGCCTGAATATTGAACTCGCACACAGCTGTGAACTTGCTAGCGATTAATGTGAAAGTGTTCTGGATGAAATAACTTTTGGTACATAGTTATAATCATCTGCTGTAACTAAAATAATGATATATAATTCATATTTATTAACTTTTATAGGGATATTGTTATAAATTATGACTGTCATTCCATCATTTTTGTAAAGAAAAAATAACCAATACGCACATGTAAACTATCTATTTTTTTCTATAAAACAACCATGGTGACCCCTGTTTTCTTTATTTCCATTATGTTAAACATATTATTATGTATTATATATAGAAAATTTAGGACTTTTTATGGAACATTTGTTTCCTATAGTCACAACCAAGCTTTTATATGATTAAAAAATGTCAATAGTTTTTCGCAAAAAATGGATGAACAAGCTTTTTTGGAAAATATTTGTGTTCACCATGTAACGGATTGCTTTCTAACAATAAGCCATTTCAACCAATAGAATGTCATCATGTTTTTACCAATCAATGGTCAATTTTATAAAAAAAAAAATTGCTCAAATAAAAACAACACAAATCATCTCTGCATTAACGGGTATGTCATTTACATGCATTTTCCAAAAAAAATCGGTGACCTCCCTCCCATTGTGTATGGTTTCATTCTATTAGGCATTGAACGATCTGTAAGATATGTGAAAATGAAAATGTTTCATGAATGGGAACAATGTAGAAATCGTATTTAAGCTCTTTTTGTATTATCTTACTGCTGACTTTATTTTGTCAGTTCTCGCAGTGTGCATCGCCTGTAAAATATGTAAAAACAAGAAATCCCTTAAAAAAGACAATCGGCGTAGAAATTACTATTGATATATCAGTTTTACCCTAAACATAATGCATGTACAGGTACATGTACATCTCCTCTAGACTATCAACTTCAAGAGTTTTACAGTTTCATGTTCTTTCGTCATTGTGTATTCTATAGTGTATGTTAAATGTAGAAATATATATTTTATGACCTTAATAGTCTACATACGAAGACATTCAGTGGTAGTAGTTAGTTCAATCGCATTATAAAAATACTATAGGTATTTTAAAAGGATGATAACGACTAACCGGTTATCCAATTATTAAGGAGGCACTCCGGTTATAAATGTGATCTTCTGTTAGTTGCGTTCAAAACGCAGGTTTCTGATGAACAAGACACAGATAACAAAATCTTCATGCGGAAACTCCGGCTACATTTTCAAGAGGCATTGAAGATATCCAAGGAAGTTGCCGACAGCGTACGCTTTGAACGTGTACATAGATCGCCAGGCCAGCCTATTAACGGTAAAGTGCGAAATATTGTCGCAAATTTCACGTATTTCAAAGACCGCGAATTCGTGCGCAGACAGTGGAAGAACCTGAGTGGTACGGCATTTAGAATGTATGAACAAAATCCACCAGAAGTACTAGCAAAGAGAAGAAAGCTTGTTCCCAAAATGAAAACAGCCAGAGACCAAGGAAAACGGGCGTGGCTGGCATATGACACGCTTTACATTGATGGCCTAGCAGTCAGGGACTAGTGTCACGCCGGAGGTGAACTGTCTGTACTGGCTTGGAATGTGAACGGTTTGACAAACGATAAAAAATCGAGTGCTGATTTTGTAAGTATTATCACTAGCCACGATATTTGCTTTTTGTATGAATCGTGGACAAACTCTTCCAGTAACATTTCATTAAGTGGTTTTGTTTCACATCATTTTTATCGAAAATTTCAAAATAGGAATGCACGCAGATGCAGTGGCGGTATTGTGTTGTATTATAAAGAAAATTTAGCTGATGGTGTTAAAATAGTAAAAAGCCACCACGATACAATTATTTGGCTAAAATTGGATAGGAACTTTTTTCACACCGAAGAGGATATATATTTATGTGGTATATACTTGTGGGGTGAAGACTCACCTGCGTACAATATATGTGATGTTGACTTATTTGAAATTTTAGAAAATGATATTTTTATGTATGATAATATGGGTGCTGTTTACATTGTTGGAGATCTAAATAGCAGAGTAGGCAATAAAAATGATTATATTTTAAATGATACTTTATATACAGTTATTGACGATGTGGATTACATTCCAGATAGTACACCTGTGCGGGCCTCAGTTGACAAAATGTGTAATGGTCATGGAGTAAAATTGTTGGATTTATGTAAGTCGTCATGTGTTCGCATTGCCAATAGTCGTATAGGAAACACAAATCAGTATACCTATCTTTCTCATAACGGTACCTCTGTTATTGATTATTTGTTGTGTAACGAACGTAATTTTCCATTGATAAACGATTTTAGCATTGGTCAGTTCAATGAATGGAGTGACCATGCACCGTTACACTTGTCACTTCTTTGTTGTAATTTGAAACAAAACGGTCATAGCTACGCCGAGACTAAATTTCGGTGGAATGAAACTTATAAGCAAAAATTTAGATCAGGGATTATTGCTAATTTATCTTTTTTGAATAATATTGTTGATTGTATAGACTCTGATAATAGACAATGTGTTAATAATGCAATCAACAGCTTTACTGACGTACTGTGAAAGGTCGCAGATCCATTATTTGCCAAACAATGTACATTCAAAAATGTTCATGGTTTTGAAACAGATTCTTGTGTAAAACATGCAGATTGGTTTGACTTAGACTGTGTAAACGCACGAAATAATTACCTTGAATCGTTGAGGTTGTTTAACTGCTGTAAAACCGATACAAATCGTATATACTTGTGTGAACAAAAATCATTTTATAAAAAAATAATTTGTAAGAAGAAAAATAACTGTTACAAAAAGAAAATGGTTGAAATAGAAGGTTTAAAGAAAAAAAAGCCAAAAGATTTTTGGCATCTCACCTATGTGATTTATTCAATTGTATTTTAAATTCGGGTTACTTTCCTGATAAGTGGTCAGAAGGAGTTATAATACCGTTACATAAAACGGGAAGTCGGGGCGATGTAAATAATTATAGGGGTATTACGTTGGTGAGTTGTTTGCCTAAGTTATTCACAACAGTCTTGAATAAACGAATTGAAGCTTTTTGTGAAGAAAATAACACTATTTCGGATGCTCAATTTGGATTTCGTAAAGGAAGGTCTACAATTGATGCTATTTTTATTCTGATGTCATTAGTACAGCATTATCTAAATGAAAATAAGAGACTATATGTTATTTTTGTAGACATGGCTAAATGCTTTGATACTATTTATAGAAATGGATTATGGTTAAAAATGTATAAATGTGGAATTCAAGGTAAACTTCTTAGGATTATACGCAATATGTATCAAAAAGTCAAATCTTGTGTAAAGTCATGTTCTAGTTATTCAGAATACTTTCAATATGCAGTCGGTTTGCGTCAAGGGGAGGTAATGTCCCCTCTATTGTTTTCACTTGTTATTGAAGATCTTGAGTTATTTTTACAAAATGGTATTAATTCTGGTATTTCTATAGATGATGTAGTTTTAGTATTGTTGTTATTTGCTGATGACATGGCCATTGTAGGCAAAACGCCTGAAGATGTACAAATCCATCTAGATAATTTATTGTCATATTGTAATGCATGGGGGCTACAAGTAAATACATCGAAAACAAAAATCATGGTATTTCGAAAACGAGGTGGGTTACTAAACACCGAGCGCTGGACATACAATGGCCAATTCATCGAATCTGTTAATTATTTCACCTATTTGGGTACTGTTTTTAGTTACACTGGTAATTTTTCACATCAGGAAGAATACCTTTCTGGTAAAGCCCTAAAGGCCACGAACTTGTTATTGTGTAAATGTAAGGAATTCGATCTGAGTCAACTATTTGATGCATTTGTTACATCTATATTGAACTATTCCTGTGAAATTTGGGGCTTTAAAAAATCGAAACATATTGAAAGAATTCATCTTAAGTTTTGTAAAATATTATTAAAAGTTCGAACTAATACTTGTAATGCATGCGTCTATGGTGAACTTTGAAGATATCCTTTGTATATCAACATTTTTGTTAAAATTTTAAAATTTTGGCTTAAAATTGTTAAGACTGAAAACATTATATTACAATCTGTATATAACCAAGCTGTTAGAGATAGTTACAATGGCTGTAAAAATTGGGTCTCGAATGTTAGACAGTTATTAAATGATTATGGTTTTTCATATGTTTTTGAAAACATTCAAAGTGTCAAGACAGAATTGTTTATAAATGAATTTAAAAGTAGAATTTTCGATTCTTTTAAACAAGAATGGTATGCAAATTTGGAAAATAGCTCTGTGTTATATATCTATAGACATGTTAAAAACACTTTAGATTAAGAAAATTACCTAGATATATTACCAAGATCCTTAAAACCTTATTTTTGTAAGCTTAGAGTGAGTGGACTACCACTCAGAATACAAACGGGAAGATATGGCCAAAACAGAATAGTACGTGATGAAAGACATTGTTTATGTTGTAATACTCAAGACATTGAAGATGAATATCATTTTATTTGTGTATGTAAATGTTACTCTGACATAAGAAAGAAATATATACAAACCTTTTACTACAAACATCCATCAGTATATAAGTATTTACAATTACTTCATACAAGAGATACAACCAGATGAATAAAAATATCTTTGTATGTTAAGGAAGCACTTATTCTAAGAAACTCACTTTTAAATATAGAACGGTAGAAAAATTAAAACGTTCATCCTCCGTTATAAGTACATACTTAACTTTGCTGTCGTAATTGTGCACATACACTGTACTCGTATGTTAAAAATATACCAACTATATGATAATAACATATTGTTTCCCCTATGTTTTTGTCACGTATACTTTATATATATGTATACTTATATTCATTTATTGTAGACGATGTACCTTGTACAAGTCTTAATAAAATATCTGTTCTGTTCTGTTCTGCTAATCGGTGTCAATATCCAACCGGTGGACTGATCAGCAATAGCTCTCCTTAATTGATCAGCAGTGGTCGTGAAAATGTAGGGGGAGCAACCACTTCTTATGTTGCAACTTTCAGCTTTTGTTTGTCATTTAATACTGTATAATTTTCGATTTAATTGCGATTTATTTTACTGTTTCTGTTGTTGGTAATACATCGGGTACGATGAATGATTATTCTTTATTTTAATATTTTTTTGTTATTTATGAGCCGATGTATTGCAATATTACTTAATTTTTCTTTCCACAAAGCTGTCCCTATTGTGTTGTCATAAATGTATGTTTAAATGATACTGTAAAAAGATAATTCAGAGTATTGCATTTATATAACAATTCCGAAATGTTCGTTTGAAGCGAATTATTAATTTACCGCTGAGAGAAAATATTGCGTTCATGTGCGCATTTTTATTAATTACTTTCGCGTCGCGATTTGAGGCGGGACAAAATTCTTCGCCACGAAATTTCGCGAATACGCGCGAATTTTCGTCGCGAGAATTCGAGAAGATTCGTGACATCGCGAGCGAGCGCTCTGCGCATCGCGATAAAATCGGCTCGTCGCATATCGCGAACTCTACGGGTTTTGCGTGGCACATGTTATCATAGCACTCGTAACACAATCATTAAACATTAACTTTAAATCAAACATTTAACTCGGCATTACTATGCCATACATAACTATAATCTAGTTGCAATGGCAATTAATAAAGAAAGTCGAACAAATATTTGGAAGTAATTCTTTTACGCAGATATAATTAAAAGTAAGCATACAACAACCGATTACATAACTTGACCGAGATCTTTAAATCTTGTACACAAGCCTGTATCACATTACGCCCATGTCACACGTTTAAAGAACAAACAGAGTTCAGTTGCGTTTAGTGCATATTTATATACATATGACACATTCATAAACAACTTATAAACATGAAAAGGAAAGAAACAATTTAAATGAAATAAATAAATACATATATAATTATATATTTGTCACTGTACTAGTTATACAAGGTTTGAAACTAGTTTTACGTTCTGAATGTAAACATGCCCATGCACGTCGAAGTTTTAGTTATCGTTTATTGTTTAACATACAAACTACACGTTCATGAGCTCAATAGTGACATAAACAATAGAAGGTAACATCGCGCCGCTTCATTGGATTAGTTATGGTTTTTTGTTTAGTATACACATTACACGTATACGAGCTCAGTAGTGACAAACTAGTACATTAAAGTAATACGTTTCTTGATCTAAGAATTAAAACTAGCATTAATGTAAAGGGGCAATACTCCCGTGCGCGCTACTTCAGTAACATGCACTGTATTACATCCCTTGATATGAGCGAAATGAAGTGACAATTTCTGAATAGTAATACACACTTTGTGAAATATTAAATTTACTTCAGACATTGTTTCACGTACATCCGGCTTCATCTTAGCTACATTGAACCTGTTTCAGATGATACCGCCTTTGGTTATGCCCTTATATGGTAAATCTGACAGTGATGTGACTACTGTATCTTGCATACTAACAACTCCATTCCGTGAAACTAATATTTCCTATAATTGGTACTGATTAATTTTTTTCAAATCGTTGTACTCGTACAAAATTGATGTAAACATAAAAGGTCGATGTCAATGCCTTGTATTGTGTTAGTATCAGTATAGCGCTATAGATATGGCGTATATAGGTGAATATGAATGATGTCTGAATACCATAACATAGGACCCTTTGTGTTTGGTGTTGTTCATTTTGTTATGTCTTTTGCAAGTGTACTATCGGCAACTTACTTGATATTGCATGATGGAAATATTGTTGCTGTTATTTCATTCCTTTTTCATACATCTGAAGTTTCATATTTTAATATTTTATTACTTACAACTTCTCTTACACGTTATTATTTTGGATAAAATCCTGAATTCTTATCAAGCGATTTCATTTCCAGTTTGTCTATGCAACATAAAGCTGCGCCCCGGTATATTGCGGGCAAATGTAGTATTTCACAAATATTTGCGCGCAGATAATAGCTTGTATTGATTCACATAATTATTTATTTTTGTAAACATGCTTGCACGATTGTTTAATCATCCACGCGTTTTAGATCCGCTGCATTGATAAACCGTGCTTACAATCATATTAAACTATTGTCTTACTGCTATTCGGATGGTTGAAAACAAACATTGCACATATTTAATATTTAAAATCATTCGTCTGAAATGTTTTGAAAATAGTTTTACACATAATGAATATAGCAAATTTGCATCAGAGAAGTTTAAAACCAGTTCATTGAAAACTATTGTCATACAGAGATGGTCGATTTAGCTAATACTCCTTATACATAATAAATGAAAAATAATGGCATACATTAGGTTATAGGAAGCGCGATATTAGAATAAGCATTGACTTATAATCACTGTATTGATAGTACTGTAATACTGTGCACAGTAAATATTGTGCATGTGTTAATTAAACAGTTATTGCAATTTGTATAAATGTGTGTAGACTTTCTTTATGGAATTAAACTTCCGCATTCAACCGGTCCACGTTATAAAGTATGTTCGTAAATGTTTGTTAGTGTCATTAGTATTATTCAATTTAATCATGGCCGCCTGAAATATAAGCAAAATCAAATGCAAACATTTTCTGTTACAGTAAAAATGTATGTGTTGATTACTAATCGGTTAAATTTATATCAATCATCACACTGAAAGCGCTATTCCGAACTCACATTTAACGATGTGCATGCCCATGTTTTTCATTTTGAATGTGATTAATATGTTGATTTACATTACATATCATCTGTCGTTGTTGATATGTTTTAAGCAGGCGATCCTGAACATATGCCAGAAGACCTTTCCGCAATACAACTTTCGCACAGAATGGTCTTGTGAAACAATAGCACAATTACAGGTAAGCGGATGCACTATTAATTTGAGATATTCATGATGCTATGTGCATGCTCGAAATAATATCAAAATCTGGTTTCGTACTGAGTTTATGTTGGATTATAGCTCGGAAACATTGTCCTGACATTGACCTTCATACAAGCTTACATGTCAAGTCCTTTACCCTGAATATAAAATAAGGTTTATGTCATGAAATCCTGTTGAATCGATGTATTCCACTAACGATACAGTTATGACATAAATAATAATTTGAAACACGTGCACGAACAAAACCTACTGTTAATGAGGATATATTTCAAGCGTCTATTGTGCTTATTATGAGTTCATGAACATCAGGTTAATGTGTCCGAACTATACTCAAGTATATACCATCATTTGTTAGATGATGTCAAATGATGTCCCATTGAATGCTCAGTGGTGTTAGTCAAATTATGTTCTTGCGGTAAAGACGTAGCAACCATTTATTTAATATTGCTGTGTTCTTGTCATTGGACCTATTTTTGGACGAGTACCATCAATAATACACAGATACATATCTACGAAATCGCAATCAACATGGTGTAAATGAGCATATAGAATCATTACTGGTGTAGTGAAATTGTGAGTACTTGTGATATGTAGAGCGTTTGTGAGCAACTGTTCATTTGATTATATTTGAAGAAAAAAGGAACGAAATGATTTCGACTTAATCAAATAATTATTTAACATAAATGTACAAATTGACGCCTTGTACTGATTTCATACGGCATTTATTACCACATAAAATATTATATTTAAGGGAAAATGATTCCGAATTGATCAATTGTAGCATATGACTTTAATCCGACCATTCAGTTAGACTATGTATAAAATGTAATTTTGGACAATTAATGTATTATATTACTACTTACTACCATCTGATACAAGACATTTGCCTACACATTCATGCGTTGATTTTTTTTTTGTCGTTTAGTATACAGGCAACAGTATCGATATGTAAATAAAACATTTACAGTGCAGAAAGCTTCATATTAACGTATTCCCGATCGTCGTCTGCTGACACGATTTGTCCTCACTTGTCAGGTTGAAAGTCTGACGAAGTGTTGATGGCTAGCCGAGTGTCATCAGAGTAAAGAGTCGCATATTCACGGACTTCTAGTTCTTCAAGTGTCTCATAATTATTTCCACGACGGGTAAATGGAGCATCTGCCATAAAAAGAAACAACAGTGAACATAGTTGACGGGATTGGTATTCAAATAGTAGCGCTCAGATATTTTACTTATTTAATAAGGGGTAAATGAATTAAGCGTTTAAGATTAAACATGCCTGTTTCCATCCGAACATATATCAGAATGAGTAGCATATGAAAACGTTTTATTAACGTAGTGGGCTTACTGACTTTAAAATTAATAACGGCAACTTTTGTCATTACCAAATATGTAGGTTGAATAACTTCCGTCTGTGTTGAGAAGTTGCTAGTTTGCCTGAATATAAAACAAACATAATGATTTGGAAATATTTGCAATATGCGTTACTTATTAATCGTGTTGAGACGAGTGGTTCTTATAGCCATTATCTTTATATGCGTAGACAAAGACAAACCCACCAATGTATCAGATTACCCGATTTATATGATTTCTACACATATATAGTAATGTCGGACATACAATTTCTTACGTTTCCATCACGAGATCCTCATATTGGCCTGGTATTTCGTATTTTATGGATGCGTTCTGGCCTGCAATAGCTAACGATATCATGATTTTTATACAAACTAATCTCATTCATAACGGTCAGGTATTGTGTATCATGTAATGTTTGCGCGTGACTCTGGCATTAACATATTTAAAATCTATAAGCATGCATTAGTAGAAATACATAAATCATTGTGCAAACTATCCGGATTTACAG
This sequence comes from Congeria kusceri, assembly GCA_027627225.1. Taxonomy (NCBI): domain Eukaryota; kingdom Metazoa; phylum Mollusca; class Bivalvia; order Myida; family Dreissenidae; genus Congeria; species Congeria kusceri. The sequence continues at coordinate 4,749,310 of CM051029.1, read as the reverse complement.
TTAAGACTTTGGACCGAGTCTGGCTGTGGTACTTAATTTTTTTCACTGAATGGTTTTCGGATGTTTGTATATTGGTTCTGCTTAAGTGTTCAGTGCATTGCAGTTTAATTTCATTTTTAATTAATAGACTAGTGGAACTTATAAAATAACATTTTATCGACTGGTTGCAATGGATAAAGCACTACTATTTATAATGATTTAAATAATAATTACCTACCTATATTTTCGTATGTTCCGCCTACATGATTTATTGACCTTCAACATATATTTAATACATGAAATACAACTAATAAAGACATTGCACTATCAAAGTATAAAAAACACAACAATGCAAAATAAACAAATACATTCCATAGAACTGCCTTGCAACTAACATCTGCTTCAATAAAATAAACATGAATCAACCATTCATATATATTTGTTAATAAAATAAAAAGCGCTTTTGTTTTAACTTCACACCAGGCGATCATATGATTTTAACTAAATGCTAAATGAGTCGTACCTTCTCGTTAGTTTTTGTTTTGCATCAGATTTTTGCAATGCTAAAAACACACAATAAACAACAACAACATGTAAATGCAAAGTACATTAGACTAAGTAAATAAAACAAAAAAGAGACTGTCGTAGTAAATATTGAACAGCGTACATTGTGTTAATGAAAATATTATTTTACATGTTTAATTATATAAAAGTAATACGTATTGCTAAACAATAAGATGAAGTTATATACGTTAACAACATAGATTTACCTCGTGTTCTGTATCTCCATATCATCACTATAACGAAGACTATGATACCAACTCCTGCAGAAGCACCTATTGCACCACCAATAGCAGGGTCAGCCGATCCCTTGTCAACTATTATTACACAAATACATTTGAACGATGGCACACACTACAAATCCCTGCACATGTCAAGAATTCATTTGCCGATCTTCAGACAACAGTTGATATAAACACTTTCAACAGTAGAAATTACCTGCATTCACAAGTGTAGTTCCTGTTATTTCCTTTGTCCAATCTGATTTGCCTATTTTGTTTGCCGCATGCATTTGGATTTGGTATGCCGTGCCAGGTTTTAATCCCTCAATGGACCACGTATAGCTAATAAAAGAACCTGCTACGTAGATATATCTCCAGCTTTCAATATCAGCTTCTTTGTATCGAATAGTGAAATTCTGGTCTTGGCCGCCATTAAAACCAGGGACCCATGTTACTACAATGTCCGTTTTGCCTAATCGGTCAATAAGCAAGTCCTTCGGAACATATGGTCTGGCGATAACAGTTGTACTTGTATATTATAAATACAACATATGTATATAAAAACGCGATTATAATTGTGAATATACCATAATAATCATTATTTAACTCAAGTAAGGTGTTACTATGTGTTGTGTTACAATATAATTTACAGAAAACAAACAAACATAGTCAACGTTGTAATATATACCTACATTGTGCGTGTAACGCAAACACCTCCACCGCTGAGCCCACTGTGTTGGTAACGTTCACCATGTATTCTGTATAATCTTCAACTTGCACGCGGAGAATCACGAGTTGTGTCTGCAGTTTGTCATCGGATATATTGATAAAAAAGTTGTTGGAGTCAATAGACATAATTTCCCATTCACCATCTACAGGCCTGTACCAAGTGAAGTCGGAAGACTTGGGTTCAGGATAGGCTTTTATCGTGAAAGTAAACTCAGCCGAGTCGTTAGGAGCTCTGTACAATTCGGTCATTGGAGGGGACAATGGCGACGCTCTTGGTGAACCTATGCAAGAACACATTGTATAGTTATGCACTTTTAAAGATTGATTGTCAATGTATTTACTCGTAACGAAGGATGGCATGATGTACTTCATTACTTACAGTTAATGAATAGAGCCAGTAATTGTTTGTTTTGTCCTTTGTTGTAACGGTTTTTAGCCATGCATTTATATATTCCAGCATCATATTCACATCTTGCTTGGTGTATGTGTGTTTTGGCTTTCTGTGCTTCTGTCTCAACTAGGCTTATTTCACTTCCACTAGTTGCATTGATGATACTTACATTAGGTTGAGGGTCACCATCGGCATCACATACCAGCTCTATTGTGTCACCCTGGTCAACGACGATGTTGTTGCTAGTTTCATTGGCTTTGAATGTCCGTATATATGCCCCATCTGTAAGTATACCTTCTTATGAAATGTATTTGTGCAATAATATATGTTTATCAATGCCAATGGTTGAAACATAAACTTGTTATATGTAGTAGACATTATATATCATACAGAACGAAAACGGTAACATATTAAGGTTTTGGTAACGTTTTATCGTAAATTTATCTGTATACGGTAGCTGGTGATCCGGCTAGATTTTATCAGCGTCTACATTAGTGAATATTGTGTTAGTTCCAAGCGTTTGCGAACATAGACATTATAAAATGCCTTTCGTAAATAAGAAATAGTTTTCAGTCGAATACAATTCATTAAGGTTTATTTGAACTAATGCCCATTTAAGAGGTATTGAACTATATTCAATGGACTGCGGCTTTAATGTTGTGAGTATCGTTTAGATTATACGCGTATTTTTCAAAAACATAAAATGAGCTACATCTACTCATAAGCAATACTAATAAATATCTATTGCATTTTGTCATAATACAATTGATACATGTACACACGTTGCCTAATGTTTTGCTCACCATTTCTACAAAGACAAAATTGACACTCATATGCGAGTCTAAGACATTATACAAACACAATGCCATTTCGATGTCATTTTCAAATAGATGATGATCGTTTATTCATTTACATAACAGTTACATCAAACATTGATAATTATTGAACTTACATTCAACATTTATGTAAAATGTCGACTGACTTAATCCGTACACTACTTCGTTTCCAATAGGCTGCATTCTGTTTGATGCATTACATTGGTATACTCCTTCATAGGTCAATCCAATGTTGTTGATTGTTAGTGTTTGTCCTGTACCCACCACTGTACTCGTGTCTGTCCTTATCCATGTAAAGGTTAAGTCTGGCGGATCCATCTAGTGAATAATACGTGTTCGATGACTTGCGCAAAATGGTTTTGTCATTGCGACTAAAACTGAATGTCACCACGTCACCGTCTGAAACACCTTTTGGGTGGTTCCACCGGTAAGACGGGGTTAGACATCCGGAAGACGAACATCTAAATTCAATCACTCTGCCTTCGCGAATACTGACTGGGCCGTTGATTACTATATCACTTATTGACAAAACTGGTTTTGAAACTGGATCTAAATGAACAATAAATGCATTTAGTTTGTTTTTTTACATTATTATGATTATGCGTTAAAACATTCATTTGACAAACACACAGACGGAAGGACGGCTTAACCGACATACAGAAGAACAGGGACGGACTGACGGATTTCAAGCGGACAGGATGACAGACGGACGATCAAATAGACAAAAATAAAGAAAAAAAAACACGCAAACAAACAAACACAATATTGATTATTCTTACATTGTACTTTCGTTCTCGTGCTTTTGTTGAGAATTATGCTGATGGTTTTGTAAACATATTTTGCTAAACAAGACAAATTCCCATCACGGTATGCAGTCGGTGTATATGTCAAACTGCTTTTTACGACATCAGCGCTGTGTGAACAGTTGGCCATGTCAGTGACGTTCATCACATCTTCAAACCAATATATATTAGTATGAGGCCTAGTCGTTGAAGTGGTGCAAGAAAACGTTGATGCTTCGTTATATACAGTGTAGTAAACGAGACTCTGTGGACTCAGCGTAAGCGAAGAGAGTGGTACTAAAACAAGAGAAACGCCATAAACAATCATTATTTTACGCGTGAACCACGCCGTGTGTATAATCCGTTAACAAACTGCCATTGCATTCAACAGCTGTTGACATCCATTAATGTTTTTAGAGAATGTATTAATTTAAGAAAAATGCTTAAAACTTACAGATTGTCCGTCTTTGTACTAAATTAATAAGCAAATGTTAAACATTTACTTCATGTAATATCAAAAAAAAAACATTATTAAGATGTGTCGCAAATATGCCTCCAATAGAACATGTCGTAATTGCTGATAAATGGATAAATGATTTCAAAACTTAATAGAGATTGTGGCACCAGAATGTGATTATAATGCCTTTTGATTTTATAAAACCACAACGGTAGCACTATTGTTAGTCAAAAGGCCTTTAATAAGCCTTAATAAACTTTTATAAAATGTATGTGGTCGGGGAAACTTTTCAAGGATATTCAAGACGTGTAGGATATTGTTTTGAAACGCGGTTGTTGCTCGATGCGCAAAATATCATAGTAGTTTACGAAGTATTCCGGTGCAAAATGCATGATAATTCATAATAGCATACATGTAATACGAGAACATAAGATGCATATATGTTACTGTATATAGAACATGATAATATAATCATTACACCAGTCTTATCAATAGCACGAGATATAAATAAATAAGTTGTTTTAAGAATTGACAATTTCTAGAAGTTAATATTTAAAACGTGATACTTGTGTTTATAATTCTTTCCCCTTGGGAACATATTATATTACAAAAAAAGAACTCGCTGTTAATTTAAAGAAAAATAACAGATAAGAGATAATGTAAACTTATTTCTTTGTATTTATGACAGTTTTAAAAGGTCGTGATACACGCAGTCAAGATAAGGATTTTCGTCTGAAGAGCAAAGCTCACATAATCTCTTTTCGTTTTGTATATTATTATGTATCCCCACTTTTATCAATAACTTAAGGTAGTATTAGTAGAGTAGAAATAGTAGTAGAGGTAGTAGTTGTTGTATTATTAGTAGTAGCAGTACTGTAGTAGTAGCAGTAGTAGTAGTAGTGGTAGTAGTAGTAGAAGTAGTAGTAGTAGTAGAAGTAGTAGGAATAGTAGCAGTAGTAGTAGCAGCTGTAGTAGTAGTAATATCAAATTATACGAGTACATAACCTGGTGTTTCAATGCATATAGACGTCTGTTGCGTGTCTGTTTCCTTGGAGCAACTGTATTTGCCAAAGGTATTTTCACTAATTAGTATTATTGCAACAGTAACTGATGTCATATCTGAATTTGACGACAGTTTATACAATGGTGGATTCACATCGCTGCAGGTATTTTTATTAAATACAACATAGCATTCTCCTATGAGATCGCCTTTATGACATTTTACTTTTTTATTTTCGGTATTACTCCACGTGAAATTAAACACGATTTGCACGCTTTGTTCCCCAATCTCAGCAAAATGATTCAAGCAGGTATCTGAAATAGAAACATTTATCAACACATATTTTGAAAAACAAGTTTAAACATATTCGCTTTTTAAACAAATAAACGAACAAATAGTTGTGTTACCTGCTTCTCTGCACACACATATTAAAACAACTAAACAGGATAATGTTGGTGCGTTCATTTTCCTATTTGATAAGTTTATGAACTACTGTTGATCTGCATTGACAATCCTTAACATACAGTGGGGTCAGCGATTGTGTTCCGCAAATAAGCGATTAATTGCGATTGCATTTTAAACCGTTTTAATCCGTTTAAATCCGATTGTTAGCGATTGCTAGGGTTTGTTAGAGGTATTACCAAAGTCCGCATGCGTAGCGGTAAAAAGCGCTACAAAGGCGTGGTTTTGTTATGCGCACACTCTTAAGCCAATCAAAATGCCGAGAGTGGGAAGATAACACCGCCCCCTCCCCTGGTCACGCGGTCCTAATTGAATAATTATCAGCGGAATATTAACGCAGCCCTTTGAACGCTTTATCTCAATATTAAATGAAGCTCAAAATAAAAATAAATATATTATTTAATGTTAATATGTCCATGTCATATATATTTCAAATGCATATGGTTATGAACAAAATGCACATTAGTGCAGTCATTATTACAAATTACAACTGAGTATTCCCAAGAGAATAATAATAATAATAATATTATTATTATTATTAAAGTGGTAATATTTTAGAAATAATATTAATAATAGTAATACTAATACTAATAATGATAATAATAATAGTAATAATAATAATAATAATAATACTAATAAAAGTAATAATAAAAGTAATTATTATTATTACTATCATAGTGGTAATATTTGAGAAATAATAATACTTATACTAATTGTAATAATAATAATAATAATAACAATATTAATAATTATAATAATAATTATTATTATTAGTTTAGTGGTAATATTTAAGAAATAATACTATACTACTACTAATAATAATACAAATAATAATAATTATGATAATAATAATATTAATTATTATTATTATTATTATTATATACTTATAATAAACCATCATGTAGGCTGGTGTACGCGCCTTTGTTCTTTATAAACTGATGAAGCAATTTGTTTAATCTTAATTTTAATGAAGTAATTTTCTGCATATCGATGACAAAAACATGTTATAGACTCTAACTCTCTCTTTGTAGTTGAATTGCACTTCAGAGAGACCGTATTTCGATGCAAATAGTACACCTTCATATTCAAATGCAATTGTCAATCGTTGTGGGCCATTATGGCTCAATTAACTGGACCCTTCTGGTATCCTTTTAAACTGGGCCTCTTCGGACCGGGCCTTTCTGGATTTGGGCCTTTCAGACCTTACACCTTTTAAACCGCCACCAAAAAACCTGCATATGATTAAACCCCGTCAAAATAAGAGTAATCCAATATAGTGGCTGCATGTAAATACTTCCATTTAACAATTAGGATTTGTTAAATGTTAAAAACACAATTACAAAATGTATGCGAAAAATAATGCATAGCAACCCCCGTATCATGTACCGTATTTTTTAGAACTGTGGCACACTACAATGAACGATAACATAACATTTCCTCGTATAGTGTATAACCAGTACGTATATATTGACTTCATATGAACTTTTGAAAACTATCTGACCGGGTTAAAACAACGTTAAACACTGCACCCTTATCACGCCTTTTCGCGAAATTATCATCAGTAACAGGAACATTTTTTCGGTAATAATTTTATTTTGGCGGTTATTGCAGATTATGGCAATTTATAACACCCTCAATTCAACACACGTTAAAAAATTGTGTTCGATATTCAGGAAACTGTATACTTCAAGAAATAGACCTTCCAGACTCTCCAATTCATTATAGTAGTAATGTAAATATCACACTACTATGTAGAGAACATTTGATTAAAACACTTACTTGTGCAATAAATATCTTACCTGCAACAATTAGCAACGTATGCATAAGGAAACCTAGAACAGTTAGTTTGACCATTTTATCCATGTATCACACAAACGCGCCTGTTGAAAGCTTATAAATTGAAAGCTTAACTTGATCAAGTTCTTCTTTCGATTTAAAAATGCATGCATATATATGCCCGTTGTCTGATAATGACATTTAATTTTACTTCCGAGTTACACAGTTACATGTCAACAGTATTATTAACGGTGCACAGTGTGTTCTATTCGATTAGGCCTATTCACTTAAACAAGTATGTTTCTTCTATCAACATTATTTAAAAGAAGCATTTTGAAGTAGATCGTAAAGCATTATTTAATAGTGTAGTACACAATACGAATATACATCGTTGTTTAAGATGTCTGACTTAATTGCGATCGCATTACTTCAATTTGAGAATTCACTTGCAATCTATAGCCGTAAAATGGACTAAAATACAATAATTAAATGTCTGTATTTGATGTAAGTTGTGTCGCCTACTTGCGAATATTTGTTACTATATGATATAATTCATTTTAGAATAATAACTATAATTTTATTGATTAAACAAAGTGTTTGGTAGCAGCGCGTGATTTGTTAGTTTTTACACATACTCGTACAAAATGAGTGGCAGATACGAGACAGACAACACAAGAACATGTATTGCATTTAAAGGTAAAGAAACCGAGGTACAACGCGTTGTACACCGCATTTTGCATTATGAAAAATTTGCAGTATGCTCCAAGCCTTATCATGACCATATATCTGACCAAGTCGATGGTAAATCTAACCTGATCATGACCATAAATCTAACCAAATCGATGGTAAATCTGACCTGATCATGACCATATTATTTCTATTGAAAAACCGATGCATTCGAAATGGGCTTACAATTCTGCCAAAGGAAGACAAGACATAAAATATGGTAGAGCTAAGATACTCCTAACCCAATTATCGATGACAATTTCCAGACGTTGAAGAACGAACTTCGAAGGAACTTTCTCCGATATACTAGATAGAGCTTTTCATTAACTAGATGGAAATAAATCATGTTCATGATTTTGAAAGAGGCTCACTTTAACACCGTCTGTTAAAGAAGCTGCTACAAACCATATTAACGCGTGTGTGTGTGTGTGTGTGTGCGCGTGTGTGTGTGTGTGTGTGTGTGTGTGTGTGTGTGTGTGTGTGTGTGTGTGTGTGTGTGTGTGTGTGTGTGTTTGTGTGCGTGTGTGTGTGTGTTTGTGTGTGTGTGTGTGTGTGTATGTTTGTATGTATGTATGTATGTATGTATGTATGTATGTATGTATGTATGTATGTATGTATGTATGTATGTATGTATGTATGTATGTATGTATGTATGTATGTGTGTATGTATGTATGTATGTATGTATGTATGTATGTATGTATGTATGTATGTATGTATGTATGTATGTATGTATGTATGTATGTATGTATGTATGTATGTATGTATGTATGTATGTATGTATGTATGTATGTATGTATGTATGTATGTATGTATGTATGTAGTGTCAGGTAAATAATTTCGCACTATACAATATAAGCTCCTTTTGTCTTTATCAAGTTGCTTTGTTAAAGGCATATACAAACCTTCTTACAAATAGCATGCTTGTTTATAATACAACACCATGAACAATGCGGTATTAATGTATTAGATTGCATTGTTTTCATTCACAAGTTAAATGGACTACCATATACCCATAGTTTTATTAACATTGGAACTTAACGCCTCCCGAAAGTGTGCTTGAGAGAACATATACAAAAAAATTGTATAACATATAACATAATAATATAATAATATAAAATAATAACATCAACAACATAAACAAAAAGAACAATACAACATGTAACAAAAAATAATCAGATTTAGTTATTTGTCTTTCCTATAATTATGCAAATATTGTTCTTTTGAGACTTGCATGCCAACTAGTATTATTTATCGGTTTTCAAACGCGTTTTTTTACAATCAAGTTATATATTATTACCAAGGACTTAAATGACAGTTCAATATGACGTACTATTTAATAATAATTTAGACATACATGTATATCTCAAGATATAAATAGGAATGGCTGTCAAGAGGTACATAAATGTGGCCACGAGATCAAAGGTATCTATGAAAGTTTGTACGTGCGTGTTTATGATTTTTGACCCAATATAAATAATTGAGAACATACAATTTCGCAAGCGCTCGTGAAACTATTAATTGTCTCCCTTTCCGATGGCGATATCACGCGTTATCACACCGAAAACAAAAAAAGATCCTCTATTTCTTTTCTAAAACGAAAAAACAATCTTGCTGATATATGGCGATATTTAAATCCAACCAAAAACCAAACTGATAAGATCCGTATAATGTTTTGGTTTATAGATAGTAATAGTATTCCCATTGTCCATTCAAGTGATATTAGACCCGCAATTATTCAATCGACCGATCATATGGCTATATCTATCAAAATTAAAATCCCATCAAAACGTGGTCCGGGCTTTTAGAAATTAAATAATTCAATTTTAAACGAACCCGAATATTGTAGTAAAGTTGAAAACATTATCAAAATAATGATTACAGTTACAAATAAATAGTAAACGGACTGTCTGGGAATAATTTAAATGTGAAGTTAAACAAATGGCCATAAAATACTCAAACAACATATCGCGTGAACGCCAAAAGACATTGCACCTTCTTGAAACCGAGTTAAATAGCATTCTTTCAAAAGATAATGAAAACACAAATGATGAAGAAAAAGTTATTCAACTTTCAGGCAAATGGTGCTTTTGTTCGATCAAAACTTCAGTTTATGGAAGAAGGCGAAAACAAATCTAAATATTTTCTTAGTCAAGAAAAATCAAGACAAAGGTGAAAAACATCTTCTCTTAACAATGATGGCAAACACTTTAGTAACATAGAATACATTTTATATAAAGAAGTTATTTTCTATAAATCATTATATAAATCAAATGCTTGTACATACAAGGAATTAGAATTTTATCTTAACTCAGTTACACTTGAAAATACTGTCACTGAAGACTTCGCAATTTTTTTGAAGGTCATATATCTTTACAAGAACTTTCAAACGCTTTAGCATCCACGGAATCAAATAATAGTCCTGGTCTTGATGGTTTAACCGTTGAATTTTATCAGAAATTTTTTGATAATATATCAACCTTACTGCTTTATTGTTTTACATAATGTATTGAAAAGGGCGAATTAACATATACGCAAAAAGAGTGTAGTTTTGCATTGCTTTATAAGAAAGGTGATACTGAAAATGTGGAAAACTGGAGACCAATATCACTTCTAAATATAGATCATAAAATTTTGGCGAGAGTTTTAGCTCAGCGTTGACAAATTATATTACCGAAAAGCATTAGTCTTGATCAGCAAGGATTTATAAAGAACAAATGTATTGGTTGCAATATTCGACAAATATAGGATATAATTGATTATGCAGAGCTACTAGAGATAGGTGGCGCTTTTAAGAAGGCATTCGATAAAATAGAATGGACCATCCTGTTTAATGTCTTAACTAAATTCGGGTTTAAAAGCAACTTTGTAAAACTAGTTAAAACTTTATATAAAATATATGTTCCTCTGTAATGAACAACGGATGGAAATCTAATTTCTTCAAAATACATAGAGGAATCCGACAGGGTTGTCCCCTCTCAGCCCTTCTTTTTATTTTAATAGCCGACATTTTACCAACGACAATTAGGTCGTGGATTAAGCTTGATGTTATAGCCAGTAAATGCAATCAGAATTTACGAACTATTAAAACAACTCAGCTTGCAGACGATACTACTGTTTTCTTAAAAAATACTGAAGATATACCAATTGTCATTATATAATCGATGAATTCGGGTCAATATCAGGTCTCAAATTAAATAAAAAGAAAACTGAAGGCATAATAATTGGCAAGTGCGAAAGCGAATGTGTAATTCACGACATTAAATTTAATCCAACGGTCAAGGTTTTAGGCGCTTACTTTGGGACAAATCCTACTATATGTAATGAATTAAATTGGAAGGACAAAACTGCATCTTGTCAGAAACAGATCAACGCTTGGAACAACCGAAGCTTGACATTTTATGGAAGGGTAACAGTAATCAAAACATTATTGCTTCCAAAAATTTCATATCTTTTACAGTCAACATTTGTTTCGAAAAATAACCTCAATGCAATAGATTCGATGTGTTTTAAGTTTTTAAGGAATAACAAAACTGAAAAAAAGAAAAAGATCTATTCTAATTAGTTTCTACTCGATGGAGGAATTGAAATGCCTGACGTAACCACTTACGCAAAAACAATTAAAATGAAATGGGTAAAAATGTTATGTATCGACGATAATGCGAATTGGCAAGTTATCCCTATTTTTTTCCTGAACCAGTTTGGCAAAAACCATTTAATATTTAAAATGAACATTGATTCACTCAAATCGTTACCCAAAGTAAAATTTAAAATACCCGCCTTTTATCAGGAAATTATATGCAACTTCATTGAAATAAACAATATTACCACACCGAGAAAACCACAAACGTATTTTGATATAAGAACAGAGGTAATATTGGGAAACAGATATATCAAACATAATGGCAAATGCATACTTTTCGAAAATTGGATACATTCAAATATCATCGTTATGAATGATTTACACATATTGTTTCAAACTTAGAAAATAAATCCAATTGGATTGCCAAGTTAAATATACTCAAGACATCAATTCCGAAGTTAAATATACTCAAGACATCAATGCCGATAGATTGGATTCTTACCTTGCAATCAACTGAATCTGTAAATTCCTTGGTAAAAACAAGTCTCCAATCTTCCTGTAACAAAAATACCAACATCTATAACTTAAATAATAAATAATTGAAACAGATGCGCATCATGAATAAATGTGAAAAACCGTACATACATGATTACTGGACAAGAGTCTTCCAAGAAAGATTAAGATGGCAATCGGTTTATCTATTCAAAATCTCGCACTTCAGGCGGTAGGACTGAGAGGTGAAGCTTCGGACGAATGTGAGCAGAAGTTGAAAACTGTTTCCAGCCTGAGTCAGGTGACGGACCTAGCAGAAGACTCAACGATGAAGGCAGCACTGATGCAGAGCATGGAGCCTGTAAAGGTATAACTAGTTGGTAATGTACTAGTATGATAGTTATTATACACAACGATAAAGAATACATTATAATTAAGCCGTAGTAAATTAACTTTTAAAATCGTCTTCTCTGAAACCGTCATGTCAACAGGTTTTGTGTTGTGTATGTACAATCGCATAGCGATCCTCTACAAACATTGTTCGAATTACGACCCTGGGATAAAATTTAGCTACGCCCCGTGGTCACATTATTGATGTATACTTAAATAACAAAATGATTTTAAAAAGCTTCTATTAAACCGCAAGGCCTAGAGGTTTCGTATTTGGTATGTACAGGTAGCTACCATTAGTTATTCCACCATTACCTCTTTTTGATGAACTTCTTCCCGGACTTTGCTGATCATTGTTTTGATAACAATCTATAGTCATTGAATCATGATTGAGCCGCGTTTCACATAGAAATAATAGGTCAATAGAATGGAATGCATTAATAAATCCAGAGTCACTACTTCATGTTTGTAGACGTTATATATTTCAAGACCATACTATAGTTAAAAGCATATTGTTATCCTACAATTATAAGTGAGGAATACCTGCACCTTGATCAATCGCAACAGGTGTTTACCGAATGAGATACTTTCTGTTTAACACCTGCTCCAACTTTCCATGCATATTAAATTAAGCAGGAATATTTAATTAAACATTACATTATGCTCAACGGGTGTGATAAATGTTCCAATATGCGTGTTGATATGTTTATTATGCCCGTTCATAATAGCATTATGATTATAATTATAGTGATATCAGTCCTTTTAAATTTAAAACTAAATGTTTAGCTTACATTGTCGACAAATAACTTGGTATATAGTAAAGGGTAAAGATAATACATTTCTTAAATAAATTTCGTTATAACAAATGTTGAGTTAGGTGCATGTGCATGTTTTGCGGTTAAGTTATGTATTGCCTATCAACGAATTGGAAAAGCAGACACACCAAAAACGCGAATTTGCACAGTAAGCTGTAAAGGACAATTTTTTGTATATGGCCAATCATGTATCAAACTTTAAACATACTGGATATGAACTCCAGTGACTGCCGTGCATATCAACGGATCATGTAGCAGTTTATATTAGGTCATCGTCTTATTGTTTTTTGTACAAGACACTTAATCGCACTATTTATTTTATATTAAAGCAACCATTATACCACAAGAAAACAATAATCATTAGGAATACGATATTTTATTGGCAGTAATCGAGGTATAAATATAAATTTACGATGTGTTATAAACAAAACCACATCGTTTTTAAACGTATATACGTTTCAGTGAGAAACGTATAAATGACATATTGAAAACCTTCCGTTTCATCTACGAACGTTTAGGCTGTGTTGTGTTGCTTTTAATGCTTGCTTGTACACTGTTTCTGGATGATAACACATGAAAAAATTGACCGGTTTAAATGTTTTTACGACTAAGGTATAACGTCAAAAAATACATGCCGTGTTCAACTTTGGTTGAAAACAACTAAAAGTTGAAAAAGTTATGGCCCCTTTTTGATTTAATATCCTTAAAAGCACGGTTTCCGAACACTATCTCAGGAAAGGCTTCACATATTTAAATTAGTGTAGGTACATAGGTGTAACATCATACAAACAGATCGAATAGGACTTTGGTTACAAACCACTAAATGTTCACAGACAGACAGACAGGCAGTCAGTCAGTCAGGCAGGCAAGAAGAAAAGCAAGCAGAAAAGTAGACAGGCAGACGACAGACAGACAGACAGACAGATAGAAAATGTATTTTTTTTTGGCAATAAAATACGGCGTGTTTGTTTTTCTACACAAAAGCAAGTTAATTATATTGTTTCAGACGTGCGGAGGGTGTTCAGTTGCTAGGTCAGCGTTAAATAAAGTATTCTGACGAATAGTATACATTTGTGGAAAGCTAATTACTGGATTGGTATATTAAAATGTTTTATTGTTAAACCCAAAACAGCCTTTACAATATTTGGTAGTTTAAGGTAACCAATGAGTACAATTAAACATGTATTTGTGGAGTAGAATATAGTTATGGAATGACCAATGGAATGACTATTCTGACGAATAGTATACATTGGTGGAAAGCTAATTACTGGATTGGTATATTAAAATGTTTGATTGTTAAACCCAAAACAGCATTTACAATATTTGGTAGTTTAAGGTAACCAATGAAGTACAATTAAACATGTATTTGTGGAGTAGAATATAGTTATTGAATTACCAACAAGTGAATGTCGTATCATAATATCAACTTGGTTTCGGTTTATTATAACCCAACTCACTTTAAGCATTGCAGTTGATCCCAAGAAATCAAGAAAAACCCACTAGAGTGGGAACAATATGTTTACCGAAAAGGAAACCAATAACTGGTTCAAGGCGTGCAGAGCACTCAATGTGACAAAAGAAGGACTGGCTAATTTTGTTTGATCAGAAATGCAGCAGATCCACGCATCTGTCGGCAGAATTTGTTGAAAATGCTCCATTCAAAAATTGATACCATTTCCAACGAAGAGCATTTGTAGAAAGAGTACATAGAATTACTGCCCATTCAACAAATCACAACAACACAAACAATGCTTAACATGTGATAACTTTAAACACTATATTATATCAAACCACAGCTATGCACCACCGTCTTGGAGGAACACTAAAGCGGAACTTTGAGCAACCGACTGGTGGGAAATTTGACAGTTTTTCCTGCCCCCAGACGGATATAACGGCGTTTCCACAGTTCATGAATCAGACTTCAACGGGGTGATAAGCGTCAGGCTGAACTGCCAACATTTTGAGACATGTCTCTCCTCACGTTTATTCCCTAAACCACAAGACCCACTATGTCCTTTAAAAAAGGTAATGTATTTTTAATACGATTTATATTTGGAAATATGTTTTATTATATTCGATTCAACTGTAAATTTTATGTTTTTCTGAGTTAAGAATTCAAAGAAATAGATAAAACATAATATTGTATTAGATTATCAATTAAGACATGCAGTTATTATTTATTATTATTTACTAAGGCGCGTCAAATAAACCATAGGCCGAGATATACGCCACACAGTCAACTGCAAGGTTACAGATGCTGATCTGCAGGACCATTTCCAGACACTGTATACGCTATTGGCGGATCCAATGTGTTTAGCGCTTGATCCGGCTGCAACAGTAGCAAGCACTAGACTTTGTGATGTAAGTTTGCACATTACCTCTGTTCTTTGTTGAATACAACTGAATATTATATATAAGATCTGACCGATTTGTCATCTTATACCTTATTTTATTAAACGAGTTCATGAATTATGCTGACGAATCTCCTGGACGAGTTTAATACAATATAAACGTTTGGTATGAAAGGACAACGAGTGTCAGAACGTTTTTAGCACATGCTTGTTACGAAAAAAAAGACTACCAACAGTTTTTGATTTATCCTGATAGGTATGTACTGACGTGACGTCTTTTCATAATGACGTGGTCATTTCACCAAAATAACGTAATGCAATTGGTCAGTCAAAGAATGTCTAGCCAATGAACACGCTAATATAAGACGGAAAACAATGTATTGCGTGTGATAAATTGTTATTTGAGGTGCAAACGTCTCTGTATGCTGCTATATTGCTAAATCATTTAAAATATTACAATTCCTGATCAATACTTCACGAAATTAACAAAAAGTTTTTAAAGTTTAACTTGAACTACACGTACTATTGCAAATGCATAATCATTGCAAGAACCGGACATATTAGTTGCAACACTTGCTTAATGTTTAACATTATCGACACTTCTTGAATTTCTCAATAATGATAGATCTACTCTTATGTGATTATTGTTCGTAAATGTTCCCGAAATGTGTCACCTTAGAACATAAATGCTAACAATCCTACAAAGATTATGTTGTGATTTTGTTCGGGTTATTTGAATAAACACTTCCCTGAAAAATGTTTGAGGAAATGAAAATATACGATTAAGTAACAATAAAGTTAATGGCTTTGGGTACAGAGATAGAACCTAACATATAAATGTGTAGATATAACTTCGACGCTGTTAGATACATTTTTTATATGTCAGTACAAATGTACTGACACAACTGTAAACGAACCTTAAAAGTCGGATTGCGTTTTAACGTTTGCTTATAGTATGCACATAGATCTAACTAGTTGCACGGTCTATTTTGGCTAGTGTGTCCCTATATTTAAAGAATATTAGGTTTATAGTGACTTGGAAAGCATAATGCTTATTTGGCGAGGCGTAGGCATAATGATAAGATTATCCGCCATGCCAGAAAAAAAAACGACACTAACCTGTTATTCTAGTTCGTGTATCACATAAGAATGCATACAAGTATTATATTATTTTTAAACATTCACTGACATATAATGATTTTCTTTAATCCCTTAATAATTTGAAACGTTCATCAGAATAACAGTTCTACGCAACTAAAATAGTTATAAATATCGAGCGTTATGAATATACTTAACTATAGTTTTAATATTAATATTGACTGATGAATATTTGCAAACAACTAATCAGTTTAAAAAATGTAAATACATATGTATGTGATAAAAAAATATTATCTTTGAAAGTGTTTAAAGAAAAAAAAACGAACAACACCACATAAAAATTTAACGAATATGACAATTTTCCCCTACGCTTACTTTGACCCTTTGCTTTTCAATATTAAAGTCCATCAACAAGCATTTCATTTCATTGCCAAGTATCCAGTTAGCTGTTATTTTAATTCCACTAAACCGCGCTAACCAGAAATGCGATTTGTTTTCGAAATCGTCATGACTTGTCTGTACCTAGGGTCTCAGATTCAGTGAATTTGTGAAATCTTGTCAAGTACGTAAGGCTATTATTGCGTAATTTTAAATAGTGTGTTATGTTGGAACAAGTTATTACAGCTCATGTTTAAAACAGTCCGTTAGTTTTTAGAGGAAATCGTCTGTAAAAATCAAACGAAACTCGCTGGACAAGAATTGTATATTATTTTGCACTTTGTGTTTATTTGGCGATGTAAACCGACTGCTTAGTGTAGATTAACTCTTTTTCGATGAACAGACACAGAAACAGAAACAGTGAACAGTCTTACAATAAGTTATAGGACTAAAAGTAACAACACAAGATAACGGTTAAAATTATAATTATACAACAGAACAGGCAGATTTTGTCATATTTATATACGTTTGGATATGTTTTCAAATAAAACAATATTTAGATACCATTCTTAATAAATAATGTAACATTGTCATTCATAATTATAGTACTATGTTCCCATGTGAATTCAGTTGCAGAATGATCGTCGCTCCCTAACTGAACTGGGTGCACTGGTAAAATATGCAAAAGAAACACTAGACAATGCAAAAAAGGCAGGGGAGCAATTTTTGAAAGAAGCAGAGAACACAATGGCAGAAGGTTCGCAATAATTGGAAGAAACGATACAGGCTGGTGAAAAACGCAACCAAGGCAAGGCACTCGAGGCGGAAAACACACTAACAGAAAAAACGCAATATGCCTCTATCCAAATAGAACGGAAGACGCGTGACAGCGTTAAAACAATATAGGATAGGATACAGGAATTAAATCAATCACTAGAAGATACTTCACAGAAAGCCGAAAAAACAAATTAGAATTGACGCAAATTGCCACAAAGCAAATATAACAGAACACAAGTGATAGCGTTAAGACAATAGAAGATCATACACGATATGGCATTGAGCGCATTCAGCAGGCGGGGCATGACAAGGCAAACAACGGCTATGAACGAGGCGTAGAAGGATTTTTTAGTAAACTGTTTGTTTTTGCGTTCGCTGAATGTTAACTTCGTCACTCTATGTGCCCATTGGAAACATAATAATGTATCATGTAAATTCATTCTGCATTACAAATAGTACGCACAAAAACAACATGACGTCTCTTGAAAGCCACACGCGTCCATAAACATAATAAGCACCCTTCTAACGTTCAGTTGTCAACTACAAGAAATCTGTTAAATACATTTGCCGATCGAACTTGTTAAGCTACATGAATAATACAAATGTGTAGCCGATAACGCTGTCCACATATTATTTTTACATGTAACATTGTTTTTGCAAATTATACATAGCAGCTTAGACCCAAATAAGCAAATCCTTGAACTCTTTTCCAATTTACATTTGATCATTTACGTATATTCTTACATAATTACTTACTATGTTTATATTGCAATATGTATGACTCTACAACACACAATAAATCTACTCCTCCGTACACGAACAGTAATTTTGACATGTACCCAATTATTACATACCACAACTACCTTGTACTGTCACATGTACATTATTGTCTAACACATATTATGTTCTATCGAATATACCCTACTCCCACATTTGACAAAGCAGCTGTATTGCCACATCTACCACACTTCCACGGCTCACATACTCGTTGACCTGACGCATAAATCCTACTTCTAGGTACCTCGCATCCGTTTTACTTTCATATGTACCCTACTCCGGCTCAAACAACCGTGGTACAGAAGTACGTACCCTATTCCCTCTTATCACATGCCATTTTCATGTACATATAAACTCTACTCTTACATCTCACACCCATTGTACTGTCACATGTACTATATTCAGACATCTTACACACCCAATGAACAGACACATGAAGCATACTCAGATGTCTCGCACACCCATTGTACTGTAATATACTTTACTCCCACGTCTTACACAAATGTTGTACTGACACATGTTCACTGCTCAGAAGTCTTACACGCCTGTTCTACTGACACATGCACCATACTCAGACATCTACCACCCCCGTTGTACTGACACATGTACCCTATCCAAATGCCTTACACATCTGTTGTACTGACACATGTACCCTATCCAAATGCCTTACACATCTGTTGTACTGACACATGTACCCTACTCAGATGCCTTACACATCTGTTGTACTGACCTCTGTACTCTATCCAGATGCCTTACACATATGGTGTACTGACACCTGTTCCCTACTCAGATGTCTTAAACCCATCTGTTGTACTGACACCTGTACCCTATCCAGATGCCTTACACATATGTTGTACTGACACATGTATCCTATCCAGTAGCCTTACAAATATGTTGTACTGACACATGTACCCTATCCAGATGCCGTACACATCTGTTGTTCTGACACCTGTACCCTAGTTAGATGCCTTACATATATGTTATACTGACACCTGTACTTAATCCAACATCACCCACCCCCACACACCTGTTGTACTGACACATGTATCCTACACAGGCGTCTCACACAACCGTTGTGCTGACACGTGTACACTACTCCCGAATCTCACACAACTGTTGTACTAACACATGTATCCTACTTCCGAATCTCACACAGCTGTTGTACAGACACATGTACCGTACTCCAACATCACCCCCCCCCCCCACACACACCTGTTGTACTGACACATGTATCCTACACAGGCGTTTCACATAACCGTTGTGCTGACTTGGTACCCTACTCCCGAATCTCACACAACTGTTGTACTGACACATGTATCCTACACAGGCGTGTCACACAACCGTTGTGATGACACGTGTACCCTACTCCCGAATCTCACACAACTGTTGTACTGACACATGTATCCTACACAGGCGTGTCACACAACCGTTGTGCTGACACGTGTACCCTTCTCCCGAATCTCACACAACTGTTGTACTGACACATGTATCCTACACAAGCGTTTCACACAACCGTTGTGCTTACACGTGTACCCTACTCCGGAATCTCACACAACTGTTGTACTGACACATGTGTCCTACTTCCGAATCTCAAACAGCTGTTCTACAGACACATGCATCATACTCATCGTCTTAAACACCCATTACATTGTCACGTGTACCCTACTCCAACATCACCCCCCCCCCCCACACCAGTTGTACTGACTCATGTTTCCTACACAGGCGTTTTCACATAACCGTTCTGCTGACACGTGTACCCTACTCCCGAATCTCAAACAACTGTTGTACTGACACATGTATCCTACTTCCAAATCTCACACAGCTGTTGTACATACACATGTATCATACTCATCGTCTTAAACACCCATTGTATTGACACGTTAACCCTACTCAGACGTCTTGCATACCTGTTGTACTGACACATGTAATCTACTTGGATGTCTTAATTAACCATTGTACTGACACAAATACCCTACTCACGAATCTCCACCAAATGTTGTACTGACATCTGTACCCTTCTCAGAAGTTTCGCACACCTATTGTACTGTCACATGTACATACCCTACTCACACACCTGTTGTACTGGCACATGTACCCTACTCCTGCACCTCACACACCTGTTGTACTGACATTTCTACATTACTCAGACGTAACACACCTGTTTTACTGAAACATTCACTTTACCCAGACGTCTTATACATCCGCTGTATTGACACATGCACCATACTCAGACGTCACACAGATGTTGTACTGAAATATTCACCCCAATCAGACGTCTCACGCAACTGTTTTACTGACAAATATCTTCTACTCAGACATTTACTCTACAAAGACGTCTTACACACCTGTTGTACTGACACATGTAGCCTATTCAGATATCACACGCTCGTTGGTCTGGCTATCATACATAAGATGACATTGAGCGGTTATTTAACAGGCAGGGAATGCAAAGGCAAAATACGTACAAGACTAAGAAAGTATGTCTATGTTAACTGATCTGTTAAAATCCGATTTGTTCAAATCAATTTAGTTAATATACGCCAATTTATTCGATCTCATTGGAAAAGTTACATTCGAAGGGTAATTGTTCGTCCTTTAACACTAACTGCATCATTCTGAAACCGTCAAAATGATACTTTCTGGATGTTGATTATTTCGTATTCTTTTAAAAAGACAACTGATTCAAGAAAACGTGAACATATATCTGCTAGTCAAATGTTTAAGCAATTAAAACAGCATACACTATGTTTTGCTTTAACATTGTATCAACATAATGTTTACAGTCTGGAAATATCTATTGTTTCTCTAAATTACACATTGAAACAAAAACGATAGTAATTAAGTACGTAACCAGGTCTACCTTTCACTACTTATCTATTTTGTATCACGGAACTTTCAAGACACATAAGCACTACTCCATCGTGTATGAACCGTTGTACTGAAAAATGTAATTTGTATCAACATTTAGCATACACTTTGTACTGATGTGTATGTACACGACTTATATTCACGCTAATTCGTTGTACTGGCATAATTACGCGACATATATTAACACTCACCCGTTGTACTGACATAATTACGCGACATATATTAACACTCAACCGTTGTACTGGCATAATTACGCGACATATATTAACACTCACCCGTTGTACTGACATAATTACGCGACATATATTAACACTCACCCGTTGTACTGACATAATTACGCGACATATATTAACACTCACCCGTTGTACTGGCATAATTACGCGACATATATTAACACTCACCCGTTGTACTGACATAATTACGCGACATATATTAACACTCACCCGTTGTACTGGCATAATTACGCGACATATATTAACACTCACCCGTTGTACTGGCATAATTACGCGACATATATTAACACTCACCCGTTGTACTGACACGTGTACAAGATTTATATTAACACACACACCCGTTTTAATGATACATGTAAATGATGTTCATATCTCACACACCCGTTATACTCAAACATGCTAATAACTTCCGCATCATACACACCCGTTGTACTGATGTATGTATCCTACACGCCCGTTGTACTGATGTATATATCCTAAATCCCCGTCGTACTGATGTATGGAACCTACACGCTCGTCGTCGTGACACATACACTGGCGTATCCAATTAGTTCAGGCCATTAACAGTCTGCAACAATAGCGTGCTTTGTGTATTTATTATCATACAACATCTAATTAGTATATCACACAAAATAATGCGTTAAACACTGGTTTATATTGTAAAGTATTAATAAAAACACTTTGTGAGGATTTACCTAAAAATGCCTTTACGCTTTTACTGCAAAGGTTCATCAAAAACTGCATCCATCAAGTACATGTATGGTACTTAACTTTTTATCAAGTTTATTTTTATTTTATTTAGTAGTGCGTGTGTGTGTGTAACACGTTTTAACATGTTCGTCCCAAGACTGTATATGCTCCGTTGCCACAACATTGTACGAACTCATCTGAGCATCTACGTTAGCACAATGTTCTCTCTTCATCTCGTGTATCAATACTACCAGAACATTTTGCAGTCTAGCGCTTGAGGCCTTAATATATTCTTGTAATTTCATCCCATCTTATGTGCCCCAGCATGTTACTCATATCAGCACATTGTTCTCTATCCATCTCGAATATCCATACTACAGGAACATTTTACAGTGTAACGCTCGAGGCCAAAAAACATTTGTGTAATTTCATTCCACCGTACATGCCCCTGCATTTTGCTCGTTTCATCACTTCTAATACCAATACAGCAAGTGTTGACAGTTATTGTCTATCTTCCCTGGAATATAAAAGTACATATTGACTTCATGTCAACATTAGTAGTCGTCAAATAAATTCATAGTCAAATAAATACGTGTGTAGCACGACCGCATTGCTACTCAATCAATAAGCAGACATATTCTATGTTTAATTATGCCCCTATTACTTATAGTAATACAAATCAATTGATTGAACATGTGATTGGTGTTTCGTTCAAAACTATATCAATTTGAGAATTTTGTTTATTGAAGTGCGCGATTGTCAGTCTTGAATTCGAAACCTACCGAAACATGATATAAAACATGTTTTTGTATTTGTATATGTTTGCTTCTTGAGTTTGTAGCATTAAAGGGAACTTAATATACTGTTTAAAATATATGTTGTCATTTATTTGAAAAAACGATTGTACTGTAGAATGCTTTAAATTTCGCGACACATGAGCGCGGCGTCTATATGTGTTGAGTCTTACCGGACGCATATGGAAGTAGCATGTTAGTATAATTTTATTTTTAAAAAGGCTTGCAGGAGGTACCTGAGACACGTACTGAGTATTGCTTGGACAATTTTCTCAAATAAAATGTAATATTTACTTTCTTGCTAACGCTTGCAGTACGTTTTAAAACGACAAACGATAAAATGTATTGCTACTCCCTATACAATTGACTGGTCGTTGTGTCAATCTCGGTATTTGCTCCTGTATCCAGTCTTACATGTTCCATAAATAGGTAGAGAATCATTCTAAAAACAAAATTGAGGCAGACGCTGATACAGCTAGTTACCTCTAAAATGCGTAGTTGATTGGTGTAAACATGATATGCGGATAGTAATGTTGATGCTGCATTTTAAACTTTCATTGAACCTTCATGTTCTCTTAAATATGTCGGCCTTTTTAATAAAGGTGATTTTTATTTTGTTATCCAGTGTTTTGCTTATACATGAACGTGACCGAATAACTGTTTAAATTATCACTGTATCACATCAAATCGTATATTTTACAACTCTGGCTTAACTTGGTTACCTTTTGTTACACATAAGTGAACACTAGTTTGTGATAAGCTGTAGACATCATTTGCCGTCTTCATATATATATATATATATATTACGGTGCTGAGAACCTATAACAATAGTAGCAATAGGCTGTATTCACACATGACAGCACCTATGTTGTTGATATAAATTGCTAATAATAACATAATTGGTCTTATTACCATATGGTACACAACGATGTAAAAGTAGCTTTTTTCTGATTATGACATTCGGACATACACAGTTGTTTGCGCTGGTTTTGAATTCGCGAGGAAATAAATTCTCGAATATTTTAGAAAAAAAAACTCCCCAAATAATAACAGTTCTACACTATGCCCCTTTAATTTCACTACTGGCACCGCATTTTGGAACAAAATAATAAAAAACTGTACGTTTCAATGTTGACATTAAATATTAATACAATAATGTAACCACATGTTTTAAACTTTCATAGAATTCATATTTTTACAATAACCTGTGTTCAATACAAGGCGTCAATACATATGTGTTAACGCATCTTTACAACGACACGTTCAGTCACGTGATAACATCTCCATTGAACGACGGCGTTGACGTAGAACTAATATGTATATGCCACATAGAGTGCATCTGATTTATCAAGGGAAAGGGTCCTTTAAGAAAACAGGACAACAAGTAACAAAATACGAAGAGGTGATTTCAATAAAGAACACATTAAATACACGAATATTCATCCAGGGAAGGGCCTGGTCTGCAAAATTCACGTTTGCTGCAAAGTTAGCAATGGGCTGGTGCGGAAAAACAACAAGCGAACTGCACAAGAACGACTCAGACTATTCGACGATTTAACGACTCTGCAAGAATTTAAGTTCGTCTTTCACATCACATTGAGAGATTCGGTAAAGCAGTATGACGTTACAAAGATGATGAAATAACATATAATTGACTTCATATAATCTGAAGAAGATTGTGCAAATGCGTACAAGCTACTAAATGAGGTCTTGAAGAGAGAAAGCTGTTTGGTAATTCTGGATGGTCTTTGGTAGCCTTCCACAGCCAGTGTGTTTTATTAACTATTACTTGACCTTGGAAATTGGCTGAGGGAAAAATAAAACACTCCGAGAACGACACCTTGCTTGAAACGAAGGGAATAAACCATCCCGTTGCACTAAGCGAAACTATCCTAGCTGGATTGTTTGAAAAGGCGGAGTTAATCGACCAACACTCAGTATTTAAATCGTACATATCCAAGACATAGTATACACACGTTATTGTCGGCGCCAATATGTCTCTCTCTGATTGTATGTTAGTGGGTAGACGGCATAATACTGAAATACTCTCAGTGCGAAATGTACAGTCTGCTGCTTGATAGTCGGCTTAAAATGTCGGGCAATGAACCGGAACACTTTCATGAGCCACCGTTTAAGAGTTTCATAGAAACACAATACTTAAAACTAGATATTAAACATGTCCACGTCCTTTCAAAATTAGCATTATTATTTGATTGTTTGTTTCCAAATTAAAAAGGAAAACTCACTTGTATTTAGAAAAAAAATAATTGGCAAAGTTTGTGACAAAGGAGCAAATGAAATGTGCACTCAAGTCCGGTGTTTTATCACAAACACCAAAGTCAATTCTAACTAGATCATCTTCGGCGTGTTCATTTATTCACAAAGATGTGCATGAATTCCTAGCTGCGTATTATATCGGTAAATGTAAACGTCATTGACGGCGTGATATATATGGATATCTTAACCGTCATTCAAAAGCATATCTTGAGATATCTCAAGTGTTCATATTTCTGTGTGGACTGAACATATCGTGTTTGATGGATGAACGGGACTGTGCATATAAATATAATGATTACGTCAAGAACGTACACTAATCTATTTTCACATCGGAACGTCTACAGTGCATACTTTATGATAAAGAGGCTGAAGCTAATGGTTATACACGTATACACCTTAAACGCAGTCAGTTTGATATCATTGATTGAAGATACTTTGAAGTTCTACAGCACCTCCTTTGGGAGACGAAAAAATCAAATGTAAGATCATTGAACGTGTATTAAAAATCTAAAATATATGCACTGTGTCAAATGGAACATGGCGGAAAAAGTTTATCTGTATTAAACAAACCTGGTCCTTGTTCAAGTGACGAACGTTATGTTAACTTGGACTGGTCGTCGTGTCGAAGACTGGAAATATTGCGACTGCGTGGTGCAGTAACAATGTTACCAAATGCACTGAGTCGATTGAAAACGTTGAAACATCTGGCCATACACGGTAAATGTGACGGATTTGATTTGTCAATGTTCGAACATCTAGCGTCGTTAAATCTCCAATCTGAAGTAATTATATTACCAATTGCAATTCCAAACTATAAGAATATGAAACATATTTGTATATTAGGTTCTTGCCACGGATTGAATTTGTCACCGGATGAACATCTAGAAGTTGTGATCTTGGACCGAAAGTTACTGCATTACCGAGTTCAATATTAAACTAACATAATCTAAAACATACTTCAATAATGGGTATTTATTCCTAAAATAATTAGGAATTAGAAACACGTGAAATCGTTAGCGAAACCACTTTGTGATCATTATAAACTGAAAAGCATAAAATTAAGTGGTTTTGACTTTGCAAGTTCGGAATAATCGGACATTCAGACGTGGTTTCTACTAAACAATGTAGATTCAGCACAATGTGGAAATACTCTCCCAGTACCGCCCTCAATAAAACTCATTGTATTGCTTCGTGTCAGATGTTCCTGTACCTGGCTACGCAGTCTATTCAATACACAGCTGACACTCGGACATCAGGTGCAGTGTGAACTAATAAGCGTCGTTATAACATTGCTTGTCAAAAGCTTGTAGACATAGAATCAAAAGCAGATATAGACTATATAAACATTACAACCGGTTTAAATAGTACGGTTGACATAGATAATATTGTTAATATGTTTCACATAGATAATATATGTTTGACATAGAATGCTATCTGGGTCACTACCCCGTCCTGTGGGACACAGTGCACGGTCTTAATATCAAGCGTCTGCTTCTGATTGGGGTGGCGCCAGATTGAACAGAGAAACATGTACCGTCGATTTCTCTGTCACTATCATCGCTTATACTGCTGAAGACGCTAATAATTCGTTTCGACCTTCAGCTACATGTTCTTCGGTAAGAGAAAGTCTTGATTGTGTGCTATGAATCGTTGTCTCCATCTGAACTACGGGACCTGGTCATGAAATTGTCAGCATTTAAGCAAGCAGTTGAGTATAGGTTGCATTTCAGCTGCAATCATTTTAATAGCTGCCCTATAAAACGCACAGATCCCAAATATGCAATTTTGCCGGACGAATATATTCCAATCAAACAGGAAATAGAAACGCACTGGAAGATGTTGAAGTAACGAGTTTTGAAATGCAAGAACCGATAGGTGGCAATTATTTGTCTCTAGGTAAATCTTTTTCGTGCGATCTTGATAATGATCGTTATGATGATGAAGCTTATGACGATGATTATTATAATTATAATAAGAATATTGATACTGATAAAAATAATATGTTCATAACAAGAATTGGAATTTATAACAGGAACTATATTTCAATGCGACTTCTATTTGACGGTTGACTAGGTACAGCCTCGACATAATCAGTTTACAAGTGCGTAATATTTGTACTATTTATTTCCCGAAGAGATTATGCATATACTGTTATTTAATTTAATATACTTACTGACGTTGCGCATGTGTAATTATTTTACTGAAAGCATATAAATAGTACATGCATCATAATTTTATCTTTACAAACACTTGCAAGAAATTGCTGAGCACAAATAAAGTATTGTCTTGGAATATTTGCTTTAAGAAAATGTAATGTCTACATTTTGCAAGCGCTGATGAAGTAGAGGATATGGAAACAGCATGGTAGTTGTCATAATGAATATTTACAACTTTGCTATTACTTTAAATGCATAAACTTGTATATGTTATTTTAGCATCTATCGCATGGTTGCTTTATTTAGCAATGTCTTTCCATGTTGCGACGTAAAACGAGATCCGTAATGAACATGTAAGTGATATATATATATCGCATTTTTTATTTATTCAATTACGTGTATTTCATGTATTTTATAATAATAATATGCGTAAGTAAACTATGTTTAGCAAGCCAATACTCATGCATGTAACCAATTTCATGGACAATACAGTCCATTTTTCAACTGTGTAATTTAAATTTAATTATTCAATAATATCGTGTATAATTCCTAAAATTGACATACTGCGAATTGAAGGTAATAATGGTTTTTATGGATTATCTGAACAATTAGAAAGGCTTGTTATGGCAACGTACGAATAAATGTTCCCTCTGTTATATATCATGGTAATAAAAAGCGCGAAACTACCGCTTTGATGTCGTTGTTATTGTTTCTGTGTTTATGTTTTGTGGATGTTGTTTTTCTACTTGTATAAATTAAAGAGGGACTGTACGATTGTGTACAAAAAATATATATTGTAAAACCATCCATTGATTCTAATGATTTCAATATATGCTTTAAATAATATAATAATACATGTTGAGAATAACATATGTTCAGAAATGCTTGCGAAGAGAGGAATTTAAAACTAAAATAATACTTCGCTGTTCAGTGAACTATTATGCACACGTATACAAAGTGTATCAGATCAATTGATGACACATGCGCTTATTTTTCATTCAAAACCGAATGTAGGCATTGCTGTAGGATAAACGGGTCTGTATTGACAGAAAACATATATTTGCATTGCTCGATAAGATAAATATCTTTTTGCCGATATTAACGTGTATTTATGTTATATAAAAGTGTGTTGTTAGTGGGTAATGAACGAGACATCAAATAAACATAAACAAATCAGGCAGTCCCTCTCTTATGATCTTCGTAACTTGCAGTTAAAGATATTTTTGCACGGTATAGTGCAATATACTTTTGTAAAGTGTTGTTTATTATTGTTGTAATACAACACCCATCGTTGACAACGGGTATTAATTGCCTCTGCATTGTCGAGATCACGTCCCCTGCATTGTCGACATTACACACTGTGATCATGTTACACTGGCAAATTTAAGATACGAGTTCTGGCGATTAACTCGCCACAACTGCCTGTTGACGTGTACACATGAAGTTCTATGTCGCAGTGATGTCTTATGTATTATTATGTTGCCAGAAATCGCTAACTAGCGACGAGAATTTTAAATCGTTGGAATTTCTCGCCGCTCCTCGGCGACATTTTTTTTCAGACATGTCGAAGGAATATCGCTCACTAACGAACATATTCCGTGGGCATGTCGTAGTTTTTTGCCGTATATAACCGTTTAACGACATAACACGATTTTAATGCGAGTTCTGGAGACTTGTCTAGGTCATCTGCTCGAACGCATGTCGTCACAAGTCGTACAGGCTCGTCCACACTCGTACATACTCAAAGACAAATCTACAAATGAATTTACATGTACGTACTTTGATTTGATGAAACATAAACAAATACAATGTATAATGTGTTCCTGTTTATTAATGTCTGTCACATGCATAAATGCCTGATAATACTTTAGTTAGTACTTTAACATATACATATATGGGACTTTGCCGCGAGTCAGTACAGACTGTTTTACACCATTGTGTTAGGCCGCTTTTCCATGTGCGCGTGATCCGTCATTAGCGTCCGTGTCCGTAACTTAAAATATAGTTCCTGTTGAAGTACGCAGACTCGGTCACGTTTCCATTTGCCCGTATCCTTGTCCGCATACATCCGTGTCCGCGTACGCATCATTGACGAATCGCGCCGACTTGAAGCTAATTATTTTATCGGATATAAAGGGTGTCACAACATTTAGCTTGTCCTAACATATATAGTAATTACGGTATGTATACACGTGTACTTGAATCGTGCCTGCTGTGAAAGCATAGGGATCAAGGGATCTTACCAAATCTGCACGTTTCATGACTTATGTCGAGGATGTAACTTCATGATTTCTTCTGAAAACTCGAACTTTACAATCACAAATATGTGCAGTACGTATAGCATTATATTTTTTTACAATTGTATCATAGCATTTAGAGTTAAATCAAACCTAGCCTGAATATGTTGGTGAACAATGATTTAAGTTTTATAAATTACAAACTACATTACATATAATAAGATTTTGCAAGCATAATGAACAACAACAAAATGCGCTTACATCTCTCAAACAAGATCTTCGTAGTGGCTTGTAGTATGGGACTTTTGGTCCACAACTGTAATGATAAGTAGTTTCATTTCGTACGCTAGATTATCAGAATTCACAATTTAATCTGATTAGTTACGCAATTGATCGTTATGCACGTAAGAACTACTATTGCGATGTTTTAATACAACCGACCGATACATAAGAAAGAGCATTCCTTTAATCATTATATACGTGTATAAATATGAACTCAGTGACTAAACGTTTAAGACCGTTAGCAAGTTATTACTATAATACAAATAATTTGGCTGAACACCAATACATAAATAGTATATGCACTTTACCTAAGTTTGTATATGTTTCGCTGAACACCAATTCGAAAATTGTCGATGCAATTTAGCTAAGTTTTCATATTTCTCACATCCCCGTTGGTTTGTTTGCAAACTTTGAACAACAGAAACACATGTATACTGAACATGTAATTATTATGATCAGTTTAAAGAACGAACCAATCGGAATATACAATGTAGCAGTTGCAACGGAACTTAACGGTAACTTTAAAAGCCTGTGGAAAGCAATGAAATATATGCTGAACCCATGGGACAATATTACCTGTGTCGAACTTTCTGATGAGAAGCAGATTTGTTCAATGCTAAATCAGAAACAAATACTTTAATTAATAGTAAAACAATTTACATAAGTTATGCTTTCAAACACATATCAAATTTATATTTATACAAGCAAAACGCTCGTTCTTCGTTGGAAAACTTACAAACCAATTCAAATGATCTACTTCGTTTTATAAGGTAATTCCATGTTATTTATTCTTAAGGATTACCATGGACTCGGTATCTGTACATAACTATTGCAACAGCGATGATGACAACAAATCTTAAGAGGCCACCTACTGCACCACTAACAGCTGGTAAAGTTGAGCTGTTTGCATCTGTAATAAATTAGTCGTTTATCAAAACTAAACTCATTAGTAAATGTTCGCATGTATGCTTGCATATCGGATCTAGTTAATTACATACAACGCGTTAAAATCGTTAGCTCAAACAATATACCAATTTCGGCAAGGGTCGATACATTAATAATTTCAGTCCAACTGGAGTTGCCAATTATGTTATATGCCCGAATTTCGACTTGGTAAGTTGTCTGTGGTCTTAATCCACGTATAGTTTGTGTGATCTTATGACGGGTACACGTATATTGTTCCAGTTTTCAAGATTTATTTCTGTATATCTTATTGTAAACGTTTGTTCTTCTCCACCATTTAAACCTGAGACCCATTCCAGATCTATCGGAGTAACTCATTTTCGTAGAACATGCACTTCTTTTGGTATTTCAGGTATAGCTACAATTGTTTATTAATGCATTGGACTACTATTATTACTGTAACAACTACAACATAAAAACAACAACAACAACAACAACAAATAACAACAACTACTACTATTACTACTACTTCTACTACTATTACTACTACTTCTACTACTACTACTACTACTACTACTACTACCACTACTAGTACTACTACTTCTTCTACTACTATTATTATTTTTGCTGCAATAACAACAACAACAAAAACTACAAAAATAACAACAACAACAACTACCACTACTACTACTACTACTACTACAACTACTACTACTACTACTACTACTACTACTACTACTACTACTACTACTACTACTACTGCTACTACTACTATTACTCGTACATCTACATGAAGTTGACCTAATCTTACCACACTTATGCAATAACAATAAGTTATTTATGACCAATATAAACGTTTTCGAAAAGAAACAAACAGTATTCGGTGAGTACTTGATTGGTGCTAAACTATTTATTATGAAAGAACAAACCCTTGGCGAGCAGTAGAAATACTTTATTTGTTCAACCTAATGGATTGGAAACGTTTACTTGGTACGTTCCAAAGTCGTGCACATGAACATGATTAATTGTTAACTCTGTGTGCAAACGGTCTTCCGAGACGCTGATCTTGTCATGGCTGTCATTGAAAAGAATGCTCCAACTATCTTATACACTGTTGTTTTTGGACCCAATGAAATTTGCTTTACTCGGCACTGGGTAAGCCTTTATGTTAAACGTTAGTACAGCTGTGCCGTTAGGAGCCCTGTACAGCATTGTTAATGGGGAGACAAACGGAGATGTTCTTGGGGAAACTTGGAGAAGAAACAGTTGTATTAAATATAGATGACATTCAGAGAAAAGGTGTTAAGTTTGATAGGGAACGATTAAGGATCATAAAAGGTACAGGGTGCTGCTCAAAAGGAGCAGGGTGGAAAGCTAGACCAATTCGCTAAGATTTTCAAATAATTTGCTTAAACGAGAGTTGTCATGAGTTATAAGAGTTTTAAGTACAGTATATTCATTCGTCATTGAATAGTTGCAAAAATATATTGAATTTCAAAAATATATTTAACATTTGTGTGTTGACCAGAGCAGAGGGGGAACCAAAAAGACGCAGGGTGCAGCACCCTGCTATTTCGGTCTAGATCGTTCGCTTTTATATGAGCTGAAAGCAAGCCAGATATTGAACATTTGATAATAAACAACTTACATTGTACACGCATATCCAGTATCTGATCCTATTGAGTCGGGTTATGTGCGTTGTGTGCCTGGCATTTATACTTGTCAGCATCATATTCACATCTGGCTCGGTGTAGATGAAAATAATACGTTTGAGATGCAGTTAATGAACCGTTTAGTGTTAAATCGTGTTGACCTGTTGCATTTATTTTATGGACAACCGGTATGGGATCACCATCCACTTCACATATAAGCTCGACTGATTGATACTGATCGACAATTATGTTACTGCTATTTGAAATATTCGCGTAGAATTTCTCGATTTTTGCTCCATCTGAAACAATTTAATAATAGTACCAGTGATGCGTTAAAACAAACCATTTACCAGTATTTATTGCAGAACAGCATTAACGTTTCAATACCGAGGTTTTCAAACTCACATTGAACATCCAGAAAAAATGTGACTGACTAAACACGTTCTTTTTTTTTCCGATAGCCTGCATCATATTTGTTGCATTACATAGGTAAAGACCTTCATCTGATAATTAAGCGCGTTCGATCTCCCGCGTCTGTCCCATATGGAGGAAGGTATAAGTTTCCAGTTTGCTCAACGTAAAATTGGGGACTGGTGGATTTCCGCGTTTTAACAAGTTGCATACAACTGTGTGAGACGAGTTGATGACAACATATTGATTTCCCATAGCCTGAACGATTGGTGGGTCCGAAAAAAATAGTTTAATCGATTATGTTCATTATTATTTATAACAATTAATGACATTATTGAGAATGAAATACTCATCCATGTTTGTTTCAATGAGTCATCATTCGTTTTTTATATCTTAAATCCAACCAAGGAAATGCTTCAAGTACAATGTATTAAAATAAATATTAATGACAACAGTATATGTTTATTGGTACGATTTCTCTTTTGGTAAGCATTTAAATATATTGGAATGAATCGATTGTGCAAAATGTATGTGCTTGGTAAATGAATGAACAGTATTCATAAGAATATTTATACATGAGGTTAAATTGTGTGTACACATACTATAAGCAATGTCTATTGAAGTAGACTTACGCATCATATCTATGTCAATAAAAAAACCTGCAGACTTGGAAAAACTGTGACCCAGACTGTCTACCATGGTGTTAGTCGCTGTACATGTAATGCTATTAGTTATGTCAATGTCGACTTTGTTAAAAGACACATAATATCCGCGCTCCAGTAGTTTAAAGCCATTCCACGATATATTCGACGTTGGGCGACTGCTAGCATATCATGAAATTGTGAATGACCAGTCTTTAATAACTCTTAGAACTTGGTGAATTTCTAAGGTATGATTGAAGATTGCTGACATATTATGCGGACCATCTGGAACCAAAAAAAAAATAGAATTACGCAAATAAGCATATTCCTTTCGAAAACCTTTCAATTGGAATGAATCAGCTAGTTAGATATTGCAATTATAATGATAAGCAGATGTACTGATTATGTATTTCTGCCAGTAACGTTTCCTTTAAACTATGTTCAGAAAATTCATTCTGCGGTATTGACAAAACGTGAAACATACATAGTAAATGCATGTGTACTAATGTATTATTTCTGCCAGTAACGTTTCCTTTAAATGTGGCATTCATTGTATTCTCCGCAATGCACGTATTGCATGTGCTCGTTGCTTGCGTGATTTTGGACAAGGTTAGAATGTTTCCTTCATGCCCAGGTCCCCAGGAATATCTTGTAGTTGGCCTACTTGTAGCAGAACACTTCAACAGCACGGTACTTTCTTCCATTACTGTTATGTTTCCAGTGTCTGTTACAAGTCCAGTTTTACACACGTCTGGTAAAATGTTTTACGTGTCATTGGGAATACAAGGGCCAACTGTAATATCAGCAACATTCAACTATGCAGTTAACATATCTTATAAGTTTGCTATTAAATTTTAATGCAAACTAAATGATGCACATACGTTTATTAAGTGCATTGGCACTTTAATATTATTTACACACGATTTCAATAAAACATAATTTTTTAACTAGATAAAGAGTTGCTACCTTAAAGCCTATATTCACATAACACCATAACAGTCAGTTCTGTTGTTCACGCACATATTCAATGATGTTGAATGCCTCACATTTCAAGTGCGCATCTTCATGAATACTGTTTACGGTCAGAATATTTGAATATGCCAGCTGTCCCTGCCAGAATGTGGTTGCCGGAGGATTAACGTCACTCTCACATACTATACGTTAGGAATCGCATTGTATTACTTGGATAAGATTGTCAATAGCATTGGACTTGTTGTCCTTATTTGTAACAGTAGTTGTGGATGGAGGATCTGCAAAATGATATAAATGCTACGGCGATATTAATAACCAAAAGTGCATGATGTACATAACATTCAGAAATACCAGTCGAAGTAAATGTATGTATGTATGTATGTATGTATGTATGTATGTATGTATGTATGTATGTATGTATGTATGTATGTATGTATGTATGTATGTATGTATGTATGTATGTATGTATGTATGTATGTATGTATGTATGTATGTATGTATGTATGTATGTATGTATGTATGTATGTATGTATGTATGTATGTATGTATGTTTGTATGTTTGTATGAATGTATGTATGAATGTATGTATGTATGTATGTATGTATGTATGTATGTATGTATGTATGTATGTATGTATGTATGTATGTATGTATGTATTTATGTATGTATGTATGTATGTATGTATGTATCTATGTATGTGTGCATGCATGCATGCATGTATGTATGTATGTATATATGTATATATGTATGTACGTACGTACACAGGCACGCACGCACGCATTTGTGTATGCATGTATGTTACATGGACTGGCAGATTAAATACTAAATGGATGAACTGTGATAGTTGAGCTAATTGTGCATGAACGGATTGATGGCCAGATAGACGGAAGCATTAACATATGTTCACAATTATGAAACCACACTCTAAAAATGGTCCACACTGAGCCGTACATCATTAAACTTTGGAAATACTTATCTTAAAATATTGCTTACATTGAATTATGATGTGTGTTTCTCTTTGTATTGTTATGTTCCTTGTCTTGAACAAGTACTTGGCTATGCACGAAAAATTCTCACTAGTGTACGAACTTGTTTATATTGCACAATGCTGGTTTATATATGTGTGTTTAGCCGGCCATGTCTGTGGCGTTACGATCCGCTACAAACCAGTGAATACTTGAACTAGGTCTGCTTGTCTATGTTGTGCATCTAAATGTCGATTTTTTGTGTATGCATGATATGTGACGGTTTTCTGTGGGAGGAGTGTCAACGAAGCAATGTTTTCTGTGGGAGGAGTGTCAACGAAGCAATGTTTTCTGTGGGAGGAGTGTCAACGAAGCAATGTTTTCTGTGGGAGGAGTGTCAACGAAGCAATGTTTTCTGTGGGAGGAGTGTCAACGAAGCAATGTTTTCTGTGGGAGGAGTGTCAACGAAGCAATGTTTTCTGTGGGAGGAGTGTCAACGAAGCAATGTTTCTGTGGGAGGAGTGTCAACGAAGCAATGTTTCTGCAATGAAATATATTGTACACAGCTGACAGTAACACATTTTGGAAAATGTATTAATATATGATACACGATGTTTAGCTGAACATTTAGAGATGGAATATTGTGTGTATCGTCTAGTATATTCTCGTTTCCACTTAGATGTGCTCATTCACCTGTGTGGCGCCTAAAGGATCCAGTATACATGTAGAACTAAGAAAACGTACTTAATAAGCATTAGTAAAGCGAATACTACTTATTGTAGAACAATATGATAATTAAGTTAAAATACAACAGCTACCATACTGTTGAGGTTTGTTTTCATATTAAAGTTAAATAATATCATTCATACTAATCTATGAAACCAGATTACTTTGAATCACGGAGAAATACCGTATTGATGTTTACTTCTGAAATAATTGAAGTATAATTGAATAGTAAAAGAAGTTGTAGTAGTAGAAGTACCTGGTGTTTGAATGTCGATGGTTTTCACATATACAGTATCATCCTTTGAACATTTATATATTCCGGATGTTTCATTAAATTATATTGTATCGATGTAAACATCTGTGAGATATTGTGCTGAAGACGTGTTGAAAACACCAACGGTTCATTGTTAAATGGCGCACATAACACTCTCCTTTGAGTATTTCGCCTTTATGGCATTTTACTTTTTTATATTCATCACTTTGCCATTAAAACTCAAACATCAATGTTACGTGTTTTTCAATTAGCGCAGATGGCCACCTGCGTTAATTGATCGAGGCCAGTAGATGATATTTAATAAATAAAAATACACACACACGTAACAATAAACATTATTATTCTTGAAAAAGTCATTATTAAGTATGATGTGAGAAGGTAACGATGATGCAGTAAGATTGTAAGACGTATTCCAACAACTCCGCGGCTTTATAGCAAAGTGAATTGAAAAGCAAAAAAATTTCAGTTTGTAGTGGTTTGAAGTTTAAAATACTCAGCTTTAAATATAATCTGGAATCAAAGCACTGAATAATTTGTTTTTCACTCTATAAGTAGCGATTTGCTATCGGCATATGGTTTTATGAATTACAAGCAAGTGGCTTATGTAACTTGTCGAATAATATATTAAGTTTTTTGTTCGGATATATGATGTTTTATGCAGACCAATACTTCAAATTCAATTATTAAATCGATACATACTGATGATCGAAACTGCTTGTTCATATGTTTTTATTTTACCCAGCTTTATTTCGCTTAAAGGCATCAAATTTCTTATAAAGTAAATGTGTGTAGGATAAGAGTTTGTTGTCGCTTTCGTTATGTAATTAAAACCTGTGAACATTACGCATGAGTGGTTTTATAAGTAATATTGCCCATATGTGCGGGTAGTATACAAGC
>CM051029.1:4674253-4706753 GCA_027627225.1 Congeria kusceri | reverse complement strand
AAACAAGTATATTCTATGATATATTTTAACAATTTGAAGTGGTCGAATTGTGCAGACGAAATGCCGTAAAGGATACACAACCAAGCGGCAACGATCACGACATAAAAACAAGGGGAGAAGATTACGTCAATGTGGATGATGTTAACCCCGACATGGACTTTTTAAGAACACACACAAACATAACGTACTCGCACTAAATCAACGCAGACGTGTGATCGCAACAAAGTTATCTAAGAAGGACACACAGAGGAATATGGTCTTGACAATTTTAAAATACAGCATAAGTAAAATGCAATATAAGATAATGATCATGTTCCAATATTGACATAATTATATACGTAGTTCCTCGTATCATTGGCAGTATAAGTAGTGAGGCTAACGAGTGATTTAGATTGTTCGGGTGCATTACACGTACACACCACACATACGTTTTGACATGCTTAGGCGCGGGCCAGAAGAAACAGTGTTTTTTGCTTTTTGCACATTCTGATGTATTCCAGATAGGATTACATTACATATAAAAAAATATAAACGTGTTATAAACTTTATCAGTGTATTAAGCGGGAACAAAATCGTCGTAACTTAACAGCCCCTCTGTGTATTCTTTTTTTAACTAACATCAATAAGTGCAAAAATGTATTACTGCGATTTCTTCCCTCTTTGATTGCTGTGTTTGTTTTGTGTAAAGTGACAAACAGTATAACACGGCTCTGTCGCTTATCAGCTTAAAAATACGCGTAATAGTTTGCAAGGTTTACAACCTATGGAGGTTGTGATTAACATTATTGACACAAGGGCATTCACATCGGTATTGGCACGGTGTTTATGCTTTAGAGAACAATACAATTCGGAATAAACTTAATAATAATTATTTTGTCTGAAATTACATTTCTACGTCTTCCTTGTAGCAAAACAACATTAACAATAATGCGGTATTAATAAAAAAAAAACGATGATTATTGTTTGCACTTACTGACCCTTTTTGCGTTACATTTTCTATTCAGATAATATTGCCACCGCATCTTTAAGCTTTAGATAATACGTGTAATGAGGGACACCGTTATTGTCAAAGTGCTATTTCGACGGAACGGCTTTTGTGAAATAAAATACGATCATTGACATGTTGCATAAAACTAGAAGTACTTGTGTTACGAGAAGCTTATCATCAAAATATAACGACTTCCTTTTTGTGACCACATACCAATGATCCCCACTTGCACTGATTAATATTGATATAAACGGATCCTTCCTAACCTGTTCGAGACCGTTGCCGAAAAACATAGTGTTGGCTTTACAATCACTCCTCCGACAAAATCATCATTAAAAGTTTATTTTTTCAACGTTAATTCGTGTAGGACTTGACGTGTACGATGTTTTACTAGCCAAAGATAGCATGTCTTTTAATATCAGCAATACAATTATACATTTTTGTTTCAAATATTACAACTTTGTTTCCAACATAACAAGACAATTGTTAATGTGCCACCCACGTATCTGAAACATAATACACATGAACAACGCCCAACAATATACTTTTATGAAAAATTGGTGTCCTCTTCAGAAACATTCAGGAACTATTTATAGTAGAAACCAATGTGCAGTGATAGTATTTCAAATGAACATCTTTCAAGCTTACTGTGAGTATGAAAGAACAGCTCTGTCTAGTGATAGCGCCATATTGATATGTTGGTTTGATTAACATGACACAAAAGCACTTTTCCAATATGATTTATGTTTTCGCGGCTTTAAGAGTTAATCATCTAAAGTAATTAAAACAATTATGAGCTAAACGTCTATGAATAAATGATTATATTGCTAAAGACAGCGATATTTGTCTTGCATAATGTATGCCTTCATAAACATATTGTATAACATATGCAAATAAAGCCCTCATTTTTAAATAAAGATATGTTAATGCCACAAATAGGCACTATGTAATCATATGTCGTACCATAGATTGCGATCGTCGTATAAGACGTTGTGTCTATAACACTCCTTAGCATTTCAAGTATCATTATATATATCGATACACAGTATTAAAATAAATGGTTTAGATCAATCAAGGGTACTTGAGATTGAATTTTACAAAAGTTATTTTTAGTTCAGATAGACGATGTGTACATACTCAAGTTCAGATTATTTAACATTAAACATTAGACATTAAAGGAAATTCCGGACCATTGTAAATTGTTAATTTTTAAAATTACATGATCACAAGGTTAAACGCATACACTCTGCTTCCATTGTCTCAACAACTACTTTTGAATACTAATGTTGATAATTATGAATCACAAAATGAGCTCCATATATATCAACATACAGCATCATTATGTTCGACACAGTAACTTGCCAATAATTGCCCAACGAAACGGATATCCATAATCTTCGAAGACAATTGTGTTATCTTAACAACCGTAAATTCTTAAGGAAACTGTTATCTTATCAAGCAAACATTTTTTCCCGACAGAAATGTA
This sequence comes from Congeria kusceri, assembly GCA_027627225.1. NCBI lineage: Eukaryota > Metazoa > Mollusca > Bivalvia > Myida > Dreissenidae > Congeria > Congeria kusceri. The sequence goes on along the minus strand of CM051029.1, from coordinate 4,704,279 downwards.
TGTTCTTATATATTCTAGCGTTAAGATATACGTAATTGTAATAATAAATACTTATTTGTGGCTATATCTCATCAAGATCATGTTCTTACTTAAATACGCTAGGGGTTTTTGAAAGAGCGTACATTTAAGTCAGGTTACATTGTGACGATATTACATAACAACGTAACACAACTAAGCAGATGTATCGTTACAAGCATGCATCCCATTACTGAAATACCACCGCCACTACTACTGGTCTTGACGATTAAATTAATTATCAAACTTCTATGCTTATTAAAGGTGGAGGGGGTATGCGAGATGAATCAACAATAACATTGACGACATCGACGATCTTTCCAGCGCTTAGCAGGCCGCCATTTATAGCATACACACTGATACATTCAAGGATTGTTTCTTATACTCTATATTTAGCGTATTAGAGTGCGCATGATGTTTAATGAAGAGTACTTTGAAAAATAGTAATAGCCCAACATCGTCTGAGTCGCCATTAAGTATTGTGTTCACGTCGATGTCAAAAAGCTTTGGGCCAGATAGTGCATAGTGATTTTACTATGCTGACTGTTGTGTTTTGTTTGATAAGTGATTTACCTGAAAATTTGTAAATATACTTGTAATAATGTTTACATATACTTTTAATAAAAAAAATTTTACTCACCCACTTAATGACAATGAGACTTTGTCTATTTGACTCGCGTGTCTGTTTTCAAACATCTCCGCAGTTGCAATTGAACAGATTGAAAGTGCAACGCATATTGAAACAAACTACAAGTAAATAGTTCATTATAATTTACCCCATGTATAACCTGACTGCAAACAGACACAGTTATAGAATAAAACGCGTTCTGAGAAACACTAAAGGCATTGACATTCCGTTGATAATAATACTCATTATATGGTTTATATTGTTATAAGTATTTCTATTTCTTATACAGATGAGCACACATCTAAGAATGCTCATGTTAATTGAAATTATATAATATTGTTCCAATTCGATTGACGATATACGATGTACGTGTAGCATTGTACTCATATATCTCCCGTTGGTATTAACAATGCAGCTGCTAACTGATTTAAAGGAGCAATAAAGCAATACATTATCTGATACAAGCTATTTAATGAAAATGTTTACATATGTTATTTTATTGCAAACGGTTGTCAGCATACATGATTTATTTATGCCTTCGAAGTATTTTCTTGCGTCAAAGGAAATACATGCATATGCATTAAATCAAATTATAGATTGTAAATATAAACAAAAATAAAAAGGACATATATCAATTAATTTTCAATGCAATAATCATCATTAACATTACATGCAGCCATTAATATAGTGAGTTTGATATTAAATACATAAACGTAATTAGGAGATTGCTTGTGTAGTTGTTGCTGAGCGTGGCCACGCCTCCTATTGCAATGTGTTTTTAATTTATTTAGATATTTTTTTTTAGTTTCAACTATAGTCATCTTATTCCAGCAATGACAGTTACTGTTTGAAAACAACACGGAGTACTACCGATATATGCGTGCTACATGTATGTATCACTGTTCTTTAGATCGGTTCTAAACATCAATTAAAACAAGGAAATCAATCCAAATTCAACTTAATGATTTCATTTATTTGGCCCTTTCTTTAATACTGTTTGCGTTTGTTGATTGCATATTGTGTTTTACACACACACAAAAAATATAAGTATTGCGAAATACAAGGCTATTAGCTAAACAAATTGGAAATTACCTGTGCATAATTGTACATATACAACCCGATAATAAACTATTGCAGACAAAACAAAGTGCCCTTGTTGCATTAAGTAACAGTTATTCTTCAGTAAATCAATTGTGTTTAAAGTGTTGACAACTTCATATTAACGTATTCCCGATCACCAGTTGACGCCACTGTTGGTCTTAATGCTGGCATCCTAGGCCGATTATCTGTGGACGATGTAATGTCTCCTTGAGTTTCGTAAGGAGTTAGACTCGAATATTCACGGAATTCTAGTTCTGCAAGTGTCGCATACTTTTTGTCATGGCGAGAATCGTCAGAATCTGGTAGGACATGAAACGAAAAGAATATTTGTCAAGAAAGGCAACAAAGACAGTTAGGGGAACAATTAATTAAAACTGAGGCGAGGTAGATGCGAAACAACTTATTATTGTTTGTTATGTTGTTTTTTAATCTTTAAGATGACACTTGTTAACACACATCAAAGCAGACTCATAAGATATATAATCTTTAATATGTATTCCGCGTTTGATATGGCTGACATCAATAATTAACTGATATATTAAACCTTACCAATTCTACATGTTTCATAACTTCCATCTGTGTTTGAGGCATCGTTGTTTCGTCTAAATGCACCCATTTTTATAGCATTATTAGATGTTATTGTATGACTAGCACACTGATGTGATTAATTACCTGTTTTTTTCTCAGTTACCGTAGACAACGGTTTAGTTTAATAAAGTGATAAAACACACACAAGTTATAATATTTGCAATTGGATAAATAATGTATATGATATATCAACGTGCATATTTTTGTCTATACATTGACTTACGGTTCTCTTACAAGATCTTCGTACTGGTCAGTCGAGTTGGTATGCGTTTGGTATGTGTTCGATTCGTTTTGCCCTAAAATAATTGAGTCACTATGCTATTATTGATAGAAATAAGTCTCAGTCTGAGTATTTTTTTTATAATATGTCATGCATGTTACAGGTTGTGATGTTGTTATTGTAATTTGAGAATTCATAAGCAGCCAGTTTTGAGATCAAGTACGAAATACACAAATACACTTGTTCAATAAACTGCAAAATCTATATCTCCTAAACTCGTCCTGCTGCTACACAAATAACTGTCGTCTATTGCATTATAAGCCACACACCAATATATGAAATGAGCATGTATATATATGCAAAGGCTATACAGCGCAATACAATGCAACACATATTTACCATGCGATATATGTCTCCACAACAGGATGGACACATCAATAATGATGACAACAACCCCCAAGACGCCACCTACTACACCACCCACAAATAACGTGTCAGGGCTACTCTCAACTGAAATCAAATATTTAATATATACATTATATGACAATGGAACCATTTAATTGGGTTTACTTATCTTTGCTTATCGAGCTTAATCAGTTATATTTAATACCGTAGTGAGCACTGTACCAGTGTCCACTAGGGTTGTTTCCCTGAATTCTTTAGTCCACTCTGATTTGCCTATTTTGTTTTCTGCCAGCATTTTGATTTGGTAAGTCGTGGCAGGTTTTAATCCCTCAATAGTCCAGGTATAGCTTATAACAGAACCTGCTACGTATATATCTCCTCCAGATTTCAATATCGACTGCTTTGTATTGAATAGTAAAGTTCTGATCCTGGCCGCCGTTAAAACCAGGAACCCATGTAATAACAATGTCCGTTTTTCCTACTCGGTCAATAAGCGAGTCCTTCGGCACATGTGGTTTGGCTAAAATATTTATACTCGTATAATAAATAAAACATAGGTATTACCTATTCGATTATAATTGTCAATCAACTAACTTTTTCAATATTTAACTCGAGTAAAGTGTTACTATGTGTTAAGTTACAACATAATAAAAAACATCAACGTTGTAATAGATGCATACACTGTGAGTGTAAGGTAAACACTTCCGCTACTGAACCCAATGTGTTGGAAACTTTCACCATGTATTCTGCATAATCCCCAACCTGCACACGGAGAATCGTCAGTTGTGTCTGCATTTTGTCATCAGAGATATTTATCAGAAAGTTGTTGGAGTCACTGGACACATCTTTCCATTCATCATCTACACGTTTGTACCAACTGAAGTCTGAAGATTTTGGCTCAGGATAGGCCATGATTGTGAAGGTAAACACAGCCGAGTCGTTAGGAGCTCTGTACTGTTCTGTTATAGGAGGTGAAAATGGCGACGCTCTTGGTGAACCTGTGCAAGAACACAGTTGTATTGTATGCACTTTAAAATACAGCCACTAGGTCTACTCGTTACTAACTACGGTATGATATACATATGTACCTCATTACTTACAGTTAACGAATAGAGCCAGTGACTGTTTCTGTTGTCCGTGGTTAAAACGGATTTTAGCGAGACATTTATAGCTTCCAGCATCATATTCACATCTTGCTTGTTGTATGTAAGATTTGGATATATGTGCTTCAGTCTCAACAAGGATTGTTTCATTTCCACGAGTTGCATTGACGATACTAACAGTAGGTTGAGGGTCACCATCGGCATCACATGCCAGCTCTAATGTTTCGCCTTGGTCAACAGTGATGTTAGTGCTTGATTCATTTGCGTTGAATGCCCGTATATATGCCCCGTCTAGAATGATACACAACACGAACTATATAGGAAAATGTGGTAGAAATAACGGATTATTAATTACAGTTTATTGTCGTTGATATCGCTTCGGTCAATTATACTTTAATTTTCCAAAGGTTAAGAAAGGCTGGGACAAAAAGCAAAACACGGAGTGGCGAATAAACAATATCAAACACGTGTATTGCATCCTGCCAGTTATTTGCAATAGAAACATTATACACACATTCTCTAACGTTTTGCTCACCACTTCTACAAAAGCCGGAATGGTTTGAACTCAGATACGTGTTTGTCTTGATAATTCAGCAACTTTATATGTGTGATGCCAACAGAATAAATGTTATTTCCATATAATTTTATAATGAAAATAACAACATCAGTTAAATAAAAACGTAGTTATTATTTAACTTACATTCAACATTTATATAGAATGTCGATTGATTAAATCCGTACACAACCGCATTTCCAATAGGCCGCATTATGTTTGATGCATTACATTGGTATTCCCCTTCATCGGTCAATCCAATGTTGTTTATTGTTAGCGTTTGTCCTGTACCCACCACTGTACTCGTGTCTTTCCTTATCCATGTAAAGGTTGAGGCTGGTGGATTACCAACATTTGTTAAGGTGCATGTAACCGTTAGAGACGTGTTGAGTAGAGCGCTTTGGTTCTGCAAACCTTCAACAGCCGGTGGGTCTGTAGCATCAATTAGTCGTATCAAACATTTTTAAAAATATGCAATTAATATTTAGGTAAACATGCAAGTATTTATGGAAACCATGTTTATGTTATGAATTTTCGAATCTAATACAATCGCAAAAAGGATATCAATAATTGGTATTCAAATTCAAAATCTATAACAAGTGTGATATTCAAATAAAGCAATCTCTGAATAAATAAAGTCAATATTGGCTAACATTACTTACATAGCAATCCCTGTAAATGTACAAATAAGGTCAATTTAGGCTAACATTACTTACATAGTATATCAAGGATAATTGTTAGATGCGCTGTCTCGTTTACGCTATGTCCCACGCTATCTACCATGGTGTTAACTGCGTCGCATGTTAAATTACTGTCCATGTTAGTGCTCGCATTGGTAATAGACAGGACATTTCCTTCTGTAGCTGCAGGGCCATGCCAAGAAAAACTAGGAGCTGGATTACTGCTCGCAAAACATGCTATTGTGAACGACCAGCTTTTAATAACTTTAAGTACATGGTCTATCTGTTTAATGTTGTTGAACTTTGCTTCTATATTCTCAGGACCATCTAAAAGGTAATAATTATTGGCTAATAAATTGATAAAACACAACTATATATGTAATGCCTTGATAGTGAATGGTGAAGAAAATAGTCGACTATAATACTTACATAGTAAGTTCATGTTTACTGATGAATGGTTGCTTCCATTAACGTTTCCTTTAAATGTGGTGTCCATGATATTCTTTACCGTGCACGTGTAGTTCGTGTCCGTTGTGCGCGTGATATTAGATATGTTTCGAATGCTCCCGTCGTGTCCGGAACCCCACGAATATATTGAAGTTGGTACACTGTCTACTGAACACATCAACCGAACAGTACTCCCTACTTTGACTCTTATGGTTTCGTTTGTTACAATTAAACTTTTATCTGAGTGCTGTAGAATACGTATATCAATACGTGATCGTAGGAACGACAGGACCGTCTACGAAAAACAAATTTGATTTATATTAAATTGTTACAGAAGGAAATGTTTAACTATTTACTGAAAAAACAACAACTCAGAAACCTTAACAACAATTTGCAAAATATCCGGAGATTCGAAATGCACTTCGCGTTGTCGCATCTTCGTTGTTTTATATATGTCTGAATGCTACTGGCGGACTCAGGATTACGTAAAATGCATCGCTAATATTCAACCAAAAAATAAAGGCAAGAACAACATACGTAATTTAAATCATTAAGATACATCCTCTGGTGTGAACGGTGCAAGTGAAGCAATTTTCTCGGAATCAAGTATGTTATTGATTGAATCCTTATCATAACCAGTTATGCAAGATCTATATTTTGCTAATGTAAATGTACATTAGGGCCGTTGATACGTGTTTAATAGGATAGTGATACTTCTTCTGTAACAAACCATACGATAATTTATTAAATGCCTAGTAGTGAAATATAGAAAAGTATCAGTGAGATATGTCTCTATCACTCACAGTGAGGGATCACTTTTTTAATTTGATTTGATTTGGACAATATTTAATTATAGGTGTTGTCACCATTTCTCATACAGAATTACCAAAAAGAAAAGTAGTAAATATTAATAACAACACATATTAACAATACATCCCGATATATTGAACGGTATTTCCTCTTTTTTTCTCTTGGATTTTACTCAGTCGTATTGAGCCAAGGAGACTAGTACAGACAATGTCTTGCTGGTACAAGTTTTACCCACAAATCATTGGAGGTGATCACCTTGGTCCAAACTTAATTTTAGCATCAAAAGTATTCAATGTGCTATTGTAAGAAGTGTTCGGCGTTCTATTCTACGCCATCTTGGTTTCTTAAAATTCTCCACCGACTTTTAACCCAATTGTGGTGTTAAATCCGAATAACTAATATAGAATCACTTTATACGTGTTAGTAATCCATTTCAGAACACTCGTACACATTTCAACGCGCAACTACGAGTTAAATCTTGAATTGCTTTCGAAACCACATAGTGCGTTTGAATGTAGTGACTGTTAACTATTGTTTACATCATAACACCAAGTTTTAGAAAATGTGAATTTTGGAGAACTGAACGCACGTTCACTTTCATAACGTACTTTTATTAAATCTATATTTAAACCTAGCTGTGAGTGTTAACTGTTTGATTTAATAGCTGGATATTATTCAACGACTACGTGTATCTAATTGCATGTATTTAAACTAAAATACATTTAGAAGCCCGGATTAAGCGTTGCCTATGCATATACTGTACAGCAAAGTAGACTAGTGTCCTGTAAACACGCTGCCATGATAATGTCTAGAGTCAAACATTTTGCAGTTTACATTGTTATCTAATCCACGGCACATTTTAGCCTAAGCCGACATCGCGCATGAATGTTTACTTACACCGATTAATATGCATTAAAAAGAAAATAGTACTGACATGAAACGGAAAACAGCGTGTTGAAAATCCCTTCACAATAATTCAAATGTAAAGAATACTCAAAAGCATTAAAATATAAATAAAACACGTTAGTTTCCGGTGTGATAACGCGTGATATCATCACCCGCAAGGGAGACAAGTTACATATTTTATTAATTGTCTCTCTTTCCAGTGATGATATTACGCGTTATCACACAGGAAACAGACACATATTCTCTATAAACTGAAAGAAGATCAGTTACAAATCTGGTTAATATACGTATACGAATTGTTAACTTTTACTAAATTATTGCGCTTACACAGAACTGTAGCGGACACGTTTCTGGTCACAGTTTCTGTTGATGTCATTCCGTCAGCTTCAGTCATGGCGTTTGATACTGTACATATCCAGACTGTGTCTTGCTGAATTCTTATTACGGTCAGTATAGAAGAATTGATCTGCTGTCTTTCCCACAATACCATAGCACGGGGATAGGCGTCACTCTCACATACAATGCTGATGTTGTCACCTCTCAGTACTCTGATATTGTTATCGACGATTTCTAAATTGGTGTCATCATTTAAAACTCGTGTATTTGATGGTGGACCTGTAATTACGGATATCACAATATATTACTAAATGATATTTATACGTAAACGATTCATTGAATACCCATATCTAAATGTCAGCGACTAAAAATATATGTTACATCTTGGGAGTCCTAAGAACACAAACTAGTATACGTTTCATATAAAGAGCCTTTCGATTGCTTTATACTGTGCCAATTGTTTAGACATATATGGATAAAAATAACATTGAACACAACTTACATAAAATAGTTATATTGAGTGAAATATTGCTCTCTGTCGATTGTGAACTGTTGGTTCCAGTCAATGAAAACATAAAGTTGAATGCCCTGCACGAAATGCTTCCGTTTTTGCGAGTGAATGTAAACAACAGCAGGGCCCCGTCGGAATGTCCTCCCGGGTAGGTCCAGTGATAAGAGGGATGTGGATATCCGTAGGAGGAACAATGCAAATGTCCCAGCCTGCCTTCTCGTACATTGAACGTGCTTGATACACTTAGATTTTTGAAAGTCACTATCGGCTTAGAAACGGGGACTGGAGAGAAAACATTGCAGCTGTTATGACAAGTTTTCGATTTTGTTAACATGATAATTGACGCTAAAAATAAAGCGATATGTAGGAACAATTATCAAACGTATTTTAGTGTTCTACTCGTGTCATTAAAATCTCTCTTTAATGCAATGACGTTTACACGACGTATACATTGAAGTAGAATACAGACAGACAGAGAATTCTAACAGCCATAAAATAATTACATTATACGCGAATGTTCCTGTTGTTTGTTAGAACTGTGTTGATGGCTTTGAACTCATAACTAGCAACACAGGATACATGTCCTCCACTGTATTCGTGCGAGTTAGATTTATATTGCAATCTGCTTCTTGCGACATCAGCATTGTAGGTATATGTAGCCAGGCTGGTGATGTTCACACCATCATTAAACCATTGAATACTAGGAGCAGGTCGGCTCGGTGAAGTAATGCATGTGAACGTCGATGTGACATTGAAAACAGGGTACAACACGGGTGTATCCGGATCAATGGTCAAAGAAGTGAGAGGCACTGGGAATTAAAGAAAATAAAAACATTACATTGTCATAATGTATTTGTTTAGTATACAATTGAAAAAGCCGTAACGATTAACTTGTCATTCAAAGCATATTGACTTTAATTTTCGGAATAATTTGACTTTAGTTTTTTAACCTAATTTAAGAACGCGTAATATCATCACCGGAAAGGGCGACACTAGTTTAATGAGCGCTAACCACTAATGTGCAGTTACTAGTGGCTAAGATCCATTTATAATAATTTATCAGATCTGAGACTTTAATAGAACATATATTTGATAATGAGGTTAGTAAAAATATCCCACCCTGTCCGTACATAGTAAAAATATCCCACCCTGTCCGTCCATAACTGGTGCAAACTTGTCATCATCTTAAAATAATTTACCATTGTTGAAAGATGAAGGTAACGACACGTTGTTAAGGTCAAATCTAATTCAGGAAAAACACAATGGTCCTGCGCGTTTTTGAAAATAGCTTTGGGCGAAAATCAATATCACATGACCCAGTCTGTTCATATATTGAAATAATGGTATGTTGATGAGAAAATGGAGACCACCAAATGTTTCAGAAGCTGATGAGTGAACCGTTTTGAACCAAAGTGTGGTTACCAGATCACAATCGTTATAAATACAAAGATAAATCTATGAACCACTCATTTCTGACCACTTAGGTGTTAATGCAACCTATACAAATACATTATTTCCTTTGGCTGGGCTTTAAAGATGTTCCCTAGTAATCTTGTCACACTTACCAGATGATAGGAACACAAGACAATTTCAAAAGCTCAATTATAGCCCAATTTTAGTAGGATTATTACAGACTGCATTTGTCCTCTACCTAGACCTAAATCAGTTTCCGAATACCTTTTTAACAATCATGTGTCCTGCAATACGCTTTCCTTAAGCTATACTTGTAAGGAATATAAGGACTAAGATTTTAAAATTGTATTTTTTTCACATTTGTTGGTTTACCAAAGTCGTTGAAGTCGGATTAAGGGTCAAACGTGTAGTCCAGTATTTTTCAACAAGTCATGCATTAGTTAGATATCAAACAATGAAATCTATCTGCTTATCATCCAGACAGTAAAGTTGCTAAATAAAGATATCACCAGACATTGAAAATATCATTAGATTATACTGTTTTGACACTGAAAAGGATTGTACACCAGTATAGACCCTGAGAGGACCCTTAAATATAGACCCTGCATTGTTGCCTATCCCAGGTCATCCATTACGGGCTACGTATAATAGCCTATACACTATTAACTAGAAAATGAGCAAATTACGTAATAAACTTTCCTGTACAGACAAGAGGAGGTAACTCTTTTAAGGATTTTATTGCACTTATTACTCTTGTTCCAACTTGCAATTTGTATTTAGGTACAACATGTCAATACCTATATGAGGTTCTGACTTCAAACCCAAACAAATTACCTGTTCATAGCGATAAACGTATTCTGTAGAGAAGATGAGGTAACTATATCACGGATTTTGGTGGAGTTATAGCTCTTTTTCCAACTTAGACTTGTTTCATTTCTCAATATCTATAACAAGTATTGACTTAAAAATCAACAAACTTCATCACAGTGATTAACCCATTCTATAAACAAAAGGCTGCCAGTGCTATAAAATACCATCAAGTCCAGCACCCGTAGGCGGTTCTCGTGTTAATCTTTATACACATTTTGTAGAGTTCAGCTTTTCAATATAAAGTTAAAATAAGCTACGTTACCTTTTATATTTATTGATTATATTTAAGATTTTGTCTTACATTAAGAGTAGTCATGGAGTTTAAATAACACATTTTGAAGAACTCAAAGTGGTAAAGGATGAGCATGTGGCAAATTGGATTTTCTTTGACGATCTTAAAAATATCGTCACAAGTAAAACAACAACAACAGGCGTCTGAATTTATATTAAACAGCTCTGGTGTATTCAAATGGTTGACTATTAATGATATCAGATGGTTAAACAAATCGGTGACAAACCAGTTTTCAGTGTAGACAGTGTTCTCAATTTTATTTTCAACAAAACAGAACACAGTGTTTGTAAAGAAATGCCAAAGAAAATACAAAAATGTTTTACTGGATCCCTCTAAAAATGACCCATTGCTGTTCTCTGTGGTATAAATATATGTTGTTGTTTCTAAGGCAAATTTCCTCGTGACGTATGTTGCTAAAATGTATTGAAGTGACAAATATGGGTCCTGCAGGAAAAATGTTTTGTACATTTAACAATTCATGCATACTGGTGTTTTATTTTTAAAGTCACACACAAGATGCTGAAAGTTGTGAAACCATTAAGATTTAAATTATGAATTTACAAACACATAAAACATAATTTTACTTTTATAAAATGAGATCATTTATCATTAACTGGACAAGTCATTTCTGAAGGTCGTCTAGGAAACGTGTTACACAGTTTATGAGTTTGAAATATATAATACATTCAACAATTTACGAACTAAAAGCTCTTTATAAGTTTAATACCACTTATAAGTACATTTGCATAGTAATACCATTTTACTTTGTTTATAATTACGTTTTGTTTTCCCAATTTACTGTACCAATGTCTTTATTACATTCCATATACTAGTATTGATTTATATGACGCCCCTCGTAATTGAAGAACTTGACTGACCAGAATGATAGTTACTGTATTTCTCCATGCAAACATCGCCGAAGGGTAACGGTAAACATTTAGGATACTACATGAAGCTTAAATACACAATAGTACATGTTTACCATACATTTAAATGGGTGTTTATTTTTTTTTTGAAACATTAACCATTTCCACCTTTAACGCGGTTTTTAAATACTTGCCAATTCCACATTGAATTAATTCAAAGTGATGAGCTACCTTCAGTGATGACATAGTATGGTTATGGCAATGCACATGAAATAAAGATCGGTCAGAGATGATAAACAATGAAGGATATATATTGCACACCATGGTGAAACATGAACAGTATGCAATTATATTTTGCTGTCTCTTATAATACTTAATAATGAACCATCATTGGTGGTATATATATATTCTTCAAAAGCCCATATACTTCAGTGTGTGCATGTGCGTGCGCATGTTACTTTGAGTTTAATTCTTATAATTGTACAGAATCACATAGTATGTCAGTTCATTAATTTTTCTTTTTCACCTTTTACACAGTCTGCTATAAATATGTTTGTCCGTTTATAGAATTGAAGAAGGATGGTCCATTTTTCAATCTATCAAAACAGGCATTGTAATTTCGGAGCCATTTGATTCCAACAAAAGGACTAATTTTCATTACGACGGGTAAACGTGCAATATTATCACGTAATCGTTTTGAATTAAAATGCAAATAAATGTATGGACAATTTGTATTATAATAGATGTCTGATGGGTGCTTGAATCTTATAATAAATATTAAGGCATATCTAGGAATTGCATAGGATGTTGGATGCTGCACTATTTCGTAATCCTACCTGATTAAATAAAAAATAATAAATAACAAAGATCGTATCCGCCACATTTTTTTATAAACTACAAATTCTCAACAGTTTCTTAAATTCTCAATAAGTCTCAAACGAAAACAAAACCTCATACAAATTCTACTCAACTCCATACCTGACCAAATAAAACACATACTCTTCTGCTTTATATACCTAAAACATGCTACCTACTGTACTGTGAGCAAGTTCACACACATGTAGTAGTAGTAGTAGTAGTAGTTGTTGTTGTTGTAATAGTAGCAGTTGAAGTAGTAGTAGTTGAAGTAGTAATATTAGTAGAGTTAATAGTAGTACTAGTAGTTGAAGTAGTAGTAGTAGCAGTTGTAACACTAGTAGTGGTTGTAGTAGTATCAGTAGTATAAGTAGGAAGAGTAGTAGCAGCAGTATAATAAATATTCGTGGGAGTAGAAGTAGCAGCATTAATAGTAGTAGTAGTGTTAGTAGTATTGTTGTATCAGTAGTATTAGTAGTAGTAGTAGTAGTCGTAGTAGTAGTAGTAGAAGTAGTAGTAGTAGTAGTAGTAGTAGTAGTAGAAGTAGTAGTAGTAGTAGTAGTAGTAGTAGTAGTAGTAGTAGTAGTAGTAGTAGTAATAGTAGTAGTAGTTGGAGTAGGAGTAGTAGTAGTAGTAGTAATAGTAGTAGTAGTAGTAGTAGTAGTAGTAGTAGTAGTAGTAGTAGTAGTAGTAGTAGTAGTAGTAGTAGTAGTAGCAGTAGTTGTTGTAGTAGTAGTAGTTGTAGTAGTAGTAGTAGTAGTAGTAGTAGTAGTAGTAGTAGTAGTAGTAGTAGTAGTAGTAGTAGTAGTAGTAGTAGTAGTAGTAGTAGTAGTACTAGTAAGAGTAGTTGTGGTAGACAAATAATTATTATAATAATAATAATGATAATAATAATAATAATATTAATAACAAGAACAATAATAATAATAATAATAAAATAATAATAATACTAATAAAATAACAATAATAATAATAATAATAATAATAATAATAATAATGATAATAATAATAATAATAATAATAATAATAACAATAATAATAATAATAATAAAGAAATGATATTGCGACAATCAACTTGTTAGACTTACGTATTAATCTGAAGATGTTGGGGTTGCTGTCGGCATACACTGTATTGATTGCAGCTTTGCAAAGCCAACTTTCTCCGTCATTTGATAAAGTCACTGATTTAATAGAACAGGTATATACAGTAGATGACTTGCACAAACATTCCATATTATTATTGTTTGTAATGCATGTTTTGTTGTATTCTAACCACCGTTGATCAATTACATTTATTTCTGTAGTGGAACCTTTATCCGTTTTATACCAGGAAACACGAAGCGGTAGATTTGATGTTGAGCATGTAAATGTTACACTGGTGTGACAAAAACATCAATCACATCCACATTCAGTGTCGGTGGTGCTGCGTCACCTGTATAAAATAGTTATAGTAATGTGTGATACCTTAGCATTTGCATGCCATCAACGTGCACCATTATACGATTCCTGATTCGAGAATATTTTCAATACAAATATATGCACAAGAAAGAGCAAACACGTACACATTATTCTGCAAACAAAATAAACATTAAAATATACCTTGCAACAAATTGTGAACGTATATATAAATAAAAATGGTAAATTCATAGCTATCCATAATTAGTATTCATCTTGAGTGAACAATAAAACTTCCTATGTGAAAACGTGAGGGCTAATGTCGTTATGAATTATTCTCTATTGTTCCGTAACCTGTACTATAAATATCAGTCGATCCACAGGTTTTCACCTTTATACTATGACTGGTCACTAACAAAATGTTACATTTTCTCCACATAAACCACGAAATATAGGAAAATAATTAATTAAAATACATGTACTTCTAATTTCAATGTTCTTGACCAAGCGAACGTGAACTGGTGAATCTCTATGTCATCTATAAACACATACAATTCAGATTGTTATCCTTTTTATCGCACACAATGTTGTATCAATTTTGAAATCGACTTACGTCGGTAATTAGTCCATAACCGTAGCTTTATCACCTGAATATCCTGCGCGAACTTACATTTGCTTTTTTTTTTATCTGTGTGTACACATTGTTACTTACCCTAGAGACGATATGTTTTGTTCTTAAATTTTCTTCATAAATTGAACTTTGCCCAGCAAAATGAAAATGCATATATTTTTGATGAAAGTTCTCTAATTGAGATTACTGTTTAGTACTGCTTTTTTGGCACCACGAAGAGAATAAGCTAAAAAAGAGTATGACCAAACTAAGCTAATGTGAGTAGTGGTTCATCTCTGGTCAATATTTGTGCTGCCAAATCTCTTGAAGCCTCATGCACAAGTTTAAACGGAAATTAACGAAATTAAGGAAATTAAGGAAACACATGCACATATCCCTAATAAATACTCGTGCATTTAATCAATATCTTAAATTAAAAAGAAATTAACACATATTTACTTAATATCTTCCTTGAAATCATTTTTCAACAATGGTAATATGTTTTTTTTTCTCATATGGCTATTTTTTTTATAACTTAAACACGATGATACTAGCGTGTATCTCAATCTTCGCGATTTGACGTGCTATTTTATCAGTTTTAAACGTTAAGTGCTTGCTATAGAAGCGTATATTTGCATATTTCATAGTGAGATACGCCATTCTGAAATGCAAAACCCACCTGCTTGTATTACCAAAAAAAAAAGCATTTAATTCCGAACATATTGTCATGGATTTCCGAGCACTTCGCCATTTAACAAAACTTCAAACATTCTGATGTAAACCACATTAATTTAGTATGCATAATAATTTGATTGTCAATGACACCCAATGACATATACACACATGGGATGTATTTAACATGCAACAAATAATGTAATAGTTACGCATGTGTTTTGCTAATGATATATTCTTTATTGTATTTTGTTATACACTATCAACAATTATTGAGCATTCAAACAACAACCCTTCGATGCTGATATATATTAACCCGGCACACAGCCACTATGGAATCTACACGTGCGAAGAGCGGATTCAATGCAGTCCATTAAAGTCGCCTTTAGATGAGTAGCGGTAAAAAAATTTCAATGCGCACCTCCCCATAAGACTCAACAAGGAATTAGCCTGGGACACGATGCAGTCTTGCGTGAATGTAATGCTTTTCTCTATTTAATTCAGTCTATCTATTTAGCATAATTTGTTGTTGTTTGTTTAAAATTATGTTCTTCCTCTAAAGAATTTCGTTTCTGTATTATTTATTGTTTCCAAGAAATCATTTATATCCGTATATCCGTCTTCTTTCTTTGCACAACGTTTTAACATTAGCATTCTATAGGCAGAAACCGTACTTGTATTTATAAAGGTAATTCATATATTTGATTTTCCTTAATAATTTAATTTGTTTATATGTTTAGTTTATTAAGAATATGTTTATTGACTTCTTGATTTTTGTTGAATTCTTAATTAATAGAACAATTAAAAGAATGAATCGAATATAAGAAACCAAATGGGCATGCAGTGCTTTAATTTTTGTTTACACTACGATACGTGTTAACAGTGTGTATGCCGTTGAAAAGCACACAAAGCACACGGTAAATGGCGTCCTTCATGTTGTATGGACTATTAATTATTATCACGGAAACGCACACGCTTTCAGGTATAAAGTTGTGGTGTCCTATTTATTAACAATATGTCATAATATCAACGCACAATATGTTTTTAAAACTAATTAACAAAATACACAAATCGATCATTCTGCATTGAAGTACGAATACTTATCTTCAATAAAGGTATGATGTAAAATTCTGAAGTATAATTAAACTTTCAGGTGCATGCAAAGAGCAGTTTGTTGATGCTGGCAAACAAAATATGTTGCTGGCGTTTAATTTTGTTTGGAATAGTGGAGAAACACAAACAGTCAACTGTTTTAATGGAAGTAACAAAATAGGAGATTGTAGGGATTTTGGTGGTATAATATGTCCACTTCTTTCAACTAGTTCGGGACTATACACTATGTCTTCAAATGGCGACCTTACAGATGTGAATGTCACCATAGTAGCACTCAATGTCGGGAAACTACAGTTGTTCTAAAGACACTGACACAATGACAACCACCATATGTGTTAAAGACTCAGGTACACATATGTTTGTTTCTCTATTCCGTTTAAATAATTGCACTAACTATAACTTTTTTTTAAACAAATATTATAAATTTAAGCGTTTAGATGTCAGCATGTTAAACAATACAAGAATATATTTGACTGACAGCGAGATAAAATTGCCTGAAATTTATAAGACATTGTCGTTTTCTAATATGTCTAATCATATTGCCAAAATAAACGTTATCGAACACTTGTGTACAACAAAAATAAATGTATATATGTACAGGAAATGCTTATAACTGCATTTGTTAAAAATGCGTTGTAATCAGAACGTCTGATACATTGCTGCTTAAATCTGTCTGCTATTGTTTTAGCTACAACTGCATCTACTCCAAACTCAAATGATGGACCAAATGATGGAGGTAAGTCTTATTATTATTATTATTAAGTATAGTAGTGGTAGTTGTAGTAGACGTTAAGCTGATGTAGTAGTAGCAGTAGCTTTAATGATGATGATTAAGATGTTGATGATGATGACTACGACGATAGTGATGATAGTTATAATATCATCATAATAATATATATATAAATATATATTTAAAGTTTGTTAATTTTATTGTCTAATATAAATTAAGAAAATAAATATTCAAACGCATCGATATTTTGCACTTGGTTGAACTCGCAGTACATTTCGTGTCGTTTCAGAAACCACCACACTGACAATACCACACAACGCAAAAAACATAATCTGTTATGGAGTATTGTCCCAATTTGCATTTGAAGTGTATTCGTGAACTTATTTGTGTGGTCTATTTCAAGATGCGAACAGAAAATGTTTCAGTTGCATAAGCTATAAATAGACAAACATGAAAGCATTTGAAATACTTATCTTTTATAATACGTCGTTACTTGATTATCTTCTTGTTATTTGACACTTGCATCGACTTACCCGAATAGATTAGTGGTGCGTGTTCAAACATGCAATGTGATGTTTTCTCTTTGTCCATAGAGTACAATAATACATATGTTAATAATTAATTATATTCATTAAAAATTTTATTAATGTACATAATTCAATTATCTGATTAATATAAATCTATTATTGTATTAAATAGTAGTTTTGCATATAGCTCACCTGAACACAAAGTGAACGGTGACATATTGGTATAGAGGACCTCTTCTGCGTCGTCCGTCGGATGCCAATAATGTTACCCGTTTTGTGAAACATTCTTATTCATAAATGTTCAATAACATTTTTATATGTAACCATTCTCAAGCGTCTGTGATAAGTTGACAAAAAAGCCAGGTTATGGATTATAAAATATTGTGCTTGTATGGTGTTCTTCGAACTTGCATCGGTCGAATTCGATTTATTACGTCGAAACGAGAATGATACAAGTGCTCAGTCTAGTGTAATATTCATTTGATTATAAACATGTTTTTCAGAATGTTATGCTTTAAATTAAACAAAACTACTTTAAGGTACGTGCAGAATGTTTTCTCGTAAATTAGTTGTGTTATGCACAACATGTGTTTTGCCATAACATTAGCTCCAAGTGGATATATTTGTGATACTGTGTTCAGTGGATGGTATTGCGTCATTAATTATTGTGTCTTTTTAATTTATAAAGGATTATATAAACGATATATTACTACAGTTGTCTGTTTTTCTTAGCTTTATCGTATTAAAAAATGATTAATTTAAATACTAATGGACAAAGATTATAACAGAGCAGCAACAAAAAGTTGGTTTGTTTGCTGAAAGATGCCAAACAAAAGCTGTACCAGAGTAACGTGCAGTAAATATTCAAATTATGTTCTAATTAATTGATAAAATCATATGTCGAACTAGATCTACCCACACATTTGAAGTTGTAAGACTGCATTCCGATAATTACAGAATTCGACCGAGTGTTTGTTTTGACATAATTAGCAAATACAGCTACTAGCATTGTACGGAAACACAAAACGCTGGTAGCGGATACGGATTTTGCGATCCACCTACCCGTATATTAATGTTGTATACACTATCCATTCATGATAGAAATAAATATGAACGATATAGTAAAATACAATAATTCCAAATAACATCACGTTATGGTTCCTGATCAGTACTATTCTTGTCAATTAGCGTACATTGGCATCTACACGCATTGTCCCGTTGTCATTGCCAATCTGATCAACTACATCAAACTCGGTAAAACAACTGAGAAAACATTTAGTAGAAATGGTCGATTGGTCGGTTTTCTACAGTTTTGACACGTCGACAGCAATAAAAAAGGGATCATGAAGTCAATCGCTTAAGAAATGTACGAGTAAATTAATTACGGTATGTCATGTACGTATTGTTTTTTTATTATATATTTAATAATTTATCAATAAAATTATAACAAATAACTTAAGATCTCTTGTAAAATTTCCCAAGTTAGAATAAGTATGTACGAAATACATGTATGTGAGTACAGAAACCAGATTTGGAACTTTTTAAGTCAATAGCTGCTAAAATAGATTTGTAAATGCAATTTTAAACGTTAAACTGTTACATACAATCAATATCTTGATTATTAGGCCATTCGATACAACATGTTTAAAATAGCATTAATTTGATTAATCGAAAATATGTGACAAAGCCATTTTGAAACTATATATTCCCACAATTTCCTTCTTATCGCCAAAGAATTAAATACGGCATATTTAATTGCAGGCGTATATCAGAAACCATCAGCACTTTTTTGTGGCTGTGATACCGCGTTTTAGCTCAATACGTATAACCATAAATAGCGCAATTTATTACTGGAGCTGCGGGGACCTCCGGTAAAGTGAAAACGTCTCTTGTCGCACAATTTGTTTACAGCCAACATTTTGTTTACTGCCAACATAGTTTACATAGTCAAAACGTCTCCTGGCGAAAGGCTTCTTCCGGTTTGCATGTTTTCGTATTAATATATTGTATAGCTCGGAAACATTACCAGCGGATCAATGTCGTTAGTCAAAGGTGCGATATAAATTGTGCGAGTCAGAACAGAACAGAACAATACTTAATTAATCCAAGTTATGCACAGATACAACATAGGGAACATATCATACAGTATCATAATTACAATACATATATTCATGTTTCCCGTTCAAGTTATACTCACTAAGATTTATTATATTATAATATTAAGTATTGGGGGAAGTCATTTAATCAGCGTGAGGCACTTTAATAGTATACAATTTAATTATATAAGTCGGTTGTATTTACATAGCAATTAGGTATTATTTAAACATAAAACATAAATAAATAAATAAATAAATAAATAAATAAATAAATAAATAAATAAAAATAATAATAATAATAATAATAATAATAATAATAATTATTATTATTATTATTATTATTATTTGTGCTTATATTATTTTAAATAAACAAGACAATTGTCTAAATTATACATTCAGGGAAATAAATTAACTTTATATTAAAACATTGTTTGCTGCTCAGTGTCTAACTGATTATTAAAAAAGACCTGCCCAAAATTACATTCATATTTAGTTTAAAATATAGATCTAATTTGCGCGAATTTGCGGGAAACCTTTAGATGGAAAATATGTATTGTTTTTTGGTTGATTTAGTTTTTTTTGTCAAGTACAACTTCACATTCAAATTGTCACCCGCAGTGGTTTATGACCCATAATGTTATCGGTTACTAAAGAAACTGAGTCGACTGTATTGCCGAATACTGTAGCCTGTTAAAAAAATAAAATTTAAGGATTTGTAATTGTCTAAAAAATTTTGAAACTTATAATCTAACATAATAACCGTGTGTGATGAAATCATACATAACAGTCACATGCACCTGTGAGAAATGGAGTAATTTAGTTACTGAAGTGAATGAGCGAGCGAGTAAGCTAGTTTGATGGGGACCAAAACAATGAATGAACGATTCATGCTTTATCAATGATTTGTATAATGATATTAGTCCTACTAATGCTAAATTGGCATTTGCCACAACGTGATAGCAATCCAGTATTACGGCAAGAAATACAGTACACATGTACTAATCGATTTTGTTTCGCGCATTTGAAAGCATATGTATACATCCAAAAGTGCAAAGCGTGACAAGTGTAAGAGACTTTACAGATAAGATCACTGCAATGTTTGATATGATATATACTTGTTGAATTATCGTTTGTATAAATATAAACAAATGTACATACCTAGTAGTAAATACGCGACAAAGATCAATACACATCGAAGGTGAAGCATGCTTGGTTTACTGCAGTCTGTGTTCATATTGTATACATACCTAGTAGTAAATACGCGACAAAGATCAATACACATCGAAGGTGAAGCATGCTTGGTTTACTGCAGTCTGTGTTCATATTGTATACATACCTAGTAGTAAATACGCGACAAAGATCAATACACATCGAAGGTGAAGCATGCTTGGTTTACTGCAGTCTGTGTTCATATTGTATACATACCTAGTAGTAAATACGCGACAAAGATCAATACACATCGAAGGTGAAGCATGCTTGGTTTACTGCAGTCTGTGTTCATATTGTAATAATGTCAGTAAAATCACTTTCAACCGAAACGCAGCACCTGCTAATTAACAATAAACTAACCTGCACCAATGTGTAAATTTTCGTAACATTCCTTTGATACGTAGATATTTCACATGTCAACACAACGAAGAACTCGATAAAATCTCTCGTGATTTAAGTTAACGCATGCATGTATGTTTGCTTCTAATTAATCTTCCGTGTTTACGTTCTCAATGGGTATGTGTTTTTGCATGTTAAACTACACACGTGTATTATTCTTGTATTAATATGTCACTACTATTTGACATATGAGTTGTGGGAAGTTCATGGGTATATGTAAAATGTTACTGTAGCACTATTAAAACAATCACGGTAATATCAAATCATAAATTTAATCCGGCAATACTATACACAACTATAATTTATAATAAATATATATAATTAATAAAATAAGTCGAAAATCTATATTATTTGGAAGTAATAATATTTTTAACAAACCGTATTCACGTGTTATAGGTCTGCCATGTGGACAGTGAAACGCAACACTAAAACGTTAAAGTCTTCCTCTTTGCACTGATAAGGTAGATATCAGTTTTATTGTATTGCGAGTATTAAACCAGTTGTGTGTGTGTGTTTGTTTGTGGATATTTTATGTTTAAATTAGGTAAAACTTTATTTCAGTCTAAAATAAACTAGATGAAACTACAGTACAGTCGCGATTTATACACATGTACGTGAATTGCGATTGTGCGAAATGATGGTGTGCTACGATCGAGGGTGTATTGTCGTTTTGCATTCGTTATTCAATGTAAACAAGATTTTACAAGTATCGATTATACGAAAATTGCAATTTTACTATCAATTATCATGGTCCGATAAAGCCTCAGTCACACATTCCCGATTATGCCTTCCGAAAGCGTCCCGACAGCACTACAATTGAATTAATAAAAAAGTAGGGACGCCGTCGGGAGTTGTCGGAACGCTGTCGGTGCGCTGTCCTAATAATCGGGAATTATCGGGCCATGTTCGGCGTGATCGACCAAGCACTCCCGACAGTTCATGTTTTCCCTTAACATTAGGGAGATTCAGCCGAATTTGTATAGTCAGGACTCTGTCGGGATTAATACGGCTGTAACAGTTCAAGTTCTGGACGGTGTCGGGATGTTATCGGGACCATGTCCTGTAGAACGGGATTGATAATGCATTATATATTTTTTAGAAATATCACGTCTGGAGTATTTCGGAAGTCACAATTGCCGAACATGGTCGGGACAATCGGGATGCTGTCTGGACTCTTTCAAAACGCTGTCTGGATGCTGTCTTGACATATTCGATCTTATGATCAAAACTTGTATTTCGAGTTCCGAATTTGCAGAATATTGTCCCTACTGTTGACATATTGTATTTTTCGGGACGCTGTCGGCTAAAGAATGGCAGTACAAATCGGGAATGTGTGATTGAGGCATAAGAGGTAAATACCGTGCGTGAGAAAAATATGCCATTATACGAATCGTCGATTGGCGGTTGTTTTCACGAGTGACAGCCGCCATCCCTTGTTTCGCATAATTCAGATGTTAGCGTTGTAGTTAAAACATACTGTGATGCAAACAAGAAGCTGACTTGATAGCAATTTAGGCAATTTCTGATAGTCACATCACCAAAATTATACTGCTAAACGATCATGCAAAACCTTACTTTAAATACCGGTGCAGCTATAACAAAATGTATTAATGCAACACATTATCAACAATATATATGTATGGTGTAATGCACAATGGCAACTAACACAAACTAGAATTGTCACGAGTGACGAATAAACCCTCACACTATGGCATTGTCTCAAAACTATATCATCCATTCACAGAAATGGACACAAATAGAATGATTTAATTTACTATTTTTTAACAGTGTATTTGGAAAAAAATAATTTCAGTAGTAGCCATATCTGTGTCAACATTTAGTGGTTTGCAACCAATGTCCAACTTAACCTCTATGTTATGATGTTACACATACGTACCAAAAATAATTTAGATATGAGGAGTCTTTCATGAGTTATTGTCCGGAAACCTTGTGTTTTGTAAATTTTAAGTTAAAAAGGCCCATAACTCTTTCACAATTTAGTGGTTTGTCACCAAATTCAAACATAACCTGTATTGTATGATGCTACAAATGTGTACTAAGAATTATTTGAATATGTCAAGCCATTCTCTAGTTATCGTCCGGAAACCATGTTGTTTTTAAGCAATTTAAGTCAAAACGGGCCATAACTTTTGTCAAAGTTTAGTGGTTTGCAATCCAATTGAAACTTGACCTGTATTATATAATGTTACACATGTGTAACAACATTTGTTTGAATATATCAAGCCTCTTGAGTTATCATCCGGAAATCATGAAAAACAACAGACCTACGGACCGACAAGCTCACTCCTTTATACCCCCCCCCCAACTTCGTTTTATGGGGAGTATAAAAATAAACATTAAATATAAACCCTGAAATAAATCAGTAACTAAACTATGTACAGTACAAAAATTTATTTTAACTATAAATAATTGCAAACTACATAAACTGATTAAATTATGCTTACATGCTTTCACAAAAACATTAAATTAAATAGTAAATATATAGGTGTTTTTCAGTTACATGCCACCTACTTGTTTCTAGCTTTGTGTTTGCGTCCCAAATTATGTTGTGTCTTTCACCTGTGGGTACGTTATTCACAGATCCACACTGTGTATTACTGCATGAAACTAGATATAAATGGAAATCAACGAGACACTTCAGTACTGCAAATCAATGTAAAGTAAACTGATATATAAAATATAATTCAAAACTTTATAAACTGTGGTCATAAAGTAGTAATTTGTTGTTTTGGCGTCACACGATGACTACCGGGGATTGTAAATAAGGGAACAATCTAGGATCCAAAAGGTACAGGGTACTGCTGAAAAGAAGCATGGTGGAAAGCTGGATCAGTTTGTTGACATTATATAATAATTTACTAAATCCGGGGTTTTTATGAGTCTATTGCTCCCAATTAAGGTTTTTAAGCATAGACCATTAATTTGTTAACGAATATGTGCAAAAATGTATTGAAAAGATATTCAACATTTCAGTGTTGGCCAGCCCAGATGAGGCAGAAGGTTGGAACCAAAAAGGAGCTGGGTGCAGCACCCTGCTAGTTTTCTCTAGATCTTTCCCTAGTAAATATAGTTGATTCATGATGTACTATTCTTTCCCTAGTAAATATAGATGATTCATGGTGTACTATGTACCAACTAGTAGTAAAAGTGTTCTGTTTAAAACAGTAATAGTGATATAAATTCACAAGTTCTTCTTCAGAAATTAAACTTGTCAGATAAGTCTAATTAGTAGAAATCATTCAAAAACACAAATGGCAATGTCAAGCCCAATTGAGATACATCCTCCATGATAGAGGAATTTCAATTTATATTACTAGCTGATAGCAGATATTCAATATTTAAAAAAGTGCTATCACTATCAGGTGACATATGCCCCCAAATGCAATTGAGTAAAATAAATTACTGTATTTCATAATAACAGAATAGTCATTAAAGGAACAGTCAATTTACATGTGTATGTGCATATACAAAATATAACCTTTCATGATTGCACCGAGTCCGCAAATTGTGATTTAGATTGAAAGGGAAAGTTGGAGTGGAAGTCCGCACTGTTTGCAGGCTGAAAGCGCATCCGCAATTATTTCCAGCTCGACCACGCGTCTTCGTATTCCTCCAGTCGTCATCGCCATCATTAACAATAACTTACTGGCAAACTGAGATTGGTCAACTGTAGTACAGAGAAAATGTGTTCTTGACACAAAACAATACAATGATTGTGTTACTGGTGAAATTTTATAGATCAAAATGTTATCCAAGATGCAGGATTATACAGTTTATAAACTTGTATTTATTTAAACAATGATAATCAAAACGATGGGATTAGCCATTTCTCCTGACAGGCTAACAATGTAGAAATTGAACATATAGACAGTTGGCAACAGAAATAATTTAATTCGACAACCTGTTACAAGTATACATATGTGCCATTCACTGTGACTTTTCGAGAAAATTGTGAACCTAGCAATTTCGAAAACAAATTCGGGTACGAGGTTTGAAGAAACGACTTGAACAACATGTAAATAATTTAACTAAGACGAAAATATACGTAGAGTATGTATGGTCATCTGTGTCCATGTTTGCCCATCGGTTTCTCTGCCCCACAACAATATGTGTGTACTTGTTCAACTGCTTTACACTTCAAAATGGTCCAAGTTTCACTCTACCCATTTTATTTGAAAAACTACATGCTACTATGGCCTGTAATAGTCTATGCCAAAGGGGATATATTGGAGATTTGCGCCATTATGCTTTTTTAGAAAGATATAACACTTAAAAAACGCATTTTAAATATAGAATTAAATATTGCATGCACATGTATGTAGCAAAAAAAGCATTGTAAGAATCTTATTTGCGTAAGTAGGAGACACCAGTAAAACATGTTTATACTTAACGTGAAAGAAGTCGTTTGAGCATATACTTTATCAATTCACATATGTCAACACGTTTTATGCATGAGGTTACCAAAACATACACAAATGGACATTTGAAAAGTCACGGCGTCAGGACAAACTTCTAGCAACTTGTTTGACATGCAGTAGTAATGCCGGACTGGCATACATTTAAATATTCCGCCATTTAGAAAGATTTGACAGCAGACATCCGTAAAGCAATCGTTAAACAAAGGGAAGTGGTCAATAAAAAATGCAGAGCGTTAAACGTTTTCTTTCACAAAAAAGTGTTTATTTACATTATACCATAGTAAAACACGCTTTTAAAAACATTTATGAGACGAAAAATGAGTTTGTTAAATTTATATTTTTACGATTTCAACATTTGCGATGCGCAACTTTATGTGCAGACGACACTATTTCGTCACCCACGAACACCCTTTATAGTAGGTATCCACATTCTTTGAACAAAAGAGCACATTTTATATTTAAAAAAAAAGGAATATGTTGAAAATCTACTTAAATATATTTAAAACAAGCTAACAATTTAATAAATCTTTTTACCATCGCATTCTATTGCTTGTGTTGCTTTTGTTCGAGAACGTGTTTTTTTTTTTTTTTTCAAAGTCCATGTCGGGTTCTACAGCTTCCCTATCGATATAATCGTTTCCCCCTGAGTGTATGCCACTATCAATATCTCGCGGTTCTGTAACCGTATCGGCGACCGGTTTACATATTTCCACCACTTCAAAATAAAACACAGTTTCACAGTAAATTCTTGTTTAAATGTAGCAATAATACATTTTCAAAACAATATGCACCCCATATTGTTGTTTCGATATATGAGACCTATTGTATTTAAAAGGAGGACGGATGAATTCAAAGCTAGTCATGTGACGAAATTCAGCACGCAAATACATAATTCAAATATCGGGCTGATGTTGATATCTTTGATGTCAATACTTCCACAATTACTGAGGTTGCATGTACGGCTCAAATCAACTTACCAGTTAGTAATTACACGTGAGTAAACTCCGGTATAGAAACATAAACCAAATACGAAAACAGTGCACACGGATTGACATTCAATCAAGCCAAACAAAAAATCGAGTTGATTGCAAGAGTGCGCTCGACAGTAAAGCATCACATAGGTATTTTACCTTATTTGTTATACAGTGGCATATACAATACATTTAGGAATTACACAATTGCCTTTTTGGATATAAAAATATATATACTCCAGTGTCTGCCACCAATCCGCCAGCAACAGGACCAAGAATAGACGCCAATCGACAGTAGTATAAGCAGTCTGGATAACACATATTCAGGCAATTTTACTACACATAAAATGTAAACGTATATAACATATTAACCTAGCACGGAACTTAATGCATGGCTATATTAAAAATTGAATGCGATGGATATACACGCGAAACATGTACACTGACAAAAACGAATCGAAAGCCATAGGAAATAATTCGAGCGTTCATTGGCGTCAGATCAATCTTTCCAAATTATAGTATACACAAACTGTATGTAAACTTGTTAGAATTATTCATTTAGTAAATAAAAATACTGCATATGAGTTAAATGATTTTGTTACTAGGTTTACAATAAGTACTGGAATACACGAACGTCACCATATCTAGAGATGAACTCGTTTTTTATTCTGAACAAAATGAGTCAATACATACATTAATGATCAATTATGGTACTTCTTATATAACCTCTTGGTCACTTGTGGACATTCATATTCTGCTATAGGCTAACTAACCCATTATTCGAAACACATATATTGTAAGTTATGTGAAACAGGCATACGTCTTTGAACTTTTCAGAATAGTTATCGCAATATATGACTTTTGGAAGTATAGTTTCGAATAAATATAGTATTTGATCAAATATCTAGAGCGCACATTTATTTGCATACCTCATAAAACCATTACATACCTATCTTAAACTGATCAGTCAAATTTAATACATAAAATTAAAGGTTCTAGTAAATGTATGCAAAAAAGTATTATTTTTTCAATTTTAACTACTTTTCAAGGACATTTCTGTAAAGGGTTATTTCTTTGACGCATATACCGTATCTATGTTGGTTGATCAGAGAAATAACAACACGTTTACAGTGAGTGTTTTTCAATTGAAAGGAATGAATATGTTGTTTACAACTTTATCGATTATGCAATGCGCGGATTGACACCTTATAATGGAAGCTAGCACCTCTTTAAAACCTCTGTAAAACTAGACTACGCGGCGTTTTTATCAAGGCAAACACGGTTCAGTAGAGGTGTTTTTTAATGTTCGTGCTGTGTCATTCTGGACAATGTTGTTATTCGGTGCGTAGGAGTACACAACTAGCGAGATAAACCTTGACACTTCCTGTTGACTGAAGCTAGGAACATCTGACACCCCTTTATTAGGTCGCTGTTGTATGTAGAAACATAATAAAAAGCAATTATTGAAATAGTGTACGTCAATATAATAATGTTCTTTCACACATGGGGCGTTTTCTAAAGCTTACAGTGACTGTTTTACAAATGTACAAATCCAAATGAGTGTACCATAATGGTATATTTATATTCATTTATTTTAGCAATGAACCATTTTTACAATACTAATTTACAAATAGGATTTTGTCAAAGATGACATCATTTAACATAATTCCAGTACCTTTTCGCTTGTCCTATTCTAACAAGCAGTTTACAAGTCAGAACTAAATGATTTATAAATATGTAATTGCGTGACAACCATTCAAAACAAGAGACGTAATACTACAGTAAACGTCTTTTGCAACTTTTAACTTAAAGCATATAACGAAGCTGAGTAAAAGGTTCGAACCAGATTCCTATATTATAAAGTTGATATAACATCAGTTCTAAATCAGATATTCTGTAGAATATGGAAACACATTGCCAGACAGTGTAATTAACATTTAAATTAGGTATGCATTCGCGTCAGCATTATGTTGTCGGTCGCATATAAAAAGAAATGAATTAACTATCAAATTGCCTGCAGTAACAGAAGCAGAAGCAGGGTGTACAAACAAAATACATAAAGCGTTTGCATGGTGTTTTGTTTATGTATATATATATATATATATATATGCTTTTTATGTCAATATCACCTACAGTGGCAATACATAAGCGTACACTATCTAAAACATATCTACATATGTAAACGTGTCATGCAGACGAAATGTTAGAATAATAGGGTTTTCGATCATAACATTCAATTCATTATTCTCATGTGCCTGTTTTTTTTCTTTCTTTATACGTCCATAAACCTCCCACCCTTTGTATGGAATTCAGCGATAGTGGATCTTATTTCACAATTTATTCATACAGTTTACATACTTAATGAATATGAATATGAATTTTGAGCAACACCGTTGCCAACACAAACACGCAATATTAGTCCAGACCAGACACTTAAATGTATATAGTACAAACGTATACTTACATACAATCTTTATTCTGAGTTCAGAGATCGATGTCGTGGAAAATGCAGTCAATGAACAATTCATTGAATAATATGTGTTTCTCGCCCCACAAGAAACGTTTTCATATCTAAACGTTCGGTTGAACTTCAGTATTAAAGTGCTTCCGACCGCATGTCCTCCAGGAGAGAACCAGCGGTAAGATGGAGGCGGATATCCGGCAGCAGTACACTGGAACTCCACTGGGATATCTTCGTATACAATTGCAGTTTCCGAGACGACAGTGTGGTTAGTTGTGAGTGTAGTGTTTGAAACAGGAACTGCAACGAGGAAATATGTTAACAGATATTAAATCATTTTTTTATTTCACGTTGTATATATTCACTATAAACCTAAGGATGTTTTATTTGAATAGTTACCGATGCGTATCGCTATAATCTCATGAGACAGCATGCATCAAATACGCCTTTTTAGTCCGAACACACACCTACTGTGTGCTCGATCATTCATGAACTCATGCTTAGCATAACTGTAATTACGTACTTGAATTATCTCGTGTCTTTTTATATGCACGTATTTTTCCGTGTTAAGCCGATGTCATAACGGTTGTTTCAATAGGATTTATGTACCTCTAGAAAACTGGATTCCAGTACGTAATCTTTTAATCATATATTCATCGTGACTGACTATTTTCATGCATACAGAGCAGGGTCAGGTAAATGTATCAAAGCAACATGGATTCCGGCTTACAATTTCTTCTAATTTAGCTGCAATGCGATGGGTTTTAACCATGTATACTTAGTGTAGTACGTTATTTAAGCGTTT
>CM051029.1:4539782-4674053 GCA_027627225.1 Congeria kusceri | reverse complement strand
CACACAGTTACAAACTAACTCACTTCTAACAAACACAGTTACCAACTAACTCACATCTTACAACCACAGTTACCAACTAACTCACATCTCACAACCACAGTTACCAACTAACTCACATCTCACAAACACAGTTACAAACTAACACACTTCTAACAAACACAGTTACCAACTAACTCACATCTCACAAGCACAGTTACCAACTAACTCACATCTCACAAGCACAGTTACCAACTAACTCACTTCTCACAACCACAGTTACCAACTAACTCACGTCTTACAAACACAGTTACCAACTAACTCACGTCTCACAAACACAGTTACCAACTAACTCACATCTCACAACCACAGTTACCAACTAACTCACATCTCACAAACACAGTTACCAACTAACTCACATCTCACAACCACAGTTACCAACTAACTCACATCTCACAAACACAGTTACCAACTAACTCGCATTTCACAACCACAGTTACCAACTTACTCACATCTCACAAACACAGTTACCAACTAACTCACATCTCACAAACACAGTTACCAACTAACTCACATCTCACAACCACAGTTACCAACTAACTCACATCTCACAAGCACAGTTACCAACTAACTCACATCTCACAAACACAGTTACCAACTAACTCACATCTCACAAACACAGTTACCAACTAACTCACATCTCACAAACACAGTTACCAACTAACTCACATCTCACAAACACAGTTACAAACTAACTCGCATTTCACAAGCACAGTTACCAACTAACTCACGTCTCACAAGCATAGTTACCAACTAAATCGCATTTCACAACCACAATTACCAACTAACTCACGTCTCAGAAGCATAGTTACCAACTAACTCGCATTTGACAACCACAGTTACTAACTAATTTACTTCTCCTAAGCATAGTTTCCAAGTAACTAGATTCCATAACTAGGTGATAAATGTTGATTCAAAATATAAGAAAAGTCATTTTCATGAGGAAGCAGGGCAAACAATATATGGCGAGCTTTTAAAATTAGATCATCAACACACAATGTAATGAGATTGCTGTAGTTTTCTGAAAAGATGGGGATAGCATCTGTCCTGAGCTGTTAGGAGGATATTTGTTTTGCACGTTTATGCTGTTAGCTGTACGTCCTACCCTAATATGTTAACAACTGAAAAGTAAGTTGTGTCATAGAGATACTTAAAAATGGTACGTGTTTGGCTCTTCACAGATTAACTTTAGACACCTTGTATCACTGATATTCACTTGTATCTGTCCCGTAATCGAAGTTAAACATTATCAAACAATTAACCATCTTAAAGGTAACTAAATCACCTAGAGACATTGCACTGACAAAATATGTGTGATTGCGTCGAGTGCCTCGCTAACGCTATGGCAGCATGAACACAATCATTTTCATCGAAGGTATGAACTGTCGTTAAATACTTGTGTTCGATAGAAGATGGGTCAAATTAATTTAAATCATACCCTAGAATGGACATATATAGCTTATTTGTGTTATGTGAAAACAAGTTATCATAATAAAATAAAAACGTTTTGTATGCTTGCAACTTTTCCAAGTAACATTAAAGGGCAGAGTAGTACTGGCAATTGTCAAAACCCGGAATAAAAACGAACTGCTTTGTTTATAAATTTAGTAATTACTGATTAAGTATGCAAACTGCAATAACTTCAACAATTGTTGATTTGTTCCAATCATCAAATATTTAGATCTGAATATGTAATTGTTTGAAAAAGCCAAATAATCATAATTATAAACATAGTTTTGTACGTAGATTTATTTATTTTGTGTCTGTTAATATATCAATTTTGTGCCTTATTATTTCATTTTTTTTAAACATGTCCGCTTATACATAATTTAGTTAACAAACAGCGACGACTTTCATAAAACACAACAACATTTTATTAGTTTATTAAACATTTCATTCTCGATTCGCTTATCAAGGGAGACAACTCCTACAGTATTCAATTAAGGGGCATGTGAAAGTAGTATATTGCTACGCTGCTCTCGAGCCAACACAAATAATCTCTGTCAGTTACTCCAAAACGATTACAGTACTATCTTTTATATGGCAATTAACACCTTCTACTAACCCCTTGATACCAAGACCACGGAATTTAGCTACGCTACTAGATTAAATCCCATAAGCACCATCATCCGAAACTACTATAACTGTCATTAGATTGAACTCCAACAAACGTGTTTAAATGGTTTCCTACTTTGCCGTTTCCTTTCCTGTATATCTCAGCAATGACTTTTGTAATCAAATCACTTGCCAAAAAATCTACCACACTTGTCAAATCATAAAAGTGACTTGATATTTGACAAACACCTATGTTATTTGTCATTTTGTCATTTGCTAGGTAATCTAATACATATATGTTTTCCTGCATTTCTTCAATCGCATGAAATCTGCAGGCATACTCACTATGTTCATATCACTTTCATGAATTTTCTCGTTCTCCCATACAGAACAACACGTAGATCACAAACACACACCTTTTGAAGGGAGGCCGGTTATAACTTTTGGATCAAAGGGCATAGGATTGTCAAGTATGTCAATATCAGATTTCGATATTGAGTGTTTATGTTCGTTTCCGTCTCTGCTGACTGACTTGAACATTTCATCGTTTAGATTTCAATTCAGAACCTTTGACAATGCCCAGCTCATGCTTTCTGAAAGAATATCTCGATAATCCACTGCGTAGAGCACGCGTGGTGCGTCTCTTGTAAGTTTCATCCCGAAGGTAGGTCTATAACGTCTAACAGTCAACAGTTTCTAATTGTACATGTATTTTTCCTCCCAAATTTTGTTGAACCGTAGAAATAGCAAATTTAGTTGCTTGTATTGTTCCCATCTTTTTGTCAACGAGAGTTTTTTTTCTGTTCCTCCGTTAATCTGGTCAACCTACCGCCGACATTCCAACAGCTTGCAAACACAATGCCGGAATACAATGTACTACTCAGTACCTCGGTTACAAACAACAAGAACTGTGCGGACACCCACTCGAAATAATGGCCCCCCACCCTGGTTCCGGGCACGTTACTATTTAGTATGCCCGCTAAAATGGCATTTTGAAATTAACCTTTATAACGGACCAGTGATTTTTATAAACGCGAAAATTAAAATTATTTATATGAGGTGTAATATTTTTGAAAATCACAGTTACCTCGGTTACAAACAACAAGAACTGTGCAGACACCCACACGAAATAATGGCCTCCCACCCTGGTTCCGGGCACGTTACTATTTAGTATGCCCGCTAAAATGGCATTTTGAAATTAACCTATATAACGGACCAGTGATTTTTATAAACGCGAAAATTAAAATTATTTATATGAGGTGTAATATTTTCAAAACGTTGTATAGTTGGGCAAAGGTACACGTATTATTTTTTATTATGATCGACATATACAGAACTGTACAGTTGCCGTTCCTAACACATATAAAGGAAGTTTCCCATGAAGGGAATTTCCTATCCTTTTGTATCGGCATTTAATAATAGATACCATCACATGATAATTACTTATATCTTTAGATTTACTTGACATGAAATAGTAACTACGTGTGGGCCGGATGATAAACAAGTGTAAAATCGAGATCAACATACTATTGAAAGAACTTGAATTAATTGTGATTCCATTTGTACGCATTTTGTATGATAGTAATAAATAACTATTCTAGACATTGAAGGTTCCTAATCATTTCCATGTATTACCTACTTTACTACATAAATGCTAATTATGCTTGTTTTACTGTTTACCACATTGTTGAAACAAGCTCCTCCGAACAGGTAACATTTCGTGATGTTTCATGGTTTTGTATCATTATGTTGCAATATTCATTAATCAAAGGGGTAGCAACCTGCGCAGACCGTTGCACAATGTAACTTAATGGTTATTTTATCTTCGCAAACATGCAATGCTCACAAGCATCATTACACAAACAAATTATTATTTATGATGGTGATATTGGACATGTGTACGAATGTAATTTCCAATTGACTGTTGTAACAAGCAGAGCCCACATTAATTGTTCTA
Source organism: Congeria kusceri (assembly GCA_027627225.1). Lineage (NCBI taxonomy): Eukaryota > Metazoa > Mollusca > Bivalvia > Myida > Dreissenidae > Congeria > Congeria kusceri. The sequence goes on along the minus strand of CM051029.1, from coordinate 4,670,005 downwards.
TTATGAGGCTGTTTTGAGTCACACCCATCGTATGTTAGTTTTCATGTTAAATAAAATATTTAATTGTTGTTGTTTGTGGTTTATTATTGGAAGTAGGTAATACAGGTGATAATTTGTTGGCATTTAGGATCTGTCAAATTGTTTTCCTTCAGTATAGGGAGCAACATTTTGAATTAAATTTTCCAACGTTTCTCAATCTGCTTTGGGATGACAATTTGACTGCTCCCAAATGCCAATATAATACATGCATATCAGTGTATGTAAATATAGCTCCATGGTATTTTACTGCATTTTAAACACACACGCAAAATAAATGTTCGATTGTCCCATCCACCGTAAATAGAAATTGTATATTGGTATTGTTTTATAATTAAACTATGTTTTTCTTAGTTCCCATATTATCGTGAAGAACAGGTATAATTATAACATATCTTAATAGAGCGACAATGCACTAACCATGCAAGCAAATAACATAACATTATTAAAACATACCACTAGAAAAAACGAAGCGATAAATCAACTTACCTTCAAAAGTCAACACGACAAAAACCAACACAAATACAAAGTAGAACATCGAAACGGCTTAAATGCACTTCATATGTTAAATTTAAGAAATATAATGACAATCCTAAATGCGAATGAGACTTGGTATTTATAGTTAATATCCACTAAATGTGTCAGTGTTTTGTCTGTTTATCTGCAACGTATATGCACACGGTGTGCACAGCGTTATATGAACATTGAGTTATTAAAATTGTCAAACCAGTGTGTACACAATCTCAATATTAAACTTCCGCATTTATTTAGAGCACTCATTTCATGTGGACTGTTTTTAAGTTCTAGTACGCACTGGTTTATAGGCTTATCGAATATGCTTCGGCTAAGTACACGTTATAGGTGTATTTGCGAGTCGAACTGAATTGGAAAAAAACAGACAAAAAATAAACATGCATGTACACTTAATGTATTCATGTAATTCATCAAGGAGATTTACGTTAGAGTGTCACTTCACTTCACAGGTATATGACAGGTTTGCGACTCAACAATTTTAAAGATTACTGCGTATTCCTATGTAGTTTTAAAAAGTCGTGCGTTTTCGCATGGCTCAAAATCAAGCGTAGCTGGAGGCACGATTCTTGCATAATATTGCGTTAACTAGCGCAAAAGGTAGAACGTCCTATGTGATGCCCTATTCTGTTCTTAAGAATTCTGACATTCAAGAAGTTGTACGTCGACGTAACAATGGACCTATTTAGCCCTGCGTTAACGTGCTTTGGTGTCATACATTGCGATTCGCAGCTCCTGCGTCGACGTAAACATTATTGTGCTGTCCTGCGTCGCCGCTAGAGTCGCTGTGTCCATGTATGTCTACGCCTACGCCGAGAACACCCGCGTTTCGTATAGAACTGCTGAAATTAATTTGATAATGTCTGGAAACCCATTTCTTATAGTAATTAATATGATAGTTAATTAAATATGCCGTTACCATGATTTGAACTGATCTATCTAAGAATACAATAATGAACACTTAATTTTATTTCAGAGTTCATATATTACCATTAACATTATAAACAAATGCACATTATTTAACACGGACAACACATTAATTATTACCAGCAAAATGTTTTGCGCTCTGTTTCTAATGCAATTTTCTATTTGTTCAGTTCGTTGTGCAGATACATTGTGTGACTTAGCTTACAAGTGAATATATCTGTAAGGGCATGTTTATCCAAATATCTGTTTCAGTTTTGTTTCCCTATAATAATTGTTGTAACATGGTCTTGCAACGTTTTAGCTCATAAACGTTCTTATCTGTCTGGCTTCTGAGTGTGAATTATTGCCGCCCTGATAATTACTATATTGTAACATTGCATCCCAGAGATAATGGTAATATGTATTGTCGCCCTTTTGGCAACTAGGTAAATGCGTGAGAATACAATTGTTCAACCAAAAAGACGAAATAATGAACAGGCATATATCTCAGGTGACAATCTGTGTGTTACGCTAAATCGTATGTCGTAATAGAAATCAACTTATGACAACGCAGATTATGGTGCGCTGAAGTACGTAGTCGTATTTCTGTAGCATAAAACTACATGTCAACGTTGGCTTACGTCACTCCGCGTGGTCCAGCGTCCTAAACGTACGTTAACTTACGTCAACCTACGGCGAGTTGAACTGCGTTGTCTTTCAATACAACTTGCGTTGGCGCAAGACAAACGCAGGGCCAACGCGGCACTTAATTGTTGTTTTGTCTTTGTCTCCCTAGTCTTGCAACTTGGTATAATATGTCTGAATTCTTAAGAGTCCTTCGACTCGAAAGTCTACGACTCATTATGACTGGGGCTTATCCAACAGATAAATGGATAAAACGTCTTGACACTGACGAACTTTATTTAACGCTTGAACATGTGTGCTTTAGTGCGAAGTGTTAATGTGTAGCATACATATTTTATTCCCCCAATGCTTTCCGAATTTGTCCTCTAAGTTAATGTACACTTTATTACTCGTGTTTCCTGCGATTGAAAAACACTGCAATTGAAAAAAACAGACATGTTGAACGTTCAAATAATTTTTAAAATTAACTATTTTAATAGTTGGTTGTAGTTTATCCCATGTATAAGCAGACAGAAGCCAAGCAAATTATTGGAATAAAAAGCTTTCTCAACAACAACAACGTCAATGGCAGGTCTTTGAAAACATCAATCATTATATGTTTAAGATTGTTTTATGAATTGGTTCATTTAAAAAGACAGATGAGTAAACAGAAAACAGACGTAACAAAACATAATAATGCTTTATGAAAGTAGGATCGAACGTCGATGCTAACAGAAATCACATGAGATTGTGTCAATACGTCTTACGTTATACATACATAACGCACTGTGTTTTATGTATGTAGACAATATTTCAAAAGAGAAAAAGTTAAATAATGATACATATTTTGAATTGTATAAGTTAATTCGTGACCCCTATTTTATATTGATACACATTTAATTATTTACTGAACTTTCAAAGAACCAATACATCTTACGTAATACATACATAACGCACTGTGTTTTATGTATGTAGACAATATTTCAAAAGAACAAAAGTTAAATAATGATACATATTTTGACTTGTATAAGTTAATTCGTGACCACTATTTTATATTGATACACATTTAATTATTTACTGAACTTTCAAAGAACTAAATGTATATATATTTAGTGTTATTATATACCTGTTTAAAATCTTAACAAAATACATGATGTATCAATCGGTGAAATACATGTCGCTACTCGCTATTTTTCAGATCCCGTATTACCATACTAGCCGGACTACTTTTTAATGACGTCATCATAGAGTTATGTAAACAAATGTAATTTATACCTACAATGATTAGTCATCATTGTAATTTTTAAACAAATACAATAAGGTAAATGCACATTTGAAGTTTATCGTGGTATATAATAAAAGGAATATTACGCTAGTCAAGTGTTCCAAGCGTATGTATTAGTCTTGTGACTTGCGTTATTTCGTATCACACTCGAGGCTCCTCCTCTCGTGTGATACGTCATCACACAAGCCACTCGACTAATACATACTCTTGGAACAACTGACTAGCGTAATATTCTGTATTTATTAAACTGTCAGTATAAACGTAATATGTGCATATGTTCATAACAAAGCAATCAGCTCATGTATGTTGATATAATTTCAATGTGCATGGTATAATTCATTCGGCCCATTCTTCAGTATTTTATTCGTACATTTCATATGCGGATTAGCAACATACGGCTAACTTAAACGCACTCAATACAATTCAAATACTTTAACAAAATGAAACTACAATAAACATCACGTGTCGCTGCAAGTATATTATGTATAATACTTCTTTTATCATCCGAAGATCCGTTTATGCGATGCTTAATGTTGCATTTATCACCCAATAGTTCAACTACGTTCTGTATGATATTTTATATATCAGCCAACAATTCAAGTCAGTTAAGCACTTTACTTCATATTTCACCAATATTTCAATTCAATTATGCATAATATTTCATATATCACCCACTAATTCAATTCACTTATGCATGAAATTCTGTATATCACGCAGTAATTCAATTACATATTGCATACTGTTTCATATATATATAACCGGCAATTTATTTAAGGTTAGCATTATACATGTGCATTTCATATATCAGCCGACAATTCAATTGACGTATGTTATACATATTGCTTCATTTATCAGCCGACATTTCAATTGAGGTATGCATACTACTCTAATCAAATAATGCTATTAAGCAATGCGTGTCTTTACATATAACATCCAACATTCAATAATATATCATATATATATAATTTTACATACATTTCGAGGCATTTCAATAACTGCATGGGAAAAACCAATAATAAACAATTGCCTACAAAAATGTTTTTGTCTGAATAAGTAACAATCTTGAGCAAATCACTTGCATAACTTTTTGAGTGGACAACTTCATATTAACGTATTCTCTATAATCAGTTGACACCACATTTTGTCCTAATTCGGGTATCCTAGACTATCTGTAGAAGTCGTATTGTTTTGACGACTTTCAAAAGAAGAGAGCCTCGAGTATTCAAGGAATTCTAGTTCTGCAAGTGTCTCATGCCTTGACGACAAGCTGAAGCATCTGGTAGAACAAATGAATGGAAAGAAACCATACAGTGTATGTGTACAGCTATAGCTCTACAATGCGCATACGAGCACGACATGCATGTATGTTAACTATATAGTGCGATGATGATCACTCTATTTCGCTACGAATAATTAATATTGTAGCCTTTAATATTGATAATTGCTAATAGTACGTGTTTATCCAGCTATGTTTGTGAAGTCGGAAATGTCATTCGATCGTAGGAATGTGTAATCATGACAGGTTATGGCGACGACAAATTGCCACCAACAGACTTAAATTAACGTTTAACTTAACTCTAATTTTTGACATGATCAATATCCACACAAAGGTTAAGTACAGCAACGTATGGGCTTATTTCCGCAATAGATGCCTAACACATTAAAGGTTATGCCATAGTAACTCATATGTAAAAAACTAGATATTTGATTATTCTGAATATCCATTCCATTTAACCACTACCTTAATTATCTACACTCTTGACTATTTACATGTATATGAACTACATTGACACACTGTTATTTCATGTGCATACCTGTGTGTACTTTGTATTTATACAATTAAACTTCCGCATGTATTAAGTGCTCTCAATCAGTGTGTTAACATTGTAATTTAAAGTTTTCCTTTCACATATTGGTTTACTAAATATTTACAGGCAAAGTAAATGTGTGAGATCGGTTTATTCGCATTCGTGATCTATGAGATATTTGCATAATTATATCACTACAGATGTAATCGTTATCTATCTGTAACTTAAGCTGTATTCATGCATTTACACATTACCTGTTTGTATATATATATATATATATACGTATATTGTAACATCTGCCAATCAATATCACCGTTTAAGCTATTACATACGTAAAAACTATATATAAACACAATCCTTTATTTTACACAAACCACCCTTTTCCCCGAGTACAATATTGTGATTAAATACATGTTTAAAATAGTTTAATTAGACCCTTGCTAAACATCCGTTCACATAATACGGTAAAGTAAATGTAGACGGTTTATATCTTCGTGCATGCTCCTTAATATTTCTGTATGCGCTTTGAACTAACATTGTCCAGTATTGCAATGGAGTATGAAATACGAAAACATACAGCCATGTTATTTGATACAAACATCGCCATGTATTGATGATGTTTGTGTACACATGTGAACATTCAAGAAAGTAGTGACAGTTGTTGTTGTTGAGGAAGAAGTAGCAGTAGCAACTGTAGCAAAAGTACTATAAATAGTAGAAATAGTAGTAGTAGTAGTAGTAGAAGTAGTAGTTGTAGTAGAAGTAGCAGCAGTAGTAGTAGTAGTAGTAGCAGTAGTAGTAGCAGTAGTAATAGTAGTAGTAGTAGTAGTAGTAGTAGTAGTAGTAGTAGTAGTAGTAGTAGTAGTAGTAGTAGTAGTAGTAGTAGTAGTAGTAGTAGTAGTAGTAGTAGTAGTAGTAGTAGTAGTAGTAGTAGTAGTAGTAGTAGTAGTAGTAGTAGTAGTAGTAGTAGTAGTAGTAGTAGTAGTAGTAGTAGTAGAAGTAGTAGTAGTAATATAAGTAGTAGTAGTTATAGTAGTAGTAGCAGTAGTAGTAGTAGTATCAGTAGTAGTAGTTGCAGTAATAGTAGTGGTAGTAGTTGCAGTAGTAGAAGTAGTAGTGGTAGTAGTAGTAGTAGTAGTAGTAGTAGTAGTAATAGTAGTAGTACCAGCAGTAGTAGTAGTACTAGTAGTAGTAGTAATGTAGTAATATTAGAAGTAGCAGCAGTAGCGGCAGTATCAGTAGGAATAGCAGTGGTAGCAGTAACAGTAGCAATATCAAAAGCAGTTTTACTTACAAGCAAACCTTGACCTAAATTTGCATAGTACGAAAAGTGGCATAATCATGCGCAATTGCGGGTTAGAATAATTGTGGTAGTAGTAGTACATTCTGAAATAGGAGTAGTAATTGGTATTGTAGTGGTCTTAATAAGTAGCAATGGTATAGGAAGAACACATATTGATTGATGTAGTATTAGTTTCAGTTTTACTGCGAAAATAAACTGATAACTTACATATTAATGCGAATGTGTATTGTGTGCTCTCATAAAGGTATCCATCTAGAACAGCTTCGCAATACCATCGTTGACCGTCATTTGATATAGTCACTGGATTTATTGAACATTTGTAGGTCTGTAATGAATTGCAGGAACAGTCCATGTTTGCATCCTTTTTGCAAGTGGGTGTATTTTCTTCCCACCATTGAGTAATGCCCGTCACTTTTGTATTGGAACCTTTATCGATTTTATACCATATAACGGCAGTCGCTGGACTGGACGTGTAGCAGGTGAATGTTACACTGCCATTGACGAAAACATCAGTCGTATCCACATTCAGTGTCGGTGGTGCTGCGTCACCTGTGGTATATAGTAATGATTATTTTTTTAATACCTTAGCAGTAACGTAGCTGTCACATCGACAATTATGTGCTCTATGTGCGTTTATACTTAAAATTCAAATGCATGTCGTCTAACACACTGAAGAGCAAACGCATATTTGACCCTTTATACTAAGAACTAAAATAGTTTTAAAATATACCTTGCAATAAAAGAAGCATGTTTATATAAAACATAAAGGCACATTTTGAGACATCCATCATTAGTCTGCGTCTTGAGTGATACAATATAACTTCCTCTATTATATTTAACGCGGGCTAATGTCGTTATGAATGTTATTCGCCTATATCCATTTCGAACCCAATTCTGTAAATAGCATTTGCGTCACAGACATGGACCTCTATACTATGAAAACGTGATGTATTGTTGCTACATACGCGACGATAAAGGGAGAAAGTATACTTTCGAATAAAGTTAACACACTTACTTTTAAAAATCTATTTTCTTCTTTAACGAACGTTACATGACGCAACTATATTCATTAACGCTAAAGCGTTTACTTTTTTACATGTGAGTTTGCTTTTTAATTAAGATATTATTGACGGGTAATCGTTGGTTATTGCGGTAATATTCAATGGTTTGGAGTTCCGATGCGTAGGAATAAAAACATGAGGGCAATAACCACAGTGGTTTTATAACACGCTTCGTAATGGCAACCCGTTATTACCGCAATAACCAACACTTACCCGTCATTAATTTCGAATCAAACACGATCTTATATGAAATTCGTCTTTAGTTTCAGATGCTATGAATGATAATAATAATTATTTATACTCCGCTCATATTCCCGCAAAGTTCATTCACACGTTCGTTTCGGTAACGTCAATAAATCATAACATTTCAAAATGACGTCAGGTTCATTGATAAACGTTGAGCGAATGACGTCATACTTATGGATAAGTACAGTGAAAATATCACGCTAACAAGCATATATAGATACCATAAAGCGAGTCCTCGCTTGGATTGGCATATGGATTAAGTGGGATCAAGGTCAATGCCATTTTTACTAAATATATATTATAGAATATATAACAACCTTATAGCACGATCGCTGTTGGGATTGTAAATGGGTAGGGTGGCATCAAGGTCTAGGTCCCTGTTACAAAGAATATAAAAATGATGTCCGCTCAATAAATCGATATCAAAGTAAAGTATTGTTATAAAATGCCCTATATAGATACCCCATATATAGACCTCGAATGGGGCTGCAAATGCGGTGGGTGGGTTTAAGGTCAAGTCAAGGTCACTTTTGTTTGAAATGGAAAATCGGTTCCAGATCCTTAATTTGAGTACAAATTAATATATTATGATGGAACTTCCTTTATTATACACGTGGATGCCTTATATCGAGACCTCGCTTGGGAGCGGGGACTTCAGCCAACTTGCTCTAATCGAAATAAAATTCATTACTTAATTAATTGGTCCAATATGCAACCTTCCGGGAAAACACAAGACAGACAGACGGACGGACGGACGGACGGACGGACGTAAAGAATGTTAACCCACCGCAGACTCCGAGATTCTGAGGAAGGTTAAGATTCTTCTTGTAACAATTTGCTGACGATAAAACAGTATGAAATATATATTACGTTAAAATATAATATATATATTTCTGTTTGTACATGGAACTTGAAGTCCTTCCGAGAATGTGACACTTTTATTGGATAAGAATAAGTCTGAGATCATAGAAATCGCATGCTTAACACTGAATAATATCAAAAAAGAACAGTTGTGCACGCAGAGCTTTGAGTTTTGTTTACACTACGATACGTGTTAACAGTAGTGTATTCTTCATAGGCACAGTGCAAGTTGGTAAATGGCGTCTTCTATTTTGATTGAAGTGTTTATTATTTTCATGGTAATGAACGCTATTTCAGGTAACATGCTCGGTTTTATCTATCAATATATTACACTAATACAAATCACATTTTGATGTTTACATATACAAAAAATAAACACAGATCCAAACACATATTAGTACGCTTACGTTTTGGATAAATTATAATTTCCATATTTTAAAGTGTGATTTGATTTCAGGTATATGCGCAGACCAATTTGTTGACATTGGCAAACAAAATGTGCAGCTGGAATTTAAGTTCGGTGGGATTCTTGGCGGAATAAACGCAACAATCTGTTTTCATGGAAGTACCGAAATAGGAAACTGTTTTAAGTTAGGTGCCAGTAGTATCTGTCCGCTTCGTGTATCGAGTAAAGGTGTTTACTCTATGTCTTCAAATGCAGACTTAACCCCTGTATATGTTGCCATAATAACATTCAAAAGCACAATGTCGGGAAACTACAGTTGTTCTATAGACACTGGCATGACAATTACCATATGTGTTCAAGGTACACATGTATGTGTTTCTGTTTTCTGTTTAAAAGATTGCACTCACTATAACTGTTGTGTGTGTTTTTAACAAATAGTATAATTGTAAGCGTATGCATGTCAGCATGTTAAAAAATATAGGCTAATTACAGCGAGATAAATTGCCCTGAAATGAATAAGTCAGTGCCGTTTTCTAATATGTTTTAATCATATTGCCAAAATAAACGTAATCGAACACTTGTGTAGAATAAAAACTTTAAATATACATTTACAGGAAATGAATATAATTGTATATTTTTAATGCGTTGTAACAAGAACGTCCAATACATTGCTGCTAATATCTGTCTGCTATTGTTTTAGCTTCAACTGATAAACCAGTCGGAGGTAACATTGTCTTCTTTTTCTTCTAATTCTTCATGTTATTATTATTAATATTATTATAATTATTATTATAAGTAGTAATAATAATAATATTATTATTATTATTATTATTATTATTATTATTATTATTATTATTATTATTATTATTATTATTATTATTATTGTTATTATTATTATTATTATTATTAGTAGTAGTAGTAGTAGTAGTAGTAGTAGTAGTAGTAGTAGTAGTAGTAGTAGTAGTAGTAGTAGTAGTAGTAGTAGTAGTAGTGGTAGTATTTAGTATAGTAGTATTAATAGTTAATAGGCGCGAAGTAGAAGTAGTAGTAGAAGTAGTTTTAATGATGATGATAATGATGATTATTATGATGAGGATGATGATGACGAAGCGTAATGCTGTGTTTAGTGGATGATATTGTGTCCTTAATTATTGTGTCTTTTTAATTTATGAGGATTATATAAACGATATATTGCTACAGCTGTATGTTTTTCTCATTTTTCTCTTGTTAAACAAGGATGACTTTAAATAATAATGGATGATGGTGAGCAGTCGAAAATGTGGTTTGTATGCTGAAAGATGCCGAAGAAAAGCTCTGCCAGAGTTAAGTTCAGTAAATAGTCAATGTATGGTCTAATTAATTGACAAAATCGTATGTCAAACTAGATCTACACACACTTTTGAAGTTGTAAGAATGCATTCCGATAATTACAGGTTTCAACCGATTGTTTATTTTGACATAACAAGCAATAACAGTTATACAACTACTAGTATAATACGGACACACAAAACGCTGGTGGCGGATACGGATTTTGCCATCCACCTACCCGTATATTAATGTTTTTATACATTATACATTCATGATCGAAAAAATATGAACGATATAGTAAAATACAATAACTCCAAGTAACATCACGTTATGGTTCCTGAGCAGTACTTTTCTTGTCCATTAGCGTACATTGGCATATACACGCATTATTGGAAATGTCCCGTTGCCATTGCCAATCGGATCAACCTGATCAAACCCGGTCAAACAACCGAGAACACATTCAGCAGAAGAGGTCGATTGATCGGTTTTCTACAGTTTTGACACGTCAACAGCAATAAAAAAGAGAGCATGAAGTCAATCGCTTAAACCTATCGACTGTAATCGGGAAGTTTGAAAAACAATCGTATAGCAATATGATTTATTTTGTGTCGGGATACATAAAAGCATACACTAATTTTATTGACGCAAACGTTACAGTTTTTGTCATTTATAGGCAGTGCATGCATATATATTACAATTTAAACGTGAACACACATTCTTATTAGTAAAACATGTATTAACATAAATACTTGAATTATGTTTGTTACATAAATAACTTAATAATATCATATAAATCATTACGCTGGTTACCGCACCGTTTCTCGATAGCAATCGATAACGAAATAGATTAGATTATACGATGTGATTGCCTTTTCCTGTGACCTTATCAAGCTAATCGTGTATCCACGAAAATAATATGAATTAAAATTGCTTTCGGCTTCTGCAATCAGTCATATGTTTAGTAATTTTTTTAAAGTAATAATGACGCAGCCTGTCTGGTGGAGATTGTAGTTATTTCGTCTGATTATTTTATGTCTTACAGTATCATTATTTGAAAGTTTATGCACATGTTTGATTAACTTATATGATTTTCAGTAAACCTGTGATTTTGTATCCCCCAACAACAAGACTTGTCAAAGTTAAGGTATTCAACCCATAATTAGCACGTTAATTTCCGTGTAATTTCGACAAAAGCCGTAGCCGCCCGTACTTTACCGTTAGCATTCGGAATACATTCGCAACTTCTTTAAAAATTATATATTTCTTTAGCTACACAGAATTTGTATAAAATAACTATTAAAATGTAACAAGTATAATTAAAACAAAAGTAGCATCGGAGTTTGTTCCGTTTGGAAATCATGATCATTTGAACGCTTATTGAATTTTATTTGCAAATGACAGCGTTTATTTACCTTGATATTCTGACAGACGAAAACGTAATAAAAGAGGTACATTTTCAAGAGAAAAAGACACAGTAACAATGTTAATTTTGTCGGCTTTGGTCAGCTGCCATGATCTGTGACAGTGTGGTTGGAACATTACCTAGAAGCATATTAGTTAGACTGTTTATGTCTACGTGAAATATTGTAACATTGACTAATGAGACGTCAATAATGTTCTCTATTGGAAAACTGACAAATAAACCAAGTCAAACGACAAGCCTAATACAAAGCTGTGTGCGGGTGAGTATCAGTTCATAATATAATTGTAAAGCCATGTGTTCGTATGGTAATAGTTACTAAAATAATGACAACTCGTGAATGGTCGTAAACATGTTTGATTTTTATTTATACACGGGACATAAAGTTTGGAAATATAATAAGGTGAAGTACAAGTATTAGTGTCCAAGCTTTGTTTAACAAATTTCTTTGTTTTGACATAATGATATAATTATGTCGTAATATTCATATTGAAAATGCCACCAATTTTGCTCTGTCATTCTGTTAAGTGTTATAACATAACGTTTTAAGTCGGTTACTAAAACGTCTAAAAATTCAACATTTGGCATTATATTGTGCTCAACTGACATCGGTACCATATCAGACAATTATTAAAGCAAGTATAGTTTGTGTAAATTAATATCAGTCTGTTAATAGAATCTACAGTAAAACTGTGTACTGAAAACTTATTTTTAGTGATGCTGCTGTCCAGAAAGGCAAACACACATCCGATACGATGGGCGACATGTTAGATGCCGACCAGGCTGTTAGTGTTCGCTAGTAGCGGTCGCATTCCCATATTCATCAACAGCTGAGCACAGCCAGCTGATGTTCAAAAATGAGAAGGCCAGAAACATTGATTCTCTGGGTCTTCTTGCCTATACTGACGTGATAAAAATACTACGGCAGAGGACATCGCTGGCTCCGGTTTATGTACCATCGAAACATTCAACTGTGAAGGCGCGGACAGTTTATTTACTATTTAACATGTAAATATAATGGATGGGAAGCCTTTTATTAAAGTTGCAAAAAGGACGTTGGAAACTTTTATAACACAAATGAGCGGAATTCTTTGGAAAACAGCCATTTTATAAACCCAGTAAAGCTCATGATGGACATGGCCTGGAACGTTACATTTTTTTAGATGAAAATGTGTTAATGAAGCACATATTGGCTCTGTCTATTATGTTTATATTTATTTCATTTATAAAATGTAGTAATTGTTAATTTAGTTAATACAACTCTTGTGTTCATATTCTAGATTATGTGTTTTTGACTTTTTGAATAAATATTGTTTATAAAGAATATAGAATGATGAAAGTAAGTTTAATTGTAATGTTTCCTATTCAAAAGTTATGGAACTAATTTGATATATTGCTTGCATTTTGTATTTAAGAACTTTTTAAAGTTTTATGGGAGTATCTTTCTTAGGTTCTCAATACTTATTTTAAAATATTAAAACATGGTATTTCTGAAAAAAAAAAATCCGGCTTAATTTTTTATAGGGGTAATGTTAAAAACTGTTTTAATTTTTCAAATTTGCACGGTAAAGTTTATTTGTTTTGCCTTCATTGTGTGGCTTATAGTCCAAGAATAAAATATCTTATGGTTTAGAATCAGAACATGCATAAAATAAGCAAATTTATCACGTTTTTTTCATGGCTTTCAAAAAATAGAACAGAAAAATTATCATCGATCATAAATATAATTAGCAATATGAGTACATAATACTTCCATATAGATTCATTCAAGAATAATTGTTGATTATTTTCATAATATGTGTTCAATACACCATTCATAAATGCATAGTTATATGAAGTTTATGATATATTAATAAAGTATTTCACATGTAAAAATGCCTATAGCTTTTTAGTTTGTGATGTGTTTAGGTATAAAGGGGGTATAGTAATTTAAAAACTATAACTGACAAACCAAACGGTAAAATCTCCTAAAATTTTGCAGAAGAGTCTAGATATGAATGCCGTTCAAGAACATTATATGATTTGTGGTGTTCTAGACATTGAGTATTATGGGTTGAATACCTTAATTCTAACAATGAAAACCAGTTTAAATAATTTGCTTTCAGACATAGTCCTAAGACTGGACCAGTAGCACAATGTTGTGGGCCCCTTCTCCGACGATAACATTTGTTGGCAAAGTGGTGCGCGTTGTGCACTGACGTTTAGCTTTGATAATCAAAAGTGTAGGATAGAAGTAAAGTTGGACAGCTAAACAACCGGATGTATAACAAGTCATGCTGACATTCACTTTCAAGCTTTTGTTCCAACTGGCAGCAACCTGTTAGTACTTAAGGTCCACATGTAAGCGGATGTCTGTACTCAGATGAGCGATTTGGGATATCATTCAGCCGTATTATTGATATTGTATTAAGTATGTCTTTCATTCCGTATATAGACATATTGGAACAAAGTATGCATTTTCGGTCTAGTCGTTGGAAGTCTCGGTGTATGCTTCTGCTTGTTGATTGCGTTGTTTGTGCTTGACGGAGGTTGTGAACGGCCCATAAAAGTTCTTTATTGGATAGCTTATTGCTACATGTTTTAATACATGTTTAGATTGTAAAAATATATAATGGATACGAATTAATAAAGCACCTTTATCATACCACTATGCTAATATCTACCTGATTGTAAGTTGCCTGATATATTTGTATAAGCCTCACCTGATATATTACACAATACCAGGCAGTAACCTGTTATTTGCTATTTATCATTTATAAACAAAACAAAATTTATTCTAAATTGTCTTCATGATTTATATTCTTGCAGTAATATTAACATGTGACTATTTGATCTTGTTCTCTGAATGGTTTCAACATCACCACATATATTTAGAAGTGGGTGAATCACTTAATATAAATAGTGCTATAGAACTGTCTACATGTACATGTACTCGTAGTTCACTATTTTAAATGAAATTTCGTTTTATATTCTGCTTTACCCGTATATAGTGTATAGTTCATCAGTCGAATACTGCTAAATACACGCCTCACTTGCAACGGACCCATATCTAAGCATATGCACTATATTATGTACCATGAATCAACAAATAAACTTTGGCCAACACGAGAGTCGTAGATCGAACAAGTAAGGCTATTTTGTTGGCCCAATCGGTCTCCGACGACAAGTTGTGTTCTCAAAGTTGTGTGCGTTATACACTGAAATTTGGTTTTGACAATCAAAGGTGTATGATAAATATAAAGTTGGGCAGTTGAACAACCGGGTCTATAGTAGGTTATGATGACATTCATCTGTCAGCTTTCCTTCAAAATGGCACCAAACCTGTGGGTACAAGGTCTACATGTAAGCGGGTGTCAGTTTTTTGGGACATATATTACTTTTATTATTGATATTGTATTAAACTTGTATTTTATTTTCCATATACAACAGGTTTCCTCACATGTCGCAATGTTTTCATAACAATTGGATTCATCCGTGGCTGCTGTTGTTTGATTGCGTTGATGCTTTGTGTTGGAATTCATAAACATTGCGAACAAGGTACTGTATTGGAGATCTATTGTTACATGTGAGAATGCTTGCTTGGATTTAATTATTCAATTAGCAAGAAGTAATAAAGCACATTCATCAAGCATACAAAATATGCAACATGAAATTAATGTGAGTTCTTCTTCTTTATTTATATGAATATAATAACATCAGCATGTGAATATTTGTTTTGTTATTCTTCGCGAATTCAGCCTGACCACATACATTTTATAGTGTGTGGATCACATAATATAAATAGTGCTAAAGAACTGTCAATATGTACCTGTAGATAACTACTTGAAATTAAATTCCGTTTTCTCATTATGGTTTACGTACACATGTTGTTGATTTCATCAGTAGAATACTGCTAAAACACGGTTATTTTGCAACGGACCCATACTATTCTGTACCATGGATTAACCATGACTTTTGCGTCAAGACGTAGTTATTAAGTGCTAAAAATAAAAGTCATAGATCGTTTCAGTAACGTTATGTTGTTGGCTCATTCGGTCTGTGATCTCAAAGTGTTGGGCGTTATACACTGAAGTTTAGTTGTGATAATTAAAGTTGTAGGATATAAATAAAGTAGGGCAGTAAAATAACCGGATATATAATATGTCATGAAGGCATTCTTTTTTCAGCTTTTATTCAAACTGGAACCAACCCTTTTAGTACATAAGGTTTACATGTAAGAGGATGTTTGTACTCAGATGAGTGAAGGAAGGACATAAGTTTACTCTTATTATTGATATTGTAATACGTTTGTATTTTATTTCCTATAAACAGGCTGAACCGATATAAACATTGCCGGCATAGTCGTTGCGTGTTTCGGTGACTGCTTGCTGATTGTTCTTCTTGGGATTCATATAAAACGCAAAATAGGTACTGCATTGATAAACGTATTAGTCCCGTACTGATAAAACCGGTTGGAGACTATAGGTTTTTGAGTGTCCGTCTGCCCGTCTATCATTCCGTCTATCCTACCGTCCGTCCCATTCCGTATACGCTTTATAACTCTGTCATTTCTGGACGGATTTTAAAATTACTTAGCAAAAATGTTCACCATCATGGGACGATCTGACGCACGCAAGATCTAGGTCCGAACCCCCAAGGTCAAGGTCACACGTAGTGGACATAGGTCAAATATGGGATATACTTTTCTTGTCTGGTCAATAACTCTGAATGTCATTTCTGGATTGATTTTGAAATTACTTGGCGGAAATGAGACCATAGATCTACTTGTAATAAACATGGGCTTTTGTTTTCGTTCTGCACGTTACAAAACCGATTTTTTTTAAAATATATGTTGCATGTAAACATTAATAAATTCCATGATAATTTGTACATTTTCCAGCGCGAAAAAATATGTTTGTGTAATAGAAAATAAAAACATTATTTGATTGATGAATTCATTGCATGAACTAGAATTTAGTAGGTCTTATATACAATCATATTAGTATAGTATTTCTTGAAGAAGAGTAATTTAAGATCGAACAAATTATGTCAAGAACTTCAATTAATGACAGTTATCGTGCCCACAACTTTATCAATTAGGTATACGTGATAAATAGTAAATTGATTGGGTATTCGTCCGGTTGTTTGTATTTCAAGCGACAATGTATCGACCTTTATTTACGTTTAAATACATTTGAGTGACAGTTCACGTGTAGATAAGAAAATAAATTGCAAATATAAGATACAATTTGAAATACAAGCATGGTCATATGTTTGCAAACATATGAATACCTGACAAATACATATAGCCTAGATACCATCACTCCATAATTAATTTGATATTCACTTGAAAGTTCATATTTTGATAGATGGACTTGAGTTGTAGTTCCTAATACAAGATCCTAATACTGAATACAATGTATACGGCCCTTTAAATAAGAATCTGCATTTGGTTTTCTTATGCAGACCATAAAGGGGCCTATCGACGGTAGTTTGACAAAGAAAAATGTTATTTTGTTTAATAAGTAAAAGAAATGTATTGGGCTGGTTAAAACATTGTATTGTTTTATATTTCTGAGTATTTTTATAAGCGTTTTCTTAATTTTGAAATTTTGGATTTTCCCACTGGATTTTTTTCCCACTTTTGAAAGTGTGAAAAATGTTCCCACTTTTAAAAAGGGGAAAATTGTCCCACTTTCAAAAAGGGATTATTTTATTTTGTGACAGAATGTGTATTTCCTCATTTTCTATCTACGTACTGAATTATTAGAATTCCATTGTTTAAATGCATGATATGTATAGTAGAACCTGCCATACCGCGGTCGAGCGCTGACAACTGTACATTTAGTTTCAGCTAGTTATAATATTAAAGTGTTAATACAATTATTGCATATTATGCTTAATTTGAACGTCGATTTAGTGTTATCTATCAATTAAGGATAAAGTGAGGTTAGTTTAATATCTCAAACAGTAAAGATTGTGTTCGTGAAACCCGAGAAAACTTTTTAATTCGGTACACACGTCATTCCAATCAATTGATGACGACACTGAAATAATGAAATGTACTAGTAAATTAATTACCGTATGTCATGTACTTATTATTCTTCTATTATATATTTAATAATTTATCAATAAAATTGAAACTAATAACTTAAGATCTATTGTAAAATTTCCCAAGTTAGAATAAGTATTTACGAAATTCATGTATATGAATACAGAAACCAGATTTGGATCTTTTTAAGTCAATTGCTGCTAAAATAGACTTGTAAATGCAATTGTAAACGTTAAACAGTGTACATTAAATCAATATCTTGATCATTAGACCATTAGATACAACATATTACAAATAGCTTTAATTTGATTAATCGAAAATGCATGACTAAGCTGTTTTGAAACTATATATTCTCACAATTTCCTTCTTATCGCCAAATAATTAAATACTGCATATTTAATTACACGCGTATATCAGAAACCATCAGCACTTTTCAGTGGGTGTTAAACCGCGTTTTAGCTTACAACGTACAACCATAAGTAGCGCAATTTACTACTGGAGCTGCGAGGACCTCCGGTAAAGTGAAAACGGCTCTTGCACAATGTGTTTACTGCCAACATTTTGTTTACTGCCAACATAGTTTACATAATCAAAATGTCTCCTGGCGCACGAGCGGCGAAACGCTACTTCCGGTTTGCATGTATTCGTATTAATACATTGTATAGCTCGGAAACATTACCGGCGGATCAATGTCGTTAGTCCAAGGCGCGATATATATTATGCGAGTCAGAACAGAACAGAACAATGCTTTATTTATCCCAGTTATGCATAGATACAACATAGGGAACATAGTATACAATATCATTATTGCAATACATATATTCGTGTTTCCCGCTCAAGTTATAATCACTAATATGTATTATATTATACTTAAAAAAATTAGGGGGAAGTCATTTAATCAGCGAGAGGCACATTAATAGTTTACAAGTTAATTATATAATTCGGTTGTATTAACATAGCAATTAGGTATTATTTAAACATAAAACATAAATAAATAAATAAATAACAATACTACTAGTACTACCACAACTACTACTACTACTGCTACTACTACTACTTCTACTACTACTACTACTACTACTACTACTACTTCTACTGCTATTGCTACTGCTACTACTACTACTACAACTACTACTACTAATAATAATAATAATAATAGTAATAGTAATAATAATTATAATAATAATATTATTATTAATTGGTGCTTATATTATTTTAAATTAACAAGTCAATTGTCTACATTATGCATTCAGGGAAATAAAATAACTTTATATTAAATAATTTTGAAGAAAGAACATAACCGTTATATTTTTCAAAAACAATGTTCATAATTTGTATCCTTAATATATAACATTACATAACAAAATCTGTTTTTAATTATTAAGAAATAATTACATTACAACGTGTTGTAAAATACAATATCCAATATTAACTAAGGATTTAAGCTACTAAATGAATGTACATACTGTTTAGTGTTTACTTCATGTTATGACATATACATGCACAAGACCTGTTTTATAGACATGTAAACAATATTGAGTTGCTGTTAATTTCTGCGACTATTATATGCATAGTTTATTAATTAATACATTAATAAAATGTGTTGAGAGTATTGCTCATAGTACTATATTTAAATGCATATTGTACATAAAAGTTATATGAATATACATTAGAATTCTCTGATAACTATATGCTTTTATATAGTTGAGTATTTTGTAATAACCACATATGGCTTATAGTTTAATCTTTTTTGTAGTTTCTACATTGTTTGTTTTTTGTTTGTTTGGACGAAGATAAAAAGTATTGCTTGTAAGTAAATGTACATATGTTTGAATGGGTAATAAAATCAACTTCTCGTGGAATACATGGTGTTGTGTTTTTGTATGTCAAATGAAAAGCTCATCATTTACATGGAATATGTATAATGTAAAAGAAATTTCTTACAATTGCCGGGGTTTAAATGATGTTTTAAAAATAAAGGATCTTTTTAACTATTTATAAAAATTAAATGCTGATATATATTGTCTACAAGATTGTCATTTTATTACTTCGATGAAAAAACAGGTTTACTCACACTGGGATGGGGAATGCTATTTTAGTGTTGGCACTTCAAAGTCAAGAGGAATTTGTGTTTTATTTAAAACAAAATTGCCTGTTAAAGTGCATCCCATAGAAGGAGATTCATTATGAAATTATTTAAGCTTATATTTAACAATTGATAAACATAGAACTACTATTTGTTCTTGGCATGGACAAAATAATGATACTCCCTTGTTTTTAAGTAAAATTGTCAACATAATTGATACTTTAGGAAATGACTTTTATATGATATATTCGGAGATGTTAATATTGTACTGAATTAAAATATTGATTATGTCAATTATAAGAAGTCAATGGAACTGTTATCTTCTGTAATTAATGAGAAAAGTCTGGTAGATACATTTAGGCTAATAATTGGTGATGTGAAACATTTCACATCGCGAAAACCTAACTCTGTCTAACACGCCAAACTGGACTTCTTTTTAGTCACTAGTAATTATATGCCGTATACTAGAAATTCTTATATTCAGGAAAGTTAGATATCAGCTCATTGTCCTATTACTTTGGAATTGAATGTTGGCAAGGTAAAACATGGAAAAGGACTATGAAAATTTAATAATTATTTGTTCTATGATCAAGAATACTTAAATTGTATAAAACAAAAGATAGAACATGTAAAGAAGTAATATGCCTTGCCTGTCTACAATGTTGAATCTTTGAATTCTGTGGAAATTGCATGACCAACATTTTTTAGAAAATTTGTTTATGGAAATCAGAGGTTAAACAATATCATACTCGAGCTACAAATCCAAAAAGAAGATGATATCTTAAAAGCAGTTGAATTAAAAGGAAAAAAATCTAACGCATGAAAATATGGAAGAATTGAATTTATTGCATCAAGAACTTCAAAATATTCGAAACACAAAAATGAAAGGTTCTTTTATAAGAGCTAGGGCTAAATGGATTGACGATTTTGAAACACCCTCAAAACATTTCTGTAACCTAGAAACACAATATGTTTCTAGGAAAACAATTCCACTCCCTTTATTGAAAATGATGAAGGTCAACAAACATTTGACCACAATGATATTTTAAATGAAGCTGCACACGTTTACAAAGTATTATACTCACAATCTGTAAATAATGAAAGTAATAATATACATGAAGATCTTAATGGTACACACATTGTTAAATTGAATGACGAACAATCTCAATAACTAGAAGGCCTTGTAACACTGGAATAAAATTAAAACATATGAAAAGTGATAAAAGCTCGGGATCATATGGCTTTACAGCATAAATGTTTAGAAAAATTTTGGTCATTATGTTGCAAGAAGTCTTAACTATGCTTTTACCTCTGGATCCATGTCAATAACTCAAAAACATGAATAATCTCATGTATACCTAAAGAATATAAACCCCGACACGTCTTAAAAAAGTTAAAACCCTTAACACTTTTAAATGTTGTTTTTTTCTGTATGCAACCTTTATTTTCGTCATATAAATTATACAAAAATACATAAAAACATACCATATACAAATGGTACAGGGATATAATCATGCATGCATTTGGTTCGTTATTACATGTTCATACGGATATTAAACATAAAGTAATTCATAAAACAGTTTTGTTAGTTTCGTTTCAACTGTTAGACGGTCTATAAAAGTTAAAACATATTAAGGAAAAAAGTAGTACACCGAGCCTAAATGTTTAACAATCAGCAAATCTAAAATGTACATACATACTGTTAAATACATGCATTACACAGTTATCTGGCTATAGTCATTATGTCTATACATGTAACTACATGTTTGCTTCACATTTTGTTTAAACTTTTAAACGTTTTCTACAAACTTTCATCTGGCACAATTAACAACAAACTAAAAACTATCCTTGATACTTTGATTTCTAAAGATCTGACAGGATTTATTAAAGGCAGGTATATTGGGGAGAATACTAGACTGGTATATGATATTATAAAATATACAAAAGATGACAATATCCCTGGACTATTGATGACCATTGATTTTGAAAAGGAGTTCGATATCAGTGAGTTTGATTTTATAGAATAGACATTATATTATTTAAATTTTGGAGAAACATTCAAAAAATCGATATCCCGTTTCCTGTATAACACCAAGACTTAAATTCAAATCAATTTGTTCTAATCAGATTTCATTACAATAGAAAGAGGTTGCAGGCAAAAGGAATTCGGATAAGCTCGTTTATTTGTATTCTATGCGCTGAAATTTTGGCAATGCAAATAAGCAATTAAAATATAATTAAAGGAATAGAGATCAAAAACATCGAATATGACATTTCTCAGTTTGCCGATTATACATCTCTCTTTTTAGATGGCACAGATACTTCCCTCAATGCTACTCTTGATATTATACATGACTTTGCGTTGTTCTGGGTTTTAAAACAATTATGACAAAACACATGGATTGGCTCCAAAAAGTACACCACACATTCAATTAAAACTAAATATAAACCCAAATGCCTAAAACAGTACAATAGGTTCTGTCCCAGACAGTATACATAAATATATATATATGTGTTATATGATTTATATGTTAGTACACAAAGCATGTATATATATATATACATGCTTTGTATACTAACATACACATTATATACCACATATATATATATTTATGTATACTTTGTATACTTAAATATAAATTATGCTTACTGACAACATATATAATAAGGTATGGAGCAGGATGACCTCGGCCTGCACATACCTATGGACGAGGTGAATAAAGGTATTAAAGGTTACAAAACCAACAAACAAACAAAAAACTACGTTTTTGACATCACGGTTATCGATGAAGAGCGAATCTTATTAATATTACAATTCTGCTGTGTAATAATATTCACAAATATCGTTTACCTTTTAATAAAGGATGAATTATGAAAATTAAGAGAGCAAAACTAGTGTTGTTCATTGCTACTTTCTGTTTAACTGCTGAAAATGTTATAAAGCTTCAGCCTTCAGACTTTCGTTTTTTTTTGTCAAATGACATATTACAAATTACAGTTAGGACAGAAACGGCTATTTTGATTGCGAACAAAACACAACTCACGTGCTGAAATGGTAAATAGTTTATCTCCTTTTAAATCGTTTAATTTTCTTTATCTTAATGGCTACATTATAATGCGATTACCCCAGTTGGAATTTTTTTTTGTCTTGTGTTGTTGACAGTGTATTGTGTTATATTATTAATTAGTCTCTAGCTTAAAATCTAAAACCGGGCTTTTGTTTATTTTATGGGTGTATGCCATTTTAAGAGTTTCATATTACAGAATACACAGTACATTTACAATAAATCAATCGATATAACGGGCAGTCACCATTAACTGGGACATCCATATCAAGTATAAATTATAAATCGCGACTTAATTGTATTGCGAATATGCTCTTTAAAGTGTTTTTATTCATATATAAGGTGTTTGTATGCGCAGCATACGCAGTGTGGTTAACCATGTTTATTATTATTATTATTAATATTGTGGTGATTATTATTATTATTATTATTATTATTATTATTATTATTATTGTTATTATTATTATTATTATTATTATTATTATTATTATTACTAGTAGAAGTAGTAGTAGTAGTGGTGGTAGTAGTAGTAGTAGTAGTAGCAGCAGTAGTAGTGGTAGTAGTAATATTGTTGTTGTTGTTGTTGTTGTGTTGTTTTATAATCATTGTGCTATTGTAGTCTTGCTCTAAACATACCTAGCAGTATATATTTTATATATATCTATATATTTAGCAACAACACCCTCAACGTCCGTAAATACACATGGACATTTAACAGGTGATATATTTGTGTCGTGAAACAGTATCACATTTGCACTAGTTTTCTGCACACTGGGTATGCCTTTTACAAATACAAATGAAAAAAAATCCATTCAATCGAGAAATGTTTTGTTAAGGAAGAATATATATTTGACAATATAAAAAATGAACATTATTTTCTGGTAATATAACTTAATTTACGATCGTTTGTGTAGCTTCAGAAATAACAAGGCAAAATTGTTAGAAAACAAAGAAATCTCAAGAAAACGCAAATGACGCAAATCTGTTATGGATTATGCAGCGATTAATGTTGTTTTAGACTTTGTAGTAGCAACTTCTTGTTTGTATTTACATGGTCGATTTGTAAAACGAACGTGTCTTCTCAAGTGGTTTAGATTAATAAATTAAACGACACAGGATAAAACAAAAGCGTCGATATGTACACTCAATACGTATTGGGTAGTACAATCTTTACACATATTCCCGTGTACCACTAGTTTAAAGCGTCTTGAATATGATTTCAATTGTTTGCAAAATGAGATTATTAAACAAATTATTAAACTATAAGGTATTGCTTATATGTAATAAAATATTAAAGTTACTGTTAAATATATGCTGCCAATAGAAGACATAAGCACTTTATGCATATTTTATTTCATATTTTATGCGAATCTTCCCCACAGAGCTGAACGACGAAGCAATCGCCGGAATTGTTTTGGCGTGTTTAGGCGTCGCAGGCGGGATAATTGGGATTCTACTTTGCTTCTTTTGCTATTGTTGCAAAACATGTTGGAAACAATATTGCGGCAAATGTCGCAAAAGTAATATACCTGAATTAATATTTGATGTGTTAGTGATACAGAAACATAGGACGTTAATTCCATATGAAATTCATTAAAGATTTGAAAACTGTAAAATAACACAATCACCTTAAACTGCATTCCAATACAACGATATTAGCATGTGACAGAAGTTCCGTTACAATGATTTAAAGCAACGCAATAGGCACGAAATAATATTAAAAAACAGGTGTTCAATCGTACATAGATTTCCCATAATTACGTTGTTGCCAATGTATTGTCTTTCAATTTAAATTCCCTTCACGAATTGCGTCTAGTTATTTAACGACAGTTATTTGACGACACATTTAAATAAAAACTACAATTACATAAAGTACAGATGTGTTTGTGTTTAGGCATTATTCATTAACTATCATACCATATGTATTTGAAGGGGCTGTTGAAGAACTAGCGGGCAGAAGTGATGGTACAGGTAGGACATAATTAGCAGACAAAATATACGTGTAGAGGCATACTTTATCATAATTATATTGCAGCTGATATATTACCTTACAATGTAAAATTCCCTATACAAAATGTAGTTAGTTTATAACATAAAAAACAAACATGCAAAAATGAAACGATATTTACTAAAATAGAACATGTTTGTGTTCAGGCAATTAAATATTGCCTGAACAATAAATGTAGATATTTATATTTGAAGGGACTACAGTTGGAGCAGATGGTAACGGATTAAACATATTACCACCTATACATCTTTTCAAGGGGATCCCAAACTATAAAGGTACGCAATAATCAAAAGACAAATGTATATATTTATGTGTGTGCAAACTATACAGACTAAGACAAAAAAATACGTGTTTAGTAAAACATATATATTTGTCATAGTGACATTGCTTACAATCTTCTTTCTTGTAGCATGTTCAGTTAGCACGGATTTATCATTTATAATCGATTCATAGCAGCGATATCAAACACCAGAATCTGGAAATGTACGCAATAATAAGCAGACAAGCATATGTTTGTTATCTTATACGCTGTATGCAAAATTGCTTCGTTGTTGCACTGATGCGGATCATACTGTTACGCAAAAACAATTAAGCGAGGCAGAATTGATTAATCAATACAGAACTTGTTTTTTTTTAGAGACTCAACGCTAGGAACAACAGCGCTGTTAGTGGTATTCAATAATTAAATGACCAAATATGATATATATGTAGAATCATACGTATAATTTTCATTATTAATTACATAAATTAAAATGTATTAAGTTGCATTGAATTTACTACACAAAACGAGCATTAACGACATATTAAAATGCAACAAACATGTTTTCCTGAAGCTTAGTCATTATTTTTTAAATATAAAACGTCTTATCTCTAAGGGCCTGCAGTAGTGGGAAACTCAAACACAATCACGGCAATAGCACTTACTCACAAAAACTGCCATATACATAAAATGTAACCATAAGCGTATGTATGCATTGCCGTGAAATATCATGTGACTTGTATTTGAAGGGACTGCTGTACCAGAGAAACACATAACACAATATATACTAGCCTCCGCGACGCGGAGAAACAAACAGGCCTAATGCGCCATTCATTAAGCAGCGGAATGAGACCCCATGCACATTATAATGAAGTGGGAAGCTGTGTGGCCAATTAGCTAACCTCAACTTGCAGTTTTAAATTTAAAACAGCATTAGGTGTGAAGCTGGATAGTTTCAATAACGTGCCGTAATGGTTAATATTATTCACCAGTTATTGCTAAGCATGCATGTACCTGAGTCTATATACGAGAGTATATTTATTTTATGAATGTGTTTCGACATACTATAACTATATAAATGTATATTTATTTTATTAATGTTTTCCGACAAATTCTGTTTTGCCGTTTTGTGTGTATAGTGAAGACGGAAAAAGTTTTATGAAATAACAATTATTTTATTATTTTATTGTTTTAGCCATGAACAGTTTGTTCATTAGTTTTACTACATTATTCGGTACACAATTCCACAAAGTCTAATGTGTATCTTAGATAACCTAGCAAAGTGTTATTGGTCCATGTGAACTAGTAATTCTACTCGACTTTGAGTACCTACTGGTATGTTTCGTGACAAGTAGTGGTCTGTATAACCAATCATCATGGGTACAGTTTTTGACTTCCTTCGAGCGTCCAAGTTTAATCATTATTACTACTATAACTATAAATGAATTTCATATATAAACCTACTTTTGTTAAAATAGGTCCATTAGGCAATTTTATAAATGCTGTTTGCACTCAATATGAGAAGTGATGCATAATCAAATGAGTGTCAAGCGCTCAAGAGACATGCTGGGTACAATCTAATTAAACAATATATTGATAAGCTCTTTAAAATTAAGTATATACCTTTGTTAATATACCAACGTAAAACATATGGAGTATACTGCCATGAAATTATTATGAACTGGATTGACCAATGCAACACAAGATCTTGATATAATACATATAATAATATATTAACGAAGGTTTTCGCGATGTTTATTTTCTAATGCATGTATTATTGTGTGCAAATAAAAACAAAGACATGTATGATGTGCTTGACTTATCAATAATTCGTCATTCAAAACAGAGACTCAAAATGAGTAAAAATATGACAATGAAATTGAACGAAGGAATCAAAACGTCGTCCAATTTCATTGGTTATCGGTTAGCGGTAATATAATCATATTGGATCTGATATTTCATATAGTTTTACCGCGGATGTTATTAACAGTATTGTAAAATAATTGTTGATTTTATTATTAAGACATCGAAAGAAGGGAAACAACTCGTGGGAAAACTATAGATTTGTGCGAGAGATTATTTGTCCTGACTTTTAGTCATAATAGGGCAACAGTGGATGCATGTTATTATAAAATACTTGCATTTCAAGTTAATTAATAATAATTAAAACAATGTGTGTAAATTCGTTCCTGTTAAAAAGCAAATTACAACACACTTTCAAAACACTTGAAAATTATTATTTACTCAAATACAAATTAATATGCAACAGGAACTAATAATTAGCAGCAATTAAAATCTATCGAATACACCAATTCAAAGGCAGGTAATACTAAGAAAAATTGAATAAGACGTTAGTAAACGTGTGGAATAAAATGTGAAGGCCCATTAACGCCCAAAAGCTTATTTCCGGGGCAATAACATATAATAACTTTTTTTACAAAATTAAAAGTAAAACATTGATATGAAAACTTAAAGCACTATATTTATATTTCTTGGGCGGTCTCTTTAAAATTTTAGTATGCAGACGTTTATTTAATTACGAAAATAACACTTCATATAAACAAATGAAGTACATGCTGTCATCACAAACTACTACTACTACTATTATAACCACTACTACAACTACTTCCACTAATGCTACTACTACTTTTTCCACTATTGCTACTACTACTACTACTACTACTACTATTACTATTATTTCTACTAATACTACTACTACTACTACTACTACTACTACTACTACTACTACTACTACTACTACTACTATTACCACTACCACTACTACTACTACTACTACTATTACTACTACTATTACTACTATTACTACTACTACTACTACTACTACTACTACTACTACTACTACTACTACTACGAGTACTACTACTATTCTACTACTACTACTACTAGTGCAACTACTACTACTATTGCTATTACAACTACAACTACCACTACCAATACCACTATCATTACCACTTCCACTACCACTATTACTATTACTATTACAACTTCTATTACTATTTCTACTTCAACAGCTACTACAACTACCACTACTACTACAGCTACCACTACTACTATTACTATTACTTCTACTACTACTACTACCACAACTACTACTACTACCACTCCAACATAATATACCACTACTTCTACTACTATTACTACTACTCCTACTACTACTAATACTACTACTCCTCCTACTACTACTATTACTACCACTACAACTACCACTACCCTTACCACTACAACTATTACTATTATTATTATTACTACTACTACTACTACGACGACTACTACTACTACTACTACTACTACTACTACTACTACTACTACTACTACTACTACTACTACTACTACTACTACTACTACTACTACTACTACTATTACTACTACTACTACTACTGCTACTACTACTATTACTACTACTACTACTACTACTACTACTACTACTACTACTACTACTACTACTACTACTACTACTACTACTACTACTACTACTACTACTACTACTACTACTACTACTACTACTTCTACTACTACTACCAGTATCACTGCTACTACTACTACTATTACTTTTGATTCTACTGTTACTACTTCAAGTACCACAACCACTACTATTATCACTACTTCTACCTCTTATACTATTACTACGACTTCTCCTACTACCACTGCCACTACCACTACCACTACTACGACCACTGCTATGGCTATTACTACTTGTTTACTACAACCAATACTACCTTTACCACTACTACTACTTCTACTACAATTACTACTATTACTACTGCTACTTTTACTAAAACTACTACTACTACTACTACTACTACTACTACTACTACTACTACTACTACTACTTCTACTACTACTACTACTACTACTACTACTACTATGGAAAGTAATACAATGGAGGTAGGATGTGTGCATTTACAGTACTTAACATTCCAAAGGCATTCATTTTTCAAAATATATAATTGGTATCGAGTTTAAATCACCTCACGAGGATTCGTGTCAAAAGATATGTGATATTTATAGCCTACAGATATTTTAACAGTAATGTGTTCAGCCATGGTAATATATATATATATATATAAATGTATTTACGAGAGAATGTCTTCCTTGTTCTGAATATCGTTATATGTTTTACTTTTTCTGCTTTATGTTTTAATGTCTGCCTATTTCTGAATGAATATCTGTGCTATAGTATAACGTTTGTTAACGCACAGCATGAATATAGCATTACTCGTATTTGGTTTGTATTTACCATTGTAAAACACATTTGTTTTAAATGTGTAATGACGGAAGATCTCAGAGCTAGCTCATGCATTTAAAGTTTGAAATATGATCATCCGGGTGTGCGAAAACGATATCCAACAAGCACACGACGTGGAAGTAAAGTTCATAGATAATTCTTAAGAAATTGAAGAGCACTGTCACTTATAAGTAGTGTTTAAGAAACAAAAATACGGAAAAGTAAATAAACATATAAAATATGATTTCGTATGTGAGTACTGTGTACCTGCTAGTATTGCGTGACGTGCCGATCTAGTCAGACATGGTTAGGATAAGGGCTTTATCGTTTATAAAACTAGCCGAAATGCGAAAGACAAAATACATGTTTCCCCATTTCTTCTACCTCCTCCTAAAACTGCCGGACTATACATATATGGGCATTTATAAATGCATACAAACTGGATAAATATGCTTCAAAACTTTTCGCACGTTTCACGCATTCAGTTTTGTACAAGACACATTTATTTTCGTAAAACAGACCCGACCTAGACCGTTCAACGATTTCCCGTAGTACCGGCGCAAAAGTTCAGTAACAACGATACACTATAGACAGTGGGTTTATATAGAAAACATGTGTTTGTTTTCGGTGTGATAACGCGTTATCTCATCTCTAGTTTTTTCACGAGCGCTAGCGAGCGTGAAATATGTCAATTGTAGCCCCATTTCAAGTGATGATATAACGGTTATCACACAGAAAACAAACACATTTTCTTTTTTATGTTATGCTATGGAATATTTTGTACATTTAAAAAAGTAGGCAAGCACAGTGAGTGATGTTATCTTAATATTGACTTCCTTGAGGGTGACAGTGCGTCTGGTCAACCCGAGCTAACTCTGTCAACCAGTGTTTTTCGCGGGTTGACGAGACGCACTGTCACCCTCAAGGAAGTCAAGATTTATTATATTATACCGAACAAAATAAACTTAATCCCGTATCAATTGCTTACTGGGTGACATAGCGGTAGCGGGCGACATTGCCGGACGACATATTAAATTGTTGCCCGCTGCAGATTATATGCATTCTATAGAGAAATAATCAAGTGAGGTATAATATAAGGTATTATATCACTGATATTTTTCTATATTTCACCACTTAGCAATAAATAAATAATTGTTTGAGTGGATGTTTTTTTTTATTTTATAAATTCATATATTGTATAAAGGTGTCAGATGCAATACACCGTTTGGACAGGGTACCACATAAAAGCCATTTATACTTGTTCGAATAAATACTATTTAAAGTCGAAATGCAAGTCAAATCAATGCCTACTTTCGAGATTAAACAGTTTTGTCTCAATCAATAGTATTGTTCCCTAAAATCTAAATCGACAAACTTTGTGTTCAATGTTCCATTAGCAATCACGCCAACTTGCATATTGTCTCATACATTTATAAAAAAAAAAGATACAACGTGATAAAGTAGAGGGGTGTCCACAACGTTGACTCCAATTCCTGGCGATTGCATTTTTTCCGGCACCATATGTCAGCGAAATTGACACAAAGTCGGCATTACTTGCCTAATTAGTTCACAACGCAATCAAACGAGTATCATTTGCAATATTTCGTGTAAAAAACCATCTACGTCTGTCTGTCCTTCAGTTCTTTCCGTTGAAAAAACAACAACAAAATAAAACAGTGCATAGCACATTTGTACAGAATTTATGATCATAACAGAATACGTGTGCTATTTAATGACATTGAATTCGAAACGAGACCATTACACATCTGTAAATGAATAATGCAAATAACTATCTATGCGTGTGTGTTTGAATGTAGCGATATGGATTTTGCATGTTTAAAGATATTCCGGATATATATAACAATATATAAATATTGACTTCCTTGAGGGTGACAGTGCGTCTCGTCAACCCGAAGCAACACTGTCGACCTGGGCTTTAGCCTAGATCGACAGTGTTTGTCGAGGGTTGAAGAGACACACCGTCACCCTCAAGGAAGTCACGATTTATTTATTATACCGAAGAAAATAAGATTAATCCCGTATCATTTTCATACTGGGCGACATAGCGGTAGCGGGCGACATTGCCGGGCGACATATCAAAGTGTTGCCCGATGCACATTACATGCATTATATAGAGAATTAATAAAGTGAGGTATAATAAAAGGTATTATCTCACTGATATTTTTATATTTCAACACTTAGCAACAAATAAATATCTTTATGTGTGGATGCAGTTTTTTTTCTTTTATAAATTCATATATTTTATAAAGATATCATATGCAATACACCGTTGGGACAGGATATCACATTAAAGCCATTTATACTTTTTCGAATAAATACTATTTAAAGTCGAAATTCAAGTCAAATCAATGTCTACTTTCGAGATTAAACAGTTTTGTCTCAATCAATAGTATTGTTCCCCAAAATCTAAATCGACAAACTTTGTGTTCAATGTTCCATTAGCAATCACACCAATTTGCATATTGTCTTATACAATAATAAAAAAGATATAACGTGATAAAGTAGAGGGGTGTCCACAACGTTGACTCCAATTCCTGGCGATTGCATTTGTTTTGCGGCACCGTATGTCAGCGACATTGACACAAAGTCGGCATTACTAACCTTATTAGTTCACAACGCAATCAGACGAGTATCATTCGCAATGTTTCGTGTGAAAACATCTTCGGCTGTCTGTCCGTTAGTTCTTTCCGTTGAAAAAAACAAACCAAAATAAAACAGTGCATAGCACATTTGTAGACAATTGATGATTATGACTGAAGACGTGTTCTATTTAATGACATTGACTTCGAAAAAGACCATTGTTATAACTCGATGAAGTCTCAAAACCACTCTTAACAATTAACACACATAATGGTTTGTTCCGATATAATCGTCTGGCCAATGGAGTCAGCTCAGCTCCGGCAATCTTTCAATCCTTAATGGATTCGGTACTTGCAGGATTGTCCGGTGTAGTCTGCAGGATTGACGATATCCTGGTGACGGCAGACAATGACGAGGCGCATCTGAGAAAGTTGAGTGAAGTATTCACCCTTATGAGAAAACACAACTCAAAACTCAATCCAGCCAAATGCGAGTTCATGGTAGATACTGTGGTGTACATGGGTCACCGTATCGATTCGGAGGGCATCCATCCTACCAAAAAGAAGACGAAGGCTGTCCAAGAGGCACCTGTGCCTTAGAACGTCAGTGAGCTGAAGTCCTATTTGGGCCTATTAAATTAGTATGGGGCTTTCCTTCCAAACATGGCAACCTTATTACACTACTCTCACCGGTTACTGAAGAAAGATGTTCCCTGGCAAAAGTGCACGGACTGTCAAAGAACATTTGACAAAAGCAAGGAACTTTTGGCCAGCAGTAAGTTACTTGTTCATTACGACCAGAACAAGCAACTAATTCTAGCATGTGACGCCTCTGCATATGAGCTAGGGGCAGTGGTATCCCATGTGATGGAAAAAGAAGCACTGGGAATAGTGTTTGGAAGTTCCATAAGTACCTCTATTGGAGGAAGTTCACGTTACTGACAGATCATTCAGCGCTCACTACCATATTTGGACCAAAGCGAGCAGTGCCAACTCTCGCTGCAGCTAGACTTCAAAGATGGTCAGTCTTGCTGTCAGGTTATTCATATACAAATACAGACATTCTGCACAACATGGTTATTGCGACGGGCTATCCAGACTTCCAGTTTGTGACACAGAAACTGTTGAGTACACAAAAAGTTGTGTCTCATTTATCGAAGATCTTCCAGTAGACAGTAAGAACATAGCTGATGCCACAAGGAAATCACCAATATTGAGCAAGTAATGATTTTTGTGCAGACAGGATTTCAAAATCACAATGATGATGAAGCCATAAAGCCGTACTTTAGTAGACGTAATGAACTGTCAATAGACCATGGTGTTTTGTTGTTTGGCCTTAAAGTGATTATACCAGGAAACTCAGAGAAGCAATACTGAGGAAGTTGCACGATCAACACTTGGGGGTAAATCGGATGAAATCTCTTGCCCGTGGTTACGCGTGGTGCTCTGGCCTGGACGCTGCAGTGGAAGACATGGTCAAGAATTGTGACACCTGTCAGGCTTTGAGAAATCTACCGCCAGAAACACCGCTGCATCACTGGGCGTGTGCTAGTCGACCCATGGTGCGCATCCATATCAATTTTGCAAATTACAGGAATCAGTCGTTTTTTATGTAATTGACAGATACAGTAAATGCTAACACAGGACTTGCAGAGAAAATAGTCTCCGACAATGGTCCTCAGTTCAAAGCAGTATAATTCCATGAATTGTGTTAATTGAATGGTATACATCACAATTTCACAACTCCTGACCATCCGTCATCTAATGGACAAGCAGAGAGGGCTGTCCAAATCGTCAAGCAAGCACTACAAGCAAGATTGAAAGATAATGATAAACGCGCACATACAGTTAGTGTAAACCATTTGATGGCATACTTTTTGTTGAAGTATAGCATTACACCACATACGACCACTGGTGAAGAACAATGTGTATTGTTCCAGGGGAGACAACTGAGGTCGCGAATGAGACTTACAAAGCCAGATAAAAATAAGATCGTGAAGCAGAAGCAAACAGAGATGAAAAAACGACATGACCAGTCAGTTAAAATGAGTGAATTGCAGTAAGAACCGATACAATTGTCGGGCATTGGATTCCTAGCGTTATCCATAAAGTGCTGGGTAAAGTGATATAACTGGTGAAATGCGGTTGCAGACCACTTGATTCCGAGGCAGCCAACGATGGAATTGCCATCAGACACAGTTAGTCCGATGTCAGAGTCAGGATTAGGTCCAGTGTTTGGACCTAGAACAACGTCCAACCCAACAGTTCAAACGAACTTCAGTCCGGCGGTGGAATCTGCTACACCTGATAGGGCTCTAATAGATACCGGCTCGGCCGCGGATTCAGCTTCACCAGTTCTGCATATGCTAGAACAACCAGTGGGTCCAACCTCTCCTCCAAGTACTCGAACAACTTCTCAATATCCGCAGGAAAGGCGTTATCCACAGCGTAATCGAAGACCACCAAAGAAACTAGATTTGTTATGAAGTGCCTAATGAGCATTGTGTGTTCTCACTATTAAAAGGCCACAATAATACCTGTGAGACCCAACAGAACTCTGGTTCTGTACTATTTCCTAGCCTTTGTTGTATTTTGCATGGTAATAATGTGTTTTACCTTTTTGGGACATTATACTCTAAACATGTCATTCTAGTCATTCTCATCAATATTACAGAAATCAGTTGCAAATTATGTGCCAATAATTGACAGTATAAAAGGGGGAAGAATGCAATAACTTTATAGTGCAATGCAACCTCTGTGTTTACAACAGAATGTGGTCATTCGATAATGTTTTAGATGGTACCTCGATGATTCAAACCATGCCGTAGAAATTGAATAAAACGTAGTTAAAACGATTCAACCTTTTTGTTAGTAAATTCCTGCAACACAGTCAACAAGTTATAAAAACTATTACACTTAGGCAAATGAATAATACAAATAATCATCGATGTGTGTGAGCTTGAATGTAGTGATACGGATGTAGCATGTTTAAAGATATTCCGGATATATATAACAATATATAAATACTGACTTCCTTGAGGGTGACAGTGCGTCTTGTCAACCCGAGGCAACACTGTCGACCGAGGCTTTGTGTTTGTCGAGGGTTGACGAGACGGACGGACTGTCACCTCAAGGAAGTCAATATTTATTTTATTATACCGAACAAAATAAGCGTAATCCCGTATCGTTTGCGTACCTGGCGACATAGCGGTAGCGGTAGCGGGCGACATTGCCGGGCGACATATCAAATTGTTGCCCGCTGAAGAGTGTATGCATTATATAGAGAAATAATCAAGTGAATAATAATGACAAATACGTTTTAAGTGGACAGGCACATCAAACAATGGCAATTTACTGCCCAAAACAGGTGCATGACACAGATCAACCAACATAACTTTCAAACATAATACAGTATATTACATAGTGATATTAAAAATAGTAACATTTTGACGTCGATTAATGGCCGTTACGCGGCTCCGCTGAGCCGATATAGTTATAATCCGATCGCGCGACGTCAACGACCACGAATGGCGTATTTAGTCAAAATTAAACGGTTATATCCGAAAATGCAAATACTGTATATTAACGAAAGTTTGTTGTTAAATTGATTAAATATATATACGATCTATAGCCTTTGCACCTTTTAGTTTGAGAAAAAGACTCACTTATCAAAATTGAACAGATCGGAAACTTTTACTGTACCTGAATTTCAATCCATTGCTTCCAACAATAATAATCCAAAAATACTGTAAGCACTTCAATGTCATTGTCTTGTATCCATAAGCCTTAATTTTTAACAGTCATGATATTAATTTCATGTGAACCTTTCTGACCAGAAACACGATTTACGAAATCGCAATGACTTGTCAGAACGTTTGATTTTATATATGATTCAAAGTCTCAAAATATATTAGTTATCCAACTGACACGTTCATCATTCAGAATTCGTCCATGATTTATTAAACTAATAATAATGTATTTTACTAAAAATAAAAGCAAATACGACATAATCGTTGTCACAACAAAACTGCGAGTCCAGCGAAAACTGGTTTGTTTCGTCACTGTTTTTCTGTTTATAAATTACGTCATTCGTTAGAATTGCATAACGTATTGCGTAATAAGTTGAATGTTAAATCAAAGCCTGACAGGTGTCACAATTCTTGACCATGTCTTCCACTGCAGCGTCCAGGCCAGAGCACCACGCGTAACCACGGGCAAGAGATTTCATCCGATTTACCCCCAAGTGTTGATCGTGCAACTTCCTCAGTATTGCTTCTCTGAGTTTCCTGGTATAATCACTTTAAGGCCAAACAACAAAACACCATGGTCTATTGACAGTTCATTACGTCTACTAAAGTACGGCTTTATGGCTTCATCATCATTGTGATTTTGCCATCCTGTCTGCACATAAAATCATGACCTTGCTCAATATTGGTGATTTCATTGTGGCATCAGCTATGTTCTTACTGTCTACTGGAAGATCTTCGATAAATGAGACACAACTTTTTGTGTACTCAACAGTTTCTGTGTCACAAACTGGAAGTCTGGATAGCCCGTCGCAATAACCATGTTGTGCAGAATGTCTGTATTTGTATATGAATAACCTGACAGCAAGACTGACCATCTTTGAAGTCTAGCTGCAGCGAGAGTTGGCACTGCTCGCTTTGGTCCAAATATGGTAGTGAGCGCTGAATGATCTGTCAGTAACGTGAACTTCCTCCTATAGAGGTACTTATGGAACTTCCAAACACTATTCCCAGTGCTTCTTTTTCCATCACATGGGATACCACTGCCCCTATCCCATATGCAGAGGCGTCACATGCTAGAATTAGTTGCTTGTTCTGGTCGTAATGAACAAGTAACTTACTGCTGGCCAAAAGTTCCTTGCTTTTGTCAAATGTTCTTTGACAGTCCGTGCACTTTTGCCAGGGAACATCTTTCTTCAGTAACCGGTGAGAGTAGTGTAATAAGGTTGCCATGTTTGGAAGGAAAGCCCCATACTAATTTAATAGGCCCAAATAGGACTTCAGCTCACTGACGTTCTAAGGCACAGGTGCCTCTTGGACAGCCTTCGTCTTCTTTTTGGTAGGATGGATGCCCTCCGAATCGATACGGTGACCCATGTACACCACAGTATCTACCATGAACTCGCATTTGGCTGGATTGAGTTTTGAGTTGTGTTTTCTCAAACGGGTGAATACTACACTCAACTGTCTCAGATGCGCCTCGTCATTGTCTGCCGTCACCAGGATATCGTCAATCCTGCAGACTACACCGGACAATCCTGCAAGTACCGAATCCATTAAGGATTGAAAGATTGCCGGAGCTGAGCTGACTCCATTGGCCAGACGATTATATCGGAACAAACCATTATGTGTGTTAATTGTTAAGAGTGGTTTTGAGACTTCATCGAGTTATAACAATGGTCTTTTTCGAAGTCAATGTCATTAAATAGAACACGTCTTCAGTCATAATCATCAATTGTCTACAAATGTGCTATGCACTGTTTTATTTTGGTTTGTTTTTTTCAACGGAAAGAACTAACGGACAGACAGACGAAGATGTTTTCACACGAAACATTGCGAATGATACTCGTCTGATTGCGTTGTGAACTAATAAGGTTAGTAATGCCGACTTTGTGTCAATGTCGCTGACATACGGTGCCGCAAAACAAATGCAATCGCCAGGAATTGGAGTCAACGTTGTGGACACCCCTCTACTTTATCACGTTATATCTTTTTTATTATTGTATAAGACAATATGCAAATTGGTGTGATTGCTAATGGAACATTGAACACAAAGTTTGTCGATTTAGATTTTGGGGAACAATACTATTGATTGAGACAAAACTGTTTAATCTCGAAAGTAGACATTGATTTGACTTGAATTTCGACTTTAAATAGTATTTATTCGAAAAAGTATAAATGGCTTTAATGTGATATCCTGTCCCAACGGTGTATTGCATATGATATCTTTATAAAATATATGAATTTATAAAAGAAAAAAAACTGCATCCACACATAAAGATATTTATTTGTTGCTAAGTGTTGAAATATAAAAATATCAGTGAGATAATACCTTTCATTATACCTCACTTTATTAATTCTCTATATAATGCATGTAATGTGCATCGGGCAACACTTTGATATGTCGCCCGGCAATGTCGCCCGCTACCGCTATGTCGCCCAGTATGAAAATGATACGGGATTAATCTTATTTTCTTCGGTATAATAAATAAATCGTGACTTCCTTGAGGGTGACGGTGTGTCTCTTCAACCCTCGACAAACACTGTCGATCTAGGCTAAAGCCCAGGTCGACAGTGTTGCTTCGGGTTGACGAGACGCACTGTCACCCTCAAGGAAGTCAATATTTATATATTGTTATATATATCCGGAATATCTTTAAACATGCAAAATCCATATCGCTACATTCAAACACACACGCATCGATAGTTATTTGCATTATTCATTTACAGATGTGTAATGGTCTCGTTTCGAATTCAATGTCATTAAATAGCACACGTATTATGTTATGATCATACATTCTGTACAAATGTGCTATGCACTGTTTTATTTTGTTGTTGTTTTTTCAACGGAAAGAACTGAAGGACAGACAGACGTAGATGGTTTTTTACACGAAATATTGCGAATGATACTCGTTTGATTGCGTTGTGAACTAATTAGGCAAGTAATGCCGACTTTGTGTCAATTTCGCTGACATATGGTGCCGGAAAAAATGCAATCGCCAGGAATTGGAGTCAACGTTGTGGACACCCCTCTACTTTATCACGTTGTATCTTTTTTTTTTATAAATGTATGAGACAATATGCAAGTTGGCGTGATTGCTAATGGAACATTGAACACAAAGTTTGTCGATTTAGATTTTAGGGAACAATACTATTGATTGAGACAAAACTGTTTAATCTCGAAAGTAGGCATTGATTTGACTTGCATTTCGACTTTAAATAGTATTTATTCGAACAAGTATAAATGGCTTTTATGTGGTACCCTGTCCAAACGGTGTATTGCATCTGACACCTTTATACAATATATGAATTTATAAAATAAAAAAAAACATCCACTCAAACAATTATTTATTTATTGCTAAGTGGTGAAATATAGAAAAATATCAGTGATATAATACCTTATATTATACCTCACTTGATTATTTCTCTATAGAATGCATATAATCTGCAGCGGGCAACAATTTAATATGTCGTCCGGCAATGTCGCCCGCTACCGCTATGTCACCCAGTAAGCAATTGATACGGGATTAAGTTTATTTTGTTCGGTATAATATAATAAATCTTGACTTCCTTGAGGGTGACAGTGCGTCTCGTCAACCCGCGAAAAACACTGGTTGACAGAGTTAGCTCGGGTTGACAAGACGCACTGTCACCCTCAAGGAAGTCAATATTAAGATAACATCACTCACTGTGCTTGCCTACTTTTTTAAATGTACAAAATATTCCATAGCATAACATAAAAAAGAAAATGTGTTTGTTTTCTGTGTGATAACCGTTATATCATCACTTGAAATGGGGCTACAATTGACATATTTCACGCTCGCTAGCGCTCGTGAAAAAACTAGAGATGAGATAACGCGTTATCACACCGAAAACAAACACATGTTTTCTATATAAACCCACTGTCTATAGTGTATCGTTGTTACTGAACTTTTGCGCCGGTACTATGGGAAATCGTTGA
Organism: Congeria kusceri; assembly: GCA_027627225.1. NCBI lineage: Eukaryota > Metazoa > Mollusca > Bivalvia > Myida > Dreissenidae > Congeria > Congeria kusceri. The sequence goes on along the minus strand of CM051029.1, from coordinate 4,630,208 downwards.
ACGGTCTAGGTCGGGTCTGTTTTCCGAAAATAAATGTGTCTTGTACAAAACTGAATGCGTGAAACGTGCGAAAAGTTTTGAAGCATATTTATCCAGTTTGTATGCATTTATAAATGCCCATATATGTATAGTCCGGCAGTTTTAGGAGGAGGTAGAAGAAATGGGGAAACATGTATTTTGTCTTTCGCCTTTCGGCTAGTTTTATAAACGATAAAGCCCTTATCCTAACCATGTCTGACTAGATCGGCACGTCACGCAATACTAGCAGGTACACAGTACTCACATACTAAATCATATTTTATATGTTTATTTACTTTTCCGTATTTTTGTTTCTTAAACACTACTTATAAGTGACAGTGCTCTTCAATTTCTTAAGAATTATCTATGAACTTTACTTCCACGTCGTGTGCTTGTTGGATATCGTTTTCGCACACCCGGATGATCATATTTCAAACTTTAAATGCATGAGCTAGCTCTGAGATCTTCCGTCATTACACATTTAAAACAAATGTGTTTTACAATGGTAAATACAAACCAAATACGAGTAATGCTATATTCATGCTGTGCGTTAACAAACGTTATACTATAGCACAGATATTCATTCAGAAATAGGCAGACATTAAAACATAAAGCAGAAAAAGTAAAACATATAACGATATTCAGAACAAGGAAGACTTTCTCTCGTAAATACATTTATATATATATATATATTACCATGGCTGAACACATTACTGTTAAAATATCTGTAGGCTATAAATATCACATATCTTTTGACACGAATCCTCGTGAGGTGATTTAAACTCGATACCAATTATATATTTTGAAAAATGAATGCCTTTGGAATGTTAAGTACTGTAAATGCACACATCCTACCTCCATTGTATTACTTTCCATAGTAGTAGTAGTAGTAGTAGTAGTAGTAGTAGTAGAAGTAGTAGTAGTAGTAGTAGTAGTAGTAGTAGTAGTAGTAGTAGTAGTAGTTTTAGTAAAAGTAGCAGTAGTAATAGTAGTAATTGTAGTAGAAGTAGTAGTAGTGGTAAAGGTAGTATTGGTTGTAGTAAACAAGTAGTAATAGCCATAGCAGTGGTCGTAGTAGTGGTAGTGGTAGTGGCAGTGGTAGTAGGAGAAGTCGTAGTAATAGTATAAGAGGTAGAAGTAGTGATAATAGTAGTGGTTGTGGTACTTGAAGTAGTAACAGTAGAATCAAAAGTAATAGTAGTAGTAGTAGCAGTGATACTGGTAGTAGTAGTAGAAGTAGTAGTAGTAGTAGTAGTAGTAGTAGTAGTAGTAGTAGTAGTAGTAGTAGTAGTAGTAGTAGTAGTAGTAGTAGTAGTAGTAGTAGTAGTAGTAGTAGTAGTAGTAGTAGTAGTAATAGTAGTAGTAGCAGTAGTAGTAGTAGTAGTAATAGTAGTAGTAGTAGTAGTAGTAGTAGTAGTAGTAGTAGTAGTAGTAGTAGTAGTAGTAGTAGTAGTAGTAGTAGTAGTAGTAGTAGTAGTAGTAGTCGTCGTAGTAGTAGTAGTAGTAATAATAATAATAGTAATAGTTGTAGTGGTAAGGGTAGTGGTAGTTGTAGTGGTAGTAATAGTAGTAGTAGGAGGAGTAGTAGTATTAGTAGTAGTAGGAGTAGTAGTAATAGTAGTAGAAGTAGTGGTATATTATGTTGGAGTGGTAGTAGTAGTAGTTGTGGTAGTAGTAGTAGTAGAAGTAATAGTAATAGTAGTAGTGGTAGCTGTAGTAGTAGTGGTAGTTGTAGTAGCTGTTGAAGTAGAAATAGTAATAGAAGTTGTAATAGTAATAGTAATAGTGGTAGTGGAAGTGGTAATGATAGTGGTATTGGTAGTGGTAGTTGTAGTTGTAATAGCAATAGTAGTAGTAGTTGCACTAGTAGTAGTAGTAGTAGAATAGTAGTAGTACTCGTAGTAGTAGTAGTAGTAGTAGTAGTAGTAGTAGTAGTAATAGTAGTAATAGTAGTAGTAATAGTAGTAGTAGTAGTAGTAGTGGTAGTGGTAATAGTAGTAGTAGTAGTAGTAGTAGTAGTAGTAGTAGTAGTAATAGTAGTAGAAATAATAGTAATAGTAGTAGTAGTAGTAGTAGTAGCAGTAGTGGAAAAAGTAGTAGTAGCATTAGTGGAAGTAGTTGTAGTAGTGGTTATAATAGTAGTAGTAGTAGTTTGTGATGACAGCATGTACTTCATTTGTTTATATGAAGTGTTATTTTCGTAATTAAATAAACGTCTGCATACTAAAATTTTAAAGAGACCGCCCAAGAAATATAAATATAGTGCTTTAAGTTTTCATATCAATGTTTTACTTTTAATTTTGTAAAAAAAGATATTATATGTTATTGCCCCGGAAATAAGCTTTTGGGCGTTAATGGGCCTTCACATTTTATTCCACACGTTTACTAACGTCTTATTCAATTTTTCTTAGTATTACCTGCCTTTGAATTGGTGTATTCGATAGATTTTAATTGCTGCTAATTATTAGTTCCTGTTGCATATTAATTTGTATTTGAGTAAATAATAATTTTCAAGTGTTTTGAAAGTGTGTTGTAATTTGTTTTTTAACAGGAACGAATTTACACACATTGTTTTAATTATTATTAATTAACTTGAAATGCAAGTATTTTATAATAACATGCATCCACTGTTGCCCTATTATGACTAAAAGTCAGGACAAATAATCTCTCGCACAAATCTATAGTTTTCCCACGAGTTGTTTCCCTTCTTTCGATGTCTTAATAATAAAATCAACAATTATTTTACAATACTGTTAATAACATCCGCGGTAAAACTATATGAAATATCAGATCCAATATGATTATATTACCGCTGACCGATAACCAATGAAATTGGACGACGTTTTGATTCCTTCGTTCAATTTCATTGTCATATTTTTACTCATTTTGAGTCTCTGTTTTGAATGACGAATTATTGATAAGTCAAGCACATCATACATGTCTTTGTTTTTATTTGCACACAATAATACATGCATTAGAAAATAAACATCGCGAAAAACTTCGTTAATATATTATTATATGTATTATATCAAGATCTTGTGTTGCATTGGTCAATCCAGTTCATAATAATTTCATGGCAGTATACTCCATATGTTTTACGTTGGTATATTAACAAAGGTATATACTTAATTTTAAAGAGCTTATCAATATATTGTTTAATTAGATTGTACCCAGCATGTCTCTTGAGCGCTTGACACTCATTTGATTATGCATCACTTCTCATATTGAGTGCAAACAGCATTTATAAAATTGCCTAATGGACCTATTTTAACAAAAGTAGGTTTATATATGAAATTCATTTATAGTTATAGTAGTAATAATGATTAAACTTGGACGCTCGAAGGAAGTCAAAAACTGTACCCATGATGATTGGTTATACAGACCACTACTTGTCACGAAACATACCAGTAGGTACTCAAAGTCGAGTAGAATTACTAGTTCACATGGACCAATAACACTTTGCTAGGTTATCTAAGATACACATTAGACTTTGTGGAATTGTGTACCGAATAATGTAGTAAAACTAATGAACAAACTGTTCATGGCTAAAACAATAAAATAATAAAATAATTGTTATTTCATAAAACATTTTCCGTCTTCACTATACACACAAAACGGCAAAACAGAATTTGTCGGAAAACATTAATAAAATAAATATACATTTATATAGTTATAGTATGTCGAAACACATTCATAAAATAAATATACTCTCGTATATAGACTCAGGTACATGCATGCTTAGCAATAACTGGTGAATAATATAACCATTATGGCACGTTATTGAAACTATCCAGCTTCACACCTAATGCTGTTTTAAATTTAAAACTGCAAGTTGAGGTTAGCTAATTGGCCACACAGCTTCCCACTTCATTATAAATGTGCATGGGGTCTCATTCCGCTGCTTAATGAATGGCGCATTACGCCTGTTTGTTTCTCCGCGTCGCGGAGGCTAGTATATATTGTGTTATGTGTTTCTCTGGTACAGCAGTCCCTTCAAATACAAGTCACATGATATTTCACGGCAATGCATACATACGCTTATGGTTACATTTTATGTATATGGCAGTTTTTGTGAGTAAGTGCTATTGCCGTGATTGTGTTTGAGTTTCCCACTACTGCAGGCCCTTAGAGATAAGACGTTTTATATTTAAAAAATAATGACTAAGCTTCAGGAAAACATGTTTGTTGCATTTTAATATGTCGTTAATGCTCGTTTTGTGTAGTAAATTCAATGCAACTTAATACATTTTAATTTATGTAATTAATAATGAAAATTATACGTATGATTCTACATATATATCATATTTGGTCATTTAATTATTGAATACCACTAACAGCGCTGTTGTTCCTAGCGTTGAGTCTCTAAAAAAAAACAAGTTCTGTATTGATTAATCAATTCTGCCTCGCTTAATTGTTTTTGCGTAACAGTATGATCCGCATCAGTGCAACAACGAAGCAATTTTGCATACAGCGTATAAGATAACAAACATATGCTTGTCTGCTTATTATTGCGTACATTTCCAGATTCTGGTGTTTGATATCGCTGCTATGAATCGATTATAAATGATAAATCCGTGCTAACTGAACATGCTACAAGAAAGAAGATTGTAAGCAATGTCACTATGACAAATATATATGTTTTACTAAACACGTATTTTTTTGTCTTAGTCTGTATAGTTTGCACACACATAAATATATACATTTGTCTTTTGATTATTGCGTACCTTTATAGTTTGGGATCCCCTTGAAAAGATGTATAGGTGGTAATATGTTTAATCCGTTACCATCTGCTCCAACTGTAGTCCCTTCAAATATAAATATCTACATTTATTGTTCAGGCAATATTTAATTGCCTGAACACAAACATGTTCTATTTTAGTAAATATCTTTTCATTTTTGCATGTTTGTTTTTTATGTTATAAACTAACTACATTTTGTATAGGGAATTTTACATTGTAAGGTAATATATCAGCTGCAATATAATTATGATAAAGTATGCCTCTACACGTATATTTTGTCTGCTAATTATGTCCTACCTGTACCATCACTTCTGCCCGCTAGTTCTTCAACAGCCCCTTCAAATACATATGGTATGATAGTTAATGAATAATGCCTAAACACAAACACATCTGTACTTTATGTAATTGTAGTTTTTATTTAAATGTGTCGTCAAATAACTGTCGTTAAATAACTAGACGCAATTCGTGAAGGGAATTTAAATTGAAAGACAATACATTGGCAACAACGTAATTATGGGAAATCTATGTACGATTGAACACCTGTTTTTTAATATTATTTCGTGCCTATTGCGTTGCTTTAAATCATTGTAACGGAACTTCTGTCACATGCTAATATCGTTGTATTGGAATGCAGTTTAAGGTGATTGTGTTATTTTACAGTTTTCAAATCTTTAATGAATTTCATATGGAATTAACGTCCTATGTTTCTGTATCACTAACACATCAAATATTAAGTCAGGTATATTACTTTTGCGACATTTGCCGCAATATTGTTTCCAACATGTTTTGCAACAATAGCAAAAGAAGCAAAGTAGAATCCCAATTATCCCGCCTGCGACGCCTAAACACGCCAAAACAATTCCGGCGATTGCTTCGTCGTTCAGCTCTGTGGGGAAGATTCGCATAAAATATGAAATAAAATATGCATAAAGTGCTTATGTCTTCTATTGGCAGCATATATTTAACAGTAACTTTAATATTTTATTACATATAAGCACTACCTTATAGTTTAATAATTTGTTTAATAATCTCATCTTGCAAACAATTGAAATCATATTCAAGACGCTTTAAACTAGTGGTACACGGGAATATGTGTAAAGATTGTACTACCCAATACGTATTGAGTGTACATATCGACGCTTTTGTTTTATCCTGTGTCGTTTAATTTATTAATCTAAACCACTTGAGAAGACACGTTCGTTTTACAAATCGACCATGTAAATACAAACAAGAAGTTGCTACTACAAAGTCTAAAACAACATTAATCGCTGCATAATCCATAACAGATTTGCGTCATTTGCGTTTTCTTGAGATTTCTTTGTTTTCTAACAATTTTGCCTTGTTATTTCTGAAGCTACACAAACGATCGTAAATTAAGTTATATTACCAGAAAATAATGTTCATTTTTTATATTGTCAAATATATATTCTTCCTTAACAAAACATTTCTCGATTGAATGGATTTTTTTTCATTTGTATTTGTAAAAGGCATACCCAGTGTGCAGAAAACTAGTGCAAATGTGATACTGTTTCACACAAATATATCACCTGTTAAATGTCCATGTGTATTTACGGACGTTGAGGGTGTTGTTGCTAAATATATAGATATATATAAAATATATACTGCTAGGTATGTTTTGAGCAAGACTACAATAGCACAATGATTATAAAACAACACAACAACAACAACAACAACAATATTACTACTACCACTACTACTGCTGCTACTACTACTACTACTACTACCACCACTACTACTACTACTTCTACTAGTAATAATAATAATAATAATAATAATAATAATAATAACAATAATAATAATAATAATAATAATAATAATAATAATAATAATAATAATCACCACAATATTAATAATAATAATAATAAACATGGTTAACCACACTGCGTATGCTGCGCATACAAACACCTTATATATGAATAAAAACACTTTAAAGAGCATATTCGCAATACAATTAAGTCGCGATTTATAATTTATACTTGATATGGATGTCCCAGTTAATGGTGACTGCCCGTTATATCGATTGATTTATTGTAAATGTACTGTGTATTCTGTAATATGAAACTCTTAAAATGGCATACACCCATAAAATAAACAAAAGCCCGGTTTTAGATTTTAAGCTAGAGACTAATTAATAATATAACACAATACACTGTCAACAACACAAGACAAAAAAAAATTCCAACTGGGGTAATCGCATTATAATGTAGCCATTAAGATAAAGAAAATTAAACGATTTAAAAGGAGATAAACTATTTACCATTTCAGCACGTGAGTTGTGTTTTGTTCGCAATCAAAATAGCCGTTTCTGTCCTAACTGTAATTTGTAATATGTCATTTGACAAAAAAAAACGAAAGTCTGAAGGCTGAAGCTTTATAACATTTTCAGCAGTTAAACAGAAAGTAGCAATGAACAACACTAGTTTTGCTCTCTTAATTTTCATAATTCATCCTTTATTAAAAGGTAAACGATATTTGTGAATATTATTACACAGCAGAATTGTAATATTAATAAGATTCGCTCTTCATCGATAACCGTGATGTCAAAAACGTAGTTTTTTGTTTGTTTGTTGGTTTTGTAACCTTTAATACCTTTATTCACCTCGTCCATAGGTATGTGCAGGCCGAGGTCATCCTGCTCCATACCTTATTATATATGTTGTCAGTAAGCATAATTTATATTTAAGTATACAAAGTATACATAAATATATATATATGTGGTATATAATGTGTATGTTAGTATACAAAGCATGTATATATATATATACATGCTTTGTGTACTAACATATAAATCATATAACACATATATATATATTTATGTATACTGTCTGGGACAGAACCTATTGTACTGTTTTAGGCATTTGGGTTTATATTTAGTTTTAATTGAATGTGTGGTGTACTTTTTGGAGCCAATCCATGTGTTTTGTCATAATTGTTTTAAAACCCAGAACAACGCAAAGTCATGTATAATATCAAGAGTAGCATTGAGGGAAGTATCTGTGCCATCTAAAAAGAGAGATGTATAATCGGCAAACTGAGAAATGTCATATTCGATGTTTTTGATCTCTATTCCTTTAATTATATTTTAATTGCTTATTTGCATTGCCAAAATTTCAGCGCATAGAATACAAATAAACGAGCTTATCCGAATTCCTTTTGCCTGCAACCTCTTTCTATTGTAATGAAATCTGATTAGAACAAATTGATTTGAATTTAAGTCTTGGTGTTATACAGGAAACGGGATATCGATTTTTTGAATGTTTCTCCAAAATTTAAATAATATAATGTCTATTCTACAAAATCAAACTCACTGATATCGAACTCCTTTTCAAAATCAATGGTCATCAATAGTCCAGGGATATTGTCATCTTTTGTATATTTTATAATATCATATACCAGTCTAGTATTCTCCCCAATATACCTGCCTTTAATAAATCCTGTCAGATCTTTAGAAATCAAAGTATCAAGGATAGTTTTTAGTATGTTGTTAATTGTGCCAGATGAAAATGTGAAGCAAACATGTAGTTACATGTATAGACATAATGACTATAGCCAGATAACTGTGTAATGCATGTATTTAACAGTATGTATGTACATTTTAGATTTGCTGATTGTTAAACATTTAGGCTCGGTGTACTACTTTTTTCCTTAATATGTTTTAACTTTTATAGACCGTCTAACAGTTGAAACGAAACTAACAAAACTGTTTTATGAATTACTTTATGTTTAATATCCGTATGAACATGTAATAACGAACCAAATGCATGCATGATTATATCCCTGTACCATTTGTATATGGTATGTTTTTATGTATTTTTGTATAATTTATATGACGAAAATAAAGGTTGCATACAGAAAAAAACAACATTTAAAAGTGTTAAGGGTTTTAACTTTTTTAAGACGTGTCGGGGTTTATATTCTTTAGGTATACATGAGATTATTCATGTTTTTGAGTTATTGACATGGATCCAGAGGTAAAAGCATAGTTAAGACTTCTTGCAACATAATGACCAAAATTTTTCTAAACATTTATGCTGTAAAGCCATATGATCCCGAGCTTTTATCACTTTTCATATGTTTTAATTTTATTCCAGTGTTACAAGGCCTTCTAGTTATTGAGATTGTTCGTCATTCAATTTAACAATGTGTGTACCATTAAGATCTTCATGTATATTATTACTTTCATTATTTACAGATTGTGAGTATAATACTTTGTAAACGTGTGCAGCTTCATTTAAAATATCATTGTGGTCAAATGTTTGTTGACCTTCATCATTTTCAATAAAGGGAGTGGAATTGTTTTCCTAGAAACATATTGTGTTTCTAGGTTACAGAAATGTTTTGAGGGTGTTTCAAAATCGTCAATCCATTTAGCCCTAGCTCTTATACAAGAACCTTTCATTTTTGTGTTTCGAATATTTTGAAGTTCTTGATGCAATAAATTCAATTCTTCCATATTTTCATGCGTTAGATTTTTTTCCTTTTAATTCAACTGCTTTTAAGATATCATCTTCTTTTTGGATTTGTAGCTCGAGTATGATATTGTTTAACCTCTGATTTCCATAAACAAATTTTCTAAAAAATGTTGGTCATGCAATTTCCACAGAATTCAAAGATTCAACATTGTAGACAGGCAAGGCATATTACTTCTTTACATGTTCTATCTTTTGTTTTATACAATTTAAGTATTCTTGATCATAGAACAAATAATTATTAAATTTTCATAGTCCTTTTCCATGTTTTACCTTGCCAACATTCAATTCCAAAATAATAGGACAATGAGCTGAAATCTAACTTTCCTGAATATAAGAATTTCTAGTATACGGCATATAATTACTAGTGACTAAAAAGAAGTCCAGTTTGGCGTGTTAGACAGAGTTAGGTTTTCGCGATGTGAAATGTTTCACATCACCAATTATTAGCCTAAATGTATCTACCAGACTTTTCTCATTAATTACAGAAGATAACAGTTCCATTGACTTCTTATAATTGACATAATCAATATTTTAATTCAGTACAATATTAACATCTCCGAATATATCATATAAAAGTCATTTCCTAAAGTATCAATTATGTTGACAATTTTACTTAAAAACAAGGGAGTATCATTATTTTGTCCATGCCAAGAACAAATAGTAGTTCTATGTTTATCAATTGTCAAATATAAGCTTAAATAATTTCATAATGAATCTCCTTCTATGGGATGCACTTTAACAGGCAATTTTGTTTTAAATAAAACACAAATTCCTCTTGACTTTGAAGTGCCAACACTAAAATAGCATTCCCCATCCCAGTGTGAGTAAACCTGTTTTTCCATCGAAGTAATAAAATGACAATCTTGTAGACAATATATATCAGCATTTAATTTTTATAAATAGTTAAAAAGATCCTTTATTTTTAAAACATCATTTAAACCCCGGCAATTGTAAGAAATTTCTTTTACATTATACATATTCCATGTAAATGATGAGCTTTTCATTTGACATACAAAAACACAACACCATGTATTCCACGAGAAGTTGATTTTATTACCCATTCAAACATATGTACATTTACTTACAAGCAATACTTTTTATCTTCGTCCAAACAAACAAAAAACAAACAATGTAGAAACTACAAAAAAGATTTAACTATAAGCCATATGTGCTTATTACAAAATACTCAACTATATAAAAGCATATAGTTATCAGAGAATTATAATGTATATTCATATAACTTTTATGTACAATATGCATTTAAATATAGTACTATGAGCAATACTCTCAACACATTTTATTAATGTATTAATTAATAAACTATGCATATAATAGTCGCAGAAATTAACAGCAACTCAATATTGTTTACATGTCTATAAAACAGGTCTTGTGCATGTATATGTCATAACATGAAGTAAACACTAAACAGTATGTACATTCATTTAGTAGCTTAAATCCTTAGTCAATATTGGATATTGTATTTTACAACACGTTGTATTGTAATTATTTCTTAATAATTAAAAACAGATTTTGTTATGTAATGTTATATATTAAGGATACAAATTATGAACATTGTTTTTGAAAAATATAACGGTTATGTTCTTTCTTCAAAATTATTTAATATAAAGTTATTTTATTTCCCTGAATGCATAATGTAGACAATTGACTTGTTAATTTAAAATAATATAAGCACCAATTAATAATAATATTATTATTATTATTAGTATTACTATTACTATTATTATTATTATTAGTAGTAGTAGTAGTTGTAGTAGTAGTAGTAGCAGTAGCAATAGCAGTAGAAGTAGTAGTAGTAGTAGTAGTAGTAGTAGTAGAAGAAGTAGTAGTAGTAGCAGTAGTAGTAGTAGTTGTGGTAGTACTAGTAGTATTGTTATTTATTTATTTATTTATGTTTTATGTTTAAATAATACCTAATTGCTATGTTAATACAACCGAATTATATAATTAACTTGTAAACTATTAATGTGCCTCTCGCTGATTAAATGACTTCCCCCTAATTTTTTTAAGTATAATATAATACATATTAGTGATTATAACTTGAGCGGGAAACACGAATATATGTATTGCAATAATGATATTGTATACTATGTTCCCTATGTTGTATCTATGCATAACTGGGATAAATAAAGCATTGTTCTGTTCTGTTCTGACTCGCATAATATATATCGCGCCTTGGACTAACGACATTGATCCGCCGGTAATGTTTCCGAGCTATACAATGTATTAATACGAATACATGCAAACCGGAAGTAGCGTTTCGCCGCTCGTGCGCCAGGAGACATTTTGATTATGTAAACTATGTTGGCAGTAAACAAAATGTTGGCAGTAAACACATTGTGCAAGAGCCGTTTTCACTTTACCGGAGGTCCTCGCAGCTCCAGTAGTAAATTGCGCTACTTATGGTTGTACGTTGTAAGCTAAAACGCGGTTTAACACCCACTGAAAAGTGCTGATGGTTTCTGATATACGCGTGTAATTAAATATGCAGTATTTAATTATTTGGCGATAAGAAGGAAATTGTGAGAATATATAGTTTCAAAACAGCTTAGTCATGCATTTTCGATTAATCAAATTAAAGCTATTTGTAATATGTTGTTCCTAATGGTCTAATGATCAAGATATTGATTTAATGTACACTGTTTAACGTTTACAATTGCATTTACAAGTCTATTTTAGCAGCAATTGACTTAAAAAGATCCAAATCTGGTTTCTGTATTCATATACATGAATTTCGTAAATACTTATTCTAACTTGGGAAATTTTACAATAGATCTTAAGTTATTAGTTTCAATTTTATTGATAAATTATTAAATATATAATAGAAGAATAATAAGTACATGACATACGGTAATTAATTTACTAGTACATTTCATTATTTCAGTGTCGTCATCAATTGATTGGAATGACGTGTGTACCGAATTAAAAAGTTTTCTCGGGTTTCACGAACACAATCTTTACTGTTTGAGATATTAAACTAACCTCACTTTATCCTTAATTGATAGATAACACTAAATCGACGTTCAAATTAAGCATAATATGCAATAATTGTATTAACACTTTAATATTATAACTAGCTGAAACTAAATGTACAGTTGTCAGCGCTCGACCGCGGTATGGCAGGTTCTACTATACTTATCATGCATTTAAACAATGGAATTCTAATAATTCAGTACGTAGATAGAAAATGAGGAAATACACATTCTGTCACAAAATAAAATAATCCCTTTTTGAAAGTGGGACAATTTTCCCCTTTTTAAAAGTGGGAACATTTTTCACACTTTCAAAAGTGGGAAAAAAATCCAGTGGGAAAATCCAAAATTTCAAAATTAAGAAAACGCTTATAAAAATACTCAGAAATATAAAACAATGCAATGTTTTAACCAGCCCAATACATTTCTTTTACTTATTAAACAAAATAACATTTTTCTTTGTCAAACTACCGTCGATAGGCCCCTTTATGGTCTGCATAAGAAAACCAAATGCAGATTCTTATTTAAAGGGCCGTATACATTGTATTCAGTATTAGGATCTTGTATTAGGAACTACAACTCAAGTCCATCTATCAAAATATGAACTTTCAAGTGAATATCAAATTAATTATGGAGTGATGGTATCTAGGCTATATGTATTTGTCAGGTATTCATATGTTTGCAAACATATGACCATGCTTGTATTTCAAATTGTATCTTATATTTGCAATTTATTTTCTTATCTACACGTGAACTGTCACTCAAATGTATTTAAACGTAAATAAAGGTCGATACATTGTCGCTTGAAATACAAACAACCGGACGAATACCCAATCAATTTACTATTTATCACGTATACCTAATTGATAAAGTTGTGGGCACGATAACTGTCATTAATTGAAGTTCTTGACATAATTTGTTCGATCTTAAATTACTCTTCTTCAAGAAATACTATACTAATATGATTGTATATAAGACCTACTAAATTCTAGTTCATGCAATGAATTCATCAATCAAATAATGTTTTTATTTTCTATTACACAAACATATTTTTTCGCGCTGGAAAATGTACAAATTATCATGGAATTTATTAATGTTTACATGCAACATATATTTAAAAAAAAATCGGTTTTGTAACGTGCAGAACGAAAACAAAAGCCCATGTTTATTACAAGTAGATCTATGGTCTCATTTCCGCCAAGTAATTTCAAAATCAATCCAGAAATGACATTCAGAGTTATTGACCAGACAAGAAAAGTATATCCCATATTTGACCTATGTCCACTACGTGTGACCTTGACCTTGGGGGTTCGGACCTAGATCTTGCGTGCGTCAGATCGTCCCATGATGGTGAACATTTTTGCTAAGTAATTTTAAAATCCGTCCAGAAATGACAGAGTTATAAAGCGTATACGGAATGGGACGGACGGTAGGATAGACGGAATGATAGACGGGCAGACGGACACTCAAAAACCTATAGTCTCCAACCGGTTTTATCAGTACGGGACTAATACGTTTATCAATGCAGTACCTATTTTGCGTTTTATATGAATCCCAAGAAGAACAATCAGCAAGCAGTCACCGAAACACGCAACGACTATGCCGGCAATGTTTATATCGGTTCAGCCTGTTTATAGGAAATAAAATACAAACGTATTACAATATCAATAATAAGAGTAAACTTATGTCCTTCCTTCACTCATCTGAGTACAAACATCCTCTTACATGTAAACCTTATGTACTAAAAGGGTTGGTTCCAGTTTGAATAAAAGCTGAAAAAAGAATGCCTTCATGACATATTATATATCCGGTTATTTTACTGCCCTACTTTATTTATATCCTACAACTTTAATTATCACAACTAAACTTCAGTGTATAACGCCCAACACTTTGAGATCACAGACCGAATGAGCCAACAACATAACGTTACTGAAACGATCTATGACTTTTATTTTTAGCACTTAATAACTACGTCTTGACGCAAAAGTCATGGTTAATCCATGGTACAGAATAGTATGGGTCCGTTGCAAAATAACCGTGTTTTAGCAGTATTCTACTGATGAAATCAACAACATGTGTACGTAAACCATAATGAGAAAACGGAATTTAATTTCAAGTAGTTATCTACAGGTACATATTGACAGTTCTTTAGCACTATTTATATTATGTGATCCACACACTATAAAATGTATGTGGTCAGGCTGAATTCGCGAAGAATAACAAAACAAATATTCACATGCTGATGTTATTATATTCATATAAATAAAGAAGAAGAACTCACATTAATTTCATGTTGCATATTTTGTATGCTTGATGAATGTGCTTTATTACTTCTTGCTAATTGAATAATTAAATCCAAGCAAGCATTCTCACATGTAACAATAGATCTCCAATACAGTACCTTGTTCGCAATGTTTATGAATTCCAACACAAAGCATCAACGCAATCAAACAACAGCAGCCACGGATGAATCCAATTGTTATGAAAACATTGCGACATTTGAGGAAACCTGTTGTATATGGAAAATAAAATACAAGTTTAATACAATATCAATAATAAAAGTAATATATGTCCCAAAAAACTGACACCCGCTTACATGTAGACCTTGTACCCACAGGTTTGGTGCCATTTTGAAGGAAAGCTGACAGATGAATGTCATCATAACCTACTATAGACCCGGTTGTTCAACTGCCCAACTTTATATTTATCATACACCTTTGATTGTCAAAACCAAATTTCAGTGTATAACGCACACAACTTTGAGAACACAACTTGTCGTCGGAGACCGATTGGGCCAACAAAATAGCCTTACTTGTTCGATCTACGACTCTCGTGTTGGCCAAAGTTTATTTGTTGATTCATGGTACATAATATAGTGCATATGCTTAGATATGGGTCCGTTGCAAGTGAGGCGTGTATTTAGCAGTATTCGACTGATGAACTATACACTATATACGGGTAAAGCAGAATATAAAACGAAATTTCATTTAAAATAGTGAACTACGAGTACATGTACATGTAGACAGTTCTATAGCACTATTTATATTAAGTGATTCACCCACTTCTAAATATATGTGGTGATGTTGAAACCATTCAGAGAACAAGATCAAATAGTCACATGTTAATATTACTGCAAGAATATAAATCATGAAGACAATTTAGAATAAATTTTGTTTTGTTTATAAATGATAAATAGCAAATAACAGGTTACTGCCTGGTATTGTGTAATATATCAGGTGAGGCTTATACAAATATATCAGGCAACTTACAATCAGGTAGATATTAGCATAGTGGTATGATAAAGGTGCTTTATTAATTCGTATCCATTATATATTTTTACAATCTAAACATGTATTAAAACATGTAGCAATAAGCTATCCAATAAAGAACTTTTATGGGCCGTTCACAACCTCCGTCAAGCACAAACAACGCAATCAACAAGCAGAAGCATACACCGAGACTTCCAACGACTAGACCGAAAATGCATACTTTGTTCCAATCTGTCTATATACGGAATGAAAGACATACTTAATACAATATCAATAATACGGCTGAATGATATCCCAAATCGCTCATCTGAGTACAGACATCCGCTTACATGTGGACCTTAAGTACTAACAGGTTGCTGCCAGTTGGAACAAAAGCTTGAAAGTGAATGTCAGCATGACTTGTTATACATCCGGTTGTTTAGCTGTCCAACTTTACTTCTATCCTACACTTTTGATTATCAAAGCTAAACGTCAGTGCACAACGCGCACCACTTTGCCAACAAATGTTATCGTCGGAGAAGGGGCCCACAACATTGTGCTACTGGTCCAGTCTTAGGACTATGTCTGAAAGCAAATTATTTAAACTGGTTTTCATTGTTAGAATTAAGGTATTCAACCCATAATACTCAATGTCTAGAACACCACAAATCATATAATGTTCTTGAACGGCATTCATATCTAGACTCTTCTGCAAAATTTTAGGAGATTTTACCGTTTGGTTTGTCAGTTATAGTTTTTAAATTACTATACCCCCTTTATACCTAAACACATCACAAACTAAAAAGCTATAGGCATTTTTACATGTGAAATACTTTATTAATATATCATAAACTTCATATAACTATGCATTTATGAATGGTGTATTGAACACATATTATGAAAATAATCAACAATTATTCTTGAATGAATCTATATGGAAGTATTATGTACTCATATTGCTAATTATATTTATGATCGATGATAATTTTTCTGTTCTATTTTTTGAAAGCCATGAAAAAAACGTGATAAATTTGCTTATTTTATGCATGTTCTGATTCTAAACCATAAGATATTTTATTCTTGGACTATAAGCCACACAATGAAGGCAAAACAAATAAACTTTACCGTGCAAATTTGAAAAATTAAAACAGTTTTTAACATTACCCCTATAAAAAATTAAGCCGGATTTTTTTTTTTCAGAAATACCATGTTTTAATATTTTAAAATAAGTATTGAGAACCTAAGAAAGATACTCCCATAAAACTTTAAAAAGTTCTTAAATACAAAATGCAAGCAATATATCAAATTAGTTCCATAACTTTTGAATAGGAAACATTACAATTAAACTTACTTTCATCATTCTATATTCTTTATAAACAATATTTATTCAAAAAGTCAAAAACACATAATCTAGAATATGAACACAAGAGTTGTATTAACTAAATTAACAATTACTACATTTTATAAATGAAATAAATATAAACATAATAGACAGAGCCAATATGTGCTTCATTAACACATTTTCATCTAAAAAAATGTAACGTTCCAGGCCATGTCCATCATGAGCTTTACTGGGTTTATAAAATGGCTGTTTTCCAAAGAATTCCGCTCATTTGTGTTATAAAAGTTTCCAACGTCCTTTTTGCAACTTTAATAAAAGGCTTCCCATCCATTATATTTACATGTTAAATAGTAAATAAACTGTCCGCGCCTTCACAGTTGAATGTTTCGATGGTACATAAACCGGAGCCAGCGATGTCCTCTGCCGTAGTATTTTTATCACGTCAGTATAGGCAAGAAGACCCAGAGAATCAATGTTTCTGGCCTTCTCATTTTTGAACATCAGCTGGCTGTGCTCAGCTGTTGATGAATATGGGAATGCGACCGCTACTAGCGAACACTAACAGCCTGGTCGGCATCTAACATGTCGCCCATCGTATCGGATGTGTGTTTGCCTTTCTGGACAGCAGCATCACTAAAAATAAGTTTTCAGTACACAGTTTTACTGTAGATTCTATTAACAGACTGATATTAATTTACACAAACTATACTTGCTTTAATAATTGTCTGATATGGTACCGATGTCAGTTGAGCACAATATAATGCCAAATGTTGAATTTTTAGACGTTTTAGTAACCGACTTAAAACGTTATGTTATAACACTTAACAGAATGACAGAGCAAAATTGGTGGCATTTTCAATATGAATATTACGACATAATTATATCATTATGTCAAAACAAAGAAATTTGTTAAACAAAGCTTGGACACTAATACTTGTACTTCACCTTATTATATTTCCAAACTTTATGTCCCGTGTATAAATAAAAATCAAACATGTTTACGACCATTCACGAGTTGTCATTATTTTAGTAACTATTACCATACGAACACATGGCTTTACAATTATATTATGAACTGATACTCACCCGCACACAGCTTTGTATTAGGCTTGTCGTTTGACTTGGTTTATTTGTCAGTTTTCCAATAGAGAACATTATTGACGTCTCATTAGTCAATGTTACAATATTTCACGTAGACATAAACAGTCTAACTAATATGCTTCTAGGTAATGTTCCAACCACACTGTCACAGATCATGGCAGCTGACCAAAGCCGACAAAATTAACATTGTTACTGTGTCTTTTTCTCTTGAAAATGTACCTCTTTTATTACGTTTTCGTCTGTCAGAATATCAAGGTAAATAAACGCTGTCATTTGCAAATAAAATTCAATAAGCGTTCAAATGATCATGATTTCCAAACGGAACAAACTCCGATGCTACTTTTGTTTTAATTATACTTGTTACATTTTAATAGTTATTTTATACAAATTCTGTGTAGCTAAAGAAATATATAATTTTTAAAGAAGTTGCGAATGTATTCCGAATGCTAACGGTAAAGTACGGGCGGCTACGGCTTTTGTCGAAATTACACGGAAATTAACGTGCTAATTATGGGTTGAATACCTTAACTTTGACAAGTCTTGTTGTTGGGGGATACAAAATCACAGGTTTACTGAAAATCATATAAGTTAATCAAACATGTGCATAAACTTTCAAATAATGATACTGTAAGACATAAAATAATCAGACGAAATAACTACAATCTCCACCAGACAGGCTGCGTCATTATTACTTTAAAAAAATTACTAAACATATGACTGATTGCAGAAGCCGAAAGCAATTTTAATTCATATTATTTTCGTGGATACACGATTAGCTTGATAAGGTCACAGGAAAAGGCAATCACATCGTATAATCTAATCTATTTCGTTATCGATTGCTATCGAGAAACGGTGCGGTAACCAGCGTAATGATTTATATGATATTATTAAGTTATTTATGTAACAAACATAATTCAAGTATTTATGTTAATACATGTTTTACTAATAAGAATGTGTGTTCACGTTTAAATTGTAATATATATGCATGCACTGCCTATAAATGACAAAAACTGTAACGTTTGCGTCAATAAAATTAGTGTATGCTTTTATGTATCCCGACACAAAATAAATCATATTGCTATACGATTGTTTTTCAAACTTCCCGATTACAGTCGATAGGTTTAAGCGATTGACTTCATGCTCTCTTTTTTATTGCTGTTGACGTGTCAAAACTGTAGAAAACCGATCAATCGACCTCTTCTGCTGAATGTGTTCTCGGTTGTTTGACCGGGTTTGATCAGGTTGATCCGATTGGCAATGGCAACGGGACATTTCCAATAATGCGTGTATATGCCAATGTACGCTAATGGACAAGAAAAGTACTGCTCAGGAACCATAACGTGATGTTACTTGGAGTTATTGTATTTTACTATATCGTTCATATTTTTTCGATCATGAATGTATAATGTATAAAACATTAATATACGGGTAGGTGGATGGCAAAATCCGTATCCGCCACCAGCGTTTTGTGTGTCCGTATTATACTAGTAGTTGTATAACTGTTATTGCTTGTTATGTCAAAATAAACAATCGGTTGAAACCTGTAATTATCGGAATGCATTCTTACAACTTCAAAAGTGTGTGTAGATCTAGTTTGACATACGATTTTGTCAATTAATTAGACCATACATTGACTATTTACTGAACTTAACTCTGGCAGAGCTTTTCTTCGGCATCTTTCAGCATACAAACCACATTTTCGACTGCTCACCATCATCCATTATTATTTAAAGTCATCCTTGTTTAACAAGAGAAAAATGAGAAAAACATACAGCTGTAGCAATATATCGTTTATATAATCCTCATAAATTAAAAAGACACAATAATTAAGGACACAATATCATCCACTAAACACAGCATTACGCTTCATCATCATCATCCTCATCATAATAATCATCATTATCATCATCATTAAAACTACTTCTACTACTACTTCTACTTCGCGCCTATTAACTATTAATACTACTATACTAAATACTACCACTACTACTACTACTACTACTACTACTACTACTACTACTACTACTACTACTACTACTACTACTACTACTACTACTACTACTACTAATAATAATAATAATAATAATAACAATAATAATAATAATAATAATAATAATAATAATAATAATAATAATAATAATAATAATAATAATAATAATAATATTATTATTATTATTATTACTACTTATAATAATAATTATAATAATATTAATAATAATAACATGAAGAATAAGAAGAAAAAGAAGACAATGTTACCTCAGACTGGTTTATCAGTTGAAGCTAAAACAATAGCAGACAGATATTAGCAGCAATGTATTGGACGTTCTTGTTACAACGCATTAAAAAATATACAATTATATTCATTTCCTGTAAATGTATATTTAAAGTTTTTATTCTACACAAGTGTTCGATTACGTTTATTTTGGCAATATGATTAAAACATATTAGAAAACGGCACTGACATTCATTTCAGGGCAATTTATCTCGCTGTAATTAGCCTATATTTTTTAACATGCTGACATGCATACGCTTACAATTATACTATTTGTTAAAAACACACACAACAGTTATAGTGAGTGCAATCTTTTAAACAGAAAACAGAAACACATACATGTGTACCTTGAACACATATGGTAATTGTCATGCCAGTGTCTATAGAACAACTGTAGTTTCCCGACATTGTGCTTTTGAATGTTATTATGGCAACATATACAGGGGTTAAGTCTGCATTTGAAGACATAGAGTAAACACCTTTACTCGATACACGAAGCGGACAGATACTACTGGCAAATAACTTAAAACAGTTTCCTATTTCGGTACTTCCATGAAAACAGATTGTTGCGTTTATTCCGCCAAGAATCTCACCGAACTTAAATTCCAGCTGCACATTTTGTTTGCCAATGTCAACAAATTGGTCTGCGCATATACCTGAAATCAAATCACACTTTAAAATATGGAAATTATCCAAAACGTAAGCGTACTAATATGTGTTTGGATCTATGTGTTTATTTTTTGTATATGTAAACATCAAAATGTGATTTGTATTAGTGTAATATATTGATAGATAAAACCGAGCATGTTACCTGAAATAGCGTTCATTACCATGAAAATAATAAACACTTCAATCAAAATAGAAGACGCCATTTACCAACTTGCACTGTGCCTATGAAGAATACACTACTGTTAACACGTATCGTAGTGTAAACAAAACTCAAAGCTCTGCGTGCACAACTGTTCTTTTTTGATATTATTCAGTGTTAAGCATGCGATTTCTATGATCTCAGACTTATTCTTATCCAATAAAAGTGTCACATTCTCGGAAGGACTTCAAGTTCCATGTACAAACAGAAATATATATATTATATTTTAACGTAATATATATTTCATACTGTTTTATCGTCAGCAAATTGTTACAAGAAGAATCTTAACCTTCCTCAGAATCTCGGAGTCTGCGGTGGGTTAACATTCTTTACGTCCGTCCGTCCGTCCGTCCGTCTGTCTGTCTTGTGTTTTCCCGGAAGGTTGCATATTGGACCAATTAATTAAGTAATGAATTTTATTTCGATTAGAGCAAGTTGGCTGAAGTCCCCGCTCCCAAGCGAGGTCTCGATATAAGGCATCCACGTGTATAATAAAGGAAGTTCCATCATAATATATTAATTTGTACTCAAATTAAGGATCTGGAACCGATTT
The DNA here is from genome assembly GCA_027627225.1 of Congeria kusceri. Taxonomy (NCBI): domain Eukaryota; kingdom Metazoa; phylum Mollusca; class Bivalvia; order Myida; family Dreissenidae; genus Congeria; species Congeria kusceri. The sequence goes on along the minus strand of CM051029.1, from coordinate 4,608,584 downwards.
TCCATTTCAAACAAAAGTGACCTTGACTTGACCTTAAACCCACCCACCGCATTTGCAGCCCCATTCGAGGTCTATATATGGGGTATCTATATAGGGCATTTTATAACAATACTTTACTTTGATATCGATTTATTGAGCGGACATCATTTTTATATTCTTTGTAACAGGGACCTAGACCTTGATGCCACCCTACCCATTTACAATCCCAACAGCGATCGTGCTATAAGGTTGTTATATATTCTATAATATATATTTAGTAAAAATGGCATTGACCTTGATCCCACTTAACCCATATGCCAATCCAAGCGAGGACTCGCTTTATGGTATCTATATATGCTTGTTAGCGTGATATTTTCACTGTACTTATCCATAAGTATGACGTCATTCGCTCAACGTTTATCAATGAACCTGACGTCATTTTGAAATGTTATGATTTATTGACGTTACCGAAACGAACGTGTGAATGAACTTTGCGGGAATATGAGCGGAGTATAAATAATTATTATTATCATTCATAGCATCTGAAACTAAAGACGAATTTCATATAAGATCGTGTTTGATTCGAAATTAATGACGGGTAAGTGTTGGTTATTGCGGTAATAACGGGTTGCCATTACGAAGCGTGTTATAAAACCACTGTGGTTATTGCCCTCATGTTTTTATTCCTACGCATCGGAACTCCAAACCATTGAATATTACCGCAATAACCAACGATTACCCGTCAATAATATCTTAATTAAAAAGCAAACTCACATGTAAAAAAGTAAACGCTTTAGCGTTAATGAATATAGTTGCGTCATGTAACGTTCGTTAAAGAAGAAAATAGATTTTTAAAAGTAAGTGTGTTAACTTTATTCGAAAGTATACTTTCTCCCTTTATCGTCGCGTATGTAGCAACAATACATCACGTTTTCATAGTATAGAGGTCCATGTCTGTGACGCAAATGCTATTTACAGAATTGGGTTCGAAATGGATATAGGCGAATAACATTCATAACGACATTAGCCCGCGTTAAATATAATAGAGGAAGTTATATTGTATCACTCAAGACGCAGACTAATGATGGATGTCTCAAAATGTGCCTTTATGTTTTATATAAACATGCTTCTTTTATTGCAAGGTATATTTTAAAACTATTTTAGTTCTTAGTATAAAGGGTCAAATATGCGTTTGCTCTTCAGTGTATTAGACGTCATGCATTTGAATTTTAAGTAACATAGAGCACATAATTGTCGATGTGACAGCTACGTTACTGCTAAGGTATTAAAAACATAATCATTACTATATACCACAGGTGACGCAGCACCACCGACACTGAATGTGGATACGACTGATGTTTTCGTCAATGGCAGTGTAACATTCACCTGCTACACGTCCAGTCCAGCGACTGCCGTTATATGGTATAAAATCGATAAAGGTTCCAATACAAAAGTGACGGGCATTACTCAATGGTGGGAAGAAAATACACCCACTTGCAAAAAGGATGCAAACATGGACTGTTCCTGCAATTCATTACAGACCTACAAATGTTCAATAAATCCAGTGACTATATCAAATGACGGTCAACGATGGTATTGCGAAGCTGTTCTAGATGGATACCTTTATGAGAGCACACAATACACATTCGCATTAATATGTAAGTTATCAGTTTATTTTCGCAGTAAAACTGAAACTAATACTACATCAATCAATATGTGTTCTTCCAATACCATTGCTACTTATTAAGACCACTACAATACCAATTACTACTCCTATTTCAGAATGTACTACTACTACCACAATTATTCTAACCCGCAATTGCGCATGATTATGCCACTTTTCGTACTATGCAAATTTAGGTCAAGGTTTGCTTGTAAGTAAAACTGCTTTTGATATTGCTACTGTTACTGCTACCACTGCTATTCCTACTGATACTGCCGCTACTGCTGCTACTTCTAATATTACTACATTACTACTACTACTAGTACTACTACTACTGCTGGTACTACTACTATTACTACTACTACTACTACTACTACTACTACTACCACTACTACTTCTACTACTGCAACTACTACCACTACTATTACTGCAACTACTACTACTGATACTACTACTACTACTGCTACTACTACTATAACTACTACTACTTATATTACTACTACTACTTCTACTACTACTACTACTACTACTACTACTACTACTACTACTACTACTACTACTACTACTACTACTACTACTACTACTACTACTACTACTACTACTACTACTACTACTACTACTACTACTACTACTACTACTACTACTACTACTATTACTACTGCTACTACTACTGCTACTACTACTACTACTACTGCTGCTACTTCTACTACAACTACTACTTCTACTACTACTACTACTACTATTTCTACTATTTATAGTACTTTTGCTACAGTTGCTACTGCTACTTCTTCCTCAACAACAACAACTGTCACTACTTTCTTGAATGTTCACATGTGTACACAAACATCATCAATACATGGCGATGTTTGTATCAAATAACATGGCTGTATGTTTTCGTATTTCATACTCCATTGCAATACTGGACAATGTTAGTTCAAAGCGCATACAGAAATATTAAGGAGCATGCACGAAGATATAAACCGTCTACATTTACTTTACCGTATTATGTGAACGGATGTTTAGCAAGGGTCTAATTAAACTATTTTAAACATGTATTTAATTACAATATTGTACTCGGGGAAAAGGGTGGTTTGTGTAAAATAAAGGATTGTGTTTATATATAGTTTTTACGTATGTAATAGCTTAAACGGTGATATTGATTGGCAGATGTTACAATATACGTATATATATATATATATATACAAACAGGTAATGTGTAAATGCATGAATACAGCTTAAGTTACAGATAGATAACGATTACATCTGTAGTGATATAATTATGCAAATATCTCATAGATCACGAATGCGAATAAACCGATCTCACACATTTACTTTGCCTGTAAATATTTAGTAAACCAATATGTGAAAGGAAAACTTTAAATTACAATGTTAACACACTGATTGAGAGCACTTAATACATGCGGAAGTTTAATTGTATAAATACAAAGTACACACAGGTATGCACATGAAATAACAGTGTGTCAATGTAGTTCATATACATGTAAATAGTCAAGAGTGTAGATAATTAAGGTAGTGGTTAAATGGAATGGATATTCAGAATAATCAAATATCTAGTTTTTTACATATGAGTTACTATGGCATAACCTTTAATGTGTTAGGCATCTATTGCGGAAATAAGCCCATACGTTGCTGTACTTAACCTTTGTGTGGATATTGATCATGTCAAAAATTAGAGTTAAGTTAAACGTTAATTTAAGTCTGTTGGTGGCAATTTGTCGTCGCCATAACCTGTCATGATTACACATTCCTACGATCGAATGACATTTCCGACTTCACAAACATAGCTGGATAAACACGTACTATTAGCAATTATCAATATTAAAGGCTACAATATTAATTATTCGTAGCGAAATAGAGCGATCATCATCGCACTATATAGTTAACATACATGCATGTCGTGCTCGTATGCGCATTGTAGAGCTATAGCTGTACACATACACTGTATGGTTTCCTTCCATTCATTTGTTATACCAGATGCTTCAGCTTGTCGTCAAGGCATGAGACACTTGCAGAACTAGAATTCCTTGAATACTCGAGGCTCTTTCTTTTGAAAGTCGTCAAAACAATACGACTTCTACAGATAGTCTAGGATACCCGAATTAGGACAAAATGTGGTGTCAACTGATTATAGAGAATACGTTAATATGAAGTTGTCCACTCAAAAAGTTATGCAAGTGATTTGCTCAAGATTGTTACTTATTCAGACAAAAACATTTTTGTAGGCAATTGTTTATTATTGGTTTTTCCCATGCAGTTATTGAAATGCCTCGAAATGTATGTAAAATTATATATATATGATATATTATTGAATGTTGGATGTTATATGTAAAGACACGCATTGCTTAATAGCATTATTTGATTAGAGTAGTATGCATACCTCAATTGAAATGTCGGCTGATAAATGAAGCAATATGTATAACATACGTCAATTGAATTGTCGGCTGATATATGAAATGCACATGTATAATGCTAACCTTAAATAAATTGCCGGTTATATATATATGAAACAGTATGCAATATGTAATTGAATTACTGCGTGATATACAGAATTTCATGCATAAGTGAATTGAATTAGTGGGTGATATATGAAATATTATGCATAATTGAATTGAAATATTGGTGAAATATGAAGTAAAGTGCTTAACTGACTTGAATTGTTGGCTGATATATAAAATATCATACAGAACGTAGTTGAACTATTGGGTGATAAATGCAACATTAAGCATCGCATAAACGGATCTTCGGATGATAAAAGAAGTATTATACATAATATACTTGCAGCGACACGTGATGTTTATTGTAGTTTCATTTTGTTAAAGTATTTGAATTGTATTGAGTGCGTTTAAGTTAGCCGTATGTTGCTAATCCGCATATGAAATGTACGAATAAAATACTGAAGAATGGGCCGAATGAATTATACCATGCACATTGAAATTATATCAACATACATGAGCTGATTGCTTTGTTATGAACATATGCACATATTACGTTTATACTGACAGTTTAATAAATACAGAATATTACGCTAGTCAGTTGTTCCAAGAGTATGTATTAGTCGAGTGGCTTGTGTGATGACGTATCACACGAGAGGAGGAGCCTCGAGTGTGATACGAAATAACGCAAGTCACAAGACTAATACATACGCTTGGAACACTTGACTAGCGTAATATTCCTTTTATTATATACCACGATAAACTTCAAATGTGCATTTACCTTATTGTATTTGTTTAAAAATTACAATGATGACTAATCATTGTATGTATAAATTACATTTGTTTACATAACTCTATGATGACGTCATTTAAAAGTAGTCCGGCTAGTATGGTAATACGGGATCTGAAAAATAGCGAGTAGCGACATGTATTTCACCGATTGATACATCATGTATTTTGTTAAGATTTTAAACAGGTATATAATAACACTAAATATATATACATTTAGTTCTTTGAAAGTTCAGTAAATAATTAAATGTGTATCAATATAAAATAGTGGTCACGAATTAACTTATACAAGTCAAAATATGTATCATTATTTAACTTTTGTTCTTTTGAAATATTGTCTACATACATAAAACACAGTGCGTTATGTATGTATTACGTAAGACGTATTGGTTCTTTGAAAGTTCAGTAAATAATTAAATGTGTATCAATATAAAATAGGGGTCACGAATTAACTTATACAAGTCAAAATATGTATCATTATTTAACTTTTTCTCTTTTGAAATATTGTCTACATACATAAAACACAGTGCGTTATGTATGTATTACGTAAGACGTATTGGTTCTTTGAAAGTTCAGTAAATAATTAAATGTGTATCAATATAAAATAGGGGTCACGAATTAACTTATACAAGTCAAAATATGTATCATTATTTAACTTTTTCTCTTTTGAAATATTGTCTACATACATAAAACACAGTGCGTTATGTATGTATAACGTAAGACGTATTGACACAATCTCATGTGATTTCTGTTAGCATCGACGTTCGATCCTACTTTCATAAAGCATTATTATGTTTTGTTACGTCTGTTTTCTGTTTACTCATCTGTCTTTTTAAATGAACCAATTCATAAAACAATCTTAAACATATAATGATTGATGTTTTCAAAGACCTGCCATTGACGTTGTTGTTGTTGAGAAAGCTTTTTATTCCAATAATTTGCTTGGCTTCTGTCTGCTTATACATGGGATAAACTACAACCAACTATTAAAATAGTTAATTTTATAAATTATTTGAACGTTCAACATGTCTGTTTTTTTCAATTGCAGTGTTTTTCAATCGCAGGAAACACGAGTAATAAAGTGTACATTAACTTAGAGGACAAATTCGGAAAGCATTGGGGGAATAAAATATGTATGCTACACATTAACACTTCGCACTAAAGCACACATGTTCAAGCGTTAAATAAAGTTCGTCAGTGTCAAGACGTTTTATCCATTTATCTGTTGGATAAGCCCCAGTCATAATGAGTCGTAGACTTTCGAGTCGAAGGACTCTTAAGAATTCAGACATATTATACCAAGTTGCAAGACTAGGGAGACAAAGACAAAACAACAATTAAGTGCCGCGTTGGCCCTGCGTTTGTCTTGCGCCAACGCAAGTTGTATTGAAAGACAACGCAGTTCAACTCGCCGTAGGTTGACGTAAGTTAACGTACGTTTAGGACGCTGGACCACGCGGAGTGACGTAAGCCAACGTTGACATGTAGTTTTATGCTACAGAAATACGACTACGTACTTCAGCGCACCATAATCTGCGTTGTCATAAGTTGATTTCTATTACGACATACGATTTAGCGTAACACACAGATTGTCACCTGAGATATATGCCTGTTCATTATTTCGTCTTTTTGGTTGAACAATTTTATTCTCACGCATTTACCTAGTTGCCAAAAGGGCGACAATACATATTACCATTATCTCTGGGATGCAATGTTACAATATAGTAATTATCAGGGCGGCAATAATTCACACTCAGAAGCCAGACAGATAAGAACGTTTATGAGCTAAAACGTTGCAAGACCATGTTACAACAATTATTATAGGGAAACAAAACTGAAACAGATATTTGGATAAACATGCCCTTACAGATATATACACTTGTAAGCTAAGTCACACAATGTATCTGCACAACGAACTGAACAAATAGAAAATTGCATTAGAAACAGAGCGCAAAACATTTTGCTGGTAATAATTAATGTGTTGTCCGTGTTAAATAATGTGCATTTGTTTATAATGTTAATGGTAATATATGAACTCTGAAATAAAATTAAGTGTTCATTATTGTATTCTTAGATAGATCAGTTCAAATCATGGTAACGGCATATTTAATTAACTATCATATTAATTACTATAAGAAATGGGTTTCCAGACATTATCAAATTAATTTCAGCAGTTCTATACGAAACGCGGGTGTTCTCGGCGTAGGCGTAGACATACATGGACACAGCGACTCTAGCGGCGACGCAGGACAGCACAATAATGTTTACGTCGACGCAGGAGCTACGAATCGCAATGTATGACACCAAAGCACGTTAACGCAGGGCTAAATAGGTCCATTGTTACGTCGACGTACAACTTCTTGAATGTCAGAATTCTTAAGAACAGAATAGGGCATCACATAGGACGTTCTACCTTTTGCGCTAGTTAACGCAATATTATGCAAGAATCGTGCCTCCAGCTACGCTTGATTTTGAGCCATGCGAAAACGCACGACTTTTTAAAACTACATAGGAATACGCAGTAATCTTTAAAATTGTTGAGTCGCAAACCTGTCATATACCTGTGAAGTGAAGTGACACTCTAACGTAAATCTCCTTGATGAATTACATGAATACATTAAGTGTACATGCATGTTTGTTTTTTGTCTGTTTTTTTCCAATTCAGTTCGACTCGCAAATACACCTATAACGTGTACTTAGCCGAAGCATATTCGATAAGCCTATAAACCAGTGCGTACTAGAACTTAAAAACAGTCCACATGAAATGAGTGCTCTAAATAAATGCGGAAGTTTAATATTGAGATAGTGTACACACTGGTTTGACAATTTTAATAACTCAATGTTCATATAACGCTGTGCACACCGTGTGCATATACGTTGCAGATAAACAGACAAAACACTGACACATTTAGTGGATATTAACTATAAATACCAAGTCTCATTCGCATTTAGGATTGTCATTATATTTCTTAAATTTAACATATGAAGTGCATTTAAGCCGTTTCGATGTTCTACTTTGTATTTGTGTTGGTTTTTGTCGTGTTGACTTTTGAAGGTAAGTTGATTTATCGCTTCGTTTTTTCTAGTGGTATGTTTTAATAATGTTATGTTATTTGCTTGCATGGTTAGTGCATTGTCGCTCTATTAAGATATGTTATAATTATACCTGTTCTTCACGATAATATGGGAACTAAGAAAAACATAGTTTAATTATAAAACAATACCAATATACAATTTCTATTTACGGTGGATGGGACAATCGAACATTTATTTTGCGTGTGTGTTTAAAATGCAGTAAAATACCATGGAGCTATATTTACATACACTGATATGCATGTATTATATTGGCATTTGGGAGCAGTCAAATTGTCATCCCAAAGCAGATTGAGAAACGTTGGAAAATTTAATTCAAAATGTTGCTCCCTATACTGAAGGTAAACAATTTGACAGATCCTAAATGCCAACAAATTATCACCTGTATTACCTACTTCCAATAATAAACCACAAACAACAACAATTAAATATTTTATTTAACATGAAAACTAACATACGATGGGTGTGACTCAAAACAGCCTCATAATAGAACAATTAATGTGGGCTCTGCTTGTTACAACAGTCAATTGGAAATTACATTCGTACACATGTCCAATATCACCATCATAAATAATAATTTGTTTGTGTAATGATGCTTGTGAGCATTGCATGTTTGCGAAGATAAAATAACCATTAAGTTACATTGTGCAACGGTCTGCGCAGGTTGCTACCCCTTTGATTAATGAATATTGCAACATAATGATACAAAACCATGAAACATCACGAAATGTTACCTGTTCGGAGGAGCTTGTTTCAACAATGTGGTAAACAGTAAAACAAGCATAATTAGCATTTATGTAATAAAGTAGGTAATACATGGAAATGATTAGGAACCTTCAATGTCTAGAATAGTTATTTATTACTATCATACAAAATGCGTACAAATGGAATCACAATTAATTCAAGTTCTTTCAATAGTATGTTGATCTCGATTTTACACTTGTTTATCATCCGGCCCACACGTAGTTACTATTTCATGTCAAGTAAATCTAAAGATATAAGTAATTATCATGTGATGGTATCTATTATTAAATGCCGATACAAAAGGATAGGAAATTCCCTTCATGGGAAACTTCCTTTATATGTGTTAGGAACGGCAACTGTACAGTTCTGTATATGTCGATCATAATAAAAAATAATACGTGTACCTTTGCCCAACTATACAACGTTTTGAAAATATTACACCTCATATAAATAATTTTAATTTTCGCGTTTATAAAAATCACTGGTCCGTTATATAGGTTAATTTCAAAATGCCATTTTAGCGGGCATACTAAATAGTAACGTGCCCGGAACCAGGGTGGGAGGCCATTATTTCGTGTGGGTGTCTGCACAGTTCTTGTTGTTTGTAACCGAGGTAACTGTGATTTTCAAAAATATTACACCTCATATAAATAATTTTAATTTTCGCGTTTATAAAAATCACTGGTCCGTTATAAAGGTTAATTTCAAAATGCCATTTTAGCGGGCATACTAAATAGTAACGTGCCCGGAACCAGGGTGGGGGGCCATTATTTCGAGTGGGTGTCCGCACAGTTCTTGTTGTTTGTAACCGAGGTACTGAGTAGTACATTGTATTCCGGCATTGTGTTTGCAAGCTGTTGGAATGTCGGCGGTAGGTTGACCAGATTAACGGAGGAACAGAAAAAAAACTCTCGTTGACAAAAAAGATGGGAACAATACAAGCAACTAAATTTGCTATTTCTACGGTTCAACAAAATTTGGGAGGAAAAATACATGTACAATTAGAAACTGTTGACTGTTAGACGTTATAGACCTACCTTCGGGATGAAACTTACAAGAGACGCACCACGCGTGCTCTACGCAGTGGATTATCGAGATATTCTTTCAGAAAGCATGAGCTGGGCATTGTCAAAGGTTCTGAATTGAAATCTAAACGATGAAATGTTCAAGTCAGTCAGCAGAGACGGAAACGAACATAAACACTCAATATCGAAATCTGATATTGACATACTTGACAATCCTATGCCCTTTGATCCAAAAGTTATAACCGGCCTCCCTTCAAAAGGTGTGTGTTTGTGATCTACGTGTTGCTCTGTATGGGAGAACGAGAAAATTCATGAAAGTGATATGAACATAGTGAGTATGCCTGCAGATTTCATGCGATTGAAGAAATGCAGGAAAACATATATGTATTATATTACCTAGCAAATGACAAAATGACAAATAACATAGGTGTTTGTCAAATATCAAGTCACTTTTATGATTTGACAAGTGTGGTAGATTTTTTGGCAAGTGATTTGATTACAAAAGTCATTGCTGAGATATACAGGAAAGGAAACGGCAAAGTAGGAAACCATTTAAACACGTTTGTTGGAGTTCAATCTAATGACAGTTATAGTAGTTTCGGATGATGGTGCTTATGGGATTTAATCTAGTAGCGTAGCTAAATTCCGTGGTCTTGGTATCAAGGGGTTAGTAGAAGGTGTTAATTGCCATATAAAAGATAGTACTGTAATCGTTTTGGAGTAACTGACAGAGATTATTTGTGTTGGCTCGAGAGCAGTGTAGCAATATACTACTTTCACATGCCCCTTAATTGAATACTGTAGGAGTTGTCTCCCTTGATAAGCGAATCGAGAATGAAATGTTTAATAAACTAATAAAATGTTGTTGTGTTTTATGAAAGTCGTCGCTGTTTGTTAACTAAATTATGTATATGCGGACATGTTTAAAAAAAATGAAATAATAAGGCACAAAATTGATATATTAACAGACACAAAATAAATAAATCTGCGTACAAAACTATGTTTATAATTATGATTATTTGGCTTTTTCAAACAATTACATATTCAGATCTAAATATTTGATGATTGGAACAAATCAACAATTGTTGAAGTTATTGCAGTTTGCATACTTAATCAGTAATTACTAAATTTATAAACAAAGCAGTTCGTTTTTATTCCGGGTTTTGACAATTGCCAGTACTGCTCTGCCCTTGAATGTTACTTGGAAAAGTTGCAAGCATACAAAACGTTTTTATTTTATTATGATAACTTGTTTTCACATAACACAAATAAGCTATATATGTCCATTCTAGGGTATGATTTAAATTAATTTGACCCATCTTCTATCGAACACAAGTATTTAACGACAGTTCATACCTTCGATGAAAATGATTGTGTTCATGCTGCCATAGCGTTAGCGAGGCACTCGACGCAATCACACATATTTTGTCAGTGCAATGTCTCTAGGTGATTTAGTTACCTTTAAGATGGTTAATTGTTTGATAATGTTTAACTTCGATTACGGGACAGATACAAGTGTATATCAGTGATACAAGGTGTCTAAAGTTAATCTGTGAAGAGCCAAACACGTACCATTTTTAAGTATCTCTATGACACTACTTACTTTTCAGTTGTTAACATATTAGGGTTGGACGTACAGCTAACAGCATAAACGTGCAAAACAAATATCCTCCTAACAGCTCAGGACAGATGCTATCCCCATCTTTTCAGAAAACTACAGCAATCTCATTACATTGTGTGTTGATGATCTAATTTTAAAAGCTCGCCATATATTGTTTGCCCTGCTTCCTCATGAAAATGACTTTTCTTATATTTTGAATCAACATTTATCACCTAGTTATGGAATCTAGTTACTTGGAAACTATGCTTAGGAGAAGTAAATTAGTTAGTAACTGTGGTTGTCAAATGCGAGTTAGTTGGTAACTATGCTTCTGAGACGTGAGTTAGTTGGTAATTGTGGTTGTGAAATGCGATTTAGTTGGTAACTATGCTTGTGAGACGTGAGTTAGTTGGTAACTGTGCTTGTGAAATGCGAGTTAGTTTGTAACTGTGTTTGTGAGATGTGAGTTAGTTGGTAACTGTGTTTGTGAGATGTGAGTTAGTTGGTAACTGTGTTTGTGAGATGTGAGTTAGTTGGTAACTGTGTTTGTGAGATGTGAGTTAGTTGGTAACTGTGCTTGTGAGATGTGAGTTAGTTGGTAACTGTGGTTGTGAGATGTGAGTTAGTTGGTAACTGTGTTTGTGAGATGTGAGTTAGTTGGTAACTGTGTTTGTGAGATGTGAGTAAGTTGGTAACTGTGGTTGTGAAATGCGAGTTAGTTGGTAACTGTGTTTGTGAGATGTGAGTTAGTTGGTAACTGTGCTTGTGAGATGTGAGTTAGTTGGTAACTGTGTTTGTGAGATGTGAGTTAGTTGGAAACTGTGGTTGTGAGATGTGAGTTAGTTGGTAACTGTGTTTGTGAGACGTGAGTTAGTTGGTAACTGTGTTTGTAAGACGTGAGTTAGTTGGTAACTGTGGTTGTGAGAAGTGAGTTAGTTGGTAACTGTGCTTGTGAGATGTGAGTTAGTTGGTAACTGTGCTTGTGAGATGTGAGTTAGTTGGTAACTGTGTTTGTTAGAAGTGGGTTAGTTTGTAACTGTGTTTGTGAGATGTGAGTTAGTTGGTAACTGTGGTTGTAAGATGTGAGTTAGTTGGTAACTGTGTTTGTGAGAAGTGAGTTAGTTTGTACCTGTGTTTGTTAGAAGTGAGTTAGTTGGTAACTGTGTTTGTGAGATGTGAGTTAGTTGGTAACTATGTTTGTGAGATGTGAGTTAGTTGGTAACTGTGGTTGTGAGATGTGAGTTAGTTGGTAACTGTGTATGTGAGATGTGAGTTAGTTGGTAACTGTGCTTGTGAGACGTGAGTTAGTTTGTAACTGTGTTTGTTAGAAGTGAGTTAGGTGGTAAATGTGTTTGTGAGATGTGAGTTAGTTGGTAACTGTGTTTGTGAGATGTGAGTTAGTTGGTAACTATGTTTGTGAGATGTGAGTTAGTTGGTAACTGTGGTTGTGAGATGTGAGTTAGTTGGTAACTGTGGTTGTGAGATGTGAGTTAGTTGGTAACTGTGTTTGTGAGATGTGACTTAGTTGGTAACTGTGCTTGTGAGACGTGAGTTAGTTGGTAACTGTGTTTGTTAGAAGTGAGTTAGTTGGTAACTGTGTTTGTGAGAAGCAAGTTAGTTGGTAACTGTGTTTGTGAGACGTGAGTTAGTTGGTAACTGTGTTTGTTAGAAGTGAGTTAGTTGGTAACTGTGTTTGTTAGAAGTGAGTTAGTTGGTAACTATGCTTGTGAGACGTGAGTTGGTTGGTAACTGTGCTTCTGAGACGTGAGTTATTTGGTAACTGTGGTTGTGAAATGCGATTTAGTTGGTAACTATGCTTGTGAGACGTGAGTTAGTTGGTAACTGTGTTTGTGAGAAGCAAGATAGTTTGTAACTGTGTTTGTGAGAAGCAAGTTAGTTGGTAACTGTGTTTGTTAGAAGTGAGTTAGTTGGTAACTGTGTTTGTTAGAAGTGAGTTAGTTGGTAACTGTGCTTGTGAGACGTGAGTTAGTTGGTAACTGTGTTTGTGAGAAGCAAGTTAGTTGGTAACTGTGGTTGTGAGATGTGAGTTAGTTGGTAACTGTGTTTGTGAGAAGCAAGTTAGTTGTAACTTTGTTTGTGAGAAGTGAGTTAGTTGGTAACTGTGTTTGTGAGATGTGAGTTAGTTGGTAACTGTGGTTGTGAGAAGTGAGTTAGTTTGTAACTGTGTTTGTGAGAAGCAAGTTAGTTGGAAACTGTGGTTGTGAGATGTGAGTTAGTTGGTAACTGTGTTTGTGAGATGTGAGTTAGTTGGCAACTGTGGTTGTGAGATTTGAGTTAGTTGGTAACTGTGGTTGTAAGATGTGAGTTAGTTGGTAACTGTGGTTGTGAGATGTGAGTTAGTTGGTAACTGTGGTCGTGAGATGTGAGTTAGTTGGTAACTGTGGTTGTGAGATGTGAGTTAGTTGGTAACTGTGTTTGTGAGACGTGAGTTAGTTGGTACCTGTGCTTGTGAGACGTGAGTTAGTTGGTAACTGTGTTTGTTAGAAGTGAGTTAGTTGGTAACTATGCTTCTGAGACGTGAGTTAGTTGGTAACTGTGCTTGTGAGACGTGAGTTAGTTTGTAACTGTGTTTGTTAGAAGTGAGTTAGTTGGTAACTATGCTTGTGAGACGTGAGTTAGTTGGTAACTGTGTTTGTTAGAAGTGAGTTAGTTGGTAACTGTGGTTGTGAGATGTGAGTTAGTTGGTAACTGTTGTTGTAAGATGTGAGTTAGTTGGTAACTGTGGTTGTGAGATGTGAGTTAGTTGGTAACTGTATTTGTTAGAAGTGAGTTCGTTGGTAACTGTGTTTGTTAGAAGTGAGTTAGTTTGTAACTGTGTTTGTGAGATGTGAGTTAGTTGGTAACTGTGGTTGTGAGATGTGAGTTAGTTGGTAACTGTGTTTGTGAGACGTGAGTTAGTTGGTAACTGTGTTTGTAAGATGTGATTTAGTTGGTAACTGTGGTTGTGAGACGTGAGTTAGTTGGTAACTGTGTTTGTAAGATGTGAGTTAGTTGGTAACTGTGGTTGTGAGATGTGAGTTAGTTGGTAACTGTGGTTGTAAGATGTGAGTTAGTTGGTAACTGTGTTTGTGAGATGTGAGTTAGTTTGTAACTGTGTTTGTTAGAAGTGAGTTAGTTGGTAACAGTGTTTGTGTGATGTGAGTTAGTTGGTAACTGTGCTTGTGAGACGTGAGTTAGTTGGTAACTGTGTTTGTGAGATGTGAGTTAGATTGTAACTGTGTTTGTGAGATGTGAGTTAGTTGGAAACTGTGTTAGTGAGATGTGAGTTAGTTGGTAACTGTGTTTGTGAGAAGTGAGTTAGTTGGTAACTGTGTTTGTGAGATGTGAGTTAGTTTGTAACTGTGTTTGTTATAAGTGAGTTAGTTGGTAACTGTGGTTGTAAGATGTGAGTTAGTTGGAAACTGTGTTTGTGAGATGTGAGTTAGTTGGTAACTGTGTTTGTGAGACGTGAGTTAGTTGGTAACTGTGTTTGTGAGATGTGAGTTAGTTTGTAACTGTGTTTGTTAGAAGTGAGTTAGTTGGTAACTGTGCTTGTAAGATGTGAGTTAGTTGGTAACTGTGTTTGTGAGAAGTGAGTTAGTTTGTACCTGTGTTTGTTAGAAGTGAGTTAGTTGGTAACTGTGTTTGTGAGATGTGAGTTAGTTGGTAACTATGTTTGTGAGATGTGAGTTAGTTGGTAACTGTGGTTGTGAGATGTGAGTTAGTTGGTAACTGTGTTTGTGAGATGTGAGTTAGTTGGTAACTGTGCTTGTGAGACGTGAGTTAGTTTGTAACTGTGTTTGTTAGAAGTGAGTTAGGTGGTAAATGTCTTTGTGAGATGTGAGTTAGTTGGTAACTGTGTTTGTGAGATGTGAGTTAGTTGGTAACTATGTTTGAGAGATGTGAGTTAGTTGGTAACTGTGGTTGTGAGATGTGAGTTAGTTGGTAACTGTGGTTGTGAGATGTGAGTTAGTTGGTAACTGTGTTTGTGAGATGTGACTTAGTTGGTAACTGTGCTTGTGAGACGTGAGTTAGTTGGTAACTGTGTTTGTTAGAAGTGAGTTAGTTGGTAACTGTGTTTGTGAGAAGCAAGTTAGTTGGTAACTGTGTTTGTGAGACGTGAGTTAGTTGGTAACTGTGTTTGTTAGAAGTGAGTTAGTTGGTAACTGTGTTTGTTAGAAGTGAGTTAGTTGGTAACTATGCTTGTGAGACGTGAGTTAGTTGGTAACTGTGCTTCTGAGACGTGAGTTAGTTGGTAACGGTGGTTGTGAAATGCGATTTAGTTGGTAACTATGCTTGTGAGACGTGAGTTAGTTGGTAACTGTGTTTGTGAGAAGCAAGATAGTTTGTAACTGTGTTTGTGAGAAGCAAGTTAGTTGGTAACTGTGTTTGTTAGAAGTGAGTTAGTTGGTAACTGTGTTTGTTAGAAGTGAGTTAGTTGGTAACTGTGCTTGTGAGACGTGAGTTAGTTGGTAACTGTGTATGTGAGAAGCAAGTTAGTTGGTAACTGTGGTTGTGAGATGTGAGTTAGTTGGTAACTGTGTTTGTGAGAAGCAAGTTAGTTGTAACTTTGTTTGTGAGAAGTGAGTTAGTTGGTAACTGTGTTTGTGAGATGTGAGTTAGTTGGTAACTGTGGTTGTGAGAAGTGAGTTAGTTTGTAACTGTGTTTGTGAGAAGCAAGTTAGTTGGCAACTGTGGTTGTGAGATGTGAGTTAGTTGGTAACTGTGTTTGTGAGATGTGAGTTAGTTGGCAACTGTGGTTGTGAGATGTGAGTTAGTTGGTAACTGTGGTTGTAAGATGTGAGTTAGTTGGTAACTGTGGTTGTGAGATGTGAGTTAGTTGGTAACTGTGGTCGTGAGATGTGAGTTAGTTGGTAACTGTGTTTGTGAGACGTGAGTTAGTTGGCACCTGTGCTTGTGAGACGTGAGTTAGTTGGTAACTGTGTTTGTTAGAAGTGAGTTAGTTGGTAACTATGCTTCTGAGACGTTAGTTAGTTGGTAACTGTGCTTGTGAGACGTGAGTTAGTTGGTAACTGTGTTTGTTAGAAGTGAGTTTGTTGGTAACTATGCTTGTGAGACGTGAGTTAGTTGGTAACTGTGTTTGTTAGAAGTGAGTTAGTTGGTAACTGTGTTTGTGAGACGTGAGTTAGTTGGTAACTATGCTTGTGAGACGTGAGTTAGTTGGTACCTATGTTTGTGAGAGGTGAGTTAGTTGGTAACTATGCTTGTGAGACGTGAGTTAGTTGGTAACTGTGTTTGTTAGAAGTGAGTTAGTTGGTAACTATGATTGTGAGACGTGAGTTAGTTGGTAACTGTGTTTGTGAGAAGCAAGTTAGTTTGTAACTGTGTTTGTGAGAAGCAAGTTAGTTGGTAACTGTGTTTGTTAGAAGTGAGTTAGTTGGTAACTGTGCTTGTGAGATGTGAGTTAGTTGGTAACTGTGCTTGTGAGAGGTGAGTTAGTTGGTAACTGTGCTTGTGAGATGTGAGTTAGTTGGTAACTGTGCTTGTGAGATGTGAGTTAGTTGGTAACTGTGCTTGTGAGATGTGAGTTCGTTGGTAACTGTGTGTGTTAGAAGTGAGTTAGTTGGTAACTGTGCTTGTGAGACGTGAGTTAGTTGGTAACTGTGTTTGTGAGACGTGAGTTAGTTGGTAACTGTGTTTGTGACAAGCAAGTTAGTTGGTAACTGTGTTTGTGACAAGCAAGTTAGTTGGTAACTGTGCTTGTGAAATGCGAGTTAGTTTGTAACTGTGTTTGTGACAAGCAAGTTAGTTGGCAACTGTGCTTGTAAGATGTGAGTTAGTTGGCAACTGTGCTTGTAAGATGTGAGTTAGTTGGTAAATTAGTTTCTTAGAAGTGAGTTAGTTGGTAACTGAGCTTGTGAGATGTGAGTTAGATTGCATTTGTTTTTGTTGGGTGTGAGTTAGTTGTTACATGTAATTGTGCTGGTTGTATGTAAGGTAGTTGGAAACTGCTTGTCAGATCAGAGTTGTTTGTTACACTTGTGCCACAAGTATCTAAAAAACAAACATTGTATACGACTGTAGTCATAATTGTTAATACTCTGTAAACTAGAGACAATGCTTTGTGTTACATTCACAATTTCATATTGACAATTTTCAAAATTGCATTTATAAGTCTCAGTATATTGCAATATTGCCATTACATGTATTTTGCCATTTTCAAATATATAAGCAGCACTGACTTTGCCATATATAGATACAGTCCTAGTACCTCTTGTCTTATTTTTTTAAGAATTTACATAAGAATAAATGTTGACACTATTTTACATTGATGTGTTTTTCAATTGAAGGGTAAAACCCTAATCACTTCAAGGTTTTATGGGTATGTACAGTTCTCTTAAAACAGCTATCACTGTACTTGAAGGTGAGTTTTGTATTAACGTCTAAGTATGTGTCTACATATCTCAGATAATAAGTCAAAAGTACTATTAACAGCATAGGCTGCTGACTGGTGTCAATTACACAATTACACAAACTCATTTTTCCTTACAGGCAAATGTAGAATCGTCGGTTTCGTAAAGTGCACGCTTCTAAGTCGCTCGTATCAGACACATTTTAGTTAAGCACTCAATACTAAGTAACTAATCATTGACTCAAAACGTATGCTTGATTCATGGTACAGAATAGTGTGCATATGCTAAGCAATGGGTCGTTGCAAATGAGCCGAATATTTAGCATTATTCGACTGATAAAATCAACAACATGTGCATAATAGGGATGATGAAGAACAAATATAACATAAAGTCAAGAATGTACAGAATGAAAACACAATCCATGTTTATTACAAGGATATCTATCGAACACAATTAAGGTATACAACGGTTGGGGACCAATACGTTTATCAATTCAGTACTTGTGTTGCGTTTTTTAACAATAAACGCAATCAGATGCCATCACCGATACATCCAAAGACTATGCCGACAATGTTTCTTGCGGTACATCCTGAGTTATATAGGAAATAAAATGAAAACATAACACAATATCAATAATAAGAGTAAACTGTTGTCCATACTTCGCTCATCTGAGTACGTGTAAACATTAAGTACTAACAGGTTTGGTGCTAGTTTGAACAAAACCTGATAAACGAATGTCACCATGACGTACTTCCGATTGCTCAACTGCCCTACCTTATTTCTATCTTACAACTTGTATTATCACAACTAAACGTCAGTGTATAACGTACACCACTTTGAGGACACAACTTGCCGTCGGAGACCGATTGGCAATGGGAACGGCATGCGTGTATAGGCAAATGGACAAGAATAGCACTGCTCAAGAACCATAACGTGATGTTTGGAGTTATTGTATTTTATTATATCGTTCATCGTTTTGTATATCATAAATGCCTACTGTATGCACCATTATTTTACGGGAAGGATCGCAAAATCCTTATCCAATTTTAGCATTTTCCGTTGTGCTAGTAGATTGTGCAAACTGATTTCTTTTTTATGTCGAATTATGTAGTTATCGGAATGCATTCTTCAAAAGTTGTGTAGATTCTAGTTTGACTTATGATTTTATCCTTTATATAGAACATAGTTTGACAATTTACTGAACGTAACTCTGGTGCAGCATTTCTTCAGCATCTTTCAGCAAACAAACCAAATTGTTTACTGTTGTGTTATGACCATCATTCATTATTATTCCAATTCACGCTCGTGTCACGAAATACAAATGAGAAAAAACAGACAGCTGTAGCGATATAGTGTTTGTATAATATCGCAATAATTAATGATATTTACTGAACATTTGGAGTTAATGTTTTGGCATAATCGTTAAGCGTCATACAATGACGTCTTCATAAAACAACACATTTACGAAACAACACATTCTGTACGTACCTTAAAATAGTTCATAGCATGTTTTCTTATTTGAAAGCATACAAATCCGAAAAAGTTTATAATCAACTGAATATTACACTACATGCAGTCTGAGTACTCGTATCAGTATCGTTACGACGTGACACAACCAACTCGACCTATACACAACACCATATGTGCATACTATTTATATGCCTAAATATGTTATGAATTGACTGGTTTGCCAACTTATCACAGACGCTTGAGCTGGTTTAAGATGGTTAAATATATGTGTTATCAAACATTATGAATAAGAATGCTTCATAACAGGTAATATTATTGACATCTGACGGACGACGCACGAGAGGTTCTCTATACCAATATGTCACCGACTTTGTGTCCAGGTGAGCTACATGCAAAATACACATATTATAAAATGGATATATATTTTAATCACATTATTAATAAATAGTCGTGTACATTAATGAAATAAATCTAAAACTTATTAAAATATGTATTGGTATTATTGTAATATATTAGCAAAACAAAATGCATTGTATGTATGAACAAGTGTCAACTAATAAGAATATTATCAACTAACGACATATGTTTTAACATAGGTAATGCGAATGGAATACATTAATGTGTATCATATGTTTATAGTTTATGCAAGTTAAACGTGTTCTTGTCTTATCGTGAAATAGACCACACAAAATATGTTATAAATACAATTCACATGCAAATAGGGGCAATAATCCATATCGTATTATGTTTTTTGCGATTTGTTCTAATTGGTGTGGTTGTGCGAGTTGTGGTTTCTGAAACGACACGAAATGTCCTGCGATTTTAGCCAAGTGAAAAAAATACGATTTATTTTAAAACGTATAATCTTCATTTATATTAGAAAATACAAAATAATAAAAAACTATAATTACATATATATTATTATCATTATAATAACTATCATCACTATCGTCATAATCATCATCATCATCATCATCAACAACAACTTCATTAGCATTATCATTATCATCATCATCATCACCATCATCATCAGCTTCATCCACATCACCTTCATCATTAAAACTACTAATACAACTACTTCTACTACACGTCTATTACTTCTACTATACTTATAATGATATTAAACAGATAATACTAATAATAATAGTAATAATAATAACAACAAGAGGAAGAGGAATACTAAGCCAAAAGAAAAGAAGTTACTTCCATCAGTGGGAGTCGATGCAGTTGTAGCTAAAACAATATTTTGCAGCAATGTAAAGGACGTTATGATTACAACGCATTTTAAAGAAATACAATTATAAACATTTTCTGTAAATATATATTTCATGCTTTTTTCCTATACAAGTTTTCAATAACGTTAAGATTGTCAATAAGGTTTATAAACATACTAGAAAGCGACAATGAATTATTTATTATAGGCCATTTTATCTCGCTGTCAGTCACATAATTATCTTATTTCTGTATTTTAAACATTTAAATATTTATTTAAATCAACAACAAAAAGACATTTGTAGTGAGTGTGATTATTTGAACAGAAACAAACAAACGTATACCTGAGTCTTTAGTACATATGGTGATAATCGTGGTGCTATTTTCTTTAGAACAACTGTAGTTCCCCTGTGTTATTGAATGTTACACCTACGTGACGTCTGCATTTGAAGACATATTGTATACACTCAACATAGTTGAATCCAGAGGACAGTGAATACCAGTTAAATTCAAACAATATTCTATGCTGTTATTTCCATAAAAACAGCTTACTCTCTTTGCGTCTCCATAATTCCAAGCAAACTTAAACACAGGATGCACATTTTGTTTGCCAGCGTCAACAAATTGCTCTGAGCGTGTACCTGAATGTCAAATCATAATGCGTTCAAATAGTAAGTTTACTGCAATGCAGACTAAAGAATTTGTTTATTGTATGTAATAGTTCAGGCATAATGTGTTATATAGTGATATTATATTGATAAATATGACAACACAACGTTTTACTTTAAATACGGTACGGTAAAATGAGAATTATAAATACTCCAATTAAAATGGACGACTCCATTGAGCGTGTACTTGATGTGCGTATCAACAGTACACACACTGTTTACACGTATCGTAGTGTAAATAGAAATCAAAGCTCTGCACGCACTCTTGGGTTTTCGATATTCTACAATTTTAATAATTGTCAGCACTTCGGTTATCAGATACAAAAATTAAACTGTGTGTTAAACATTTGCGTTTTTTTTTAAATATGACTATTAGTTCCCCAATTACGTTTTCACGATTTCTACATGACGTAGGGTTTCACGTACAAATCTTTCTTTGGATTTGTATATCAAACCAGTGTCCTTATTTACCAACCCATTCTTAGATTTAATAATGAAGAACAGACTTAGACTCAAGAAAAATACTTATGTGTTTGCAAATATGCTTCTTACCAATGTTGCTTATTTTATTAACAATTCGTTCTATATAAAGAATGCAATAATTAGTGTGGGTGAATATCAAATAAGATTCAAATTTAGAGCGCTCATAGCACATAATAATTTCAAGAATATTAGTTGTTCATAGTTTTAAAAAAAGCTATCAATAGGTTAGTGAATACGGTGTATAAATCGTGAAAACGTATTTTAGAGAACTAATAATATACTATATTATGACGTCAGATTAGAAATGACGTTGTTAATTGTTACTTTGACAATTTATTATTGATATACATGATATGCCTAGATTAGCTATGAGAGGCCGGTCAACATATTTCAAATAAAGGCATTTTCAACCCATGCAACGTGTTGTCATTCTTGTTTTACATTGAATTCTTAATCCTGATTTACTTGACGAGGGTGTACATTATTCAAACAACTATTAGCTTCTTTGGTAATCAATGTGAAAACGGAGGTGACGAACCTATTGACAAACAATGAGCTTCTAAAGTCTAGTACACATACAAATACTAGTTACAGAGCTGATGTATATGAAAGGTGTCGCTTGATACGAAGTTTTGGTAAATGTAATGTTATATAAAGATGTAACCATTGCATGTTGACAATATGTTACATAAACCCATATACTTATAATTAAATATACATAAGAAACACTCAAACAGGCACACAGTTTGTAAAACAAATTGTTTAAAAATAACGCATAATAGCCATATTCGAAAACACTAACAAAACATTGACATGGTTTGAACATGCTTTTAAAGAAGATGTTAAATCTATGTTATTTTTTATTTTTAATCAGGGTATAGATTGATAACAATATTATTGTTTAGGTATGGGAGTATGTATTTCTTTAATTTCCGTTGAAACGTGTGCATTATGTTACAAGAGGTTTGACAGAAAACATATAGTGACCAGAGATTAAACACTACCGACATAAGCGTATTTTTAAAATTTACACGAACATTGTAATTTGTTGAGCTTATACTGCACGTCTATAACCAAATAAAACATATTCCGCTTGGCAAAGTACCAAGTCGAAAAATAACATATGTCGTGTCCGAGGTAGGTAACAATGTACAAACGCTAGCATGTATACGTTCGCGCACGATATTCAGGTAATTTCACTACTGCTATTGATTTCTCACCAACGTAACTCTATGCAATCCACATTCAATAGGTAACATTCTGCATTGTATTTATGAACATAAATACACCAGTTCAAGTTCGCTTGATGCAGAACTGTGATATTAAAAGTGCATGTGCTTTTACTAACTATGTTTAGCTTCACTGGCCGTTGGCCTGCGAGATTTTGCCAATGCAGTTCATCCGTCGTGCGTTCGTTCGTACACGTGTTTTTAAACGAGATCGCCTTTGAAACCGCTAGACTTACTTTGATAAAACTTCACAGAAATGTTCTTTTGTTGGTCGTCTGCTAAAGTTCCTCAAATGGTTCCAGTTTGCGGCACAAGATTACCCCCAGAGCTATAAATAAAAAGATCTTCACACAACCTAACCCGCTGGGCAACTTTTATCATAATTTCACAAAAGTATTCTTTGGGTGGTCTTTTTCCAAAGTTGCTGATGTGGTTCCTCTCTGTTGGAAAACATGGTCTCCAGGTCGCGGGGGCGTTTTTCCTTGTATGACTATATTGAAAACCTTGAAATCTTATTGTCAGAAACTACTGGTTGAGTTTGAAAATAATTTCACATAAATAATCTTTGGGTGGTTCTCTACCAAATTTCCTCAAATGGTTACGCTTCATTGAACAACTTGGCAGTCAAGGGGCTGGGAAGCTTTCATTGTATGCCTATATTAAACACTTTGAAAATCTTCTTGTCAGAAACAACTGGTTGGATATCGTAATCATTACGTAGATTTGCTACTTGGGTAGTTTTTGTACCAAAGTTGCTAAAATAGTTTCGCTCCGTTGACAAACATGGCCGCCAGGGGACGGGGCTATTTTTATATAGCTATATTGAAAAGCTTTGAAAATCTTCTTGCCAGAAAAACATGGCCACTAGAGCTATACCTTTAAAAACCTGTAAACAAACCTTAACTCCAGAGTGCGGAGCCATTTGTACCTTATATAGCTATATTAAACAATTTGGAAATCTTGTCAGAATATACTAGTTTGCTTTAAGAATAATTTCTCGGAAATGTTCCGTGGGTGGTTTCTCTAGCAAAGGTGCTCAAATGGTTCCGCTTTGTTGAAACACGTGGCCGGCAGCGGAGCATATGGATTGTTCCCTATATCGCTATATTGAAAACCTTTCTTGTCAGAAACAATTGTTTGGAATTAAAACTAATTTCAATGAAATGTTATTTTGCTAAAATGGTTCTGCTTCGTTGGAAACATGGCCGCCAGGGTACGGAGACATTTTTCCTTATATGAGTCTATTTACAATTTTGGAAATCTTCAGAAACCACTGCTTATATTCCTTTTTTTTTAAATAAATGTTTCTGAAGTGGTTCGCTGCTAAAATACTTCGGTTATTTTGATTTGTTAAACAATCATGGCCGCAAGAGAACGAAACCGTCTCCGTATAAAGCATATCAAGGTCCGTTCGCTTCTGGCACTCGTTACTTGATAAGCCAGTTGATCGTTACAGGCACTCGTGAATGTGGAGAAAATGCAACATTTCGTCAACATGTAGAGGACTATGACTTTGACGCGACTGATATTTATTGAACTGGGCATGGTATGAATAGTGGCGAATTATATTAATAACTACATAAGCCCTTATTCTTTCAAATCGGAAGATTATTTGTCACTCAAAAATACGAATTCGAATAATGGATTTCTATGTGTTTGCCTTTGTACTTTATATACATGTATTGCAAGGTATATTTTAATTTATCCATTGTTTCAGAATAATGTCAAGTTCTTGCTCTTCAGTGTGTTTGGCAAGTTCATTTGTACTTAAATATAATTGTATCAATAGCATACCAATACTCTGCAGCTTCAGCGACATATGTTGCCTGGTATAAAACAGATAAAGGGTCCACTACAGACACATATGTCGTTACTCAGGAGTGGGTAAACAGCAACAATACATGCGTTACAGACAATAATAATATGCAATGTTCGTGCAAATCATCACAGGTCAATACATGTTCTATTAATTCAGTGACTTTTTCAAATGAAGGTCAAAGGTGGTATTGCCAATCTGCAACAGATCGCGTATATTTTGACAGCAACATCTATACGTTCAGATTATTATGTAAGTAATACTTGTTTATTGTCGCAATAATTCGCTGATCCTACTGCCGCTACTACTACCACAACTACTACTTCTACTACTACTACTACTACTACTACTACTACTACTACTACTACTACTACTACTACTACTACTACTACTACTACTACTACTACTACTACTACTACTACTACTACTACTATTACTACTACTTCTACTACTACTACTACTACTACTATTACTACTACTACTACTACTACTACTACTACTACTACTACTACTACTACTACTACTACTACTACTGCTACTACTACTACTACTACTACTACAACTACTGCTAATTCTACTACTACTACTACTACTACTACTACTACTACTATTACTACCACTACTTTTACTATTACTACTACTACTACTACTACTACTCCTACTACTACTACTACTACTACTACTACTACTACTACTACTACTACTACTACTACTACTACTACCACTACTACTGCATTGTGCAAAGAATCTTATTTATGCCCAATTAGGCTTTCGAAGCTTTAACTATTTTAACTTTAATGTTTCGACTTGCGATGTCAACAAAATGTTGCGCCTTTAAGTATTTCTTCTTTGTTATTAAATATTTTACCTTCACGTGCCCTAACTATTTTGAAACACGTTTTAAACAATATGTTGCACGTTTATTAAGTTATACAAAGTTCTGCATTGTATATTTGCAGAAATGTTTTCATATTACAACGATATAAATTAATGTATTTGTACTTTATTTTGATAACTAATGCAAGTTATAATATTGTCACACATACACAAGCAACGTATGTTATCTGGTTGTGTACACATACGGCTTTTGTATGGCGATAATATGGAGAAAAAACAACATATGATGCTATGTCTTCAACTCATTTTAACTAGAAAATATAATTTGATTCATGCTTTTATTTTATGTCATCGATCTTCAGAAAATTGTTATTATGTGTGTGCTCTTGAGGCAGTAAAATCTTGAATCCATCATTGTAATAACACAGGGTCACCGCAATACTGGTCTTGCAACTTAAAACTGTTATGACAATAGCTGTTATTAGTCACATTTTGCATGTTTTGGTACACCTGGCAGTGGGCATGTACTGGCACAGATGGAGTTGCACAGTGGTCCAATTTCTTCGTGTCGATAAAACTGGCGTTCAGCAGATAGGCAAAGTTACTCCAGTTGGTCCGGCAAACTGTCAGGCATTACGTCCTTATTCAAGATGGTCAGAACCTCCTCAACATCAGATGTATACTTTTACACAAAGACCATCTCAGGCATGTCTGATGCTATTCTGAGTTTAAACAGATACATACCATCACATATAATCAATTATGTAACACACTTTTCAATGATGGAAACTAGAACTATAATGTCTTCATCAATATAAGTTAACTTGAAAAGCAGGTAAAATATTTATTCGTGTTCTAGGTATAATGTATCAGATATTTCAAATGACCATATTTGTATTTACATATGTTTGCCTGTGATTTACTCAATTCTATATATTTCCTCTAATATTATTTAATGCATAATACATTGTGTTAAATATTGACCAGCATGTGACAAAAATATCAAAATATGCAAACCTGAAGTGGTGGTATGACAGCAGATTTGGGGCGGGCTTGAATAGGCGATCCAGAAACTCTGTCCAATTGTTAAGCTTAAATGGTTGTTCTGGATCCTGTACCAGGTGTATGATGTTGTGGCCATTGCGGGTTGATGCCCTGATGATCTCCGAGATATCCTCCAATGTATTTACATTGGAGGTTTTCTAACGCATCTTCAATTATAATGGAAAATTTCATTCAGACCCCAAATACACATTAATGTCTCTATATATTACTTTATACATGACTGTATTTGATACGTTATCAAGTAATTTTATAAAAAATCAAAAGACTAATGATAATCGATTATTTTGTGTTTCATTTTCGGGAAAAGAATCAAATTTAATATTAAGTAATTTTATAAATAATAAACAAGAGACTACAGTAATGATAATCAACTATTTTTGGTTCAGTTTCAGGAAAATAATTAAATTTACTTTGAAGTAATTTTAGAAATAGTAAGCAAGAGGCTAATGATAATCAATGACTTGTGTGCTTCAGTTTCAGCAAAAAATCAAATTAAAATTCATTATAATCATCTTCATACTCAATCGTTCACATTGCCAATTTTCACTGACTATTTCCAATTCCACAAGAAAAGCTGTGTTTTTATGGGAGATAAGTTCAGCCGATACATTAATTTATTATTAGATGATAACTGACTGTCAGTCATATCAAAACAGTACGCTTTAATCCAAAGTGCAAACCAATATCGAAATGTGTCAGACGTGAGTTTGGCAAATGTTATTAAGGGCAATGGTTTACTGTTGTAAAAGGACAGAAATCAGTTCATAACGCAATCAACATGTCAAAGTCAACAGGTTCAGTAAGAATATACATTAAACAACACAAGTAAGCTAACAATTGTATTTCTTTGAAAAGAAAAAAATATTAAAGATAAGAGGCAATTAAAATTAAATTCAGTTCAAATTTTGTGACATCATTTCAAACGACGTTTTCTCTAAAACAACGATTGCCGAATCAGGACCAGAGTCCCAGAACACGCCAGAAATGATGAATGGCTAAATGTTCCTGAGACAACATACAGTTGTAGGTTGTCCAGTGTCAACAAACAGTACACTATAGTCCGTTTAAATTGTGTAAATATCGAGGGTCTAAACACATTTACTTTAAAAAGGTGGAATCGAAATCCTCTGTTTATAAACACTCAGCAATTGTCTGTATATATAAATCGTCTGATTTACCTGCCAAGTGTATAGATTTGTCCATGTTTATAACGGTTCTCAATTTCATATTTTCATACTATAATTGTCACAATTACTACAAAATAAAAACAAAAACTGCGTAAATCACCTGTTTTAAGGTACGTGACCAGAACACACACGTAAATCCCGAAGTGTTTGTTCATGCGACTATCGATAGAATGTAAGAGCGTTCTTGTTGCAAATACATACAACAAATTGATACATATATACACAATATATATATAACTATTGTGTAATAGCTTAATGCAAGCGTGTTGGTTTCGATATAACATGTGAATTTATAATTAATTTATTATAATGACTTAATATACACAATAATAACTATATTTGCGATAACCGTTTGTATACATTTATACATAAGATACTGATCCTACTTCAAATAACAAGAAGTTGTTGTTTTTTGTTGTTCGCAGAACATCAATATGTACCGCTTCTAAAATCTACAGGTTAGATTCACTATGATTTTAACTCATGTATTATTACGCGAAAGTAAGGAGTGCCATTTTGAATATCATTAACGTTTCCAAAATGCATCTTTGTTGTGAAGAATGTGATTAGAACATAATATGTTTAAAACAAACTAAGCAATGTCGTGTTATTCACAGCTTTTGGTGTAGGATCAAATTTTGAGACTAAAATCGCGGAAGAAAGTAGTCTAATCCACTTCGCAGTGTTCTAGGTCGGATATATTAAATCCTAAACTATTTTTGTTGATAATAGCCTGGCTATTTTTAACGAAAGTAAGCCTCAGCAATCAGTAAATGCCCCCCCCCCATCAAGAATCAAGATTAATCTAAGTGAGTGTGTATGCAAGCCTGCTAAGTTCGTCTTTCTGTCCTGGTGTCTGTCTGCCACAAAGTTTGTTCGCACCATACATTTTAACCACTTTAAAAGGAAGTCGATGAAATATGACAGTGATGTGTTTCAATCGACATTATTTGCCTTTATATCGCATATCTTTCTTGTTTGATATTTGTTTTGTACCTAACAAAATAATACTATTATTCATTTAATAAATTCCTTAGTATAAATAGATAAATTCATTATATCTATGCGAAATGTAATTTCAACACAACTAGATTGGACTCTAAAATTGGTATTTTCGCATAAAGACAGTCTACAGTTAAATGCTTCTCTATTCGAAGTCATTGATAAATGGATTATTTGGTCACGATCCAAGTTACGTAGAATCATGGACATATTACAATCCAATCCTCCCTCCCTCCCTCCCTCCCTCCCTCCCTCCCTCCCTCCCTCCCTCCCTCCCTCCCTCCCTCCCTCCCTCCCTCCCTCCCTCCCTCCCTCCCTCCCTCCCTCCATCACTCACTCACTCACTCACTCACTCACTCACTCACTCACTCACTCACTCACTCACCCACTCATTCACTTACTCACTCACTCACTCACTCACTCACCCACCCACTCACTCACTCACTCAGTTATGTAGTAATGTATTTATTGTATAATAAATTTAACAAACATTAATTTAGTTTTAAAAAATGTTAAAATGAACTATTCATACTATCTTAACAGACGTCCAATAAGGCAACTCATTGAGCATTTACTTACAGGTGACATTAATAAGGTAGGAGTTGCTGTATTTTATTCCCACAATGTCAGCAGAGCAACGCCAGCTTTGACCGTCATTTGACTTTTTAATCTCTTTAATAGCACATGAATAATTAGTGACTGACAAGCAAACACATTCCAAATATTCCTGGAGCTGTGACGGAGATGAAATACAGGTGCCAGTATTAAAACTTAGCACTGCGGGCGTATCCTCATGTGTACTCCGATTGTCCGTTTTTAGCCAGTCCACACTTACTACGGGCGATTTAAAAGCGCAAGTAAAATTGAGTTTACTTCCAAGTACCACTTTTTCCACATCTGCGGTCAGTCGTAGTTGTTGTTCAACAGAGAATTAATTGGTAAGAAATTAATTAATGCCAGGTACTTATTGGATGCATCTGTTTCAAGCGCAATTCAACATCTGAATTGGACAGCAAAACAAAACAATGAAATAGTATAATCTAAAGGAAATACTTGTGAATATTCACATACTTGTTGAAAAAAATATGCAGTTATAATTAAAAGTGTATGCATATAGCCATCCAGTATCACATATAGTTGAGCTGTAACCAGGCGATCTGTTTGTAGTATTGGATTTGTCGGTTAGAGCAGGTGTCGTTCTAATATCTAATATCTAATTTTAGAGCGATAAGGACCGTTGTCGTTCCGCTGTAAAAGTATCAAATGGACAAAAAGCATCTCGTTTAACTGTGCCAAATAAGGGAATACGTATCGCACTATTGTCTTACCGTCATAAATATGTGTGACTAACCACATCACATAGGTTAACAAATTCATCATATTTAAGTGTGAATAGTGTTTAAAAGTATCAAAAGAAATGAAATTTTAAACTAGGTCTTTGAAAATGCATCGTTTTTTACTTTGTATTTTTTGCACAACCGCCATGATATCAGGTGTTCAAATATATTTATAATTCTGTTAAAAGTTATTATACGTTTAATTTGTATTAAACACGTATTTGGCAACGATATATATATATATATATATATATCGTTGTAATATAAACACCTTACAACATGTGTGGGTTTGTAGTGTGTGTTTATGCGTGTGTATGCGTGTGTGTTGTTAAAAGGTGTATTTAGTTAGTTAATGATACTATAGTTTGCTACATACATAGAACATTTGTTTAAGCGTATTATAAAGTAAGTATTTTTGGGGTTTAAATGAACTGATACTTTTTTTGCATTGAACAAAATGACTGGTATGCAAATCAAAACGATGACGTCTTTGAAAAAGTTTGTTGATACACGGAAGCCTTGGGGATATATGCGCAAACTATTAAAATAGAAATATAACATGTGTTTAAAAAATAAAACTATATTTAACATAGTGCATCATATGCACAATATGCATTGTATATGTATGGATAACTACGACTTACATGGCAGATGCGGACTATACGCGTTTTGTATTAGGGCACATGCTAATATTTCCATCAAATTAATGTATTCAATAAGATCTTGAAAAACAAGGTAAGTTCATTTGACTCCTATTGTAAAATTATTTGATTTTGACTTCAATCACATGTTAACAACTGAAGAAAAATCCATAAGGCATGCTTTCGGTCTCTTACTGACATACATGAAGGTGAAAGCATGTGTACCCATCCGGTAAAGCTTACATTGGACAATCTCATGGTATTGAGAACACATTATGATCTGCCATTTAAGTCAAATCGTATGAAAATTGGAAAACTATACGCGAATAAACAGGTAGACTATATAACAGATCATTTTAACATCGTATGGCCTTGGTATTGATAAAATATTGCAAATCCTTTTTAAATCCTATTTTATACATTTCAAAAAATGTTTACTCCACATGTGTTTGGCGTATTGTAAATATATGACTAGCACTCTTAATAAACCTAATTCGTGTCATTTTTAAAGAATATAGCTTTTAATTGTTCATGTTATGCAGTGAGAGTACATAGAGACATAATGATAATACTAATTAACTTAACAAATTGATTGACTAAAAACGTGCATCATGAATATTATAACGCTTGTTCACAATAACAGAGCAAGATCTGCGTTTATAATAAATAATCCAATCATGTTGAACATTATAATTAGAGTAACAGAAAAGCAACACATTTTCGGTCGACGAAAGATGGGGCGTTCATTATTTTACCAATTGTGGATAGCTGGTAGTTTTACAATGCTTTAGACATAACTAACAGAGTTAATATTTCCTCCCAAATCTCCGAGTGTCCGACGCTGATAAAGAAGGAGTAAGTTTGCCATCTAACACGTCTACTCTTTCGGCGTATGCCGACATAAGCGTATCAACCTCACATTTCGTCTTGGACTTACGCTTAGACGGCGATTCGGCCATCTTGTTTACAATAGCAACTGATGCAGACGAAACGTATTTCTTAAGCGTCCGTGCGCACCTGTCGGCTTACAAAAATACCTTCGATTGAAGAGTATTCATACTAAAGGTAACGCATGCTCAAATAAATTCCTTCTTTGTTACATATAAAATATTCAAAATTTGATCTCACTTTTCACCATTACCAAGCTACTTTCCAATATATCACCATATATTTTTGGAAAGATGAGGACATAACCTTTTGAAAAAACAGCATGTCAAAACATTATATTGTTGTAACTCGAAATATTTACCTTAGAAGAAACACATCGGTTTTGACGGACATAGAGTCTGCCATTTTGCACATGAATACATGGGCCAAAAGTTATGAAGCTGGGAACCACTAGACAATAAGTAGTGCATAAAACTGCCTTTTTTCTTATTGCTTACATCTATACCTTTAAAATGATACCAAAACATATCATTTAAACTGTATTTTACAAATTATATGCATCCTGCACTCAACCACATGTGCTTATTATCTAGCTGACAGCATGTAACCCTGAGGATGTGACTTCCGTTTTGGGGTAATTAGACCTAAAGCACACCGTAAACTGACGCCAATGTTAGTGAAACGCCGTACGCATTATTTACGCTCGGCGTAAATCGTTTACGTGCGTACCAAAAGAAGTAAGTCTACGCAATGTTAGTGAAACGCACCCCTGAACTCCGAATCGTTGTTTATTGGCCGATAAGCAACGATACATCGAATAATATGTCTTAATTTTGCCATGTTCACCTTATACGTGGCTTTAATTCATGACACAATGAAACACTATAAGGTGTTTGCTTAATTTAATATTGGTCCCATAACACTGTTCTTTTATCTAATTATATTTAACTGTTTATTGGAATAATTATTACATCAGTGGGTTTGTCTCTTTTAACTAGATTTCCGTGAGTCGGATGTGTCGCCTCACGCCTGATATTCAAACTTCGTATATCTCGAAGTCATTTTTGAGCTCTCGGCGACTTCGAGATAATGAAGTTCAGCTGTACATTGTATAACTCTTTCAGGCGTGTGTGGTGTGCCTGGAAACTACATATCAAATTATTTTTAACATATTTATTGAAATATTGAAAAGTACTGCACTCTGGCTTATTGCAAAGAAAATATTAATTCAAACTAAAAATGCGACACAAAATTAAGTAAGAAAATATACAAAGGACAATAACTCCGAAATTATGAAGTGCATAGTAACAGTTCTTGTGCACTGCACTTGTCCTCAATGTGATCTATCTACAAATGAAGTTTCAAGTTTATAGCTTTCTTATTCTTAGAGTCATGCTCCGGACTAAAACAAAGGGCAATAACTCAAAAAGTATGAGGTGCAGAGTAATGGTTCTGTCCACTGCACTTCTCCTCAATGAGATCTATCTACCTATGAAGTTTCATGTTGGTGGCTTTCATAGTCCAAGACTAATGCTCCGGACAAGCAAAAGGGACCTCTATGTGTCGCCTAGTCAGGGGACACACAAAATACATCGTCAGAATAAGCATGAATGATATGGCACCAGAATAGCCGTTTAAAATACCGGGGTTTCTGTGTTTCTGTATGAAATGAACGTTTATTTCCGAAATATGCGAAAGGGATATTTGAAACCGCATTATACCATTGAAATATTAAGTGCATGAATGAGTTATGTTTGGCTACAGACCACCAATAGAAGGTTTATCAAAATCTGAAAAGAAAGGGATATGAACATCTTAAACGATCAAACATCCACAGCTTCTTTTCAATAGTGCATGGATATTTTGCATGAATGCGAATGATTCGTTTTTAATGTCTTAAATTCAGTGCAAGTATATAACATATCGCAACAAAAGTATAACATTGTATATAAATATATACAACATATTACCGTTAAAAATACTGAAATGTCCAATATTACTTCGTGTCTTCCATGACGTTGTAACCGGAATACGTTAAGAGGGAAGTGAAAAATTACGACAGTTGTTATCGCAAATCGTATACACACACATGTCATTAGTGTCCAACAAATTCAATTGATACTTTTGTGACGGGACATCAGGTCTTTTCGACGTAGGGTATTTTCGACCATTGCGCATTTTCCGGTATAAACACACGTATTGCGCATGCTCGTCGGAAGTCACGCGTTATTTAAATTTGATACACCCTGTTCAGTCAACGATGACCTAGTTTAAGTTATCATAGCAATAAGAGCGGTAAATAAGCATACGTATGATTAAACACAGATTTTTGTATCCAGTTCAAATAATCCTTAATTATAGCCAATAAGAGCGGAAAATATACGTACACAGTGTTTGTTTTATCTATTTCAACTTAATCAAATATATTTAAATATCACGATTCAATAATTTAAATTTAAAAGTCATAAATTATGTCCGATTGTTTCCATAGTTTGACAGTTCGTTTGCTTTACACACCGTTCATACCATATAAGTAACGTGACTTTTATGTCCATCTGTAGTACAGTAAAAACGTGACAACAGTTTAAGTATTGCTTACATGTGTTTTATTCTTCATACAGATGTTTAGTCAATAAAGACAGTATTTTCACGAATGCAAATACGAATTTCCGGGCGTATTCTTGCGTAAGTGTGCTACTAGAGGTCCGAACAGAAAGTATGAACGTATATATTTGAAAGAGGCATACCGAGCAGTGAAAGAAGATTGTCTACCTGTTGAGAGAGCTGCCGCGGTATTTTTAGAGCCTATCACCACATTAAAAGATTGTGAAAAAGGCAGCGTCGAAATATATACATTGAGGTTTAGGCCATCGACTGTGTGTAGGTTTTGATTTGTTGTATGGCTTTATGTCTAGGTGGCCTAATTTGAATCTAACAAAACCGACACGTCTTAAAATATCTCGTTCAATGTCTGCAAATCCAAATGTCATCAACAAGAACTGCCCAACATCATACAGAAATATGACCTTACAATTAAGCCAGGATGCATTTATAATATTGATGAGAATGGCCTGAATATTGCTATGTGTAAATATGCTCACTGCATTAACGTTGTGGTATACTTTAAGAATGGTTATGATATTAGAATAAGTAATTAAAAAAATTATATAAAAATGCATTTCACCTTAAGTCACGGAGCATTTTTGGTTTGTTTTAGATTTGACAGAATAAAATAAATATGAAACCTTTACATACATAACTGCTTTTCGTGAGTATTCGAGTATTTCATCAGGCAACGCACCGTATGGATAATCAACACGTTGCTGGCAATTCAACGTCCTAAGCATATTTGACAAATACAAGTAAACAATATGAACATTTGAAAATTTCATAAATCGACAGTGATTATTTGAAATATTATGACACGGTAATGGTATACACGTACAAGTTCTATCGTTGATAAGTATTTGTTTTGATCGGAGTACTTGGTTGTAAAATCTACTGCAGTAGAAGTATCTTGATATTTAGGACTTATTTGGAGCTCTATAAATCCTGGTAAATATGTGAATATAGCCTAAATACAATGAAGTATGTCTATCAAGTCACGAATACACGTGTGAGATGAAACGAGGATGTAAAGATGTACATGTATGAGTATAGTAAAAACCTATACAACAGCTCTGTTACGTTATGTTTATTTAAAAGCGTGCCATTTAACGTTTAAACAATTTCAAAAACGAATATTTAACTGTTGACTTTTATATGGCGCTACGTCAAATGTTGATTGCCATTTGTGTTAGCTAATTTAAAATAAACATATTCTGATAACATTCTAATCTTAAACACATTATCGTGTAGATATACACGGAAGTCAAAATAAATGGGGTAGTTATATTATTGCATGTGATTATTTTACCGATATTCGTACCCTATTTATATGTCGTAATACCCATGCAGAGAGACGAGTTTCACAAACGATTATTTAGTAATGCAGTGACAAGATAAATTGAGACTCTTTTTTTAAACATATTATTACTACACTGTGTTTACAAACCACTACGGAATGCGTATATACCACATTGGATGTTTATTGATATGTGCCACTTGTGTACAACAAGGTATGTGGCGTTTGGCATTATTTGTGGACATTGTTCATTCATTGGCTTTATTAAACCAGCAATGATTTGTTACAATTTAGTTTGTAAATGTGCGATATAAAGCAGTTAGTAAACGCTTATAAAGCTGCGAAGTTATACATGTATTGAAATACAGAGCAATTACGTGGTTTACGGAAATACAATAAGTATAGTCATAATTTACGTGATCCAAAAGTTCGTAAACTATTTTTGTGTACAAAGTTTTGTACGTACATATGCGGCTGCCTAATCCCAGTGGAAAAAGTTATGTTTCAAATGTATTTAATCGGACGTTAAGCTTCGTCCCAGGAAACGAGCGTGGCAATTTATATTAGCCGTTACGGTAGCGAACACGAACGACTGGTGGTACAACTGTTGATGGAACTTCCCCCAGGTGTTGTTCTGTCTTGAACTTCAGAAAAATCCCTAGATTATAATCTACTTAACATTCATGTTAAGAAAACATAGTCGATTCAGTATATCAGAATTTGCACATTTCATGAATGATCGTTTGCCATAAAAATAGTGCACACAATCAGCCTGAACAATGGTCAATAAATAGAGGCCGCAACACACACACACACACACACACACACACACACACACACACACACACACACACACACACACACGCACGCACGCACGCACGCACGCACGCACGCACGCACGCACGCACGCACGCACGCACGCACGCACGCACGCACGCACGCACACACACACACACACACACACAAACACGCACGCACGCACGCACGCACGTACGCGCACACACACACACTCACACACACACACACACACACACAGACCTCTATAATTAGACGGTTCATTAGCCAAAAAGTAGTTTTTTGTTCTACGCATTTGCGACGGTTTAGGAAATAGGCTGGCCTTTTATTTGAGGCAAGTGACCCATTGCCTATACAATATAGGTCAATACGCACAACACAACACAAACTATTCAAAAAATATTATAATTGTAACCTCACACTTAGCCCAGAATTAATCACAATACACGAACTAATTATAGTAAGCAGCGTATCCATACAGAGAAATTGGTCGAAACCACCAGTCTAGTAGTTACAGTAATATACATTTGACTGAAATATAGTAAGACTCCATGAACACAATGATCCGCAAGTACTCAACATATCTTCAAGATTTCGCATTTGATAAACAATCAAGTTAGCATTGTACCTACAGAAGAAAATGTATATGAATCAAAGTCAAATTAAGACGTTAAACAAATTTCACTTAGTTACTACATAATAAGACGTAACTATACTGCTGACAACATTGAAAATATATACGGGGCTATTTTTCTACTGCATCCACATAGCGCACATCAAACTGATTTCGTATTAAATATATGAATAATGAAACTCCAGAGACCTTCCCACCCTACTTTACAACACAATTGATGCAAACGTGACGTGGTTTAAAAGTGCTTGTACAATGCCAATTGTTTTACATTTTACAGCCGCATTCTCTGTTTTTGATTTTATAGTTATCCCGTATGTCAATAATAAACCGATTTTAAAGTGTATATTGGGGTGTGAACCATTAAGAAAGTACTTTAATTATTCGGAAATCTACACAGGTCAGTTGAAGAATACTTGTAAAAAACAATTTACAATAATCTGATGCAAAATTTAAGTGTGTTACATTTTATTGTATGTATGATAGAACATATATCAACAACCTGGTAATATATAAAATGTTTTTTTACAAACATTCATACCTTTCTTTTAAAGAAATATCCGTTTTGGGGATATTTATTTCGTGGAAGAATACTTTCATATTCATATATAAAACGACGCTATTTAGTGAGACAAAAGACGCGTATTGTAAGCACGCGCGGATCGTTGTGTGTACATTGAATGTGTTTGCCCTTTTCAGTGCAGTCGTGCAATGTGTCTTTGAGAACTGATCGCAATCTTGTGGAGCTAGGATCAAGTGTGACTATGTCGTGTCGAGCATGCCCTAACAACGCCCGAGTGCTGCTCACCTTGAATGAAGCGCAAGTCGCTCAGTTCTGGAAACCAGTCGGAGCCACTGTTGTCAATATTTCTGCGTACTCGGTTTCTGCTTATACCACGAACAATATTACAGATATTTACCTCACAGTATTGAGTTTTACTACCGACAAAGCTGGCGCGTATGCGTGTATCCTTACCGGTTCAACAAATAAGGCGTCAGTAACGATATTGAATACAGGTATATAATTTTAACCAATTATGTGCGTGTATGGAATTGTTAATCAACGTCTCATGCATTATATGTTCATAAGTGTTTGATGAGTGGTGAAAACATTACGACTCATTCGTTGACATTACAGTGTTGTACACTGCATTGATTGTGTGCTATTATGTTCAGTTCCAGTCAGTAGCGTAGCAATGGATCCTATGGTTGAGACTGTTTCCTTACTGGAAAATGTCACAACGAGCATCTTCTCCTGCACTTCATCCACCGGGAGACCCACGCCAGTCATAAGTTGGTACACCGACAATAGAACCCCTGGTTACTATGGTGATGACTTAGATATTACATCATTCGCCACCAACACTACTACCAGTGATTCCTCCGGCGATATTACCACCAGCAATTTGACGTTTATTCCTACTAAAGATAACAATGTCAAAAGAATTTACTGCAGTGTATCCAACGGTTACGGACAGATCTTGTCTAACACTACACCACTGATAGAAATATTACGTAAGTATGGCTAATTATATCATGATAATATAACATATACATAATGTCATGTGCTGATCAAACTTTGTTTTTTTGTGAATATGAAACAGTATTACAATCAAAATATAAAGCATGAGTTCATTACAGGTTTCCCAAGCAAGCCCATCATTTGGAACGATGAAAACTCAGTCAGTGGAATTTTTACAGCAGTAGAAAATCAGACAGTTAGTCTGTCATGTAGCAGTGAGGGAAATCCTGCTCCGACTGTTAATTGGATAACTCCGATGTCTGCTTCAAGGAACAACTCTGTATTGACGATAACGAACATTCAAACTAGAGATGCTGGTGTATATATATGCAGAGCTTACAGTACTCTGTCACCGACATATGGAAAACCTGTGGAGGAAATT
This sequence comes from Congeria kusceri, assembly GCA_027627225.1. Taxonomy (NCBI): domain Eukaryota; kingdom Metazoa; phylum Mollusca; class Bivalvia; order Myida; family Dreissenidae; genus Congeria; species Congeria kusceri. The sequence goes on along the minus strand of CM051029.1, from coordinate 4,569,795 downwards.
ATTTCATCGAATATATCAGCTGATGTTGTGTGTGTGTATCAAACAGCAATCAAAACATTTAAATACATCAAGAGTACCTAACACTAAACTACTACTACTACTACTACTACTACTACTACCACCACCACTACTACTACTACTACTACTACTACTACTACTACTACTACTACTACTACTACTACTACTACTACTACTACTACTACTACTACTACTATTACTATTACTACTACTACTACTACTACTACTACTACTACAACGATTTCTAAAACTACTACTAATAATACTTATACTAATAATGATGATAATAATAATAATAATAATAATAATAATAATCATAATAATAATAATCATCATCATAATAATAACATTAATATTAATATTAAAATTGATAATATTAATATTATTAGTAGTAATATTAATTACAATACAATGTATTCATTGAGTAGTACTTTATTTATGTTTGTGCTAATGTTCAGGGTTCTTCTCTGTTGATGCAGCTGGAATTTCACTTTGTTATATTGTGACTAAAATTAAGTAAGGCTATTTAAAGTCATTGCATGTATATACGTTTGTACATATTTTGTGTGTTTTAAGATCCACCCCGTGCCCCAGAATGCAGAATTGAGACTTTTAATGTAAACTCTAATGTTTTACGTGCAATAAGAAATGAATCGTTCCGAATGACATGCACGAGCGTTAGTAATCCACCACCTTCGGGGTATGCATGGACACACCCCCTCAGCGGGATAATCAGTGGTCAAGAGTTGTTGATAGAGGCTGTGGAATCCAGTGGAATTAATAGCTTCTCCATTCGGATACTAAACCTTATGAATCCATCGTTTCACCAGTCTGTAGAAGGATCCATTGAACAGCAGTTTACATTAGAAATATTATGTAGGTATTAACTGACAAATTTATAACCTACACGAAATCTGACTTAAATGTGAAAGTTGTTGCGTTATATTTTCAGAGTTGATGTGAACAGATGTAATATTTCATAATAAAATGCATGTTATGTTATTTTAATTATTTCGATTGATAAAGTTACACCTTAACCTGTTAATTCCTTCACAGATCCTGTAACGACACCAACCCTCTACCATATAGGGCCAAATCAGTCTACAGAAGTAAACACGATTACTGTTATAAGAGGTCGTAGTGTGCACATGCAGTGCCGCAGTAGCTCGAACCCACAACCCAGTTATGTATGGTCAGAACAAGGAGTGGTATCCGCACAAGGGGAATTTTGGAATCAAACGACCAATACCAATATAGTTGTCATCTGCAATGCTAGCAATTGTATGAACCCCACTGGCAAACCAATCGTGTGCTCGTCTAGGTTTGCATATTTGACCGTCACAGCGTACTGTGAGTATGATATATATATACACATTTTATTTATTGTTTTTAATGAGCATAGTCTGTTATAACATGTCATGCGTTTGTTTGAGAATATTGGTTTGATATAAAATAAAATGTAATTATTATAATACTTCACGATATTATTAGGTACTATTTAACAGCTAATACAACTTGGATATTGACGTTTTAGACCCACCGGAAATGCCTGTGCTGACATTCAATACATGTGGTCAAGAGATTTCGATAAGTCATCTCAAAGTTGTCATATGACAATCTGTCAAGGTATCCTGCATATCCACCAGCAAACCAGATCCCACATATTCTTGGGAACCGAACATGCATGGCTCAAGCAATGTTTTACATCTGGAAAACGTTACTTCGAAACAAAATGGCACATATTCGTGCACTGCGACAAATGTAATTGACACCACTTTCGATGGTACCGTTTATGGAACAAACGTGTCGGGTTTTCATCTAGAAATTTTAGGTAAGCCCTGTGGTTGTTATTTTAAACAAAACAGACGCATTATAGTGTATTTATTATTTATTCACCGTAACAAAATAACGTTATTTTATACTTGAAATTAACAAGTTATGCGCGATGGTTTACATTCAGAGCTGTTTGAGGTATTTATAACAGTGTGCGTGGCGTAAATAGTAACAGGTTTATACAAAAACAATTGTTAATTGATATGTTTGTTTCAATATTTTCATATAACTAGAATTCGTATAGGTGTTCCCAGTAACATTCCTTTTTTATAGGTGTTTGTTTTTTGTGTGTTTGTTGTGTTTGTGAAATTGTAATCAATACGACTAACCATAGAATTTAAACACGTTTTAGCTTCTCCGACAGTTCACCGCTTGGAAAACCTGGCAGTACTTTTAAACACAAACCTGTCAGTTGCGTGTCCCTACACCGCAGGCAATCCGCCGGTAACAACAAGTGTCTGGATGCGTGAAAATATGTCAACCATGTCAGGGGAATATCTGTCAATAGCAAATATCAAGCTTTCTGATGAAGGACTGTATACATGTGCAGCTTCCAACACAATGGAGCCTACCGGTTGTAGTGCCAGGCAGGGTTACGCCGAATCTAGTTTCTACGTGGATGTACAGTGTATGCATTCTTTTGTCAATATATTCAGTTATAATATAATATAACTGTCGGATTTGGTGATTTATATTTATGATTTAAATGTAAATGATCTCACAGTAATTGTATCTTTTAGACGCTGCTCAGATCAAGCGATATTTTGCGATCGGTTTCGAAAATCAACCCACAATAATTGTTACAGAACGCGACAATGTTCAGTTAGTTTGTGACTTTGACAGCGACCCATTAGCAATTATTTCAATCGTTAACGGAACACGTATTCTACAGAAGGGACACACTCAATCACTTCAAGCAACAATTACACACGCTAGATGTGAATACGATGCGTCGGTTTACCGATGTCAGGGTCGCAACGTCCATTCTACAGAGACACAAGAACAAGTTATTGAGATCTTCATTAAATGTAAGTAGGTTCATCGATTTTCAACTGATGTAACTAAGGATTACACGATGTGCAATTATGAACTATTGTATACGTGTTCAATGTCGAATGCTTAACTATACAGACCGATCATTTGACTTTATGTATATTGTATTTGATTGAGATTCCGTTGAATACGCAATCAGTAATAAAACTTGTTACATGATTTCCAACAGTCGTTATTAAATAAAAAATACATAAACGAAATTCAAAAATAATATTTTGACATACATTACTTGGATAACTTCACAATCATGACTGATTTGAAATTCGTGTGGTATCTCATCCGGGTGATTATTAACAATATGCGAGGTTTGTGAATTAAATGGCTAGACTACTTGCATTTTTATAAGCATGTATATGCTTGAAGTACTGAATCATGTTTTAATTTCGAGAAATACTATACGTGTACGATTATTTAGAAAAATATACAATTATAAATTACCAGGTGCACCGAGACCATCACCATTCTCTCCCCCTGTCACAAATATTTCGAAGACATTAAACGGATCTGTGGTGCTGACGTTTACAATAAAGGCGTATCCACCACCACACAGATCTGCATATTCGTGGTACATGCTAAACGGCTCAAAATGGGAAGTTATATCTGACGCCAGATCAATAGCTGTTAGTGTTTCTGAAGATGGTCTGCAGGTAAACCTGTCTATCTCCAGTTTACGGACCGAGGCCTTCGGGAGATATATGGTCAGTGTTTATAATGAGCTAGGAAACGCAACACGGGAGTATGAACTTCGAGCACATGGTAATTCATAATAAGTCATTGCGTAATGAATTTTCTAGTAAATTATTGTGATTCCGAGTAATCTGCCTATGTTATTATCCGACGATATTAACTTTTGACTTGAAATTTCATTTTATCCTCGTTTTAATATTTTCTTTAGACAAGCCTGAATCACCTCAACATGTTCATGTGATAGAAGGTTCCTTGGGGGTGGATTCCTTCACAGTTAAATGGGAACCAGGTTTCAATGGTGGTGAAGAACAGACATTTGTTGTACTATATAAAACTAAGGATTTCACAAATCAATGGATTGCCGTGAATGTGTCGGAACACACGTTTATGTATACACTTACAGAGTTAAACTCAGGGGCAACGTATCTGATAAAAATGTTTGCAATAAACATCGCTGGTAAGTCTGAAGTGACAGATGTCCTTACCGCTACGACACTCGTGAATGCTAGTAAGTATATCTTATACAACAAGAGAAAGATGCAGACATATTAAGAAATTATGTGTCATACCGTAAATCTCTTTCGTTTTTAAGGTTTTATTCAATTACATAAGACAATTAGCTACAAAGTATAGTTTATTTGGACAATTGATTCATTATTGTACTTGGCTGATAAATGATACTTTAGATTAATAAAAAAAACGCCATTCACACATTGGGCGATGAAAATTGAACTATGTTATATTATTATACATACGCCACGACAGCTACAGAACTCTCTAGGTCCACAGCGGCTGCAATTGGAGGGGCTTTAGGTGGAATCGCCATAGTAACAATAATGGTTGTGGGTGTGCTGTGCAGGATGAAAAGAAAACTGCCAAGTAAATTTTAATATATCTGTGTCTTCGTATGAATTTATTACGCTATATTTCTTTTGCTACTGATGTACCAATGGCATTAGATAGTTTATCGTTTTTACAAATGTTGCGCTTTTTGTGGTGAGCAATTTATTTGATTCAATGCACGGTACAATGTATAGTTTCTTTATCGACAGTTGCACATACACTAAGTGGAATTTACATAAATATATTATGTACCGCACTGTAAGCGTATATGCTCATATTTATTTGTATTCCTAATATTTCAGAACAACCCCAAGCCGTTATTCAATACGAAGACCTGACCGGACAACGGCAAGTATAATATTCTTCATTATAATCATCTGCATGAAAGCATTGTCCTTACGTTTAGTGTGTCGAGTTCCCTTGCAAAGAATACGTTAAACACTAGTACATAGCAGTCCTAATACATAATGTCTAGATCGTTGTATGACCGCTCTGTAAAAACGCATGTTATGCGTATCTCGCATAATACTGTTTAATAACGGACGAAATTATGTATTATTGTCCAACATAAAGTTTATGAGAATTGATTTATCGTTTTTTTTATTTGGTTATATTGTTTTACGCAGGAGATCTGAAGTGACAGCAAATACAAACGCGAGTTATGAAATCTGCAGATTCGGTAAAGTTACTTTGTACTTTTACTTTGAGCATACGCATGAACATGTAGAAAGTGATTTGCTTACAGTCTTTACAGTCTCACAAAGGTAAATCATAGTTGTTCCAATCTATATATTTATATGATGACATAGTTTGCAAGAAATAACATACTGTGTTCGTGGGTAAAATGGTAATGCATACATGCTAACAATGTTACGTCCTTGTGACTTAAAGGGAAATGTTCACAGATTGGCAAATTGACAATTTTCATAATCATAGTTTAAAAAGTAACAATCATTATAATATTTAATAAATATATAATAAAACGAGATAACACTGCTGACAAAGACATATATTGGAAATTTAGTTTCGTTTATCAACAATGATCGATTGAAACGGATAAAATATAAAGCGCGTGCAACGCTTTATCAGCTGTATTCTAGTTTGTGTAGTGTTACATGATAACTTGCGACCGTATTGCACAATGTCTAACACTGATTTCAAATAACGCGCTGTAAAAAACGTCATATCTGTCACTCAAGCCATTTTGCTTGACACGTCTGAACATGGCTTGTGCACACCCGATAATCTCGTGCTGGTACAAGGTTAAGGTCATATTCTGCGTTTTCGAGAGTTCGGAAGGCTGATTATGAAATGTGATTTAAACAATTTAATATTTTATTGTGAAGGAGCACAATAAGTTTCATATAAAACAACAATTCTGAATGATTTAATTAGTTCGTCAGAGCTACTGACGAAATAAGTGATTAGGTTAGCTTACCACGTGATCTCGTGAGAAACAAACAAAATAACTTTTAGGTGTTTAGGTTACTAGCTTATTAGGATGATTTTATGGTATTGGACTGGATATAATCGATTGTACGGTCAGGTGGAGCAATGGTTAATTACAAGGGATGCCATACTAGGTCATTATCGCACTGGGATGTATTATTTCGCGTGCATTATTATGAGTCTCTTCATATTTTGGGACATGCATTTTAGGACGTGCAGTAATTGTTTCCAGATTCCGGCCCAGAAAATAAATACGAAGCTCTTGGAGAAACTACTTTCCACGAGTATTCGAGTCTGTCATCATGCAACTTACAGTTCGATACCACAGCCAGTACAGAGAACGTTGCTGCCAGGAGCTCGTTATTACCGAAGACCGATAAGGCATATGAAAATTTGAAACTATCATAAATCCATCGATTGTTATGAATATTGCATGGATTCTATGCATTTATGCAAATGAATAATTTCTGTTTCAAATACTTATCTTAAATGTAAATCACGTAATTAAGATTTGTCAACAAACATGGTGGTACCAAGCAAGAATTGTAAAATAAAGGTATTATTTATGTGGATTTAAAATTTAAGAACGTTTAAGAAGAGTATCGAATGCAACACAAACATATTAATTACATGTTTAACGGTTAACCTTTTTTACACAAAATAGCACGTTGCAAAGCTTGTAATGTGTTAATTCGCGTCGACACGACGAACTTCAAATACATAAAGCGTATGTGCATAAACAGTTTACACGGATGATCATTTTTTTATACAGCATCTAACAACCCAGAAGTTTCCATAAACTATTATTTTATGAAATTGAATTTTATTTATATATGTATTTGAATATTTTTCCAACGTTGTGTTTGTTTCTCTAAATACCCGTCAAAATAAAAATGAATTATAGTTTATAGCGCCAGGAATAACTGTATTAACTGTTTGTACGTTTTCCTTTCTCACACAATAAATATTTAAAGCTATTCATGACTGGAGATAAGGACTAACACCTCGAGGGCATGCGTGAGGTTAATGCTGTGTGCCACATGTGCGGTAGCTGGAACCGGCCGTCTTCCCTGTTCAGCGCCCGCTTTTATCTTATAAAAGATAATACTGTAAATGAGAATGAGATATTCGTGTCGTATGATGTAAGTGCATTATTGATAAGTGTATCCGTAGGCAATGCATTGACGGCCATAAAGGAACGACTCTCTGCTGACATCACTCTAGCACAACGAACACCACTTTCCTTAGATCGGATAACTAAACTGTTAGAGCTTTGCCTGAAATGCACATATTCTGTATACGATGGATAATACTAACTCCAAATCCACGGAGCTGCTATGGGATAGCCGTGTTCACCCATATTAGGGAACCTTTATATGGAATATTACGTGTCAGTGGCACTAACAACAACACCTCGCCCTCCGGGTTGGTGGTTCCGCTATGTGGGTGCCTCTCACAGCAAAAATGTTCACCAGACAAATGTTCACCAGAAATACCCCCCCCCGCCCCCCCACCCAAAAAAAAAGTAAGATAAAAAAACACACCTAGAAAGTTTGCTGACGGTTAAGCAATAACAGTCTCTCTAGTTGTTGGTGCTATCAAGACAAACACATAACTGAAAACAATAAGAAGTCAACAAATGAACACAATTGTACCACCTCTGTGACCGAAACCTCTGTTTTTCAGTGCCCTAATGAACAGTTGGACTGCTTAGATAACATATGCAGCGACATTCCTGATTCTGACAGACAACGCGAAACTTGTCAGACAGTCAGGCATGTCTGACAAAAATTGAGAGTATCTGACACAATTTATTACACACCTAGTACATATATAAAGATATTTGTTTCATTAATAAAGACATTATTGTTTCAATAATTAGCTGTGTACATTATGTTATGCCAAAAAATTAAATAATGATTTAGAAAATACCAGACACGAAGATGATGTAATGAACATAGCATGTGTGCAACATATGGTGTACACCTTTTAAATCAGTGTGTCTGACAGCTGATTCGCGGAGTCTGTTCTGACAAGTGCATCATATGCTAACAATTGTATCTTCCTAACAATAACACTAGTCTTTCATACAATAACATTGTTAAGTGGTTTTTCTTTTTTGCACCTTTGATGATTAAATCTTGCTTTATGTTCACCAATTAAGGTGATCACGGCATACTTTGTAAAGATGTAACCAACATCTTCTGCGCATGGAATAATCGATAAAGGTGTAAACAACAGCTTCCTCCCATTTCAATAAAAAACACTTGATGTATAAGCGGGTTATTCTTTGTGGATGGACTTTCTTCGATCAACAAACAAAGATACGGTTTGTTCATAAAATAAACAACCGTTTACATAAATTTCCGTCTTGGTTAATAGCTACGATACCAGTAATTTTGTTGTTGTTTTGTATCATTATGATGATGGTGGTGGTGATGATAAAAATGATAATGATGACTGTTATTATGATGATGATGTTGTTGATGATCATCATAGTGGTGATTATGATGATGATGATCATGATGATAATGAAGATAATGATGCTGCTGATGATGATGATAATGATGATGATGATGATGATGATTACGACGATGACGAAGATGGTAATAAGATCTTTAATCATGACAGGTGAAGCGTCCTCTGGAAAAAAAATAGTGGTTGCAGTTAGAGGAGCTATAGGTGGAATAGTTTTATTAACAATACTGGTTGTTGGTGTGCTGCGCAGTATGAAAAGAAAACCACCAAGTAAAGTTAAATAACTCTCGGTCTTTCTATGACAGTATTACACTATCATTCCTACTGCTGTAATTCGAGATGGTTAAACATTCATGTTGCTTATTAGAATTAAATAATTGTTTTGGTATTATTTCTACAAATGTTGTTTGTGGTAATTCTTGTTGACCTTCTAATATGATAGACTTATCGATAGGAAAATAACGTAAAAACTAAAGCGATGTTAACAGAAACACTTTGCGTGGAAATACATGTACATCCAGAAAGTACATTAATAACTGGAAATAAATGCATATGCTTGTATGATTTTATTTTATAGTATGTAATGTGTAAGAAAATTTTCAATAATTTATTTCCAAATAAAATAACACTTTTAAGCAGTATATTAAACGCAACGTGGTTGTTTTTTATGGATCAATACACATAATTACAGGCAAAATGTATATGTACAGTACACGTATTAAAACTATTGACGGTCAAGTTATGTTCGTTCCTGAATAGTAAAGATATACAAACACATGTTTTCTTCTTTTATATGTCAGAACAACATCAAGACGTTATTCAATACGAAGACATTCTTGGGGAACGATAAGTACATGTAAAACATATCCTTGTGTGTAATCACATGTATGAAAACGTTGTCTGAACGTTCGTTGTTATGCCTTTAACATTCTAATATATAATGTCGAGTGTATGATACGCATCTTAAACGTATAAAACGTTTTTAACAAAGAACAAACTGATAAATTCATGTTATTGTAATTGATTATCGTTTACTAATTGGTTACATTGTATTTCACCGGAGATCAGAAGATACGTCAAATACAAACTAGAGTTATGAAATATGAAGATTCGGTAACATTCCGTCGTACGTTTAAGTTTAACATATTATATTCAGTTTGCAATATAAGATTTACAGACAAACATAACATATCAATGCATAATGAAATAAACAAACAAACAAACGTCGTTGACGTTTCTACAAACAGTCAATTTTAATGATCATCATCTAACGTCATAGCGACTTAAAGTCCTGCTGTTCTGTACGGCATTGTGTAGAAATGTCTACTGACAAGGGATTCAATACTAGAATATTATCGCAGTAGTATGTTTAATACTTTACGTGCTTTTGAATAAACTCACGTCCATTTCTGTAACACGGATATAAAGAGATGCAATAATTGTTTCCAGATTCCAGCCCAGAAAATAAATACGAAGCTCTTGGAGAAACCACTTTTTTGGAGTATTCCAGTCTTTCATCAAGCAACACACGGTACGGTAACACAGACGGTACAGATGTTGTCAAATTCTCATCACCGAAGTCTGATAAGGAAAACGAAAAATTGAAATTATATCATAAAAATCAACAGCTTCTTGTCAATTTGGGTACATTTGATTCCAACTTGAAGTCCTCTCTGTGTGGTACAGTAGCCAGTGATAACGGAATGTGTTCCTTAAACAATGTTGTTTTTATACATACCATGTAGACGTTCAGTATTATTTGTAATGGATGAAAAATCAAATGAACACAAAGTAAAATTTACACACGCAGCTTGTCCAACACAGAGCCACCACGACACTTATGTTGATTGACTTGTGCGTTAGGTCGTATTGTATGTTATATTCGAATGTCTGTCTTCATTAGGTAAACAATGTATGCAAGTGGATTATTAATAGCATAAGTTGCATCAGTAGAAGTTGTGTTGTTATAATAGATGTAGAAGTAGTAGCAGTTATCGTCGTTGTCGTCGTCGTGGTAGTAGTAGTAGCAGTATTAGTAGAAATAGTAGTACTCGTATTAGTAGAAGTAGTAGTAGTAGTAGTAGTACTAGTAGTAGTAGAACTAGTAGTAGTAGTAGTAGTAGTAGAAGTAGTAGTAGTAGTAGTAGCAGCAGCAGCAGCAGCAGTAGTAGTAGTAGTAGTAGTAGTAGTAGGTGTGGTAGTAGTAGTAGTAGTAGTAGTAGTAGTAGTAGTAGTAGTAGAAGTAGTAGTAGTAGCAGTAGTAGTAGTAGTAGAAGTAGTAGTAGTAGTAGTAGTAGTAGTAGTAGTAGTAGTAGTAGTAGTAGTAGTAGTAGTAGTAGTTGTAGTAGTAGTAGTTGTAGTAGTAGTAGTAGAAGTAGTGGTAGTAAAATTAGTAGTAGTAGTATGAGTGGTTGTAGTGGTAGTAGCAGTAGTAGTAGTAGTAGTAGAAGAAGGAGAAGAAGTTGTAATATTTTTAGTTTTTGCAGTAGTTGTAGTAGTAGTAGTAGTAGTAGTAGTAGTAGTAGTAGTAGTAGTAGTAGTAGTAGTAGTAGTAGTAGTAGTAGTTGTTGTTGTAGTAGTAGTAGTAGTAGTAGTAGTAGAAGTATTAGCAGAAGTAGTGGTAGTGATATTAGTAGTAGTAGTAAAAGTGGTAGTAATATTAGTAGAATACTAAATCTAAACGCACGATAGACAATTGTTAAGGTTTGAAAGATAAACCAAGATTTGACTTGCTTCCCCTATATACCGAATGCAATTGAATAATGTGTAACAGGTTAAGTGCAGTTTTAACAGGAAGGTTTGTACAGGGTATCGATAAGAAAATCTTGTGCAGATAAACAAGGGTGTCATTTTGCATATTGAACAATTCATGCGATTTATTTAGCTTAATATTAGTGACTTAGCACATGATTCAGTTTTAAAGCAATCATAACATAATGGGGACTATTGCGTACAGTTAACGTCAACCAATGAATAGTTACAATTAAAAAAAAAAAAAATGTATATCGTCCACTATAATAGTAGGCTTCGAAACGTATTTTGGCAACATAACAACGACCCGCAGCCACCACTTCTTATGCTGTCTGTGTGGTGAATGTTTTGTTCAAATTCTCAAATTATTTACGACATTCTGTTTAATTAACATTATTAGATTAAACGCATACAATAATAGTTTAGTCTGTATTGAAACGAATCGCCGGAGGAAGCCAACTGATAAGTCGACTTCATATAATCAGGTACTCAGCACCTGTTCATGTGTCTGTATGTAAGAGTATTGTATTCAACATAACTTAATATGTATAGTAATGGGTTATTCCGTATTACGCAAACATGGAGATGTTTAGTCCAAAGTAAGACTACATACACTACCTACTATATCTCGTATGCATGTATAGTAATCACACTCACTGTGAAATAACGACTTTAAATGAAACAGCAAAGGTAAATGACGATTATAATCTTGGTTTAATTGCGTGTACGTGAGTGTTTTCGTACCGACTATTTAAAACTTCCTCTTTGCGTCCACAAATCAATAAGTCCTATTTGCATACCTACCTCAGTGTGCGCGAAACAGATACCTGATCAATAATGTAACTTGATATCAGGTTAGGTTATTCCCAGCCATTTGCAGTCAATACAAAGCTTTGCACAATCTCAATAGTGTATACATGATTACAACCCGGCATGAGTGGCGCTTTATTCAGGAAGTTTGAATGAGTATTGGCTATAATTTATATTTTATGATCTACAAAATCGCGACCTGTCGAGATGAATATATGGTACAAATACCATACAGACCAGAGTAGATAAAATGCCATACTCTAGCTTTTCGTTGTGTAAACAAGCACACCGTTGTACAGTATTACTAAATAACAATACTTTCAAAATAGCACGTTTTTAAAACATTAATTATGGAAGTTGATATTTTCATGAGAGGCGCAGCCACGAGTGAAAATATATAATTTGTATGTCCACGAGTGAATAATAAGTTGACATTCTAACCAACAACACATTTTTCTAATAAATTTATGCTATTTTCTACATGTTTGTTTTCATTTAATTGCTACATAATTGGGTTTTATTGAAAAAATGTCGTATTCAGTATGAAACAGTAAACACTTATCAGAGTGCTAATTTTCACTGTTTTAAACAATTTTATTTCACTGATATTTCCCTATTGATTACTGTAAAGCATACAATATAAACGTTTTGTTAAGCAAACATGTGTTCACGATTATTTTATATATTTTTTGTTACGTTTTTTTTGTTTGCAAAACAAACATTTGGATTTCCTAATGCAACGTCCTTGTCTTTGTAGATATGTTTTTGTAGATGCATGGGGTGATTTGCACAAACATGAAGTGATTTAGAAAATTGCTCTTCCCATTTGTTGATAAAGATATGAGGGACAAAGTAAATAGTGTCGTTTAACTAGGTATGTACGCATTCACAATTCAGTTTGCAGTTCATTCTTAAATAAACTGTATAAATGACATGTTAGGAATGCAAACCTTGCCTGTTAATTATGACCCAATAATATCTGCACACCCAACTGAGCAGTTTATATAATTTCATAGCAATGTGGATAACTGCAACGTCTCACATTACAGCATTAAAGCTGTGCCATCGTAGTGAACCTGTTTACATTAAACATATACACGTATCATCGTTCGGTATCTTATTATTTAGAACAACCAAGTAAAGTAAGAATCATTGCCCTGCATTATTCGCTTTTGTACAACCCGACAAGTAACTATTCTCGTTCGATATGATATGCTTTAGAACAATCCGACCATGTAATTAAATTTGTCCACCGTTATTCCTAAAGTAATTATTGAATTCCACAAAGACAGGCCTTAAATAAGAATTGGAGGGTCAAAGGGACATGGACTTACTCCGCTAGTAAAATCACGTCTCCGTGTAGGACCCGAATATTACATAAAACTCGTACTCACCGTACCACACCGTACTATACCCGGACGTTTCACAACATTCCTCCCAACTTTATGAGCTAGAAGCCCGGTTCATTGTATCCGCAGTATATTCCGGCACCTTACTGTTGAAGAGCTATAAGCCCTTTCTTTAGTTCTTTTTGGGTTTTTAACTGTTTCTGTTTTGGCCCTGTCACCTAACTTATTGACAGCACCACCGTCATCTTGTATTGTGCTGGAATCGTGCCCGTGTGGGGCAAACACATCATGACGCTGCTTCAAAGCTGCCTTGGGGGAGCCACAGGCCCTACCCAAAGAAGCAGTCACTGTAGTTTCAGGCACACGCGACCTCTGTTCTTTTGGCTGGTTGCCTTTACTATGGTCTTTTTTAATTGTGCTGGTCTTGTTTTCTGGCTGGGCGAGCATATCCTTATGCTGCTTCTTAGTCACCATTGGCGAGCCACAGGCCCAACCCTAAGAAGCAGTGACTTTAGTATGTGTTGCGCGCGGCCCCTAATCTTGAGACTTATGTTGAGCACCACGGTTATATTCAATTGTGCTAGAGCTGTGCCCCTGCAGGCCGAGCGCATCCTTACTTTGCGTCTTAGTAACCTTTGTGGAGCCATAGGCCCCACCCGAAGAAGCAGTAACCGTAGTCTCATTAACAAGCGACCCCTCGGCTGGTTTGTGGTAGACCAACCAGTTTTACTGTTGAGGGCCAGGTCGTGTGGTTTTCCCCTCCAGCCCTTCTTCTTTTAATTCCTTAGTATTCTGCCCTTGTTTCTTTAGCCACGCTTGATATGCTTTGCATTCCTTTTTGATGCGACCCTAACACTTGCAGAAGAAACACGGACCTATTTTGTTTTGCCTGTCTAAAGGCTGGTCCGTATCGGAAGCTGCTGGGGAGTTGCATTTCCTTGGCAAACTTTTGCATTGCAGAAGCTATAAGCTCCTCAATATTTGCCTCTGATGGTGACCGCACTGCTCTGACTGACAGATCTTCTCTCCATCTTCTGGACTTGTTTCCGTCTACTGCCTAGAGGATGAACTGATGTTGTTTTACCAGGTTGTGGGCTTCCTCCATAATGGATGGGTTTTCAAAGCACGCGTGCTTTGCTGCCTCCTTGTCGTTACACCCCTGGCAGTACCAGGCAATGGCCTCCTGTCTCATGTCATTTTCTGGAAGGTCGACAAAAGCTAGGGTAACTAGGTTAAGCACCCGATCTGCCCAATCTTCCAGAGATTCATATTGCCCCTGATTTGTATGACGGCAACGTGCTTTTGAAGTTTCCAGAAGTTCCTTGCAACCAAACCGCGCCTCAAACGACTTCATTATCTTGCGGTAATAGTGCATTTCCCTGTCTATAGTGGTTATGATATAGAAGTCAGATTAGGTAGTATTTGCACTCCTCTTCCGACCATTTCATGACCTTTCGGAAAGCGTCGAACGTCCGTTTGAAAGAGAGCCAACTAGCCGACCCATCATATCGCAAGGTCTTTGGATGCTTACGTGGATCTCCATGTCTGAGAGACGATGCACTGAAAAAACGAGTGATGGTAGATCTTGGATTTACATTTTGACCTACGTGTCCTGAACCTAGAGTCGTATGGCGAGCGAGCATGGTGTGACCGACTGTGCTTCGCTTTACTTTTGGCTGCCCGTTGCCTAGGTGGAGACCTTGACTCCGAAGAGCTATTCACGGTGACATATAAGGCCTGGATCGTGCAGTGCTCTTGTCTTTGGGCGATGACTTCCGATATCTTTAACTGTAGGTTGGTTACATTTTTACGGACTTTCTGCCTTTTCCTCTGACTTGGCGATTCGGAAACACGGCCTTGAACTGGAGGACTGCTGCTTGCGGCTGTTAAATCTTCCGGACCTTCAGTCAGTTTTAGAAGACACCTTGAAGATAAATCTGACTGGCAACGGCGTTTTATAGACTTTCGATCAGATCTTATAAGAACTTAACCTGGAAGACGTCGCAGATGAACTGTCTGCTTGACTGTGTTTCTTTTGGCTCTAGAATGTCCGTCTACTTGGTGATGGTGACCCTGAAGAAAAATTGGAAGATTTCAATCTAGAAGATTAATCTCTTCTGGTCTCTTCACTGACGGTACTGGTGAGCCAGCTGATGGGGACCTTGACCTTGACTGCATGCGAACATGTTCCATATTAAATGAAATCCATGGCGGCATATTTTCAGACAGTTTGGCTTCAGGTGCTTGGGCCGTCTTTATTAGCATCATTGGTTTGCAAAGCGACGGTCTTGAATCTGATACTAACGGTTGGCAGATTTGATCCCATTCCAAGAAATCTAATGGACTTGGTTCTGAGCAGTCCATCATCTGGATAACTTCTTGGGACAGGTTTCCCTGCAGAGCTAAATACATAGCTTCGCTTTTAACCAACCCATATACACATAGCTTCCCTTTTAGTCACCATTAATGCTGCCCGAAACGGCATAATTAAGGTGGCAATTGTTGGTCCAACGCCTGGAATCTTCTTCAATTCTTCCGCTGTAGCCTTGTTGATATTAATTTTCATATTGAAGTTTACTGCATGCACAGCTGGATACTATTTAAAAAATACGTGTGTGAAAATAATAATTGGATTATGTTAGACTTGGAAGATACTTAGTTTCTGTAGCACTGTTGATCTTGGTGGTACATGTGTGTGACTACAATACATCACAAATTACCAATGGGGTGGGGAAGTGGGCATACTATCTAACTACTGATCTAGAAGACCTCATAGAAAGCTGCAGTCTCCCTGTTAAACTGACCTCTGTCTGCTCATGCATGTGTTGACGAGTCCCGCAAAATGAATATGTTGACTAATCTGGATAAATTATGTGTTAAAATAATGTATAGGTCCTGATAAGGCTATATGTGTGATTCCCCGATTAAACGTACACCAAGCAACCTAAAATTATATTGATTCTACAATTTCACCCCGTTTAGTTCAAAGAACACAGGCATGAATTCGTTTGGAAAAATTGAATTATAATTTAAATACCTGGTTGCTGGTGTTCCTTTAACCAATTAGTATCGTCGCCATTAAAGTAATTATTGAATTCCACAAAGACAGACCTTAGCTATTAATTAGACGGTCAGAGGCGCAGGGACATACGCCACTAGTAAAAGCACGTCTTGCCTCGACGGAAGCTGATTCGGAACTCTCTGGGTAGTACCCGCAGATTACATAAAACCCGTACGCACCGTACCACACAGTACTATACCGGGACGTTTGACAACATTCCTTCGAGAATAACACAGCCGAGTAACTGCTACCGCCCTGCATTCTTCTCTCTAAAACAGCACATCCAAGTAACTACCCTCGTTCGATATTATATTTCTCTAAAACATCTAAGCCAAATTGATATCCATGTTCGATACTATTTACTATAGACCAACCCAGCCAAGTAACAATCCTCGTTCGATAGTTTATCCGCACAGTGCTTCCACCAGGAACTATCCAATCTTGAATAACGGATGAATGTTACTATGGGAGTCAACGTACTCAAACAAGCTAGATACGTGTAAAATGCATTTCACCAAGGTAGGTGCCAACTATTTAGAACCATGCAGACAAGATTGTATAATGGTTGTCAGGTTCAGCTACAACCTAGTCAACTACCAATCCGTGTTAATCACTTATCTACTTAGCTACTTAAAATACATACATTTAACGTTTTTAACCGTTTCATTTGAATACAAATGTGTACAGTTTTGGACGACTAAACTTGAAGTATATTTAAACTCGTTATCATATATAGATGAATAAGGCAATTATTAGTGTATTTACTTCTATATTTACAACATGCTTAGTTTAGAACACATCAATGAATAGTTTCTTTTTTGAATGTGATAATAAAACACAACGATTTAATCTATGTTCTGATTTAGATTCTTTTACTTATAAATATACACACTGACAATGGTATATTCGGACATGAAACTGAAAGTAATATACTCATGCATAGTTCAAATATTTTTTACATTATGATTTTGTGAAAAAACAACCTTCTAATGGAAACTTGCAAACTAGACTTCCATTTCACTTACAATAGACACATGTTCTATATTTCGAAAGATGCTACAAAAGCATTAAGATGAAACACATAGCTTCATCAGTGTCCATAACAAAAAACTGCTTTGAACATTGTGTTAACACACTGTGTCATCTCAACACTGAAGTTTTACAGTATAACCTAAAAGTAAAACAATTTAAAAGCATTATTCAATCGTTCATACTTAAATTAGGATTAAAAGGTAGGTACTTAACACCAGTTTAGTGTTTAACTTGTATTTGATGAATTCATGATCGCCAAATAAACACAGTGACTACAGAAAAAGTGGTATTTAATAAAACTGATACAAGGTATCAATATCAAATTTAACTAATTCATTTCTTTAACATAATAAAGGCCTGACTTCTGAAGCAACCAATGTCGATTCCCGAATAAGTTGTTTAAAAAAAAAAAATTATGAATAGGGTAAATCATACACATTCATGTAATGATGTAAATATTAAACGGTTTGTTTCAAAGTGTACTCATTTAGGCGAAAGTATAATGTCTTTCACTCAAATGTTCGCTCACTGGGTAACTAACGCCGCAATTTAAAGCTTTCAAACAGATATCCTCTCTATTACTTAAAAACAAAACACTAAATAGCATGTCCAAAATACTGTCATGACAACGCAAAAGGCCGTGAACCTAGTCGTAGCACGTGCACCATTAAATATATTCATACTCATTGCAACCATCAATGTAGTTTCGTGTGCATTTATGGCAAAATCGGTATTGTGTCTGAAAATATAACGCATAATATCAATTAAACGTGTATAATATAGTTGTAATGCTAACACTATTAAAATATGGTGTTTGTAATATTTAAAACATACTTCCATTACAAATCCCTTATAGTTGTGCATACTTACCGCATTGCTTATTATTTGTGATCTCCTTTTTCTGATCATCCTCACGGTTTCAGCAACAGCAACCTCGCCGTCACGTTTTATTCTCTCCACAACAAACCACATGACAGCGAACATCCACTCTGGGTGTATCCATCACTGCAATTAAAACACGCGGCATTCGAATCGTGTTTAATTCGATAAATACACGCATATTAATACACATAGCTTCCAACAGAATATTTTGCAGATGTATGTTCGTGTCAACTTCACCTGCCTGAAATTGTAATGTAATATACAAAATATACAATTGCTATTGCCTGTACATGTATTTATACCTATAGCTAATTGTTATTCTTACTGGCACTGAATGACAACCGGTCCTTCTGTTTCAAACTCTTGAACGTCTATCACAATGTTCAGCAGATCCTCCGCTTCGCAAACACTGGCATTTTTGGGCCACTTGGTAAACTGTAACACTCGAACATCAAAACCCTGTTGCTGCAAAACATGATACGTTACAATGTGAATAATATGCATTTATATCAACCTTCAGAAACTCATAAATATATGCATTTAACGTTTCGTTACATATCCAGATGTAGACAGTTCAATATATGTTACGCCTTATGCAATAACTATTATAATATTTTGTAATGGTTACCTCTCCGATACGTTTGTATACAATGGAAGAATCCTTGATATGATCATTTTGTGAGCTAGAGACAAGTGTGGCTGCAAATGGACCTAGTACCAGGACTTCGTCATCAACCGGAACGAAGGAATGGACCTGAATGTATACACGCATTCGATAGTAGATATATCAACTACACGTGGATATGCAGATTTGTTTGTTAGTTTAATGTTTTGTTGGTGTTAATCTTAAACAGAATAATGCATTCTCTATATAATAATAATTTGTGTTTTGACATTGCTCTGCATGATAATACTAATAAAGCCCGTTTTTCATTAGCCACCTACTTAAATGTACAGTATTTTTTTAATACAATACATATGTATTTACCTCGTCGCAAAACGTAACGACCGTCTTCACATAGTGGTCATGTAGCAAACGCACAAAATCGATTTCTGAGCTTGTTGATGCTGACTGAGTTAAGATCAGTTTTTCTCGCTCGAGAAATGTCTTCATGAAACAAAAGTAATCATAACAGTAACATATTCCACGTTTTGCAATGTAACTAGTACTTACCCACATAGATCTATCGCAGATGTGGGTAAAACTTCATGCCGATAACTGATTAAAAAGTAATTACCCAGATAAAGATTAGAAAATATGCATGCACCCAAATACAAAACATACAGACTGCGAGTAAGACATATCCAAGAGATATTGTGGTATGAATACGTGCGCACTACTGGTTTTATTATTGCTATAATTTATATTGTATTCATACAGATACAAGTGCATGGATAATCTTATATTTACCGATATGTAAACTGCATTAATGTAATCGTTATGACCCTTCACATGTACAAACAAGTTCAGGACAGGTCGGTATTTGTCCTCTGAAACAAAAGTTTATATATCGTTTATTGTACAACAAGACAACAAGACTCAAGACTCAAGTCTGCCAAACGCGATTCATTAGTGATACTCACCTAATCCCTGAAGCATTAAAAGTATGAACATAAATATAAATGTATGTTCATTCAAAACACGTGATTTAAATGGGACACATGTATGGAACACATTGCAAAATAATAAATGTACGCTTTAAATTAATTAAAAACTCGTGTAATAATAATCGTAACACAAGGTAATTAACAAAAATGTATAGTATAATATCCACCATATACATGTAACGTAAATTAGAACCATGTATTAAAGCTAAAATTACGAATAAAAATGTATTTAACAGAATTTACAAAAAAACACACCCGGTACCGCAGCTGGATCAACGTTCTTCCGCTTATTTTCAGGCTTTTCACCATCTACTATTTTGCTGTAATCGTCATCTGCCGTTGATTCTACAAAATCAGGGAAATGTGCACGTTCCAGAATCTGGAAGTATATTTAAATTCCACAGGAATGCTTCATAGTTAGTTCGATATATACTCAATACTTATTTTACGGCATTATACGAAAATAATGTGTAATTTAGTTAGTATTAGGTAATGTTGCAATATTTTCAGTTATTGTGACAATTACTTTTAAAATGCAATATACTTTAAATACTTTTAAGACAGTTTTTCAACCGAGTTTTATAGTAATAAGCTAATGTTACTACTGATAATACCAACTGTGCTATATTTTAATACAAGTAGTACGATCTCTAGATACATAAACTATTTACAAAAAATGTACATGAGCCCTTTTTATGTGTACTATCCAAATAAATTAGTATCTCTCAGCTCTTACCTCGTATTCCTGGTTCAGCAAGTCATTCGATTGGTTATAACCAGCATACACCTTATGTGTCAGTAGATCTCCCACAGGACACAGTGCCTCACACAGAACTTCGTGGAGGTATAAATACTGGAGCTGTGGATCAGGCAATTGGCAACCAATAAAACACATAATACACTGGAAAGCGTTGACATATAAAAGTTAATCAGTTTAGATTAATAAACTTTCTTATAATGGTTTATTTTTTGCACGCAATAAGCTCGTGCCCTTAGAAACATAGTACATCAATGTGACAGGAAGGTTTACCTTTGTTTGCACCATATTAATCCGTTGTTCCCTCAATTTGAGAATTGCATCGAACAGGTTGACCTGTTTTTCCGCCATTCCTTGGTCATATAGGTAGTCTAGAGCAATAAATGTCTCGGTACGACCCACTCCAGCACTACAACATAAAAAATGTTAGGGAATATGTGAACGTATTTGATTTTAACATAGTACGGTGGAATTGTCGGTAAGCAAATAGGGATATTTGCTCAAAGTAATTTTAGCTCTGAATGGTTACACTTATATAACAACAAACAATATATCCTGCCTACTATATAACATAAAATACTTTGTTGTCAATGTAGTTGATTAATATTTCTTTTAATTGCTTTATTGATTCAATAATTGCACTGACAACATTATACCTGCAATGTACCATCCAAGGCGAGTTTCCTTCCATGCCTACCGATCGAACCTTGCGCCAGTATTGCAGAAGAGACAGGGCTGTGTCTGGAACGTTCTTATCAGGCCACGAAGTGAAGTGACAGTGGGTTACAATGTGCACATCTTTAGAACCAACCTAAAATGGTCCACTAGCAAAGTAGCTGATATTTATTTAGATAGACATTTAAGTTAATGAATTGGATGATATGTGATGCAGTATAGAAAACAAAGTAACAACGAAGGCAATATTCATAAACGAGAAAAGTAGACAATTATACTCATTAGGTATTTGTTAAGCAAATAAGTTATATTTAAAGTGGTTTTCATAATACGGTGTGTACACCATGCATCAATTGAATACATATGTTTGTAAAAACCTTTGAACATTGCAGCTTTCTAATCACAAAATCAGCATACTCCTCTACTGTCAACACCGAGACGTTATAGTCCTCATATTTGCAATTTTCATTTACATCATCTGGCCAATACTGGTAGCACTTTCTCTGGAATTAATTAATATTCCTAAATCGTCATCAACCACTTTACAGATATTACACACACGGTGAATCAGTGTGGCATTTCTTCATGCATATATATAAGTAAATTGCTTAGCACATATAATGAAAACATTCGTTCTTTTTATAGATATAAGTCATGTATAAATTATAAGAAACTACTGGCTAAACATAATGTGCAGTATTCAAATCAATTGTAACATTGATCAACAATCGATTGTAAATAAGTATGGTAACATTAATTCTAACCTTTGAATCCTCAACAAGATTTGTTACCATGGCTACCACTCTGATGTTTTCCGACCATATCATTCTCCACGTATCATCAATAGTAGAAGCCAATGGACCTTTAATACATTTCACAAAACCAAGAACAATTATTAACACATTACTAACACATCTGAACATATATGTTGACTGTATTTGGTTTACATAAATTCGCGTAAGAAAGCCATGCCTACCTTGAGCAGCGATGTATTTTCTAGACAATGTATATCCCTGAATCAAAAACAAATATCATAACCAGTCGTAATAAGACAAACCTTCATTAGTAAATGTTTTAATCTGTTATCGCAAATCTTTATCCTATTTTGCAAAGAAAAAATATAAGCTGAGCTCTGATAGATTCAGTTTTTACCAAACATAATACATTGTGTAAATGTACATGTATTAAACACATTATTGTACAGCGAACATTTCTAAGTGTTTCTTCAATACTTTGGGTATTATTCAACATTGAAATCATATGCACAACATAAAAAATAGAAACTGTTATGTCTTACATCAATAAAACTTGCGTTAATGAAGTCAGAATCCTCATCACAGTCTATGATAGGCAATAGCACACGGTTTTTATCATCTGTTAAACGGAAACAATTACATGTTAGTGTTGTACTTACAACTTGTATGAACATTATCGGAATAATATACCTTTTGGATGCCTGCAGATGCCCCATAAATGGGTGAAAGCCCGAGTGCGTACATATAGGAGAAAACTTTTTTTAAATATTATGAGTGAAAACAACTTACAAGGAAACATATTTTTATATCTGCTTTTCGACATATTTGCCGGCGTTCTAGCTGCCTCTGTTGAATATTTTATATTATCAGTTTCCGCCGTTAATTTCTGAAGCAAAGAAACACAGAATTATGGACGTTCGTCAAATATATATTTACTTGTTATTACTCACGAACAGTTTTCGCAGAAGATTCGTTTATAAAGCATTTAGTAGCCAGTAAAACAATAGTTTACTATTCTAAGCAAGTGATGTTTAGTTTAGCTTACACTAAACTCTAGGAAAACGTCTGTTGGATCAGCTTTAGCATCTATCACAGTTTTTCGAAATAGTTTTTCGGATATATACCAACTTTTAAAGTGTCTGCGTTCCTTTATGAGATTGTCGTAAATTGGATCACGCTCTATAGCAAATGAAGGTGTTCTCTTAAGCTCCGATTTCTCGTGTGTGCTTTTATCGACTTCTATGGGTATTGGTTTCGCCTTCAGGTGTTCATTCTTATTAGCCGCTATCGCTGCTTCAGGCTTAAGTTCTGGAGTATTCACCATACCTTAACAACAAAAACAGTGTTTATATATAATTGAGATATGTATTATATTGAAACAAAACTGATATACATTTTGCCGAGCATGTACCATTTAGAGGTGAACAGTATTATTTATACCAATTAAGTTATTGATCTGCGTTTATAATTATATTTAATGCGGTACCTGTGTTTATAGACTCAAAATAGTTCAAGAATTGTAATAATATATAAAATAAAACACAATACAACACATTCATGCAGAAATTAAATTATTATGAACAAGTAATTTCCAAGAGGTTAATATGTTCGATTTACTTACCAATGTTTTCGTGAGTTGTAAACTCAGGTCTAGGTTGTTTTAGTCTATGAACAACAATACATAATATTAACATTCGATACCTTTAAACACAGCATATTGATGTTTCACGCGTAATTTACACAAAGAGATAAATAACAATTCTCAGGCAGTGTAATCACATAATTATGCATAAAGTGGCACTGCGTCGTTTATTAACACCATAATTAGCAGGCAACATATTTATAATAAAAAAGCGTAGCATCAATACCTGTTGGATGTTCGATTGTGTGAATGTTGATTTGCAGATTCTGAAAATCAAGTAAGTTACATTTACTGTGATTAAGCTCTACCACCCAACTTATTTTCTATTGAGCAAAATATATGCAACGTAATGTATATTCGTTAAAGGTGTGCAATCATAACAAAAATATGTTTAGTTTAAAATCAAGTTAAAATCTAGTTAAATAATTTTGAAACACATATTTACTATACCTATATTGATTAGTATTATGATTTGCTATGCGACGCATGTGTTACTACCGTACCTTTACCACGACGTTTCCTGACAATAACTATGACAACAACAAAAATAGCAGCAGCAACGACGTGCTGACTGACCCTCCAACAATGCCTGCTATTGGTTGTGCACCCTCTGGAAGAAAATATTCAAATTAAATATTATTGAAACTATATGTATGCATGTATGTATGAAATACTGATATTGTAGCAACTCACCAGTTTGAATGAGTGTTGCAGTTGAAACGACGTCTTCTCTTCAGAATTTCCAGCTATGTTCCATGCAAACATTTTAATCAAATACGTTTTCCCCGAGTGTAACTCGGTAAGTGTATACATAAACGTGAACGGCGACACATTCACGGCTATCCATTGATTTGTAAAATCCTTAGTTTTATATAGTACAACAAATGTCTGTTCTTCACCACCATTGAAACCTGGTTCCCATTCAACTGTGAAGGAATCCACCCCAACGGTACCTTCTATCACATGAACATGTTTAGAGGATTCAGGCCTGTCTAAAGAAAATATTAAAACGAGGATAAAGTTAATATCGTCGGATAATAACATAGGCAGATTACTCGGAATCACAATAATTTACTAGAAAATTCATTACGCAATGACTTATTATGAATTACCATGTGCTCGAAGTTCATACTCCTGTGTTGCGTTTCCTAGCTCATTATAAACACAGACCATATATCTCCCGAAGTCCTCGGTCCGTAAACTGGAGATAGACAGGTTTACCTCCAAACCATCTGCAGAAACACTAACAGCTATTGATCTGGCGTCAGATATAATTACCCATTCTGAGCCGTTTAGCCTGTACCACGAATATGCAGATCTGTGTGGTGGTGGATACGCCTTTATTGTAAACGTCAGCACCACAGATCCGTTTAATATCTTCGAAATATTTGTGACAGGGGGAGAGAATGGTGATGGTCTCGGTGCACCTGGTAATTTATAATTGCATATTTTTCAGAATAATCATACTCGTATAGTTTTTTCTCGAGATTAAAACATGATTCAGTACTTCAAGCATAAACATGTGAATACAAATGCTAGTAGTCTAGCCATTTAATTCACAAACCTCGCATATTGTTAATAATCACCAGGATGAGATACGACACGAATTTCAAATAAGTCATGATTGTGAAGTTATGAATGTCAAAATATTATATTCTCATTTCGTTTATTTATTTTTTATTTAATAACGACTGTTGGAAATCATGTAACGAGTTTTATTACTTACATTTAATGAAGATCTCAATAACTTGTTCTTGTGTCTCTGTAGAATGGATGTTGCGACCCCGTCATCGGTAAACCAACGCATCGTATTCACATCTAGCGTGTGTAATTGTTGCTTGCAGTGATTGAGTGTGTCCCTTCTGTAGAATACGTGTTCCGTTAACGATTGAGATATTTGCTACTGGGTCGCTGTCAAAGTCACAAATTAACTGAACATTGTCGCGTTCTGTAACAATTATTGTGGGTTGATTTTCGAAACCGGTCGCAAAATATCGCTTGATCTGAGCAGCGTCTAAAAGATACAATTACTGTGAGATCATTTACATTTAAATCATAAATATAAATCACCAAATCCGACAGTTATATTATATTCTAACTGAATATAGTGACAAAAGGATGCATACACTGTACATCCACGTAGAAACTAGTTTCGGCGTAACCCTGCCTGGCACTACAACCGGTAGGCTCCATTGTGTTGGAAGCTGCACATGTATACAGTCCTTCATCAGAAAGCTTGATATTTGCTATTGACAGATATTCCCCTGACATGGTTGACATATTTTAACGCATCCAGACAATTGTTGTTACCGGCGGATTGCCTGCGGTGTAGGGACACGCAACTGACAGGTTTGTGTTTAAAAGTACTGCCAGGTTTTCCAAGCGGTGAACTGTCGGAGGGGCTACAACGTGTTTAAATTCTATGGTTAGTCATATTGATTACAATTTCACAAACACAACAAACACGCAAAAAACAAACACCTATAAAAAAGGAATGTTACCGGGAACACCTATACGAATTCTAGTTATATGAAATATTGTATGAACACACGTTTGTAAAAAATCAGCGTTTACTTGTCAAACAACTAAACAAACATATCAATTAACAATTGTTTTTGTTTAAAACTAGTACTATTTACGCCACGCACACTGTTATAAATACCTCAAACAGCTCTGAATGTAAACCATCGCGCATAACTTGTTAATTTCAAGTATAAAATAACGATATTTTGTTACGGTGAATAAATAATAAATTCAATATTATGCGTCTGTTTTGTTTAAAATAACAACTACATGCTCATGTATGTGTGTTGAATGTGTTAATGTTACTCGTTCTACTATTAGATTCATATTTGATTTATTATAGCCAGTGCTTACCTAAAATTTCTAGATGAAAACCCGACACGTTTATTCCATAAACTGTACCATCGAAAGTGGTGTCAATTACATTTGTCGCAGTGCACGAATATGTGCCATTTTGTTTCGAAGTAACGTTTTCCAGATGTAAAACATTGCTTGAGCCATGCATGTTCGGTTCCCAAGAATATGTGGGATCTGGTTTGCTGGTGGATATGCAGGATACCTTGACAGTTGTCCTATGACAACTTTGAGGTGACTTATCGAAATCTCTTGACCACATGTATTGAATGTCAGCACAGGCATTTCCGGTGGGTCTAAAACGTCAATATCCAAGTTGTATTAGCTGTTAAATAGTACCTAATAATATCGTGAAGTATTATAATAATTACATTTTATTTTATATCAAACCAATATTCTCAAACAAACGCATGACATGTTATAACAGACTATGCACATTAAAAACAATAAATAAAATGTGTATATATATATCATACTCACAGTACGCTGTGACGGTCAAATATGCAAACCTAGACGAGCACACGATTGGTTTGCCAGTGGGGTTCATACAATTGCTAGCATTGCAGATGACAACTCTATTGGTATTGGTCGTTTGATTCCAAAATTCCCCTTGTGCGGATACCACTCCTTGTTCTGACCATACATAACTGGGTTGTGGGTTCGAGCTACTGCGGCACTGCATGTGCACACTACGACCTCTTATAACAGTAATCGTGTTTACTTCTGTAGACTGATTTGGCCCTATATGGTAGAGGGTTGGTGTCGTTACAGGATCTGTGAAGGAATTAACAGGTTAAGGTGTAACTTTATCAATCGAAATAATTAAAATAACATAACATGCATTTTATTTATGAAATATTACATCTGTTCACATCAACTCTGAAAATATAACGCAACAACTTTCACATTTAAGTCAGATTTCGTATAGGTTATAAATTTGTCAGTTAATACCTACATAATATTTCTAATGTAAACTGCTGTTCAATGGATCCTTCTACAGACTGGTGAAACGATGGATTCATAAGGTTTAGTATCCGAATGGAGAAGCTATTATTTCCACTGGATTCCACGGCCTATATCAACAACTCTTGACCACTGATTATCCCGCTGAGGGGGTGTGTCCATGCTTACCTCGAAAGTGGTGGATTACTAACGCTCATGCATGTCATTCGGAACGATTCATTTCTTATTGCACGTAAAACATTAGAGTTGACATTAAAAGTCTCAATTCTGCATTCTGGAGCACGGGGTGGATCTTAAAACACACAAAATATGTACAAACGTATATACATGCAATGACTTTAAATAGCGTTACTTAATTTTAGTCACAATATAACAAAGTGAAATTCCAGCTGCATCAACAGAGAAGAACCCTGAACATTAGCACAAACATAAATAAAGTACTACTCAATGAATACATTGTATTGTAATTAATATTACTACTAATAATATTAATATTATCAATATTAATATTAATATTAATGTTATTATTATGATGATGATTATTATTATTATTATTATTATTATTATTATTATTATTATTATTATCATCATTATTAGTATAAGTATTATTAGTAGTAGTTTTAGAAATCGTTGTAGTAGTAGTAGTAGTAGTAGTAGTAGTAATAGTAATAGTAGTAGCAGTAGTAGTAGTAGTAGTTGTAGTAGTAGTAGTAGTAGTAGTAGTAGTAGTAGTAGCAGTAGTAGTAGTAGTAGTAGTAGTAGTGGTGGTGGTAGTAGTAGTAGTAGTAGTAGTAGTAGTAGTAGTTTAGTGTTAGGTACTCTTGATGTATTTAAATGTTTTGATTGCTGTTTGATACAAACACAAAACATCAGCTGATATATTCGATGAAATAATTTCCTCCACAGGTTTTCCAAATGTCGGTGACAGAGTACTGTAAGCTCTGCATATATATACACCAGCATCTCTAGTTTGAATGTTCGTTATCGTCAATACAGAGTTGTTCCTTGAAGCAGACATAGGAGTTATCCAATTAACAGTCGGAGCAGGATTTCCCTCACTGCTACATGACAGACTAACTGTCTGATTTTCTACTGCTGTAAAAATTCCACTGACTGAGTTTTCATCGTTCCAAATGATGGGCTTGCTTGGGAAACCTGTAATGAACTCATGCTTTATATTTTGATTGTAATACTGTTTCATATTCACAAAAAAACAAACTTTGATCAGCACATGACATTATGTATATGTTATATTATCATGATATAATTAGCCATACTTACGTAATATTTCTATCAGTGGTGTAGTGTTAGACAAGATCTGTCCGTAACCGTTGGATACACTGCAGTAAATTCTTTTGACATTGTTATCTTTAGTAGGAATAAACGTCAAATTGCTGGTGGTAATATCGCCGGAGGAATCACTGGTAGTAGTGTTGGTGGCGAATGATGTAATATCTAAGTAATCACCATAGTAACCAGGGGTTCTATTGTCGGTGTACCAACTTATGACTGGCGTGGGTCTCCCGGTGGATGAAGTGCAGGAGAAGATGCTCGTTGTGACATTTTCCAGTAAGGAAACAGTCTCAACCATAGGATCCATTGCTACGCCACTGACTGGAACTGAACATAATAGCACACAATCAATGTAGTGTACAACACTGTAATGTCAACGAATGAGTCGTAATGTTTTCACCACTCATCAAACACTTACAAACATATAATGCATGTGACGTTGATTAACAATTCCATACACGCACATAATTGGTTAAAATTATATACCTGTATTCAATATCGTTACTGACGCCTTATTTGTTGAACCGGTAAGGATACACGCATACGCGCGTGCTTTGTCGGTAGTAAAACTCAATACTGTGAGGTAAATATATGTAATATTGTTCGTGGTATAAGCAGAAATCGAGTACGCAGAAATATTAACAACAGTGGCTCCGACTGGTTTACAGAACTGAGCGACTTGCGCTTCATTCAAGGTGAGCAGCACTCGGGTGTTGTTAGGGCATGCTCGACACGACATAGTCACACTTGATCCTAGCTCCACAAGATTGCGATCTGTTGTCAAAGACACATTGCACGACTGCACTGAAAAGGGTAAACACATTCAATGTACATACAACGATCCGTTAATGCTTACAATACGCGTCTTATGTCTCACTGAAATTTTAAAAGCGATTACATAGGTTAAACCTAATGATATGTATTCTTTTTAAAAGGTTGAACGTTTGCTACTGACATTTTGAAACAAAAAAACTCGAAACGACAATCACATTTGAAGGACGCCCATGAGTATACTTAGCATTATTAAATAACTAATCATTATTTGCCCTGAAACACAACAGTTGTCTCGACTTTTAATGCAAAGACTCTTTCGATAACAGTGCCAAAATCTGTATCATTCATCGGCTCCGGGACGACAAGTGAATCAGATACAAAGCCCGCATTTTTACGCAATTTGATTGGCTGAATAGACATAGC
>CM051029.1:4504782-4534782 GCA_027627225.1 Congeria kusceri | reverse complement strand
GTGCATTTGTTTTAATGTACATGACAACCACGTTTTGCATTTTTCATCAAAATACAATTAAACTAATTAAATATAGTTATCAATGTTCTATGGTAGCTCAGCATAAACTTCAAGCTGACATAACAAAGAAAATAATATGTTGTCTAACAGATTTTGGTTTTCCTGTACTGATATGTATTTTTCACTTAAATCATTGTATTTATGTTTACTAATAACAAATATCAGACTGAAATAAAAGAAAGCAACACATACCAAGTGTACTTTCCCGGTTAAAAATATACAGTTATATTTAGGCAATTCCACTAAAAATAATAATCAACTGTGGCAAAAATTATAGCATTTAGGTTTTATACACAATTTACACACGTTCAACTATATACAGTCATTGAAGGAGTTCCGAATCACTGGTAGTTCCACTTCAAGATTAATGGTTCTGAAGATAATTACTACCCTCGCATTTCGAGTTTTATTAAGTGATATTTGAACAGCAATACATTTGCAGTAAATCACCTAAGTTTTCACTCTGTATGCTCATCCATGAACCTGGGTTTTATGAGAAATACATATTGAAAAATCTACCCGAACACCGGTTGCAGAAACTAGACTACGTTTTATTGAGCGCGATAAAACATCGAAAATGTCCTGTAAATGGGCAGATTTCTAATATCAATTGTTAAATAAGTGTACATTATGTGTAATTTATACATAAGAAAACACATGTTTCCCAAATCACTGCAGACAACAACGTTTATATCAACACATGTGTATTGGGGTCTTCCGGGTCACTTAAATGGACATCATTGTTTAAGGGGGATATGTCAAGCAATTTCTTGTGTATATGCTTTATGGAATATCTCCACGGTTTGGTTGGGTCAGTAGAATCATGCACTATGTAAGACTATTACTTATTGGCAAATATGAATTATTGTATGTACACAAATAAGAGTATATTATAGGCATGATTATCATAGGTTTGCTTTATCCTTCTATTAGTAATAAATAACATAACAACTTGACGTGGTAATTCAACCTGAAGACTGGTGCCATTGGGCGAACGAAGAAGACCCTTCGATGTTTAAATGTTTTCATACAGTTTATTAATTAATATCATTATTACAATTGATCGATGTAAGCAAGTACAGTATACGTGCATATTATATGTATTATATGTATTCAAAAGCTCTCCGATTTTTAAATACATATACTGTCGTTTTAATGGAAGCAGAGACTGTGAGCTCCATATTTAGAATGTTGTTTATACTTTTATATACAATGATCTATAATGTCCAACACATACCAGTCTTGAGAACCATTAAGCTTTATGTTTACATATGCAATATCATCATTTTTATGTAGTATGTGCGTGTTTCAGAGTGTTGATATTACAATTGGAATAGTGCTACTGGTATACTAGTATCTTATGCAATCATTATTTGTTTTGTTACTCTAAGGTTGTCAATGTTATCGATATGCGTATCATTGTCATCAAATTGTTACTTGTGATACATGTATGTTTAGAAACTATGTACAATTATCACATTGCGTACATGAATACATTTTGGATTGTTCATCGCATTCCGATTAATGTACAGTTTTCATTTATTTCGCGGTTTATTTTATTTTATTTATTGTAGTTGATATTTTGTATATATAATGCCACCAGACAAAGGCAATGACAAACGTTGATTAATTATAAGATGATTTTATATTTGCAGTATAACATCTAAATGGCCATGTAAGCTATATGGCTTTGTCCCTGTTCATATATTGACCCGCATCCTACATGAAATATAAATAAGAAGACAAACGTCCCCGAAACTCGTCAATATGCTATTATGTTGTGATTATGTGTTGTCCGGTTTCCAGAAATGAATATATCTTCCGAGTGATGTTGTTTAACAACTACTAAGTCAGAATGACAGTTAACAATGCTTTAAAAACAAACCTTAAAGGTAACTATAGTAGAAGTGCTAAGTGACCCGGAACACACGAAATTGATTCGGAACCCCCGCAATCAGTGCACACAGTTCAACAAAATATTTAACAACAAAACTCAATGCTACCAAATGTTTCAAACACGTATTTTGAAGCTGAGATATGTGTCTTCCAAAATATATTTAGGTTTACGTGATTGCAAGTACATTTAAAATGAAGAGAGCTGTTTCGTCGTTAGTGACCCCGAACTACCAAATTGATAGTATATTATTTAAAAGCAATTAATTCAATGCGTGCTTTTCAAAATTGAGTTCCCTGGTGGGGTGGAGGGGGGGGGAGCACACAAAATGCCACCCACACCCTGAAATAATTTGGACAACAAACCATGCACCAACAATAAGGTGTTTTAATTATTGGGTCAGAATTCGTTTCCATTCATCTTCATGTCAACAATGTACTGTTATCGGCTTGTAATTTAGGCTCCATATCATGGTAATTTAGGCTGCATCTTCACCAACTGACACAGTCAGAGAAACATGTCTACTGTACTGTGCACCGGGATTGACCTCCAGGGAAGCATTCTGAGTGTTTTATTTGGTAATTCTCTTCCTTCAGCTGCAAAAATATTGTATAGCAATCCAATGACTGATTGAATTATATTACATATTTAACAATACATACATACACAACTTTCTAGTATGGATGCAACCCAACCTTGTAGGCAATATGTTTTCAGTTATAGGTATAAGGACTCAACTACTGAAAGAAAAAAAAAAAAATTGTTTCTAGGCCTCAAATTAAGGGACTGACTGATCATACTTCATGACTTAAATGTTCATTTACTTACAAGTAGATCTATAAATAAAAGAGGGAGAACACAATTAAAAATATTTATAACACTAATATATAAATTGTGCATTTAAGCAATGCAGTTTCGTGATTCAAGCAAAGAAATGAAAAGCAGTACATCATCTTCTAATAAATAATTATGATTTTATTCTTAAGACAACATATTCAGAAATGTCAGAATAAATACTGAACTATGTCAATTTCTAGTCTAACGTACACGTGTTTCATCTTCTTATCAGGATTCAAGCTCGTTTATCGTATGTACGATCTAGTCATGGTTATTTATGTTATGCGGCTTTGATTTCTTTCAATAAGCCTTTTGTTAATCCTTTTACGATTACTTTAATTTTCGATTTGTGATATATGTATTTGTTTGAATTTCGCCGAAGGTATATAACATCAAACGAACATGTATACAATCATGATATTTTAAAAAAGATCGTGCTTATATTAAAAATAGCAACTGGAATCAAACAGGCATCGTAAGAATTAGGTAATGAAATTTACCGACAGTTACCGACATTAGCCGAAGCGGAAAATGATTACATGTGTACTACCTTAAGATCTAATGTGCCAGAATAATTAACGCATTTTCTGTCTGTTCGTATGACATAAAGTAAGAATCAAACATACTTTTATATGTTTTGTTTTATTTAAGAATCACCGAATCCGATACTAACAACAAATGCGAATGCAACTGTGGAAGAACTACAACCGGTGACCTTGACATGTAACTACAGCGCAAATGCTGTTCAGTGGTGGCGGCAGGACATCAGTATCCTGTATGTTGCACATCAGACCCCGTGTGCGATTTCGGAACCAAAGCCGGAGTTTATGGACTGTGACTGCTCCACACCTTTGTATACGTGTCTTTTAAAATCGCTGAATATGTCATTTGACAAGTCCGTATGGAAATGTTCCGTCAACATTGGGACCGCAGATGTATTCAGTAACGATATTATTTTGAATATAACAGGTACATATACATTAAATATTACAGTTGAATATTAATATATGTCATATGGTGTGTTAGGTATTAATACGTACTTTGATCCTATTTGTTATTTTTGCAACGGAGTTCAAAACGCACTTCTGTTTTTTTCTCAAGCATGTTTGTTTATTTCTTTTTTATCGGAAATATAATGATATGCTATAGTATTCAAATCAAATTCAAACAAATCTTATTTAAAATCCGAAGTTTTTGAATTGCACATTCCTGTTATAAAATATCATCTAAGATCGTATATTCAAACGTCAATTACTCAACTTAAATTGTGGATTTGTGACACCTCGTTGGGCGTAGACAATACCCTTACCATTTGATTGGTATTGTCATCGGTGCATGGACAATGAGCTGTTGAAATACAAAAAAAACAAACGCTAATATGACCACTTAGGAGTTATAATAAAAGTGTTCTTAATAGAAGGGTAGTCGTTTTATCGCGGTACGGCTGATCACCCAGTCAGTACATGCGTACGTCTGTGTAATTTTAAGTTTAAATGAAAATAAGGAATCATGAATAGATAACGAACATTCCGATTTGTTCTAAATAAATACATTTTATTAAATACATATTAACACGACATCCTTTCTGAAAAATAGCTTGTTTTTAAACCTAATTAACGCACGATTTACCATATAAAAATGAAAGTAACACTTCCAAAAATGGGTATGGCTTAAGGCTTCTTCATATGAATTCCATCATGTGCCAGTACATGTAAAATACACTTGCGGCGGATGGCGTCATTGGCGTTGTGACGGTTTTGTTTTTTAATTCAATTTTTATAATATCAGAGTAGTGTTTTAAATTGGTTGAAAGCATGTTACACCGTTGCATCTGCCATTAATTTATTAATTAATTTATACCGCCGACGTACACAATAGAATAAATGTCATGATGTATATATCTTTCAGATGTGTTTGGACCGCCTTTCGTGTTTGTTATATTCAGTGTCAAAGTCAACCTAATATGCTTAGATTAGCACTATCTTTAACAATGTGAATTTATTCAGATATAGTTTTCGAAGACTATTAACATTGCTGATCTTTACAAATAGTCTAAGCACTGCCAAACTGAGAACCTAATAATTATGCATTTGTTTATAAATATAGAATTATGTATCATGCTATGTATTCAAATCTGTGAACATAACCACTACGATTATTACCATTCTTACTTCACTTTCATAGAGAATAGTATAATATTACACTCATCTGTCGACCGTACACACATGAAGCTGTGTAATGACAAATAAGGCGTGATTATTTATTGAAAACACATGCCATTACGTTTACAGTGCATTATATTGTTCACAACAGTGTTCGTCCGAATCAGTCACGTTTTTCGGCGATTCGGATATACTATAATATGCATCAATAAATGCAATCTGTGTAAAACTTCCTAACGAAAACAAGACAAGGCCATTCTAATCAAATCAATTTCCTATGTTTATCTAACGCCGTTCATATCAGATGTTCGAATCTATACGAAAACAAATGCTCATTTTCTCATGGACATGTAGTTACTATAATTATAGGACTTTGTTTCAAGTGGCGCTGGACGCTGAGAAGCAGGTTTAGAACTGTTTAAGATTTCCCACAGGTCCTGAGTTAGACTTGACGGAAAACACGTGGCTTATTATATAATGATATGAAACTGATCGTCATCCTATGCACCATGCGCCGTAAAAGTGTCTCTCCGTTTAGTGAACCGGTAGTTGATAGCGAAAATGTATGAATAATATCATACAAGGAAATAGGTACAAACATACCCGTCATTATGCTCTCCATAGACTTGCTGACATTGTTTTAAAGTAGTGATACATTTTGATTCTGTCGTGACAGCTTCTTAACAATTCGAAAAAATCATTCTATAATGTTAATTATTATGTTTATTTATGGTACTAGGACACAGCGTTTTTAGAATCTACGCATTCTCGTTAACAATAATATTTTACCTAGTGATATCTGAAATCGTTCCACAACCTCTGTTACAATCGCGTAGTAACACCGGAATGTAACTGCTTGTAAAAAACTGGTAAATAAATGTAATGCTTCCTATATTATTGTTCTAGTGATGTCGCAAAATGCAATGGCTTTAAATATTCCGACAATCTCGAAAACTATGCACAATTTATATTGTAAAATTGAACCGATACCTAATGCCGATGTCGTGATCACTGTCTCATTACAGATTATCTTCAAAGTCTTGCCAATGATCAAACATATTTCAATGCTGGTTTTAAGTTGTTTGTAATTGTCATTGTTGTTCGTTGGACATTATTCAGAAAAAAACTTGATTGTCAATACTAGTGATAATTTAGCATAGTATTGGGATGCTTATGTATATTCGCAGACCAGAAATGAATTATGTACGGTAGCAAAAATATATTTTATTCATATCCTTCTGAGTGTTGGCATTTCCGAGCTGTTTGAGCATTTTGCTACGCATAAAAAGGATATATATATATGTTACGATTTGTGTCCAGGCAATAAATTGTCCAGTATTGTAGAATTTTCAAATAACTTGTCTGTAGTGATAACTGTTTTAAGATGGTGTGTCGCGCGCAAGAACTAGGTCCAAGGCCATGTTCAGACTTATAGATCAAATAAAAGAATTTATAACATGGACTCTGTCCGGAGTATAATTTTGTCAGGCATGGA
This sequence comes from Congeria kusceri, assembly GCA_027627225.1. NCBI lineage: Eukaryota > Metazoa > Mollusca > Bivalvia > Myida > Dreissenidae > Congeria > Congeria kusceri. Next base: position 4,528,334 of record CM051029.1, on the reverse strand, counting down.
ATAATGTTCAAATTACTTGGCAGAAGGTATAAGGATTATGCAATGGCATGTGGCTTTCAAGAACCATGTCTATAGCTGAAAGGTCAAGGTCACTAATTAAGGTCAAAAATCAAATAATTGTCCAGAGCATAATATTGTCGTGCATATAGGGATTTTCAAAGAAACTGGCAGAAATTATCACCATCACCAGATGATGTGTTGCATGTTGCATGCAAGAACCTGACTTGTAAAGTTAGTAAATTACTTCCCTTTATAGATGAGTGTGCAAAGCATAATTCAAGATTGATAAAAGGCATTTTGTTGATTATGTACATAATTATTTAAGATCGCAAGAGTAAGTGATGCGTACAATAACCATAATCCAAAATAACATACGTAACTCAATTTGAGGCAATCATTGAGGAGAAAATGTATACATCTGTATTAAATCATTTTGAAAGTCTATTTAATGCGTTCATTAATAAGGAGATTAGTTACATCCGCTTCATATTTTATTGGGTCATTTCATTTCAATATAATGGAATTGTGAAATTCACTGCTCCTTACTGATGAACTTTCAATTAGTTGAAAACCTAAGACCTTTCTACTGTATTTATGCCGTTCATTTATCTTCATTGCAAGTACTCGCAAATGACGTATTTACAGCGTTTGTGGTGTAATAGACCATTAATTCCCTCCTTTATCAAGTTGAAACACGTATTTTTAAACATATTTTGTATCTAATTGGTTACCATCTAATTATATCATAATATGCATTATACTCTTCGTAATCATGTCATTAGTCGCCTGCCAGGTTGTAACGTGATATTTTGCAAAGTCTCTCTGGATTGTTCTTGTTCTTCAACAACCGCTTTGCCAATTATTATATTTAATATCTTCAGTCTTGTCCCATATTAATGCTAACATTTGGGTAATACATGTTGTATCCTTAATCTCTTCGACCTTGTCTCATATATATGCTAACTTTTGGGTAATGCATTATTGTAAGATTAATCTCTTCGACCTTGTCTCATATATATGCTAACTTTTGGGTAATGCATTATTGTAAGCTTAATCTCTTCGACCTTGTCTCATATATATGCTAACTTTTGGGTAATGCATGTTGTAAGCTTAATCTCTTCGACCTTGTCTCATATATATGCTAACTTTTGGGTAATGCATGTTGTAAGCTTAATCTCTTCGACCTTGTCTCATATTAATGCTAACGTTTGGTAATACATTTTGTAACCTTACGCCTCTATCACTTTATTGTGCTTCCTTATTGTTTAAAAGTAATAGCATGTTATATTCCATTCTTATCCAACCCTCAAGAGAACGAATAAATTCAACAGAAACGACAACAGCGTAGAACGAATTTCCTTCAATATATCATGTTTCATACTCAATTACTCTCGGCAGTCACATATTTCTATAATTGAAGCCCTAAGCGGCAGGGATCCTTTGAGAGATAAGGATTGGTTTGCATAAAAATACGACAAATTAAGTAAGATGAAGTAGATTTTAATAATTATAGCACTCTCAAAATCCTTAACGATTCCTAAAATTAATCTCTTTTGAAAACAAGGAATGAGTGCAATACAAATGTTTCAATGCTAGAAACATTTGCGCAATACTGTTAAATAAAAAGAAGTTTGGATAATTTGAATATAATAATTTGCATTATTTAAATGTCCCGCTGTATGTAAAACATTATACTCAAGTATAAATTGCATCGTTGTGGTAAAATTTTAAAACTTCAAGCATGCACAATTCTGCATAATGAATTGCAACTGAACCATCTCGTGTTTGTTTGTTTTAGTCACGCGAATCGGCATATTACTCCTGTCTAAACAATATGAAATTTGAAAATGTAGCTATTCATTTATAATGGCATGTTTCCACTCCAACATAAGCATCACAGCAAGTATCCATTTGATATTTTCAACCAGACGGAAATACATTTTTTTCTTACGGCTAGTTGCTGAAAATGGTTTAATTATATACAACAAGTACGAGATCATCATACCACTTTGCATTTAAGCCTAATTATCACTGGCCTTGAAACTGTCCTTTCTTACAACACACCTGGAGCTTTTTTATATAGTAATTTGATTTAAACTGGCATGCGGGTTGCAGCCATTTGATGTTGGTTAAGAACGATATCTCACTTGACGGCTGTGCTGCTATTAGAATTTAGAAGAAAAATAATAGCCCAATATGCACATGCCGTGCAGTGCATTTTTATAAATGATGTTACTGCTCCGTACAAGGAACGTATTATACATACGTATTTTCGAAATAAAGGTATCGAATAAAAATACGTTTTAAAATACTTTACCGTTACTGTTTTTATGTTGTTAGTAGCTAAGCCTTTGTATTAAATGATCGCGCATTATAGGAACTCTTAATGTTAAATGCACAAGTCAAAAGTGAATAATAAATCATTCATGAAAGACATTGAACTCACTATTTGTATCCGCTTTTAATTTGAATAAAGTAAACTGTATTTTAAAGATGTGATATAAACTGCACATATTTCTCTCTATTGTATTTCTTTTGACAATTATAGCTTTTAATTTAAAGTTGTCTTTTAACAATTCTAGCAGATACTTGTTAATTTTTCTATAGACAACGAACACAATTATCGTTGTTAATCTACCCAATAAACAACGCAAAAATAGTCATATATCTAAGCTGGGCAAAGTAAAATGTAGTTCTCATTACAATTGTAAAAATATTCGTCAAATCATGTTAGAATCGAAATAATTTTGTATTATCGTTGTTTATCGGCCAATTTACAAGTCTGTGTCGTTCTCATTACAATTGCAAAAATATTCGTCAGATCATGTTAGAATCGAAATAATTTTGTATTATCGTTGTTTATCGGCTAATTTACAAGTCTGTGTCGTTCTGATGAGTAGCTATTAATATCTACGTATCAGAACTCGATATCGTTGTTTATTAGCCAATACGCAACATAAATCGGACATTATTTCTTAAATGAATATTCCAATTGCAGCACATAAAGCCGCCATTGAAGTTAAAACAAAACATTCGGCTATATACATGTTGTACTATCGCCTTACAATGACAGTTCCATTATGACCTGTTCAAACGTAAACAGTTGTATTTTCTCTCTCTAAGCAATATGGTATCATGCACTACTTTTCAAAACAAATAAACAGCTAAACATGCCACTTTTGATTTGAGGTATTGCCATTTAACATTCAAAACTATCCATAAAATATCTTGACATAATACTTAGCAATTTAGCACCCATTGCGAAACATATTTAAAATAACTTCCAACATATGTTTTATGGAAAATCTATTGAATCAATAAAAATGTGCAACTAAAAGCATCAGCGAAATCTATAAGAGTACATTCAAAAGTAATAAACAGGAACATTACAAAGAAGTATAATTACATTATGACCATACATCATGATATAAGATTTCATAAATTTTAACATGTAATTTTATGAAAATTGTGTAAATATTTTACTAATAGATGGTTTGTTAACAATCGATCAACCAGTAAACATCTGACTATTATAATAGTTGATTTAAAAAGCTATTTTCTTCTACAAAACATAAAAGTATTACCAAGATACATGTAGAGTATTTTTCACGAATTTTTAATACTAATAGATTCGATGTAAGATGCACGGTTTCATCGAAATTATTCTACCAATATCCATGAATGGGATATTTATATCTTCGAAGGTTGTCCGGAAAATCTGTTAAATGTATTGATCTTCCTAACAAAACAACGAACATTCTGTCAGCTTTCACATTAATATAGTTGTTATGCATCGATTGACAGAATAAATATATATTTATTTTAGTGTATTCACATTGACATCTATAGAGAAAGTCAACGTATTAGCCGTATCTTAGTTTGGTAGTGTACATGTATTACGACAATTGTTAAAATATCACAAATGAACGTGTTCACATACAATTTTCTTTTGCGTAAGTATTTTGCAAATGCCTTGGTTTATCAACATTAGTATGCGTATGCATGGTGTTGTTACGAATGTCAAAGCCATCACAATGAACAACTAATGTGAATATGTTTACGGAAAATATTATCACAACATTTGTTTGACGTGTCGTTGAAAAATTGATATGAACATGTTTAACCTTTAAACGTATCGATTACTTTCCGATCTGCACGTTTCCTTTATGTCTTGAGGTGATCTTCGTAAATCGCCGTAATTACATTTTAAGAATAATCACTTTAGGGACGTAACATGCTGAAAATAAATTAGCTGTCTGTATTTTAAATATGGTTAGATACTACAGAAAATTGAACATCAAAGCGTGTTCTTGGAATTCTGATAATTACTTGCCATAATCTCTTAACATATTAATGTCTGTAAATTGTCTAAGTATTGTGTCAAAACATAAATCTTCTCTGACATAATCACTACAATCTACTTACCTGATATAAAATGAACAGTACTGTGACCGATTTTCCTAGAACTGGATAATTCTTTAACCGTTTTAAATTGATAGTAGAACAGTGTTTTTTTCGGTTTTATGAATAATAATACAGATATTGATCATTGCAATTATGACTTAAAATAAGACAATGTCAAAATTACAGTTTTATGGGGACTTTCTTTACAAATCAAAAATTCTACATTAAAGTGTCCCATCTCAGATTGGTTACACACACAAAAATTATGTCGCAATTGTATGCTATTGCGACTGGTTGCTGTTATTTTAGTTGAGACATATGTACTATGTCACAAAATTTGCTGGGAATAAAGATCCAGTCTAGCCTATGTAATAGATTTAGTTCACAAAATAGAAGTAGAATTGACCGTTTATGTAATTTAAGTATTGTGCTTATCTTACAGTCTGACCTCGCTACCATCCTACTTGGGCGACTATGTTTCGTATAATACTTTCGAGCTGAACGTTTAATATCGATGCATGCATATAAGTCGAAAGCATGAAATAATGTGTGGGATTAACTATAAATTAAATATGACATAATCTCAGCAAATGCTATTTGTATGTTTGTATACAAGTTAAGTTTATATTAAAAAAAATAATTATTTAATGCTAATTTTGTTCCTGTGTGTCGCAAATTGTGAATCTGACTGCTTTGATGTCTACGGAATCCTAATCCGCCAATTAAATTTCCTGCGTCTATGAATTGTACCCAGGGATAATTATCGCCCAAATATCGCATCGTCGCATTTTCGCATCGTCGCGGTCTGATACACAGCAATAATTATCGTCTTAGAAATCTCGCGTTGTCGCATCGTTGCAGTCTTGTACAGAGCGAAATTTCAACTGGCAGAAATAGGATTCCGTTTATATAGTTATCGTCTAAATTCAGAGTTGTCGCATTTTCGCCGTTTTGTACAAAGCGAAATTTCAACTGGCTGAAACAGGATTCCGTAGAAGTCTCTGTAATGTCTTTGTAATTTTTACATATAGGTCTTCAACATGTGCTACATGGAACGTGTTAAATAGATTAAACGAAGAACAATACATATGAAACGGTACCAACATAAGGGTTTGGAAATGATGAATTGTAAGTTATAAAAACCCTCCACGTGGGTATTATAAATAAATACAATTGCAATCTAAACTGTTCACGAAGCATGTACAATTAAAGTTTCTAATAATCAAGAAAGCAAACCTCAATAGATGATTTTGTAAAAACATGTTTAAATCATTCGTTATTGCATTGTGTTTCCAATAAAGTATTTGCTAACAAAGAGCTCAAGATTTATACTCATCTTAATTATGCTCGTAATTAATATGTTTAGAGGTAAATTTCAGCACTTGTTATATGAATTCATAGAAATATATATTATTAATTATTAGAATAGTGAACCACCTTCGATACATTGAAGTATCCAGCATATGTTCATATGTAGCATCAAGACAATTTATCAGTTGCTGGATGTTTTAATTATGTACGATTATTAAACATCTAATGGTTTTCAGTGATTTACTCGTTAGGTGATTGCGTTATAATAATGATCTAGTTAATTTGTGTTGCTGATAGAACATGTGCCCATCGAACGTTCGCCGTATACACAAACAGGCATGAACAATAAGCAGCACGACGAAGATAATGTTCTATATATTACATTTGCAAACAGCCAACAATGCAGAAACATCACAAATACATTATTCTAATTTGACATGGAACCTGATATTTGAAAATATGTGTCCATACCCATGTCTCACTGCATATAGCTAATAAAAACATAAGGAATTAACCGTTCACAGTAGCGTTATGTTAACATGTCATTGCGTACAAGAAAGAATATTGCCACATGCTCTTAACCTGAGTTAAACAACTATGTACTTGTGTGATTATGCTTGTTTCATAATATTTACATGTACATATATTATTTTATTTTGTTTCGCAAATAATAATAATAATAATAATAATAATAATAACAATCCCTGGTTCACTATCAAAATTCTAAACCGTGTGTCTAAAATGTTTCTGATTGCAGATTCTAACATGAGACGCGCATATGTTTCTAAAGACAAAAGACAATATATTTACCCTTGGTAAATATCCAATGAACAAACCGAAAACAATCGTTCGGAAACTCTCAAATATAATTCGCATTGTAAATGCTGAATGTGTCGTCAGATCAAGTAAGAATCGAACTACTTTTCGGATTATCGCTATTTTGGGATTATCGCTGTTTTCGGATTATCGCTATTTTCGGATTATCGCTAATTTACGGCTACTGAACCACGATTTATCGTTCTGATGCTCGTATACGAGGATTTATCGTTCTGATGCTCGTATACGAGGACAACTCAAAATCGAAAATTATTTAATTAAAGTGTGAGTTAGCCATTAAAACAAGGTGTGAATTATTTCATGTGCAGTACAACATGTTACTTTCAAAGCAATGAGGTCCCAGATCTCAGAGACCTTTATAATGAATGAACCTTTGATGCTCCATAAAACACAAGATTGTATTTCTTTATTATTGGATACGTATTTAAAGAGTGCTAGAGCTTAGTTTTCTGCGAATATAAAACGTTGAAGAAATGTGGTGTTGTTTTTTCAAAGCAACTAGTGTTTTAATTGAATTACTTCTTCACGCTTTCTATGAACAAAAGCACAATACACTGAACATAAACTATGTGCGTGTTTGTATGTATTTAAGAAATACAAAACAAATTATAGTTATAAAAGATTGGCAATTAAAACAACCACGTAGTAATGGCATTGTCATGGCTCGATAGGAATTATGATTTGGTCGGAAATTGTTATATTTTATTGTGATTGCGACATCATATGTCTCAAGCTCGAGCATAGGAATGTTGTTTTGCCTTTTTTTTTCTATTGAGTATAAGTACATGTACACGCAAAGTCTGATAAGCGATAATTAGTATATAGTAAAATCGAACAGGTGTATATGGTACGGGGCGATATTTTCAGAAAATGAGATGAGTAAATAGCTTGTATTTTACTAATCAAAACATTTATCCTTGATAAGTTTTTTGTAATATTTGCTAAAAGATAAATATACACTGTTAACAGCAGCTATTTATATATTTGACATAAAATAACCAACATCTAAACTTCGACAATTAACAACAGTTTGTCAATGTTATGACGTTGATGCAGCAAAACTAATTTCTATTTGTGTGCTACTTCAAGAACAAGATATACGTTATCTTAATGTTATAAAAGAAACATGTAATACGTTGTTATGTCAATATACTTAAGTGGACAGACATAACAATTTGAATACAAGGTCGTATATCTCCTATACTAATATATTAAAGCTACCCTGTAGGTTATACAAACCATACTTTAATAACACGTGTAAAAGACTCTGGTTGGCTTGTATTCAAACTGCAACACGTTTACAGATTTATGGCATCGGTTTGAAGAACCCTGTGCTGATTTACACGGTTTGTAGTACTTTTGATAAAATGTTAACTATTTATCAGATTATCAGATTTATGGCATTGGCTTGACAAATGAAGAACCCTGTGAAGATTCACACGGTTTGGAATATTTTTGATAAAATGTTATCAGTTAATTTTGCAAATCGGTTCGCGTTGCCTTCAATGCCTTTTTAATTTATATGTTAGAAGAGAAAACACGAACTCGTAGCAATATAAATGATATAAAAGGTAAAAGTGACCTTCTACAACTAGATTGGCAAATTATATATTATGTGATTCCGGTCTATCTGTGCCTGATAAAGTGCAGTTATGTTTCTTCGTCAACAATTGTTTTGCTTCAAAATTCCGGGATGCAAGATTAAAGATCTTAAACTATACAACTATTGGAATATGGGAACTCGTGTAAAGAGAGGCACACCTTAACTGTTTATATACGTATATGAATTTTTAAAATCAAAAGTCTTTACAAACTTTTGTGTATAAAATATTTAAGAAACAATGTTTGTTTTTGTTAGTATATAATGGTTGCTAATACGTAGACTAACTTTGTTTTTCCATGTAATTTCTTAGTTTGTTCTAAATGCTTCCACATTGTTTTCTCATATACTATTAAATAGAATAACGTCTGGAAATTTTTTCTATTGATGATAAGAGCAAGCCCGATTTAGCAGTCACCTTATGCCGTTCCAAGGGAATAAATGTAGGTGTTTTTGTGTCCAATGATGAACATTTTCTTTTCTATTTTACAGTAAGCTGCTTCAGGTTCAGGATTGAGCTATTTTGTTTCTTAATTATGTACAGCATACACTATGAGAACACAATGTCACTAGCAGTAATCACTGTGTATTTGTGATTTTAAGACATTTTTACCGCATGTTTTAAGTCTGCTTTCTTAGGCAAACTATTACATAATATCCATCAGACAAATATTATTAAAATGGTCGTCGGGAAGTCGTTCTGGTAGTGCATAAATAGCAGTTATATAATATCTAAACGTCCAAGTAATGACCAGACATCAAACGGACACGCATACTAGATGTAAAGGATAACTGTTATGGCTGAACAGGCTTAAAATGATTATTTATTTCATTTTTTGGTTATTTAGCATAATTGGTTGAGTGCATACACTGTAAGCTGTTCTAAAAGAGGACATCATGATTTTGACTTGATAATAAAATGTGAATATAAATAGCAATATGTTTGCTGAATTTGTTCATTGAGTGTTATATTATAGTAGGCAATCAAGTCCTTTCTATTGTTTACATTTCTTTGCTAAAACATTAATCCTTTGAGTAATCGATTAGACAACGTTTTTCAATACAACCTATTTATTGTTATAAATTACGTTTTTAATGAAGAATAACACGGTTTAGAAAAACATAACACATAATAAAACAAGGCCAGCGTACGAAACAAGGCTTGAATATTAATTCTTGTAAATGGATTTGCAAATGGTATTGTCGATCTACCATCGATATGTCCAATACTAGCTAAGTGCATGGTATGTGATCACGCAGAATCTACGCTAAAAGGCAGCAGTGCAAAGGAAATGAAACAGTTACTGTAACATTGGGCCACATTAAGATTTTCTTACGATTCCTGCTGCAAAAACATCGAATTTCACTGAAAAAAGAAATATCGTCACTTTGAAAACAACGACAAAATGATCGAATGAACGAAAGCCAACCAGAAATAAAAAATACAAAAGAGAAAAAACCAGAGAATGAAATATCACACTTGCGCCATGGAAAGGTGTCCTGTGTTATATCTCATCTCAATGAATAATTGTACGTACAATAACTGATTGTAAACCACAGTTTCGATATTTTTATTAGTTTTTCGGTATTCAATAATTGTGATATAAGAATGGTTTGTGGTGGGCGGAACCTTATATGCAATCTTATCGTGCAATAAGTAGCGTGCAGTATATTGAAATTTAGTTGTTATTTATTCGCACACTGCTTATTGCACTGTAAGCGTACGCATTCGCATCGCATTACGTAACCGTGCGACAGCGCTAAATTGAAAAACGACACAGATGGCAAGAATGTTAGACATCACGTGACTTCTAGGAACTGACCTCGGTATCTGCATCTTATAGAAAGTTGCGATTTGATTGGTGAATATGGTATAATACACTTGTAGCACTCTTTGACCTCAATATGTTATTTATTTAACTTCGCCATGCGGGCTCGTTAAATAACTAACATATTTCAATCAAAGTATGCTAGAGTATGTTATATACGTCAAATAATTTATATTTAGAATTAATAGTATTTTATTTATTTTTAAAGCAAGTATCTTCAACTTGTTACAATTTATGTCCGTGGTTAATATCGGCATTTACATAGTATTCATACCGTAGTGTTTACTAGCGAACTGTTATAAACACATGCAGATATAAATAATACACTTGAAAATTGACACAGGTGAATACACAAGACGGTTAGTTTCTTTTTATCTAAGCCTGTTTTATATTCGCTTGATATATTGTGAAACAAAGTACGTACTTGACGTCCGTGTAATCATACTTGGCGTTTGTTTTTGTTTTTCAAACGCATCGTCACCGGTGCAGTGGATGACGGAAATAATACAAAACAAAGAAACGCCTTAAGGGCGCTTACTATCTTTACAATAACTTAATGAACTGTCATTTGTAGCATATAATAATGATTTATCAATTATATCAAGTACTGTGTTATTAATCGTGCAACGAACACACTTTCTTGAAATAAAAATAATATACGCATTCAAATCCGATGACTTTGTTCCTGTATTTTCTTGAACAAAGCCGATGACTTTGTTCCTGTATTTTCTTGAACGTTCATGGACACAATTATTCTGGGCATTTTAAAGAAGATAATTTGTTTTAGCATACTCTTAACAAAATGTGAAAACTAAGCCTTTTAAAGTGTTGTAGCATATTGAATGTTGAATGATTTGCCATTTTGTACTTGTTCTGAAAAAATGCCAATGTGTCATTGGTTTATACTTTTGATCAAGTAGTATCTAGTGCCATCAAGTCGCCTATCATGCATTTGTACTCAAAATAACCATACATTTGCAAATGAAGGTTGCAGTAATAATGCTATACACATGCGTTCCAGTTGTGAAACATGATAAATATTCACCTTCGCTGTTAATTAATTAAACGGAACATAATCGCTATTTCACGTATACAGTGTCATTTCAACATGGCGGTAATTTTATTTCAGATTTATTCTCAACATCAATGATTTCATGGTCATGATAGGACCGACTGTCTGGAATGTTCTTGTACTTTTAGAACATTTACACAAGGTGCTGGGAACAGGTAGAGTCGACACGTTAGTATAAGATAGTTGTGAGGCATGTTATTAACTCTCCGAATCTATGGCGTACTATCTGAACGATTCACAATTTAACTGAATGATTGACCTATGGATGAATGATGGGTACTGCTAATAACTTATGAATTCATAAATGACCTACTAACTGAGTATAAATTTGTTTTGTAAATGTATATATTTTTGTCTTAACGAGTCGTCAATATATTGTTGCTACATGAAAATAAATATATTCGATATAAATAGACAATCACCTTGTAATGTGTGTCTTTATATAATTATGCATAACTGTATCTATATAGAGTTGGTAGGCTTTTTTAATGTAGTATGTTTTTCTGTTTGTCTGTCGGTCTGTCTGTCTGTCTATCTGTCTGTCTGTCTGTCTGTCTGTATGTCTGTCTGTCTGTCTGTCTGTCTGTCTGTCTGTCTGTCTGTCTGTCTGTCTGTCTGTCTGTCTGTCTGTCTGTCTGTCTGTCTGTCTGTCTGTCTGTCTATATACATATTCCCAGATACAAGCGTGTGTGCAGACGGGCCCACACAGCTGTGACTCGATACATATACATGTCAACCCTTTTTGCGCATGTCCACCCCAATTGCGCACATAGTGAAGCATAAGTCACTTCAAAATACTTGTTCATATTACTTGTACCTGCTCGCTTTCACAAACCAATGATTTTGGTAAAAGTATGTTATTATATTGCAAAATCCGGATATATGTGTTGAATGAGACTATCGGTCGGCGTATTGCATGCATACAAAACATATCACTGGAACTCTTCGGATGAATTGTTACAACTCGAAAAAATCTGTTTCGCCATAAATTACTATCACTAGTAAGCACATGGTAGCGACATATTTCTTTAAAGCATAGGTTACTTTTGGAAATCAATGTTGATTTGATGCATTGCAGATGTGTAAAACGACGACAGAGAGAAAGCTATGGTTGTGTAAATAGATTTCTTCAGCACTTGGAATAAACCCACTGTGACGAACATACCCACGAAGTTAAGATATATAGCAGAAGCTCGATGGTGTCGCTTGATATCATTCAAATGCGTTCGTACCGGCGAATACAGGTTCAAAGATGTACTTGCATTTGTATAAGCAATTGTGTAAGAAGAACATAACAATTTGGTCAAATCAAACAAACTGCTCGACCAAGTGCGTTTTATTGAGAAAAACGCTTCCCATTAACTGTCTGGAGCATCAATTCCGCTTTTAAGCGTCCAGCATCCCCAGTAATGCGTCGCCAATGATACTTTCGTCGCGTTTATGTCGAGCGAAATCGTAAATATCCATTTTGTAAAAAAACGTCCATATATTCTTGCAATTTGCAAAATAAACCAGATCTTTCATTGATCACTTAGAATCCTTTTCAAATACAAATGAGGCATGTCGTGGGAAAACCGTGCTTAATGCATGTGCGTAAAGTGTCGTCCCGGATTAGCCTGTGCCGTACGCACAGGCTATTCCAAGACGACACTTTCCGCTTTTATTGTTTTTTTTCTGTTTGAAAGAAGTTTCTTTCAAACATATACTCACTGTAGGCGGAAAGTAACGTCCTGTATTAGAACGTCACGTTACGCACATGCATTAAGCCCGGTTTTCCCACGACACGCCTCAAAAATATATATTTGCAACTGAACATGTCAGTATGTAAGTATCTCCAACTTCAGATGCGATTATAACTCCAATATGGTCTCTTTATTTCGTTCTGACTTAGAACTTCTCAATTTTTGATCGACAGTTGTATTGACTGGCATCTTAATGCTATTTTTTATTTCGATTCACAAAACAAATTATTCAATAGTCATTTTGTAACTTAAGAACTTATCTGACCAGACATGCACTTAGAAAAAAATAACAACATAAAAATAACTGTATGGCTACACAAGGTACAAGTACATCATAAAGAACAAGCACAACAAGATAACACATTAATGACACATGCATACTACACGAATAAAAGGTAAAACGCAACTAGCAGTAACCCATACATTTTGCCACCTTTCACAGCAAATGAAGCTATCTTTTGGTAAATTGTGTATTGCTACATATAAGATGAAGCACTTACGGCTTCGTAATACATGAACATTTAGTCATCGAAGATTAAATTATTTAATTACGAAATTCAGGTTTTTGTTTTAAACTGTGTACATTGTGATACATATGAGAATGATTAAGGTGGGTTTAGACATGTCAACTGAAAGAACATTTTAACCCTTTCGATTTGCATAAGAGCTAGTTAAAGGCGTATCGTACAAAAGCATTTCAAGGTTGTTTGGTTAATTGCTATTGCAATTTGTCGCATATAGAAAAGGTATTGCAACTGATAGAAAAGATGTGAACATACTACTACGTAGACCTAGATTTGGATGTGTAAAGGACTTAACAATATACAAAATTATAAAGACGACGTTATGGCTTGGTGCATGTTTTAGCCGGTTCACACATACAATGAAATGAAATCATATGTGTAAGTGATGGCAAATATGAATAAATAACCTATCCCAGATGTTTACACACGCGATGACTGAGGTATTTTAAAGCGTCGATTGCTTTGCACACATCATATACAATACAAATGTACAACCAGATAAACATTACACATGTTTTCTGTTACGTGGGTTTGTGCATGATTTTACTGGATTTATACGGAATCCGGATAGTGCAATATGGAATATCGTGTCTCTTACGGAAAGGGCGAGACACGAGAATCGCGCGAAACACGAAGCGAGACACGATATTCCCGCGAGACACAAAGCGATGCACGATATTTTAACACGAGATCTCGCACTGTCGCAGTATACCATACCACGAAATATCGGGGCCAAAATTCGTGTGTCGCTTCATATTTCGCCGGATTATCGTGTGTCGCTTCGTGTAACGCGGTAACATATCATGCCTCGCGTGGTGTCTCGCACGAGATGCAATGGAGGCACACAGCGGTACACGATATTCAAGTGAGACAAGAAGCGAGGCTCGATATTCTATCGTTCAAATATTGCCCGAATCTCGAGTCTCGCGGTAGATTTTTATACCACGACGTCGGTAAATACAACTACTTTGGAATTGCGTATACGTATTCTCACTGAATAAAGGCATTTGTAAAGATGAGGAAGCTTACGACATATAAGTTTATTAAAAAAGTAGTAGTAATATTAGAAGAAGTAGTAGTAGTAGCTGTAGTAGTAGTAGTAGTAGTAGTAGTAGTAGTAGTAGTAGTAGTAGTAGTAGTAGTAGTAGTAGTAGTAGTAGTAGTAGTAGTAGTAGTAGCTGTAGTAGTAGTAGTAGTAGTAGTAGTAGTAGTAGTAGTAGTAGTAGTAGTAGTAGTAGTAGTAGTAGTAGTAGATGTATTATAAGTAGTAGTAGAAGTAGCAGCAGTAGAAGTAGTAGTAAGTAGTAGTAATAGTGGTAGTAGTAAGTAGTAGTAGTAGCAGCATTAGTAGCAGTAGCAGTAGCAGTAGTAGTAGTAGCAGTAGTAGTAGTAGTAGTACAGATAGTAGTAGTAGTGGTGGTAGTAGTAGTAGTAGACAGACAGAAAGACAGACAGACAGACAGACCGACGAAAATAATGATAATGATAATCTTTCAGACATTAGCTATATACGGCAATATGCTGAATCTTGACGTACGAGTATACAACTTACGATGAGCAGTATCCGGTTTATAGAGAATAACAAGTTAGTGCCTGGTATTGTGTAATATATCAGGTAAGGCTTAGAATAAAATAACTCACCGAGCCGTTATTTTATTCTTGCCCAACCTGATATATTTCACAGGCAGTAACCTGATTGTCTATTTACCATACCACATTTTTCTTAAAATTACACTAAACGAACTGATTTATTAAATTAAATAATTATATTTTTAAAAACTAAGAGGAGCGCAGATTTTTCTAAAAGCTGACTGGATAATACCTTATTATTAACATTTCGTAATGGTAAATAAGCCGTGTTCACTTCGAATACATACATTACATGCATGTTCATTCATAAACATTGAAAATGCAAATTCATAACTGAAATGGATTGAATGTCCAATTTCATCGGAGAACACACAACGCTGAATTGTTTAGAGAGGCTATTTTGGAGTTGTGTAAGAAATTGACATTTTCAAGATCGTATGAATATTTAATATAGTCTGTTCAATTTTTGGTAAAAATGTTTTTGGTTCAACATAAAAAGATGCAGTGTTGTTACTTTTAGTGCATATATTTTGAATGTATCGAATTAACTGTGTACGGACGATTTATTGTTCCATTGATGACGTCATATCACTACCAAAGTGCAGGTTAATGTGGATATTTAAAAATATCTTTTTTTGTGATTTATGACGATAAAAAATTATAAAGTTTCTGGTATCAAAAGTATTTTATCTTATGTCCAAGTATATCCTTTATTGTTAAGTGTATGAAAACCGTCAGCGAATATGGACCCTAAATGATGACATTAAACAGCATCAGTGCAGATTAGTTAAGACAGACAAATGGACAACTTCTTAAAGCCCATTAATAAGAGTTTTTAAAGGGACTTTGTCAAAAAAAAATTGGTTTCCTATTGCACTATAAATTATATTATTTGATAGAAATGCGCTTTACTAAGACATGCGCATTATAGATATTTGATAAAAACATATTAGCAAATAAGCCTGAAAAAATTAAACCCAAGTGGGTATCGAACTCACGACTTAGGAGTCATACGAAGAAATGACAGTAGACAGCGCTTTAACCAACATGCTTGGTAAGGTGTCGTGTGTAAACTATGGTTATACAAAATTGCTCACAACTCTGACGTCAAAATTTAAACAGGAAAAGGGCAAAACAAACACAACCCATATTACAAATTGCTTTTTATCTCAGGATGCGTCCACTGTTTTCCCATCATATATACCCTGTTTTAACCGTTATTATATGTCAGTATTAATATGTAAATTTCAGATTTGTTGAAGAAATTGCCCCCTTGAAGTCCTTTTCGATGACATAGTCCCTTAAACGATCATTACCAAATATGAAACAAACGTCTCACAAAAGGCCGAAGATTTCACATTGAAAAAGACAGCACAACCCGTACAGAGAATTACAGACGTCAACGAGAAATCAACTGTATAATATTTTAATGAAGCAAGCAATCAAACAAAATCCTTATATACACATCCTTTTTGATAGGTCATTGAAAATATATTAGTACATGATAAATTATTAACGAAAGTTTGTATATTATACGAAATGTACCAAGATTTTCTAAAAGTTACAAACTAGCAATGGCTCAAAGAGTAGCTTTTCCATCATTCTGGTCATTACAAGAATTTAGAAATGTGTTACTGAAACATGTGGAATAACGCAATACTTTAGAGGGACATGTTAACATATTGACGATTTTCATTTTGTCATAGATCTAAAAAAACAACTTATATATATTCAAGCGAAATAACACCCTTTAGCAAGAAATGTATTGGCAATATTGTGTAGTTTGTGAAAAATCATAATTTGAAATACATACAATTAAAAAGGGTTAAAAACTCGTGTTTCAGTTGCATAGCGTTAAAAATTCACTCCTTTATTTGTCAGTCTGGATGGGTGAGATGTTAAGTGGCCAGTCTCTTATGATCCCGACAGTCTCAGTTTCGAGTTCCGGACAATTCAAGTTTTAATTTACATACTTGTTTCTTGATATAATGTTTGTTTTAGTTAGTTCAGATGGTTTACTTTTTGCAGTTAAGATACTGAAGAGCATTTTTTCAAACACAGGAAAATCTATGATTAATTCCACAATGTGATCTTTGTAAGTGTATGTTCGTGAAATGTATATCAAACACGTGTTTGCTCAGAAAAAATACATATTGTATTGTATCGTATCGAATCGTATGGTACGGGGCGATATTTTCAGAATATGAGATGAGTAAATAGCTTGTATTTTACTAATCAAAACATTTATCCTTGATTAGTTTTTTGTAATATTTTCTAAAAGATAAATATACACTGTTAGCAGTAGCTATTTATATATTTGACATAAAATAACCAACATCGAAACTTCAACAATGAACAACAGTTTGTCAATGTTATGACGTTGATGCAGCAAAACTAATTTCTATGTGTGTGTTACTTCAATTATAAGATATACGTTATCTTAATGTTATAAAAGAAACCTGTAATACGTTTTTATGTCAATATACTTAAGTGGACAGACATAACAATTTGAATACAAGGTCGTATATCTCCTAGACTAATAGATTAAATCTACCCTGTAGGTTATACAAACCATACTTTAATAATACGTGTAAAATACTGTGGTTGGCTTGTATTCAAACTGCAACACGATACAGATTTATGGCATCGGTTTGAAGGACCCTGTGCAGATTTACACGGTTTGTAGTACTTTTGATAAAATGTTATCTATTTATCAGATCATCATATTCATGGCATTGGCTTGACAAATGAA
This sequence comes from Congeria kusceri, assembly GCA_027627225.1. Taxonomy (NCBI): domain Eukaryota; kingdom Metazoa; phylum Mollusca; class Bivalvia; order Myida; family Dreissenidae; genus Congeria; species Congeria kusceri. The sequence goes on along the minus strand of CM051029.1, from coordinate 4,510,673 downwards.
GAACCCTGTGAAGATTCACACGGTTTGGAATACTTTTGATAAAATGTTATCAGTTAATTTTGTAAATCGGTTCGCGTTGCCTTCAATGCCTTTTTAATTTATATGTTAGAAGAGAAAACACGAACTCGTCGCAATATAAATGATATAAAAGGTAAAAGTGACCTTCTACAACTAGATTGGCAAATTACATATTATGTGATTCCGGTCTATTATGTTTCTTCGTCAACCATTGTCTTGCTTCAAAATTCCGGGATGCAAGATTAAAGATCTTAAACTATACAACTATTCGAATATGGGAACTCGTGTAAAGAGAGGCACACCTTAACTGTTTATATACGTATCTGAATTTTTACATTCAAAAGACTTTACTAACTTTTGTATATAAAACATTTAAGAAACAATGTTTGTTTTTGATAGTATATAATGGTTGCTAATACGTAGACTAACTTTGTTTTTCCATTAAATTTCTTAGTTTGTTCTAAATGCTTCCACATTTTTTTCTCATATACCATTTAATAGAATAATGTCTGGAAATTATGTCTGTTGATGATAAGCGCAAGCCCGATTTAGCAGTCACCTTATGCCGTTCCAAGGGGTGTTTTTGTGTCCAATGAGGAACATTTTCTTTTCTATTTTACAGTAAGCTTCTTCAGGTTCAGGATTGAGCTATTTTGTTTCTTAATTATGTACAGCATACACTATGATAACATAATGTCACTAGCATTAATCACTGTGTATTTGTGATTTTAAGACAATTTTACCGCATGTTTTAAGTCTGCTTACTTAGGCAAACTATTACATAATAGCCATCAGACAAACATTATCAAAATGGTCGTCGGGAAGTCTTTCTGGTTGTGCAGAAATAGCAGTTATATGATATCTAAACGTCCAAGTAATGAACAGACATTAAACGGACACGCATACTAGATGTAAAGGACAACTGTTATGGCTGAACAGGCTTAAAATGATTATTTATTTCATTTTCTTGTTATTTAGCATAATTGGTTGAGTGCATACACTGTAAGCTGTTCTAAAAGAGGACATCATGATTTTGACTTAATAATAAAATGTGAATATTAATAGCAATATGTTTGCTGAATTTGTTCATTGAGTGTTATATTTTAGTAGGCAATCAAGTCCTTTCTATAGTTTACATTTCTTTGCTAAAACATTAATCATTTGAGTAATCGATTATGCAACTTTTTTCAATACAACCTATTTATTATTATAATTTACATTTTGAATGAAGATTAACACGGTTTAGAAAGACATAACACATAATAAAACAAGGCCAGCGTACCAAACAATGCTTGAATATTAATTCTTGTAAATGGATTTGCAAATGGTATTGTCGACCTACCATCGATATGTCCAATACTAGCTAAGTGCATGGTATGTGATCACGCAGAATCTACGCTAAAAGGCAGCAGTGCAGAGGAAATGAAACAGTTACTGTAGCATTGTGCCACATTAAGATTTTCTTACGATTCCTGCTGGAAAAAAAAACGAATTTCACTGTAAAAACGAAATATCGTCACTTTGAAAACAACGACAAAATGATCGAATGAACGAAAGCCAACCAGAAATACAAGATACAAATGAGAAAAAAAAAAAGAATGAAATATCAAACTTTCGCCATGGAAATGTGTCCTGTGTTATATCTCATCGCAATGAATAATTGTACGTACAATAACTGATTGTAAACCACAGTTTCGTTACTTTTATTTGTTTTTCGGTATTCAATAATTGTGATATCAGAATGGTTTGTGGTAGGCGGAACCTTATATGCAATCTTATCGTGCAATAATTAGCGTGCAGTATATTGAAATTTAGTTGTTATTTATTCGCACACTGCTTATTGCACTGTAAGCGTACGCATTCGCATCGCATCATGTAACCTTGCGACAGCGCTAAATTAAAAAACGACACAGATGGCAAGAATGTTAGACATCACGTGACTTCTAGGAACTGACCACGGGATCTGCATCGTATAGAAAGTTGCTATTTGATTGGTGAATATGGTATAATACAATTGTAGCAATCTTTGACCTCAATATGTTATTTATTTAACCTCGCCATGCGGGCTCGTTAAATAACTAACATATCTCAATCAAAGTATGCTAGAGTATGTTATATACGTCCAATAATTTATATTTAGAATTTATAGTATTTTATTTATTCCTAAAGCAAGTATCTTCAACTTGTTACAGTTTATGTCCGTGGTTAATATCGGCATTTACATAGTATTCATACCGTAGTGTTTACTAGAGAACTGTTATAAACACATGCAGATATAAATAATACACTTAAAATTGACATAGGTGAATACACAAAACGGTTAGTTTCTTTTTATCTAAGCCTGTTTTATATTCGCTTGATATCTTGTGAAACAAATTACGTACTTGACGTCCGTGTAATCATACTTGGCGTTTGTTTTTGTTTTTCAAACGCATTGTCACTGGTGAAGTGGATGACGGAAAGAATACAAAACAAAGAAACGCCTTAGGACGCTTACTATCTTTACAATAACTTAATGAACTGTCATTTGTAGTATATAATAATAATTTATCAACTATATCAAGTACTTTGTTTTCAATTGTGCAACGAACACACTTTCTTGAAATAAATAATATACGCATTCAAAGCCGATGACTTTGTTCCTGTGTTTTCTTGAACAAAGCCGATGACTTTGTTCATGTATTTTCCTGAACGTTCATGGACACATTCATTCTGAGCATTTTAAAGAAGATAATTTGTTTCTAGCATACCCTTAACAAAATGTGAAAACTAAGCCTTTTAAAGTGTTGTAGCATATTGAATGTTGAATGATTTGCCATTTTGTAGTTGTTCTGAAAAATGCCAATTTGTCATTGGTTTATACTTTTGATCAAGTAGTATCTAGTGCCATCAAGTCGCCTATCACGCATTTGTGCTCAAAATAACCATACATTTGCAAATAGAGGTTGCAGTAATAATGCTATACACATGCGTTCCAGTTGTGAAACATGATAAATATTCACCTTCGCTGTTAATTAATTAAACGGAACGTTATCGCTCTTTCACGCATACAGTGTCACTTCAACATGGTGGTTATTTTATTTCGGATTTATTCTCAACATCAATGATTTCATGGTCCTGATAGGACCGACTGTCTGGAATGTTCTTGTACTTTTAGAACATTTACACAAGATGCTGGGAACAGGTAGTCGACACGTTGGTATAAAATAGTTGTGATGCATGTTATTAACTATCCGAATCTATGGCGTACTATCTGAACGATTCACATATTAACTGAATAATTGACCTATGGATGAATGATGGGTACTGCTAATAACCTATGAATTCATAAATGACCTACTAACTGAGTATAAATTTGTTTTGTAAATGTATATACTTTTGTCTTAACGAGTAGTCAATATATTGTTGCTACTTGAAAATAAATATATTCGATATACATAGACAATCACCCTGTAATCTGTGTCTTTATTAAATCATGCATAACTGTATCTATATAGAGCTGGTAGGCTTTTTTAATGTAGTATGTTTGTATGTCTGTCTGTCTGTCTGTATGTCTGTCTGTCTGTCTGTCTGTCTGTCTGTCTGTCTGTCTGTCTGTCTGTCTGTCTGTCTGTCTGTCTGTCTGTCTGTCTGTCTGTCTGTCTGTCTGACTGTCTGTCTGTCTGTCTGACTGTCTGTCTGTCTGTCTGTCTGTCTGTCTGTCTGTCTGTCTGTCTGTCTGTCTGTCTGTCTGTCTGTCTGTCTGTCTGTCTGTCTGTCTGTCTGTATACATATTCCCAGATACAAGCGTGTGTGCAGACGGGCCCACACAGCTGTGACTCGATACATATACATGTCAACCCTTTTTGCGCATGTCAACCCCAATTGCGCATGTCCACCCCAGTTGCGCACATAGTGAAGCATAAGTCACTTCAAAATACTGGTTCATATTACATGTACCTGCTCGCTTTCACAAACCAATGATTTTGGCAAAAGTATATTATTATATTGCAAAATCCGGATATATGTGTTGAATGAGACTATCGGTCGGCGCATTGCATGCATACAAAACATATTACTGAAACTCTTCGGATGAATTGTTACAACTCGAAAAAATCTGTTACACCATAACTTACTATCACTAGTAAGCACATGGTAGCGCCATATTTCTTTAAATCATAGGTTACTTCTGGAAATCAATGTTGATTTGATGCATTGCAGATGTGTAAAACGACGACAGAGAGAAAGCTATGGTTGTGTAAATGGATTTCTTGAGCACTTGGAATAAACCCACTGTGACGAACATACCCACGAAGTTAAGATATATAGCAGAAGCATGGTGTCGCTTGATATCATCCAAATGCGTTCGTACCGGCGACGACAGGTTCAAAGTTGTACTTGCATTTGTATAAGCAATTGTGTAAGAAGAACATAACAATTTGGTCATATAAACAAACTGCTCGACCAAGTGCGTTTTATTGATAGAAAACGCTTCCCATCAACTGTTTGGAGCAATAATTCCGCTATTAAGCGTCCAACATCCCCAGTAATGCGTCGCCAATGATACTTTCGTCGCGTTTATGTCGAGCGAAATCGTACATATCCATTTCTGCGATAATCGCAAAGCGTCCATATATTCTTGCAATTTGCAAAATAAATCCGATCTTTTATTGATCACTTAGGATCCTTTTCAAATACAAATGAGGCATATCGTGGCTAAACAGTGCTTAATGCATATGCGTAAAGTATCGTCCCGGATTAGCCTGTGCAGTCCGCACAGGCTATTCCAAGACGACACTTTCCGCTTTTATTGTATTTTCTGTTTCAAAGAAGTCTCTTTTAAACATATACTCACTGTAGGCGGAAAGTAACCTCCTGGATTAGAACGTCACTTTACGCACATGCATTAAGCCCGGTTGTCCCACGACACGCCTCAAAAATATATTTGCAACTTCACATGTCAGTATGTAATTATCTCCAACTTCAGATGCGATTATAACTCCAATATGGTCTCTTTATTTCGTTCTGACATAGAACTTCTCAAATTATGGCTACACAAGGTTCAATTACATCATAAAGAAATAGCACAACAAGATAACACATAAATGACACATGCATACTACACGAATAAAAGGTAAAACGCAACTAGCAGTAACCCGTACATTTTGCCACCTTTCACAGCAAATAAAAGCTAACTTATGGTAAATTGTATATTGCTACATATAAGATGAAGCACTTACGGCTTCGTAATACATGAACATTTAGTCATCGAAGATTAAATTATTTAATTACGAGATTCAGGTTTTTTTTTTAAACTGTGTACATTGTGATACATATGAAAATGATTAAGGTGGGTTTAGACATGTCAACTGAAAGAACATTTTAACCCTTTCGATTTGCATAAGAGCTAGTTAAAGGCGTATCGTACAAAAGCATTTCAAGGTTGTTTGGTTAATTGCTATTGCAATTTGTCGCATATAGAATAGGTATTGCAACTGATAGAAAAGATGTGAACATACTACTACGTAGACCTAGATTTGGATGTGTAAAGAAATTAACAACATAAAAAAATTATAAAGAAGACGTTATGGCTTGGTGTATGTATTTGAAGGTTCACACATACAATGAAATGAAATCAGATGTGTAAGTGATGGCAAATATGAATAAATAACCTATCCCAGATGTTTACACACACGATGATTGGGGTATTTTAAAGCGTCGATTGCTTTGCACACATCATATAAAATACAAATGTACAACCAGATGAACAGTACGTATGTTTTCTGTTACGTGGGTTTGTGCATGATTTTACTGGATTTATACGGAATCCGGTTAGTGCACTACGGAATATCGTGTCTCTTACGAATAGGGCGAGACACGAGAATCGCGCGAAA